>OZ023239.1:14429466-15029466 GCA_964006365.1 Trididemnum miniatum
GCATGCAGTATTTGAGATATTAGCGAAATGAAATGGAAAAACACAACTTCGTGTTTTTTATTGACGTTAAAGTGTAAAATTTAACTGTAAAACATAAGGTCGTGTTTTATTATTGATTTTAAAGTTTAACTGCGAAAAATAAAAATGTACTCTAGCTTGTAATACTCATAACTTACTCGAAGCCAACCACCTATACTCGACTCCATCACTGACCAAGTGTATGTGAAAACACCATATTAATTGAGTTCGGCTTTATCGACACTTTTTCTTTGTCCCCTTGAGGTGTCTATATAGACGAATTCTACTGTATTAGTTTGAGAAAATATAGATTGAAAATGAGGTTTTGGCACCTTATTACTGGGCTAAAGGGGGGTGGCATGGTATCGTGCGCCTATGAAGTAAGGATATAATATCACTTATTTCTTTTTGTTGCATAAAACGTAAATTCTAGATATCGCTTTGATAAACTTGGTAATAAATTGAAGTACCTGCACTGAATAACATTACTCTATTTTATCAGCGAGAAATGTTTCGGAAAAACTTAGAGGTTTAACCGTTCAACGCATAAAAGACTTAAGTCTAAGTAATAAGTTATTTCGTGAAGTGACTGAACTGTTTTGTAGCGGTTTTGTTAACTGTCGCATATCTAGCCGCTCGCATCGCAAACCATCTCTGGATAGAAACTTCACGCTGCATGATTTGATAGGAAGCGTGAAAGAAGTGATGGCGCTCGAAGCTGATTGGATGAACCTAATCACGCCACTGAAGTGCAGTTATACGGCCCAGATTTGTGTCTTCTAGAATTTTGAGCTTACCTAAATCGAATACCTATGATCTATGCGATCGTCACTTAAATTGGCGTCACTAAGGGGGGTGGGAGGGCGGTCCGCCCAGGTGTCTCCATTTTATGATGAAAACAGTTCAAAATCGCTGCTAAAAACATTTCACTAGCAAGGTGGTATGTGTTTTTGGGCTATACAGGTACACAGGCAGATGTCCCTTGAATTATTATTATTCAACCAGTTATTTTTTTCATCATATCACGTTGTACCAGTAGCTAAGTTTTTGAGTACTTGTAGTCTTATGGTCTTCTGAATGGTCACAGTAAACCCTATTTACAATGAAAACGAAAGAAGCGAGAGTCAAAATAGTAAATAAAACACATCAACACAGTATAAACAATAATTAATTACTAAATATAATTAAATTTTTTTATCCAACTTTTAAAAACCCTGCGTAAAAGAATTAGGGTGGAGTGAAAAAAGTTTTTTCTTGAAATCGAAAAAAGTGTAGTTCTCAAATCCTGGCGAATGGTCTAAAACTTCTTGAAAAGTTGGGTTTGGGGGGGATGCTCCCATTTTTCAGGGGCTTCCCCCAAAATGTTATCGAAACTGTTGACGCAAGGGGTAATTCTTATATCTCGGTAACCACTGGTCGGACAGTAATGGTATATGGCTCAAAATCTGCAGAAATACCATGTTCCTGTCTGTGCTAAGAAGAAAGTTTTCTCTATTTTCACCACAAAAAAAGTTGCAGCCGAAAAACAAAAGTTATGACCATTTTTGGTAAAGTTTTAGGAAAATTCATTTATGAATTACCGTGTAAGGAGCACAGTCGCTAGATTTTGATCTGCGAAAGTCATTCCTCTCGTACAACTAACACTATGATTTAATCCATTTATGAAGGGACGGATGGTGACATCCACTGTTGCTGAAATAGGATGAGTAGTAACAATTGCGTATAAAGGCTGGGTGGTGTCAAGACTGACTTCACGGCACAATAATACAATAGAAGATAAAATGGATGTTTTTGGCAGCCAAAAAATGCTGTCAACCTGATAGGGATAGTTGTGGCAAATTTCAGAAGTTTGGTGCGGTGGTGCACCTATTTGGTAAAGTAAATAGCTTAGAACAAAAACAACTGCAGTGAGATCAATTTTGGCCATCCGACTTGCAAAAGAGGTCACACGGTTTGCTAAAACACTATTTTAAACTGCTTTTTGCTGTCAAATGTTTTCGTAAGTTAGCGGGATTTGATTTTTTTTGTCGAATGACTTATTCTGTCGATCAAATCTTTCAATTTGTGCTGATGCTTCCGCAACCAGTTTGATGAGTTGCTCCACAGATTGGCCATGTGCTAAGACATATAGGAAGTGTAATACGGTACCAGAGTTTTCTCCAGACATCTATTTCTGTATCTGAAGGTTTGCAATTGCTGGAGAATTTGGCTGGTAAGAATCAAAATTGGCTAATTCGTAGTAAGCATTTGCTTCCAAGTTCAGCGATGGTAAATCGAACGAGCGAATCAAACTGCTGCTCGGTGCATGGGGGCACTTTCCGGCGTGCTAGCATTTTCGCCACTCCTACATTTCTCACATTTTTATTATTATCCCCTTACAGTGTAATCAAAGCATATATACTTGGTGTGCAAAATAACTATTCACTCAAAGCGCTGTAATTTCTTCAACCCGTTTGTTTGAAAAATTCTTAGTCATCTAAGTTGAAAAAGTTACTGGATCTGGATCCATGGGTTATCTGATGATGTTAGGAGATGATAATGAAAGTGTAAGAAATGTAGGAGTGGCAAAAGTGCTAGCACATTGAAAACCAGTAGCTGCAGAAAATACAAAATTATGACGAGTGTCCCCATGCACTGAACAGCAGTTTGATTCGCTAGTTCGATTTACCATTGCTGAACATTGAAGCAAATCCTTAATACGAATAAGCCAATTTTGATTCCTCCAGCAACAATTTCCACCAATTGTTTGAAGCTGCAAATTTGGCTGCCAAGAGCAGCCAGTTATTTCATCTTGTATTGTTTTGTTGTGTAGTCAGTGTTGATACCACCCAGCCATTATATGTTACATTTTTTCTTGTTTCATTTAAAAACAATTTCGCATCGAATTAAAACCAATTTAATAAAATCACTAAATTAGCCGTATGCCTATTTCAGTGACTTCCTCTCGTGGTTAATATGTCCTTGCTAATTAGAGGCAATTGTTAGGGCCTACTACTCATCCTATTTCAGCAATAGGCTAGTGGATGTCACCATCCGTTCCTTCATTAATGCATTAAATCACAAACAGTGTTAGTTATACGAGAGGAATGACTTTCACAGATCAGAATTTAGCGACTGTGCTTCTTACACGATAACTCATAAATGAATTTTCCTAAAAATTTATCAAAAATGGTCATAATTTTTGTTTTTCGGCGGTAACTTTTTTTGTGGTGGAAATAGAGAAAACTTTCTTCTTAGCACAGATAGGAACATGGTATTTCTGCAGATTTTGAGCCACATACCATTACTGTCCGACCAGTGGTTACCGAGATATAAGAATTACCCCTTGCGTCATCAGTTGCGATAACATTTTGGGGGGTAGCTCGCTGGAAAATGGGAGCAACCCCCCAAACCCAACTTTTCAAGAAGTTTTAGACCATATGCCAGGATTTGAGAACTACACTTTTTTCGATTTCAAGAAAAAACTTTTTTCACTCCACCCTAATAAGGATATCAATAAAATTAACAACAAAAGAAAATATTAAATCGATTAAGTTTGGGGAAACTATTCCAGAAATTTTCCGAATCTCGAAAATTTCGAGGAATTTCAGGATTCTGGGAATTTCCCGGAATTCCGAAGAAATTACACATCACGCTACGTTATTGCCGAGCACAGCAAGTGGAAAAAGGGAAACCCTACTAAACAGTGGCGATTCAAGCACCCAAAACGTTGGGAGGCCACTTTGGGGCCAAGATATATTTAGGTGGGGCCACTGAAAACTGTGTTTGAGAGGAAAAGAGTAAGTTCAAAGAGATATGCAACCGAACTTAAAAAATAAGCATATGGCATTATGACACACTATATACATTTATTATTGACATTCACTACAACATAAGATGGCAAAATGGTCAGAGCGTCGGTTTCAGAAGCGGTGAACTCAAGGTCTGACTCCGAGAAGAGTTAAACTGATTGCCTAGCCTAAAAATTAGTATTCACGGTTTTCCTGCTATACGTTCGACTTCGTCATTAAAAGAAATAGTATCGACGACAAACCGGCAAGTTCGCTAGTTAAGGCCTATAGCACCCTTGGAAAAAGGGCTTAACGTAATTTCTCCACCTTCAAGTGCAAACAGTTAATGAATCCCTACATTCTATCTCTCGTAAAAATAAGCCTATGTTCTCCGTAGTAAGAATATGTTCTCGCCGGTGAAAATATGCTCTCCGTAGAAAACTTGAACCCCACTCGGCTGGTGGCAGTGTTAAGACCAGGGCCGGCGCAACCGTCCACCGTGCCTTCCGACCAGGGGGGGGGCACGCGTTTCTGGGGGCCCACTATCGTTACCTGAAGCCCTTTTTTTGGTCTTCAATTCTGTGTGAAGATGAAAAGTATTCTTTTATGCACAAAAACTTTTGCCTGTGGTACCTCGCGTTGAGTTCCAGGAAAGGTGAGGGGCTACGATGGGCTAGCATTAGCACTCGATAAGATTTCAGTAGCGTCTTAGCTCACTCGGCCATCATGCTTCATGATAAACATATAGCAATTTTCGCTCTTTAATCAGTCGCTTAACAACCGCAGGCTGAATAATGGTCAGGCAAGGAAGGTCGACTGCTTTATAACTTAATAATTTTGTAATTTCAAAAGCGATGATAAAACAAGGTAGGCACTGTGTTGCCTATAGATCCAGTCCACACTCAACCTAAATCTCCCGCTCCAAATTCCACAGCCATCGACGAATGACGCATTATAGCCAAGTTTACTAAGCACTAGCTGCTGTTGCTTCTAATAATACCATTGTTACGCCTGCCAATTCTGCCACAATGCACATTGCTGTCTTTCCTTTTTAGTCCGTCAATCAGCAAGTTTATTTTGTTGCAGACACAACGAACAAAATAATTACACTACAGTGCGATTAATCACCATACACTGGAAATGCGTATAAAGCAGCAACATGTTGCAGCAACCTTTTGTTACAAACTGCAGCTAAATTTGGGAAAAAAAGAAAAGAAAATAAAAAGTTGCATCATTGGTAGTTCAAGTCTATAAGTTAACTATATATTTATCCTACAGAAATTTCTTGTATTCATGTTTAAACTTTCGAAATGAAAATGATTTCAAATGATTAGGGATAGAGTTTCGGATTTTGACTCCTTTATATTTAATGGAGTTTTGATTGCGATGTGTAGAATAGCGTGTGAGTGTCACAGCTTTGGAAGTTAAATTACGAGTTTCATGAGAATGAATATTATGGGTATAAGAAAAATAATTATTGAATTGCGAGTGCTTGTTGATTAGGCTTCAACAAAAAAATTGAAAAAATACCAGTACATGACTAACCAGGCTACAAAAAATTCGAAATGTCACTTTTATTTCGATTAGCCACTACCAAAGACACGATACGTAAGATTTTGATCCATTTAGTTCTTTATTCTTCTTCACCCATTACTAACAGCTTCTTCGATCTGCACTGGCTGCACAGTGCTGTATGACTTAACCGCTTGTGAAAGCGATTTTACGATTTAGACGGAGCAGTGTGATGCAATAAAAGCACTACTTTACTGAAAAACAAACACCGAAGCAAACTATGCAACATGCTAGTTTCACATTGCCTCGTAAACTGAAAAGCAAAGACAACGAATGTCTAACTCTGAGATTGGGCAATCGATTAGTATATTTTCATACCCCGTCGTAGGCTACATGAGCTTGTTAAAACTGGGAAGGGCCAACCTGGGGGCCAAGCAAAAAACCTGGGGGGGCCATGGCCCCCTCTGCCCCCCCCCATAGAATCGCAACTGCTACTAAAAACAATGACCCTGAGCTAAACAGCTAGGCTTCTGACTTGATTAACTTATCTTGTCAAAATCTTGTCGTACAGCCACGCTACCACCTCAAACTCACTCCACAGCACTTGTAATGACGCAAGGGCCTTAGACGAGAAATAATTAACACTAAAGGTGGGTTTACACGAAAATATTTG
The DNA here is from genome assembly GCA_964006365.1 of Trididemnum miniatum. Lineage (NCBI taxonomy): Eukaryota > Metazoa > Chordata > Ascidiacea > Aplousobranchia > Didemnidae > Trididemnum > Trididemnum miniatum. Next base: position 14,435,440 of record OZ023239.1, read on the forward strand.
CAAGTGGAGCAGAGCAACGTCACTGAAAAACACAAGTTATGCAGCGCATTGGTCACGTTGTTGCGTAACAAGGCCGCCATTTTCGTGCCCAATTGCAATATCGCCGACTGTATTAAACTACGAAGTAATGCAGTTTTCGCATATTTAAGGTATCATTAAACCCTATTTTTGGGTTCAATAGATAAAAAGTCACAAAAAAACAATTGCGCGTAAGTAAAAAAAGATATAACTAATTAATTAAAACTAATTCATGGCCGCCAAGCACTGATTTAATGCATTCTTTAACTCCTTCAATCATGACCGCAGAATCTCTGAATTGCTAAGGAGAGCGTATCTCTCAGAGTAGTCGCTATGCTTTTCGGAATCTTTCCATGTTCTCCATAATACGCCTTATCGGCTTATAATATTCCATTCTATTCTGCATAACCTATCTGTGCAAAAGCAACCAGAAAATGCACCTGCACTTGCGTGGTTAAAACCAGAAAAAAGAATGTTTATTATAATTAGTTATATATTTATCCTCCTTTGCAAGAAAGTGACGGAGGTGCAATACGAGCGTGCTTAGGAGATATAAGAGCCACACGAAGAGGAAATCCCGCTTAGTGCCCTTCCCAATGTTAAATGCTAAGCAGGGAAGCTGGGAATATCAATTTTAAAGTCATTGGTTTGACCCAGCTCGGAATCAAATTCCGAGGTAACAGCTTTAAGAAGGATACACTCTACCCACTCGACCATCTAAAAAATCGTTATCGTAGTAACTTAAGTAAAATTTTTTAAACGTAGGCTAACTCCTTTGACACAAGGGACCATAAGATAGGACCATGCCGACTATCGAGGAGGCATCTTTCAAAAAAAGCGATTCATATGAGTGGCGTAGCAAGGGGGGGGGGCGGTCCGCCCCGGGCGGCATTTTGGATAAGCATTATGTAATTATTTGTCTTAATTATTTTGACCAACTATTACTTGGCTATATCGCTTATTTGCTAATCGTAAATCATCTTACTGTGTTGCCCAGTGCCCAGGCGCAAAGTTACGGAAGTGGGCCCCGCCATCTCGTTTACGCTTTGGTGTATTCCCGCGAGTATAAAAAAGATTTGATTTTAATGTGTATTATGTTACAATTGCGCACTGTTTTCTTCGTATTTGCATCATTTGAATCGCTCACACTCAGCGTGCTAATGCAGTATAGGCACTAGGCAGTACTACGCAAGTGACATGGGCGCACGCAGGGGGGCCACGGTGCCATTCAGCCTATAATTTCACAAACTAATAACGGTTGTGAAATTATAATTTCACAAACTAATCCCCTTGCAGCCTCCTTTCACTTATTTTAGCCAAGCTTCTGCTTTTAAACATTAACTCCAAAAATGTTTTTGCATTGTCTACAGTGACTGCCAGTGGCGTAGCCACGGGGGGGTTACAACCCCCTCCTCATTGAGCCTCAAATGACGTCATACATAATCAAAGCTGTGCAAAAAAAATGCATCATTGGTGAAGCACTCAAAGTTAGAGGCCAAAAATATGACAAACTTTTCTTAAAAATTGTTCAAAAATCACTAAAATGGCCATTGCAACCTAACTCAAAATTACATGTACCCCAGCAAAACGTTCTGGATCCACTCCTGGAAACAACGTATAATCAAATGTGATGTCATTCTCAACCCCCCCTTCCTCATTGCAAAATCCTGACTACGCTATTGGTGACTGCACTCACTGCACGCCTTTTCTCGATATAAAAGAGTGTTAAAAAGAGTGTTTTTTTTATGTGAAAACCGAAAAAATTCGTTGGCTACGTCCCCAGACCCCCTTAGCCTCCGGCAGCTGGGGAGTTCGCCCCCAGACCCCCGGTTATGTTCCCCCCCTTTGGCCGAATCCTGGGTACACCACTGCATCTGGGGGCGGCAATTTTTTGAACCGCCCCGGGCGGCAGAATCTCTAGCTACGCCACTGATTCGTATAGGCGTAGTCGCCATTGCCCTAATTAAGCTATTTGCGTGCTTCTCGTTTATTTCATTTTGCGATGGTACACACATCTTTTCATTTGTAGGGGTGGCTCTGAAAAGAACCGTTATAATTCCAGAAATAAATTCATTTCTTTTTTCCGAAGATCTTCAGAAGTTCTGTCAATCAAGACTCTAAACTGAACTGATTACTTTCCCGGTATTTTTTGACTTCACCAATATTTCTATTCATTTATCAAACATTGCCCACCCCATAACAATCTAAGACTTTGCTCTGACTTGTTGTTTATCTAACGCAAACATGGGCAAACTACGGCCCGCGGGCCAAATCCGGCCCGCCGGTCCTTTTATTCTGGCCCGCCGGCACTAACAAAAACTTAAACTCCCTCCATGAATTGAGCGGAAGGTCTTTTTCTTCCATTAGAGATCGCGGATGGCAGAGATTTTTAAAAAAATAAGCCGCAACTGTTCAAAATTAAAATGAAAAACGAGGTGAAAACTATTTATTATGGAGATCACACTTGTACGTGGACCAAAATTTCCGAAAAAAAACTTTTTAATCAGCGTGCGGCCCGCGGCTTCAACAGTTTTTATAAATCTGGCCCGTCGTGTGAAAAGTTTGCCCACCCCTGATCTAACCTATGATTCTAGCAACAAATTCAGTTAAATTGGAGAAATGACATCCATTTTATTCTTTGCAAACTTAAATTTTGGAATAAACTTCACTGCATAACACTTTTTAATCCATATAGAAACAGTCTAAAACTGCTGGCGGGTGTTTTTCAGTGACGTTGGGCTATACCGGTAGCAAACGCTGCTAGTAGCTGCAACCAATAGCCCAAGCCTGCAGTTCAGTAGCCCAGACTTCCAAACTAACTCATCTTGCAAGTTTTAACACCAGCTGAGGCCATAATTACATGGTGACCAGCAGTGCTACACCACCACAGGGCTGACCTAAACTTGAAATTCAAACCAATTTCGTGCTCTGGTAGATGAGAAATGAAAAAAAAAAAATGTTTCTTGACTTAGTTTATACGAAATAAAACTGTGCTGTAAACAAAGCCCACATACTCCTAGTTTAAGCATTCAATAAGCCTAGTCGGTTAATTTCTGGTTTTACCAGCATATAGAACTTTGCTCTAATCTGCTGTCTCTATTATGCCAGCATAGCTACAAATTGGACTAATAAAATATATTTTAATCCTTTGCAAACTTAATTTTTGTTAGAATTTCACAGCATACCACTATTTAGACCACATAAACACAGTCTAAAACTGCTAGCCTGCCACTATACGCAATGCCTGTCATTATGCGAGCGAGTCATATGGGCACGAAAATGGCGACCAATTTCATCGGTTGCACAACTTGTGTTTTTCAGTGACGTTGGAGCAGAGCGGAGTGGAACGGAGCTGAAGGGCTGTTTACACGAAATTTTTGATCAAGTTGAGCAAAGTGGAGCGGAGCTGAAGTAAATTTGTAGGCTTTGCTAGACTATGTCATGGTCTGTTGTTTCAGACTCGATGGTACGTCATTAAACTGAATAAGTTTTCTTTTTTTGACAGCGGAGCAGAGTGCAACTAAAGCAAACTTGATTTCTGGGCGAATAAAGTGTTCAGAGGCGCTGGTCTAACTACGCTAAGTTACGTGTGCTCTATTGGCTCTTCAGCACAAGCTGAGCAAAACGTTGCAGAATATGATAACCAGCTGGGCACCTACATGCCGTAAATTGAGAAAGAAAAAGGTTGAGTTCAGTTTGGACTTTCATACTTCTATATGTATGAGCTCTGATCTTCTCTCCACCATATGCATAGCTATCATTTAAAATAATGATCTGAATTCCACAACCAAACGTTACAAACATCCATTGTGAGTATATGCTTCAGTAAGATCGAGTCAAAACACAGTATTTTGACAACTGTTTTAAATCCTCGCCCAGAAATCGTCAAAATTATCTAACCTAGGTCGCTAAACACCAAAACACTTGAGTTTCAAAATCTATCTCCGCTCGCTTCAACTTCAAATTTTCCCTCGTGTAGCGAATTTCGAGTGGAGCGAAGCGTAGCAGAGGCAACTTGCGTGAATATGAACGGAGTAAAGCTGACGCAAGCGGAGCAAAGTTGAAGTATTTGCGTCGAAGAAGCGTTTAGAAGCTGACGCAAGTGGAGTGGAGCGGAGCTGAAGCAAGCGTTGCAAAGTTGAAGCAAGCTGCATGACATTATAAAGAATAAACAAAGCTCAGCTCCGCTCCGCTCGACATTTTTTGTTCGTGTAACCCACCTTAAAGCAAAAAGCAGACAGCTGCAATTAATACCTCTGAGAGGCTCTAACAGTGATATACATCGTCAATTATCACAGATTAAAATTTTCACAAAACTTTGTTTATTATGACGTAATTGTTGTCTGCGACATAGTCCATCGGTACCGCGCGCAGGTGACAGATCCTACGTGACGGGTTTGATCCGCGGTTGAAGCCGATCGCAGTTGACTCGAAGAGCGCAAGCTCACTTCGCAGTCTTCCTCAATTACTGTTGAATTTTTAGTGGCTGCTGACTCGAAGAGCGCAAGCTCACATCGCAGTCTCATTTTCTGTTGAATTTTCAGTTCAATATAATGTGAAAATAACCTCAGTTATTTATTTATTTAATTATAATTTTCGTTCCGGATATGGAGCACAGCGAGTGGTTCCATTGTTAGCATTAGCAATATATGGATACACTGTGATACTACCATAGATACTGTACACTCCTGCTGGTATGCTATATGGCATTACGTAGTAATTTGTTGCAGGCTAAGTTTGAATATATGGAGTTAGTATGAAAGCCGATCTTCCATTCCATTCTGAACATCTTCCATATTCCATAGCAAAATTCTCCTTCCATTCTATACCATTTTCCATTCCGTTCCATTGCATGCCCTGCCTTCCAGTGGTACCCAGACAACGACACACTCAACCACGTTGGGGCTCGCAAGTAAGCCAACACCAGCTTGAGCAGACATTGCTATATCAACTCCGGAGTAGAAAATTTTCCACCCACCGTTCAATTCGACAGTTCCAGAACCCAGGCACTTTGTTAATGAAATTCCCATAATATCAAGGCGATACTGCTGGGCTTCGCAAACAAGCTGCTCTTTTCCTGTCAGTGACGAAACGTTCCAGTTCTCGATAGCTAGATCCCGGCAGTTTGGTCCAGCTCAGTGGCGTGCGCAGGATTTTTCAATGGGGGGGGTTCAGTGACGTCACATTGTGATGACGTAAAATACTACGTAATACTACGTCATCACGATGTGACGTCACTGGCAGTGTCAATTTACATTTTTAACGTTTATAATAATTTTTTTCAAACCGGACGGTTATAGCGTAGTGTTACAGATGTCGCTATCGATGCGGAAGATTTGGGGTTCAATTCCCAGGCCGGTCAAATCGGACACAGTGTAGTCAACGGCTCGGCACCGCTGCGACGTTTCTTTGGACCTGTGCTGCCCAAGCGCTAAGACGCGGGGTCGGACCCCGCCACTGGCTACCATGCTTCGGTACTGCAGCGAGTTTAATGAAAGGAGTACAGTGAAGATTTGATTTGAAAAAAGTTTGTGTGCAGCCATAGCTAATGCAGAGACACCGTATTTAAGAAAACTCCTACTTACCAACTGCTTCACAGCAGCAGCATCAATGACAAAAATGCAGTTCAAGCAAAACACATTAGAAAAGTTGGATTATCACTATTGTTGCATATCGCATCGTAATGAAAGTTTCGCGAGATTAAATTAGAAAGTTGGTCCGAACAGAAAAAACATGATAGCAATTTCGGCCAGCTCTGCACGAAGAAAAGTCGGTTTGTTTCAAAATTAATTAAGAATTAATTTTTTCTGCAATTGTCAAGGGGGGGGGGTGACTCCCGGCCCCCTCCCTTGCATACGCCACTAGGGGTCATCTCCGCGACTTAGCGCCTGAGGAACACAGAAACGTCGCAGCATTGGCGAGCTGTTGGCGACACTGTGCCGATTTGACCGGCCCGGCAATCAAGCCCCTGACCTTTCGCACCGATAGCTTGTGCGCTTGACCACTAAGCTAACGACCAGTACCGGCCCAGAAATTGAACCCAAAACCTCCCGCGCCAATAGCGATGTCTTTGGTTAACCCCAACTGGCTGGTTTGGTTAACTCTAAACTATAACTATGATTGATTGATGACATCGCAAGCGGAACATCTGCCTGCGTTTTATCCATTCTCTTCCAAGAATACCTTCTGCGCTGGAACGTTGTGTTGTCCAGCCATGATAGAGCCCTTGATAAAAATGGCTTTATGACATCACAACACGACTCCAGCTTTAGCAATACCCATTGACTTTGTTCTAGCTTGCATTTTGAGTTAGTCGTTGGTTCAAGCGCAGCCCACCAGAAAAGTTTGACTACCGGAATTATTGCATCACAATGAAAATATCTCAAGATTAATAAGCAAGTTCGATAGCACAGAAAAACATGACAGCAATTTCGGAAATCTCTGTATAAAAAAAGGCGGATGGTTCCAAAAAGAGTGTTTTTTTTCAATCGTTCATGGGAGGGGTTTTGACCCCCAATCCCCCTCCCCCCCGTGCGTACGCCACTGCTGATTACTGACTCCATGGTTTTGTGGTTATGTGAGAACTCACAATGCATTTGAATTCTGCCAAGCTACCTTGCCTCTGTGACGTAACAAAGGCCATTGACGCATTCAGTATAACTCTGTCGGTTAGCCTAGACAGTTAATGTTTGAAACAAAAATTTCATAGGTCAAAAGGTACATTTTCACGGCTTGTTCCATTAGTAGAACAACGAACCGACAAAAGTTGGGGGGTATACCTTCGAAAAAAATTTTTTCAACGAATTGGCACGAACTGGAAAAACAGCCCAAAACGAAAGTGGGGGAGCAACTTACCCCTTTTGCCCCCATTCCCCTGGCGGCGCCACTGTCAGGCTATGACATAAAGTAATGTGGCGTCTGTACATTTGCATCAGCTAAAGACACGATTACAAATTCATTGTAGCCTACTTGTACACTACAATGCGCTGTATATTTCAATACCAAGTAAGAATAAGATGATGAACACATGTTGAAAATGATGTGGTAGTCGAATGACTTCATGTTTCACTCCGAATCAGATAAATCCAAATAAAACGTAATCTTGAAAACTACACGTTGCTTTGAAAACTTCGCTGTCTACTGCGCCTTCGTTCGACAGCATCAGCAACAGCTCTCTTGATCTCCTGCAGAATACCCTGACATTTATTACAACAATTTAAAAATAATGTAAAATTTTATTTTTGAATCTATCTCATCAACAATGGACAATAATGCAACTTTTAGTCCAAGGAAAACGTGAAAAGTTTAAGAAGCGCGAAATTGTGCCGAAGGCATGACTATTTTAGCGAGTAAAGGAGAACACTCTTTTCATTAAAGTTGATGCCCAGTTTAACTTTAAAAACTTTTATGTGCTCACCTCAATATGGCTGCTAACATTGTGGTACATCAGTTCTCGAAGCTGATCGAAGCGATAAGCGTCGTACTTGAATCGGAAAGTTCCATATTCCGAGTTCTCACCAAACACGTTAAAATCGTTGAAAACGCGATGCTCTCCTTCTACAAAAATAAAAATAAAGAAAACATAAAGTTATGATGTTTTCCGTAACCTTATTGTCAAAATAATCTCTTCTTGTTCTTTTTCATGCCCAAATTTTTGCAAATTTATTCCAAAGCGCCTATAAATTACGATAATACGTTCCAGTAGACCAGGAATGGAAAACTTGTCCCCCGTTTGATTGTTTACTGCAGCCCGCGTTACAATTTAATTTGAGTCTCGAACATAGTATCAAAAAATCGAAAACGTTCATCTTTCTTAGAAACTGCAACACGTTTTACTATTTTCCATATTTACGACGTAAAAATCGTCCATTAGTCTTAGATTTTGCTGTAATAAATAATTTGCCTATATGATTTTATAAATTTGCAAAGTAACTATGGATATTGCAGCTACAGCCAGCAGACTTAATATCGATAACATTTTATTGAAAATTTTGAACGTTTTCGATCATAGCTTTTGATCCTCTTCAGAATAAAAAAAAATTTTTACCTACATTTGAAGAATAAATTAATCAAATGGTAGTATTCAAAAAAAATCAAGTAGATTTTAACATCACTTACTATTAACACATTATTGCCTAACATTAATTCATATACAGTACAAATCTTGCACAAATGAAATGACGTAGTACTAAATAAAACGGACTACACTCTTAACTAAAATACGAAACAACACAAAAGCTATACCGAGTTTAAATACACTTGCTACAATACATTTAACAGAAAAGATGACCCCCCTGCGTACAACTGTGTATTCAGTTTAGGATTGTGTTTTTTTATTAAAAGAGTGGTAGTAAACTGATACCAAGTGGTAGTAAACCGGGTAAATTGTACGGAATGCCTAAAGTGCATAAATCTGACGTACCGCTGAGACCTGTCATATCCATGATTGGAACCCCCGAGTATAAACTAGCAAAGTTTCTCGATGATTTGATAAAACCCCACATTCCAGGCACTTACTTGCTTAAATCCACTCAAGAATTCACCAATAGATTGAAAGAAATTCCGTTTAACAATGGAAATTCAATGGTGAGTTTTGATGCTGTGTCGCTATTTACAAATGTTACGCTCGCTGAAACCATGGAGTTAATTATAGATCGCTTGTATGATGATGATGATAACTGCAATGCTGTTCCCATAAATAAAATCGTTTTTCGCAAATTAATGTTCATGGCCACGCAGGGACTTTTTATGTACGACAATAGACTCTAACAAGCAAGTTGATGGCGTCACTATGGGCTCTCCTCTCGGACCTACTCTAGCTAATTTTTTCCTACGATGCATAGAAGAAAAAATATTTACACATAATAAGGATTTGCTACCAAAATCATACTTGAGATACATTGACGATGTTTATGCTGTTTTTGACTGTGATAATGATTGTCTAAAATTTTTGGAAGTGTTAAATTCGCAGCATAAAAATATAGAAAAAATCACCAAATTTTCAACGCTAAATTTCCTATATGTTCAGATAAAGTTGCTGGATAATGGTTACGAGACTTGTGTTTGGCGTAAACCCACCAATACTGGAGTATTATTGAATTTTAACGCTATATGTCCTGCTGCTTGGAAAATTGGCTTAATTACCTGCTTATTACACCGCGCTAAATTAGTGTGTTCGAATTGTGAATTGTATTCGTGTTAAGTTAAAAAACTATACAGGATATTTCGGAGTAATGATTATCCCAATTGGTTTATAAATAATGTCATCAAAAAATTTGAAGAAAATAACAATTCGTCGAGCAACTATGAAAAGGATTTTATGTTCACAATTGGTTTATCGTATTTCGGAAAACCTTCCCATCAATTTGCGAAAAAACTCAGTAACTTTGTTAAAATGAAGTTTGATGTGGACATTAATGTGTATCATGTAGCTCTAAAAGTTGGATTGTATTTTCAGTTAAAGTGTGTTACTCCTGTTTAATTGGTATCAAATGAAGTGTATAAATTTTCTTGTTCGTGTGATACGAATATGTCATACATTGGTATGACAACACGACATTTACATGTGGCCTAGGTACCAAAATACAAGAGCACCTCCAACTTAAAGGAAAATCAGCAATACGAGACCACATAGATGATTGCCAATTCTGTAACCAAGCCACCATAAATATTGACAATTTTAAAGTAATTAGGACGTGCAACACGGAATACGACACCAAAATTCAAGAAGCTCTTTTAATAAAAAACACAATCCTAAACTGAATACACAGTTGTACGCAGGGGGGTCATCTTTTCTGTTAAATGTATTTTAGCAAGTGTATTTAAACTCGGTATAGCTTTTGTGTTGTTTCGTATTTTAGATAAGAGTGTAGTCCGTTTTATTTAGTACTACGTCATTTCATTTGTGCAAGATTTGTACTGTATATGAATTAATGTTAGGCAATAATGTGTTAATAGTAAGTGATGTTAAAATCTACTTGATTTTTTTTGAATACTACCATTTGATTAATTTATTCTTCAAATGTAGGTAAAAATTTTTTTTTATTCTGAAGAGGATCAAAAGCTATGATCGAAAACGTTCAAAATTTTCGATAAAATGTTATCGATATTAAGTCTGCTGGCTGTAGCTGCAATTTGGTTTAGTAAAACTACCTCTTTACCGAAAAATTAGTATGGATATATTTGTGCGTATTTAAAAGTTTTAAGTTATTTTGGCCCACTCAAAATATCATGTAATTAATGTGGCTCGCAATACTTCATATGTCCACCCATTTGCCGTAGATCAACGTTTGGGATAAGAGTACAGATTAAATGTTTTTAAGTGTCGGGATACAATAGCTCACTGAATGAACTGGTGAAAACTGCATTGCCACAGGATAAAACATTAACTAACAGTATTTTTAACACTGCTTTTCCAAGTGTGTCAGTTTTGTAACTATCACAATTACAAACAGAGGACGTAGTGAGACAAACAACACGCTGACATTCATATTCCTTTTTATTCTCAGCTTGCATTAGTCTCACAAATGTGAATGGAAAACTTTAAAACTGGTATTAGCTCAATCTTGCCCAAATAATCTGACTGATCGGAGACTGTAAAAATATAGTATGTGATATCAATGAAAGCTGGGAACAACCCTAATCGCATTGCCCATAATATCGAGTAGATATATTTCAATTTCCAATAAAACATCCTACTTGGTGATTTGATCTTTGATCTTGGTGAGTAATTATGTAAGTCTTTAAACTGTTTGTTGCTCAAAGTAAACCACACGACAGTTGGGCAGTCATCTGCATCACTTGGAAAGATGAGAAACTCTTTCGGAGGAAGTTTTTGAATCTCCTCCAAGTGTATCTTCGGAAACTTGAGTCCTGATTGCCAAGCATGGGCAGCAGCTTCTAGCAACGCCTAAACAAAATGTACGTTACAGAGGAAAAATAATGCTATAGCAATTTTCACAACTGAACATTTCGACAACAAAGATTCAGCTGTCATTATCGTAGCATACCCTGATGATGATATCAGCTGAATTTTTGTTGTCAAAACGTCCGGTAAAGAATTATTGTGGCATTATTTTTTCTCCCTCAGCTATTTTCGCGTTTCAAATATTTACTTTCGGTTTAATTAACAGTGTATGTCCTGTTAAGCCTATTTCAAATCTACGAACATACTTGTATCAAATAATTACAAAAGTAGTCAGGTACAGCAACACCATGATAATTCAGAGCTGCCGTATTTTGTATAAGCTGTGACTTGTGCATGGAATGAGCTCCTATGCGCCCTCTGTAGGCCTCTTTCGATGCACGTTAAAAACTTTTATCGATCAGAGTTTAGGAGAAAATTCGTAGCTTACGGAAAACTCCTTCACGCGCTTTCCCTTCCTAGAAAATCTATCGTACGCCCCTGCGTACGATCATAGAAAAAATTAAAATATTATCAATTTTACTCAGAAACAATGCAATTGTCTTTAACACAAAATAGCAAATGGTTTTCTTTTTATTTTTTGGTGATGGAAGTAGCGATTTTAATTTCTTAGCCATGAAATAACGGATAATAAAAGCAGGGAGTCGAACCGAACCCGAACCTGAACCGCGCACCGGCAAAAACCGCTTTTTTTCGGTGAACCCGAACCGAACCTGAACCGTTTAAATTTGAGATCATTGAACCTGAATCAATCCCGAACCTTTAATGTTTCAAATTTGTGAACCTGAACCGAACCTTTAATATTTCAAATCCGTGAACCTGAACCGAACCCGACCTTTAAAATTTTATGCAAGTGAACCCCAACCGAACCCGAACCCATAATATTTTGTGGACATAAACCTGAACAGAAATCGTTTAGTAACAATGTTTGAACCTGAGCTGATTCTTAAAAAATATTAATAAAAGTCTTTAGACATGTGCTGCGATGCTTAACATCCTTTCTGCTTACTTGGAGTTTTTTCTCGTTCTTCCGGTAACTTTGCAGTAACCTCAACTAATTAATCTAGTCAGGTTTTTTATTTGTTGACGTTTCGTTGGTACTGACGACTAACATCAAAAAATAAAAGCACTGATCTATTCCAACCTTTGCGAAATTCTTTCCGCTTTTCAAACTTTAATAAATTTTTACTTTTTTATTTTACCTTAATTGATTCGGGCATGCAATTTATATTTCGTTATTTTAATGATATAAGACCCTAATTTAGTTTTTGGCCAAATTAAAGATTTTGAAGTGAACCCGAACCTGAACCGCGAACCGGTAAAAACCGCTATTTTTCGGTGAACCCGAACCGAACCTTTAGAATTTGGCTTTAGTAAACCTGAACCGAACCTGAGCCTTAAAAATTTGGTTTCGATGAACCCGAACCGAACCCGAACCTTTAAAATTTTGGTGCAACTGAACCCGAACCGAACTTGAACCCAAAGTTTTGAAAAGTCTTGAACCTGAACCGGAATTGAACCGATAAAAATAAAATTTCTTGAACCTGAACTGGAACCGGAGCGATATTTTAAACGGTTCGACTCCCTGAATAAAAGCACAAAAAATAGCTCGGCTAAAAATAAGGAAAAAGCGACAAAACGATAACGTTGCAGTAAGCTTATGATAAAAAAAATTAAACAGGCCTAAAACTTCGCAGAGTTGCCACGCCAAAGATGTCAGAGAGCAAACACGGAGTCACATTTTTGCCAGGCAGATTTGAACGACGCTTTTTGAGCTTCTAATGGGAATTGAAAAGCTGCCCAGTATCATGGATGCAGGCACCGTCAACTCGGGAAACGCATTATAGCATGAAATGAATACAAAGGAAGAAAAAAGTTCGCTTGTCGAAAATGCTCTTAAAAAGAGTTCCACCATAGTTGATTGGCCGTACAGAATTTGAGAATAGCTTTGAAAAAAGCTGTTTTCGCGTTAGGCTTCAAGAAACCCTCTGTAGTTTCATGTGTTCGTTTGATGTAAGCAGCTTGTTTACTACCGTTCCGCTAGATGAAACCATCACGATATGTGCAGACTCGCTGTATAACGACCCTGATTCTCAGCCTTGTATTCCAGAAGAGGTACTGTATTTGTGACCTGTTGCGCAGTGCCACAAGTACGGTTGAGTTCAGTTTTGACAACACCATCTACAGGCAAATAGATGGAGTGGCTATGGGTTCACCACTTGGCCCCGCTTTGGCAAACATCTTTGTTGGATATTATAAAGAAAAGCTATTTTCAAAAATATTCAAACCTACCATGTATTTTACGTATGTTGAGGACACTTTCGTCATCTTTCAAAATGAAAAAGAGTCAGAAGAATTTTTAATTAGACTTAACGGTCTACATTCCTCTCTTCAGTTTACTTTTGAGAAGAAGAACAACTCTCTCCCTTTCCTCGACGTCCACGCTGAACACACGAAGGGCAGCTACGAAACTAAAGTTTGTCGTAAACCTACATTTACAGGCCAGTACCTACGCTGGGAATCCTTTACGCCGATAAAACGTAAAGCCAGTTTGGTGTCGACGCTTGTTCATCGTGCCTTCAAGATCTGCTCCAAAAGCAAACTGAAGGAAGAAATCAACCGGATCAAGGAAATCTTACTGGACAATAGATACCCTGAGGATTTTGTTCTTTAACAAATATCCAAGAAGATCACGCAGTTTTCACGCCCCACGCAGTTTGGCCTGACAAGTGTCCAGTCTACCTCCGGATCACCTGCATTGGCAAGGCGGCACTGACATTAGAAAGGAACCTCCGAATCGCTGTTGAAAACTGTTATGGATCCGTGGCTTTACAGACTGTATTTGTCTCCTGACAAATGCTGTCTGCAAGTCGGAAGGATGTTCTACCTGCTATTCAAAAGAGTTCCGTCATCTATGAGTATAAGTGCCACTCTGACAGTCGGTACGTAGGAAGAACATCTCAACGACTTCAAGACCGCATCAAGCAGCATGTTCCGAAATGGCTACGACAGCACACAGCCTTCCAACGAGTGCAACCCAACCGAGCGTGCAAGCGAAAACAACCCGCACCAAAATGTGACTCTGCAATTGGACAATACTTATTAAAAAACGACCAATGTGCTGCCAATTACTACGATGATCAATTCTCTATTCTGGACACTGTGCGCAGTTCTTTCCGTGTCAGTCTGCTCGAAGCCAGCTACATTAGAGTACGGCGACCTAATCTATGCAAACAGAAAGAGTTTGTCCATACTCTTAAACTGTTCAAGTAGAATTTAGGTTCGCACGACTTGTCCAATCAGAACTGCGCGTGGCTTTCCCACCTTCGATTGAATTCGCCAGTGTAACTACTCCTTCGCTGCCGTTCGAAACTGATATTCATGAATCGCCAGACCTTGATTTGTCTTTGACTCAATCCTTTAGATTTATCACCAACTTTTACAACATAACGCAAGCTTGAGTCGCTTCTTGATTTCTCGGCTGTTGTTTTATGTCTGTCTCAAACTTTGGTCAGCTTTAAATACCATTGGTTCTGCCTCTTTTGCGGATAAAATTTTGTAGTGAAATTACTGCAGTTTGCACTGTGCTCGTGGCTCAATTCAAATCTGTGTTGCTTCTTTCTGAAAGACTTAATTTCGCAATCGCAAATGACTGGATTTGACACCAAGTCTGTGACATGAAATGACTTGACTTGGGTTATGACATCAATGACTCGAGGTTTGTCAATGAAACAATTTGCTTCCAAAAATAATATTACCTGGTAAGAGAAGTTGTCATCTGATTCGGTGTCGCTAAAATCCAGAACAATCATGACGTCAGTGCCTCGCTGAGGACGCAAAACAGCTTCGGTAGGAACGTTTTTCAAAACACCTATACATGAAATAAATTCTAATAAACTAAATGATAAAACTGCAGGTGATTCACTTATGCTTATACAAACAAAGTAGCTTCCGGTTTGAAATGAGAGTAAAATAGGCCCAATATAAAAGCTAGAAAACAACTTGATCTCTAATGTATGTCAACGTCAATACCTGCATCAATGAAAGACAAGTTTTGGTAAGTGGACGGGATTGTCTTTTTTTTGTTCATGTGCTTGTGCCCAGCTTTTTTAATTATTTGCAACTGATGCTCTGTTTAACACAAAAAAAATTAGGTTAATAAAATCAACCGCATGCACTACCGAAACAAGTGATTAAAAGCGCTTGCTTTCCGGTTGGAGATCGGTTTAATGTTGCATCCAGTCGCGGCAACGGTTTGATTTCTTCATCTTTATCCTCCTACCACGAGAAAGCGACGGAGGCGCTATGCGTAGAACGAATCCAGACTCGCTTAGGAGTTACCTTTGTTTCCAAGTTTTCCGGTTGAATTTTCTTCTGACTTCTTTAATTTGCTGCTTGCCAGATTCCACCAAGCAGAGATAATCATCGTGAAGCATCTTATCCAAGGACGCAACAACGAGACTAGGTTGGGAGTGGAACCATTAACCTTGCGATCATGGTCGTCGTAAAAACGACGCTCCGAACCACTACGCCACGCTGCCGACTAATACAGTTTGCCGGTTTTAAAAATAATAATTACTGCTTTGCCAGTGACTCAATCTTATTATCGCAGACCTCTACATCCGCAACAATACTGTTTGGGCACCAGATTGCGGAGGTGGTTGCTTGAAACTCTCGACACATATTATCATTAATGAGTATTGCTACTGCAAGGAGTTGGATGGCCGAAGGCAGCATTAAAAATTTGAAATCTTCAAAAAAACTTAAAAAGTTTACTAGGCCTATTGAAACCTGCAAAAATAAAATTTTTCATATGTTCAGTATCCTATTAATGCTATAAAACTCACTATCTAACATTTGAACCTCGTTCTCAAGTAGTGGATTTAGCAGAAATCTTTTTTCCGGTTGATAATTGAGGAAAAAATTTCGCAGTTTTGCTGTTCTTCCGATCAACCATTCTCGATTTGTAAAAAGTTTCGTTTTTCTATAAATATGCACATTTATACTTTTCAGCGTTTTTTCGGGGTGTTGTGGTTTTATTGCTTTGAATAAAGAACAATCAAACAAGTTATATCTCTTACAACCTTAATTCCGTTGACTTGCACTTTTTTGGCAATAGGATAATAATAAACACTACCAATCAAGAAACTTCCTTACCTTATAACATTATAAGTTATACGGCTCATAACTTTGACAATAGCGGGCAATTCGCTAAGTTCGGGAAATGTCGGAGCTATTGATGAAGTAAGTGCTGATCTTGCTGCGGTTTCGATTGCATTAAGTTCTCCAGGAGCTATTAAATTTACATCAGCATGAAAATTTATAAAAACGTAACATTTATTTAAAGTTTAAACCAATGACAAAGTTGACGTGGTCAGGGTCAACCATGGGTATAGCAGAAGTTTAAAACTCTTCGTCGGAAAATTTGTTAACTGATATCGTGTATGTGGTCATTAAAGTCGTAGGTTTCTATCTGCAAGGGCTTTCTTAGATACACCTGTGTAGTAACGGGTGTTGTGAGAAGCCTACTTATTTGCAATACGCCATGCTAAATTCTTATTACGTCGGTAATAAACCTTTTCCGCCAATAGCCTGGATAGCAAAATCCAAAAAGTTGGCTTTAAAATAGGAAACAACTTCTAATGCTCCCGTTTCAAAAATAATGTCAAAGGTTTTAAAACACATAATTTTGGCTTAGATTGATTACAACAAGTTTATTCCATCAATTTTTGACAAAATTGTTTTTAAAATTTTATGCTAGTGGTAGAAAAGTTTCAGCTGAAGCTCGCACCTTCTCAGATTTCGCAAGAAGCACTTAACCCGACGAAAAGTGACCATAAACCAAAATTATTTTCAAAAACTCTGAAAGATTCAGTATACTCCAACTTTTATGTGCTTTGCTCATCTCAGCTCTGTCATAAACCTAAAAGCTCTGTCAGGGCATTTTGGTCGCTTGCGTAATAGCCGTTAATATTGTGAGCGAGCCAGGAGATTGAATTAACATTTCTTATCATTCGGCAAAATATTTGCAGCCATACCAAGAGCAAAACCAGCTGCAGATCCCAAGCTATCACTGTTCGGAGTAGATAAGGGGGATTTTGAATCTGTTTCCGTTTCGGTTTCTTCATCTGTTTCTTCGTCTGACTCGTCTTCTGATTCATTCTATGAACAATAAAAACACTTCTTCACGATGTGTCATAAAAGCAGTTGGAGATTTATATTATCACAACCAAAGTCTACATACGCTTCTTGATACTGTAATATTCAGTCAAGATCTTATAGTTCAACATCTGTTTGAGCTATATTTTGCTGTTTTTCTTATTTGGTAAAATATCGATAGGTGAATTTAGCTCATAATAATTTGATACAGAAAAGAAACACACCTGTAGCCTTCAGCTACAGCTGTCCAAAATTACAAAGTATTACCACCAACTTTTGTTCCTATAAAAATGAATTACAGCATAATGTAATTCGTAATGTATTTATGCCTAAATGCTCTGACGATATTTTCGAAGATTCCTTAATTTTCCTACAACACCCACAAAGATGCGCTTGCCTGGAATTCTAATAGTCTATTTTTCAATTTCAATCGGTGTTGACATGCTGCGCATCATAATGCATAAGGAAGACGCTACTTACGTTTACCAGGTTTCCCAAAGCGACCCTGATATGTTTTTCTTTTTTTCTTTCTTCTGTTCTAATTTCGTCTGCACACAGTAAACGGTAAATAAGAGGTAAGCCTACCATCCCAGGTTAGCTGCGCTGTTTCATTTTTTATTCACAATGTTTTATGCTCTGGTATTTTGGATTTTGTAAGCATCATGCTTGCATTTTCAAGCATTATTATTCTTCGTGTTAAAAGTGATTTTTTAAAAGTGTTATTACTTGGACATTTCGGCGCTTACACTTATTCGTTTAACGCAAATTTGATCTAATATTAATACGTAAAAACAGCACGGTTTGGGAACCTTTTAACCAAGGTAGCCATAAAAGTTGGATATTTTAATCGTATTTCTGTTAGAGCCATATGACATTTTTCAAAACTTAGTTAGGGAGTGTCTTTTATTTCTGTACCGTCAACACAAGAATACACAAAACTGACGTGCAGTATAATTGGACAGAAGAAGAAAAGGGAAGAAGCAACAAAACGATAAACGTTGTAACATGCAAGAGGAGAGTAGAAGGTCAAGAAAAGTAACATCAGAAGCATGGCTGCAACACCCGAAAAATGATTGTTTTGGATATAGCCACTGACATGCGCAAGTTTTAAATATATCCCAACAATTTCAGGCAACGATGAAAGTCTGATTTCAGTTTTGAACAACATGATTCATATTTTAAATGCGAATTTTGGTGTTACATGGTGCTGCCGATGGTTGGGTGGTCTGGTTAGTGTTTATTGAGGAGTTAAGCTTTATTTAATGCGTTATAATCGAAAACAATCAACTTTCACGGCTGAAAGTGAAGGAGTAAAACAAAAAAGCAGCAACTGTATTTTTTCTCATATTTGCAAAAGCGATGCATGAATACATGGCTGCAGACACTGAACACGTCTGCATATACATTCATGCCTGCGTTTTGCATTAGTGATACAAATTACCTTAGCGCTGTCATGCGCTATGTTTTCTGGGACGTATGCACAGACATAGTGTCTGCCATATACCCCGCTTTTTTACGAGTGAACAGGCTCGGCAGAAAGTTATTTTGCACTTTTATTGTATACTGGTATACTCACAAACCACAAGTAAAAAAATTCTACTCGGTTTATGTATTGCCTTGCGTTAATTTTAGGCTCATCAACTGCACTAACGAAAGCCGAAAAATCGAAACATAATGCCGGCCAATTACAGTACTCAGTATTGAATATAAGCTTACAAGCAAAGTTCTTAGTCGGATATCGTAAATAATGCCTGAAGTAATTTAAGAAACATAGTTTTCTGAAAGGTAGAGAGAGATGTTACAAATGGTTTGATACTTGTGTGTGACACTTTGTCCTATCTAAAGGATCAAGACCACGAGGCATATGTTGTATCAATTGATTTATATAAAGCATTTGATTGTGTTGATCATTATTTTTTGCGAAAAATTATGGAAAAAATTGGTTTTGCGTTTCAGTTTTGTGATTACGTTTTTAACCTGATACAAAATAGACAGGTATCGGTGACAGTTAATGGTTTCATAAGCGAAAGTTTTGAAGTTCATCGTGGGGTTAGACAAGGCGACCCACTAAGTTTGCATCTGTTTCTACTCTTTTTGGAACCGATCTTAACGAAAATTAATGATGATGTGAATACAGAAGGAGTATACTTACCTGGATCGAAAAGAACAATATTAAAATATTTCGCTTGTGCAGATGATGTGATTTTTATTTTGTCGGATGTTTGCTCAGTGAATCGAATGTTTCATCTTTTTAAAGAATATAAAAGTGCAACGGGGATAGCTTTGAATATGGAAAAATTACGTGGGATAATTGTGAAAGAAAATTGTTCATGTTCTTCCGGATCTCTCTTTGATAAACCGGAATAACGAATTCATAAACATCCTAAATGTTCCGCTTGGTAATTCTGTAGCTGTCAAAGAATTGTTTAAAAAGAAAATTGAAGTCATTCAACATGAGTTCACTCGCTTAAGAAAGTTACATTCAACTTTTGATGCCAAAGTTATGGTTATGCTAGTTTTTTTAACAAAAGTAAATTGCTTTCTTTGTAATTTCTTTGCAACTCTCAATGACGCTATTCTCAGGTATTTTATTGGTTTTCATAAGTCCATCACCATGAATGAAACAAGTAAGAAAGACGGGAGATATGGTGTAATGGAAATACCTCTCTACATGCAATTGTTTTTTGTTAAACATATTAAGCAATACATTGAAGTTAAAACAGAAAGTGGTTCTTGGCCTTTACATTTGTTTTTTATGGAGTATTACTGTGGCAGTTGGTTATTCAAAACTGTGAATATTCCTTTGTCAAATCTTGTACCTCATGCTTTCAAACCGTATATGTATTACCAACAGTATATTGACGCATTTTCTCGCTTCAATCAAACTTGGTCTTCCATTGACGATTATGATTGCCGAGATATATACGAACTAATTATTGGCCAGCGCAACAGGCAAATTTGATATCAAATGTGCATTTGTCTTTGAATCAAACGAGGGAAAATATTCATCATAAAGTATTACCAACTTTTTTGAAATCTTTCAACGATAAAATAATGTGGAATTCGTTACCTTCGACAACAAAACGCCATATTGATTTGTTTCATAGAACGTACGAGTGTCCTTTTTGCAAAAGCAATGGTGAATGGAATTGTCACTTGTTTTTCTCATGCAGCAAAATACAGGGTCTATAGGATTTCGTACCTGTTTGTTTATTTAAATTAACTGGTTATACTGCTAATCTATCAGTTGGACTTTTTTGCATTTGAATGTAAAAAATGTTTTTCGCCAGTTAAGTCAAAACCAAGAAGCTGCGATCATTTTTCTCTTAAGCGTTGCAAAATATTCCACTTGCTTACACCGAAATAGTATTGTATTTGATGAGTCTGAATTTTGTTTGGACGACATTATTTTAGATGTGAAAAGAAAATACGTTCTAGGTTGGCAGAAAAACACAGAAATATAAAAGATTTCCATTTCGCAATATCGAACCTATTTTACTGCTTATAATTGCATGATTTTCATTTAAAGCCTATGAATTAATTAATTTTGACATGCCTATTAATTTATGTTTGTATTTGTGTGTTTTCATGCGTGTTCGTGTAGTGTAACCACTTCGGTGGATTACAAAAAGTAAAATGTTCACTACCTACATCTGCATTTTCATTTTGCTTTATCTTCACCCGCGATACTTTATTCTGTTACGATTGTTATGCAACAGAAACACCGGCATCCAATTAGCTTCTTTCGAAAACAGTTTTCTGAGTAGATTTTTAAACTTTACGGGTTTATCTGTAAGCCAGATGCTACCATTAAAAAACACACCTGGTTCGCGAGTTTAAAATATCAAACCCTTGGCATATACCAGGGATGTGGAAGCGGTAAATTTGCAAACAGCTTCCGCTTCCAAACAAATTCACTGAAATTTTGCTAGTAAAATACGACCAGTGAGTTGGTATCCGATAGCGTAGACCGTAGCTTTTCTTTCTAACACGATGAAAGCTCTTGGTCAAACTTTAGCAAGCGTTTTTTTGTAGATAATTTGCAAAAAGCAAACAAAAGTGTGAAGGAACGATTGAGTCACAATCCTGGGAATCTTTTACTGCAACTTTGCTACGAAACTTACTCCCTTCATTAGAAAAATGTTGATACGCAACACTCAGTGGTGTGGCAAGAAATTTTAAAGGAGGGGGCATAATTTCTACATTGTTTTCAAGCGTTTTTTTCTTCAGCAGAACTAATTTAAAGCTGATTGAGAAACAAGAAAGGCTCTAGGGGTTCGGGGACCATGGGTGCAAATCCAAGGGGATGGGGGATATATTCCCCCAATAATCGGGTACCATCTCCCCCCAATACTTTTCATGTGCAGTAAGACCACCCAAAACTAGGCATCTGCAAAAGTGATGACCTTTCTTTTTGTCTTCACTTCAATTTGGGCAAAAAACTGGGCGTCTGCGGACGTGTCCTTTTTACTAAATCATAATCCCTCCAAGATCAAAAATAGCGAAAAATGGTCAGTTTTGCAAAATCATCCCCCCAATGCTCTGCATAGATTTGCACCCCTGCCGGAGGCATGCTCCCCCGGAAAATTTTTGAAAATGTACATGCTCTAATTGCTATTTTAGTACTTTTTGAATAATTTTCAGCTAAATTTTGTTTAAATTTTTTGACCTTAATTTTGAGTGCTTTGCCAAACATGATGCATTTTGTTCGCACATTTTCGATTTTGCGTGCTTAAGACGTAAGGCTTACATTGCCATCGAAGAGGTTCGAAATTATGGAAGAATTGTATACATCAAAAACATTTTCCAAAATGGCTGGTGGGAAGAGACATACCCCTCATCCCACCTCCCAGGATCCGCCCCTGACCATAAGCTATACAAAAACCATCAAAAGAGTCTGGCATGTTTCAGTTATGAGTCAAAAGGGGAGGACCGGGGGTAGGGGCATGGCGTAATGCCCCCCCTAAATACGCTCCAGACAGAACTCCATCTATTTCGTGACATGATTATAAATGGAAAAGATTCAACTATAGCTTTTAGCGCTGTTGATAAATTAGTTGCTTTATTTTAAAATTCAGAGAAAGCTCAAAGAAAAAACGTTTCTACGTTAGTACTATCTGAAAGTTAAATGAAGAGTAATGGCCTATGGTGAGATCTGGCATCAATGCGAATCTAGCATTGTAAAATAATGTCTAATAAATTGAATAAAATATAATATCGAATAAGTTATTTACAGTATGCCATTAAAATATGACTGCTTCCACCGCTTCCGCTTCCAGCCTCCGCTACCACAAATTCCTGGCATATACATTAACAAAGTGATGATTTCGACTAGCTACTCTTTAGCTGCAAACGCGTAGTAAATCTACATCTCAGTAACCCGATGTTACAGCAAGCTGCTATATTGCATTGACGCTTAAATCAACTTTAATTTCAACTAACCTAGTTCAGACGATAGAAAATGTCCTCCTTCGTCGCCATATTTAAAATATTGGTTTAGCAGAATAGAAAAAGCACATCCAGTCATCCCAACTGTAAAATGTAACGGATACTCAGGAGTTTTTCTTACAAGAAATCCGTTGCTCCAAACTGATCCTCCATCTTCTGGAGTTAATCCTACTCCGTGTGACGGAATAGAGATTTCATGAGGAGAAATTTCGGTATGAACTAAAAACACAAGTTTTCTGTCAAATTTAAAAGCGTATAAATTATCACACCAGTAATCTTATCAGCAAACAGCGTCTAATTAAACTTTATGACGAGGGAAAAGTAATACACGAGCGAAGAAAAAGAAATGGCAGAGTATTATTTCGTTTTAGCTTAAGTATATTTGTGTATGAGCTTCAGCCAGAATTCTTTTTATGGTGTGGTTTTATAATCTCCACAGAGCAACTTAGTTTTAATCTTCTCAAAATCCTTTTTTATGCTGTTTTACCGTAAAACTTGCGTGCAGGAATTATATTTTTCACTTGAATTGCAGTAACTATAGGGTAAGGGGCTTCCCCAGAGTCCACGTAGTGCGCAAGATCACTGAGTTTGACATCAAGCTGAAAAACAAAAACAAATTTCATCCGATAACACAATCATAAAATTTGGGTACCAACCTGGAGCTGCAGCTGTTGTATAGTGCCAAATCATGGTATTTATTATTTTTTTGGTATACTGCACTGGCAACGATGAAAAAAAATATGTTTTTTTTTGAATGAATCGAGGCAAATTCATTGGAATGTATGCACAACTCAACCAGTTGACGGAAAACATTAACAATTTGGAAAAACTTCGAGAAAACTTCCGAGAAGGTGCATAAAAGAAAGCAGTAACAAACGCAGGAAAAATCACAAAATCATGAAAATAGGAAATTCAAGAGATTGAAGTAGCAACCCACGACCGGTTTCGCTTTCATTGTAAGCTCGTCAGGTAATTATAGCTGAAACAAGGCGCAAAAGTGGCACCATATATAGAAGATATGGAGAAAAAGTGTGAGAGCAAAAAAAAGAGTTGCAGTAAGTGGTTTCCAGCGTTCCACACAATCTGGTTTCCTAGGAAGGTTAAAAGCACATTGTTTCAAATTGGGGAGGGAATCCGGAAATTATGTACGACATTTTCAAACGCAATCAAAATGTCATATCTAAGATCAATTAAATCAATTTCAGAAAGAAAAAACTAAAATACGCTATTGAGTTACATCGAAATAGGACCGTTGTCGAAATTGGATGAATTGTTACGTTATCATTGAAAATAACTGTTTGAAATTTGAAGTTGCACCAAAAAAAACATGGTATTTTGAAAATGATTTTAGGCAGACGGAATATTTAATGTATATCCAATTGTATGTAAAAAAATTCGTGGGAAACATATGTTTTTTAATGTATGAATGTGCTGCATTATATGACGGGATTCAAACTTTTAAGAACAGGTTCTCTTTTGAATCGTGCTTACTAACAACAGGTTGAGAAACAAAGGTCTAATGTCAATAACAAAAAGCAAGAACGGGTTCGCTGATTGTCCCGACATTCCAAGAACGGGTTCCCACGAACCCGTGCAAACCTCCTGAATCCCATTACCGCCTGTGCCTTGTTCACACCATTTTCATCCTTTATAAAAAGCTCTGATTGCTTTCTTGTTTCTTTTATAGTCAACAGTGCAAAAAAAATACTTTTTTAAACAAGACTTTTTAGAAACTAATAAACGGAACCGTAAATCTGTTTCACGAGTAATCAGTTCACAACTTATTCCATCAAGAGCCCTGCTACAAACGTTGAGAGAATCGCTGCAGCGATGGTACCGGTAACTCTCTGGCAGCACTGCGCCAGCTCAACTAAGCGTTGAAATTGGTCTCCAACCACATAACCCTTTAATCACTCAGCCAAAAAGTTGGTATGGTAAAAAAAAATAAAAAAAATTTTAGGCCTACAGCATGATCAATGAATCGACTGTGTTTAATGGCGAAAAATCACAAATAGCGCTTAATGGGATTCATAGTAAAGTACGATGAAAATGCGTACGTATAGCTGAGATAGGTAGGCTACGACTGTACAAATTCATTTTTTATTCTGACTAAAAATGACGTATTAAAAGTATCAAACCAAACAAACTATGCAATCTGCATACTTTGTCTTGACCAAATAATTGTTTGGTGACCAAAAATCCTGGAAAATAGTTGACCAAGGTCTTCGGTAAACTGTAAAGATCGAAAAAACCCTTCGCAAATTTTCTGAAAAACAAAAATGTTTTGTCTTTGTTAGAATAAATATAATTTGAACAACTTTTTGTTAGTGCAGAACTTTGAAATAGCAGAAACAAAAGTCAGATTCATTCTTTTGATAATAATTGGGTAGTCTTGAAAAAGACTGTTTAATTAAAACCAAACGGTTTTCGTCTCTCTTTCTTTAGGGTTTAACGTGAGAATAAAGGATAAAAGAAAAGTGGGTTGTTTATAGGTTATATTTCTATCCACATTGAAAAAAACATTAAAAACAGGAAAAAAATTTGCATCTGATTGGTCTCTAGCGAGATCGCCGTATCAGCGACAACTAGTAGATAATTCAGCGCAGAATTTTAAGAGTATAAACTAATTTTTTGTGGCGACAAAGAACAGGCTTCTGGGTTTTAATGAAAGCTGCTTCCAGCACCGCCAAGTGGAATTGTGTTCAAGCTTTTGCCAAAATGGAAAAATGATTGTTACTGTAACGAGAGGTACAGTTAGGATTTTGAAGTAAGTGTAGTCCAGTAGCTGAATCGCAGTCTCATTGACTCAGAGGAGTGTTGAGTTTGCGATTACGCTTTGGGGAAAAGTTGGGTAGGCTGTATTTTGTACAAGCGTAATTGCAAACAAGCGTAATCAGCACTCCACTGAGTCAATTGGACTGCGATTCAGCTTTCTCCATAAGTCTATTATTTAGAATTTCTAAGTTACCTGGGGCTGGAAACAATGAGCTGAAATGAATTTACATTATTTGTAAAAGTTCTTGTGGAAGCCGCAAAAAGCTGCAGGAATAGCAAGTTAACTCACAATCATTTCTTCTCGAAGTATGGAACGCAGCTAGTATGAGACGAAAATAGCTTGAGGAGGAAAAATGACGCCAATGTAGTTCTGGTAACCAAACGTTTGGACAACATACATTGAGCCGACGTCATCGGTAGTGCGACAGTACCAAAGTGTAAGAAGAAGTAAAAAATTGACAAATTTTTGATTTCAACTTATTTCAATCTGTTGCCTAGGCTGTGCTACTACTCTTAACTAGAATTGTAACTTTTAATTCTTACCCTTTCGCACTCATAGCATACCATGCTGATGATGACAGCTGAATTTATAATTTTTGAAACGCCAGTTAAGAGAATTACGGTGACTTTATATTTTTCCTTCTTAACCCATTTCTGGTTGTTTCATAGTATGTACAGATTAATAAATTATTTTTGCAAAACTGCGTGGAGCCTAACAAACTTTATTTATTGCTTACCCGTAAGAAATGATGTTGAATGGGGAAACTAAACTCCACATCAAATGCTCATTCATCCTTTCTCGCATCTCATCATGAACTTTTTCCAAATCAGGTTGAGTGCAAGCTCGAAGAGCATACGCTGCGGATAAATACCTAAATATATAGTAAAACAAATTGAAACAGTATAAAACTGTGAAAACGTTGCTAACGGGTCTACCTAGCATACTGCTGATGATGACAGATGAATTTATATTGTTGAATTGTCCACTTACAAAAACCTTTTTGGCCTCATCAAACCAATTTCTAAGTGCATCATACAACCTCGTATCATTCGCATAAAGTTTATGGTACAATTGGTACAACTTTGACATTTAATATTTTAAGGAGCAAAGAAGAGATCCAAAATACATTAAAGATTGTAGAACAGGTGTGGGCAAGCTTTTCACACGAAGGGCCAGATTTGGAAAAACTGTTGAAGCCGCGGGCCGCACTCTGATTGGAAACAAGGTGAAGACTTTTTTTTTTTTTTTTTGGAGATAACGGTCCACGTACGAATGTGATCTCCAAAACGAAAGATTTTTACCTCGTTTTTTATTCCAATTTTGCACCGTTGAGGCTAATTTTTTTGAAAATCACTGCCATCCATGATCTCTAAAGGAAAAAATGGTCTTCCGCTCAATTCACGGTGGCAGTTTAAGTTTGCGTAAACGCCGGCGGGCCAGAATAAAAGAACCGGCGGGCCGGATTTGGCCCGTGGGCCGTAGCTTGCCCATGTCTGTTGTAGAATATAAAGCATTAGCCCTTAAAAAGATGTAATGGCGACAAAGAAAAGCACAGCAATAACTGCTTAAATATGTAAGACCTACCGTACGACGTAAATGGCAAAAGGTACCGAAACCAGAATATAAAAACTTAGCAAGTTTGTAGCAACAGATTTTGAAAAATTCTAAAATGCAAGTATGTGAGCGTGATATTTATGTGACACAAAATTGAAAATTGATAAAGTGCCAAGGTGAGTGGCAGCCTTTTTTGTGTACGCTTGTCATGTTCACGTTTCTCAGTCTGCTCAAAATCTACAGCAACTGCACTTCATATTGAAGTAATCCATGTACTCATAAAAAGAAATCTGCTGAAAAAATGTTGCTGCAATCAAGGCCATGCTGCGACAATAAAGTCTCAGTATAAAATTTCGACCAATCGCATTCGCTGAATAACAAAACTCAAGCTTTACCATGCTCCTCCCGATAATCCGGAGTGATAAGTAGTAATCTCCGTTATTCCTGCATCTCTCAAAGCTTCCATCGCTCCACACATCCCAACAACTGCTCGATATCCTCCTCCTGATCCCACAAGAGAGACAATTGGAGTCTAAAATAAACATAGCAAATATTTCTTTGCATTCTTGAGCAAATTTTAACGTAATTTCTCAAGCAACTACAAATACTGCTCATTTATATTACCTCCAGCAAATTTGTAGGTCCTTCACTTCCAAGTAACTTGTTCATTGCTTTATGAACAATTGGGATTCGTTTCTTTCTGAACTCTCTTTCTTGTGAACACAAACCAAAACCACATCGGAAGTCAGGAGAAGTTCTGGTAAATCATGTACATTTTTACTTAATTTTGTAATAATGTTTTGCATCAGCAGAGCAGCAAAAATATTCACCCATTTTCCCACAACAAAACTTAAACGGCTACCCCATTCCAAGCAATAATTGACGTCGTGCGACCCCTAACATAAAAAATCCTCTAGTCCCCTAGTGCTATCTAACAGCTTCGGATTAGCGTGGAAGGTTTCTACCCTATTGGGTGTACAATCATAAAACAGCAGCATAAGTTTCGGTACCAGCATAACGTATGGGTTAGAAATTCAGCGTGGCGGGTTCGATTCATAGCAAAATCGTTTTCACTTTGCAGTTTGTTCATCG
This sequence comes from Trididemnum miniatum, assembly GCA_964006365.1. Lineage (NCBI taxonomy): Eukaryota > Metazoa > Chordata > Ascidiacea > Aplousobranchia > Didemnidae > Trididemnum > Trididemnum miniatum. Next base: position 14,463,411 of record OZ023239.1, read on the forward strand.
TATTAATTAATTCTAAAGGTAATTCTTATAACTAATAAAAGAACACGACACTTACTCTCTCGTTTTTTTTATTTCCAATTCCAATTCGCCATTCTGCAACGTAAAACAGATAATGATTGATGCAAAACCAAGTTGTCCGTATAACCAAATTATTTTATCAGCAAGTAGATGATCAATTTCAAAAACAACAATAGGAACAACAAAAAAGTAATCACATAATCGTGTTTGCTGGACCAGAGCTCAGTGGTAGCGTTAAAAGTTTCAACTGATGTTTAAAAGCAAATACCTTATATAATATCCGAATAAATCGGATTTTAATGTAGAAATCAAGTTTTAAATGATATAGAACTTACATTCTTGCCAAAATGCATAGTCTTATTAATTGCTTTTCCATCTGTTTCCAAGTCCTTGGCATAAATAGTTTGTTCGCCAATGAGATCATCGAACACGTAACCCTGGTTTATCAGCTTGATCTGTCAATATTATGTATTTAGTTAACTTTGTGCATACGGAGTTGGCAGGTCATGCGACAACGCAACATGCGAAACAGTTTCATTGCTTGTCGCATGGCCCAAAAATATCTAGCATACAAACTGCCCAACATAAATTTACAGCACACGATAAAACACAAATTGATTAACTCACACATGAAAATGACAGGGGTTAGGACATTGGACTCCGGGATCAACCGTAGCGAGTTCAATGCTTAGCAGGATCTCCTTCTATGATGCATGTGCTTCACCATTACAAAGTTATGCCACATTAGAGCGCAGTTTAAAAAGTAGATTTTCTCGAAGTCAATCTACAGAAATTTATTATCCATATACTTTGGCGAAATTCATTGTATTGAGGATAAAGAGAATCGCAAATAACCTGACAAAATTGAACGGACGATTTTGCATCAAGGAATCAAGAATAAATACTGCCAAAAACTGCAGTGAGATATCAAAATTTGTCAAAATTAATCTTGCTGACACTTTATTCAAGCCGGTTTCAATCTTTACGCCATCATCATTAAATTCTTTAGCACGCAAAAGTGGAAAATAATTATAATTGTTTAACATATCGACTCATTTACTAAAAATATCGACTTATTTACTAAAAATATCGACTTATTAAAAAAATATCGATAATTAATTTACTATTTACTAACAATAGCGTAAACGTTGAGATTAATTTTGATTGATTTTACATCTAGCAGCAGTTTTTGCCGGCATTTTATCATAAGACATCCGTTTGCTTCATTTTGTCCATACACTTTACATTAAACGTGGACACTACCGGAAAAAAGGTGAAAAATACAACCTAGTAAGCACAGTATGCAACGGGGTTAGGTAGTTCACCGATTGTGGTGGCCCATTCGGACTAAACGTTAGTGCAAACGGAGCATACATAACAAGATGTAGCTCGTGCAAAGAACAAGCGAGTTTTATAATGAAGCGATTAACTGATTTGAGATTATAACTCATTAAGTTGAGTCTGTGCAAAATGCAACTTTGAACCGGGAAACAGTATAGTGATAATTGATTGATAATAATTCACTTCCACTGAGGTGAAAGAATAGTGTCGCATAACGTGAATATATAAGCCATGGTACAGGCCTAATGCGTAACATCGAATCTCAACTTACCACTGGGAATTCCCATGATCAAGTTTAAAGATTGCTTATAATGAAGAAAGCAAACGGATGTCTAAAGATTTAAAATGCATTTTGCTTGAAGTCAGAGCTGTACTGGCTACTGTTCCTTCTTTGCAAAAATAAAATCTTTAGCAATCTTTAAAATCACAAAGTAACAACTTATATAAGTGAAAAGACTCACATTAATTGGAAATTCCTCTGTGGAAGGAAAATCATGAGGAATTACAAATTTAAATTCTTCGTTGATTTCTCCAGTTGTGACATGATCTTTAATATTTCTGGTTTTAAAACTCTTCACAGATTCTGTGCCCACTTTAGGACAACTTATTTCGAATTTTGGATCTGGGGTGGAAACTGACAACAAAACAAAAACTAATTGCAAATAAATAGCTGAGATTTTCAAAACATTGAATAAAAACTGAAAAATGTAGAGAGAGAGTCTGCGAAATGAGCGCGCGTTCATCGAGTCAGCAACCACCCAAAGCAAGTGTCAGAGACAAAACAATAAACAAAAAAAGCAAACTCAGCATTTGAATACAGTATATTACCATTGAGAGATATTTGTATAAGACATGGCGGAAAAGCAGACGGAGCCATCGCTTCTATTAGTGAGTGAAATCAATAAAGAAGGTGGCCCTCTCCAGGTGATACCAGTCATGCGGTGAAAAGATGCATAAAATTGTGTTAATTTTCGGAATAGGTTTGCACCTTTCACTGGTTCAAGTAACTTTGATGTAAAGCCTAAATATGTGACGATGTTTTACCATTTGCCTGGAGAAGTAGCTAATCGATAGTGAAATCATTGCCACTGTTCAATATTTTACACAAATGAACCTTGTGCTCGTTACCACTTTCTTCTAATCATTAGGCTATCTGAGTACACCAAATATCACCATACAACAGTGCATATCATGGAAATGATTTTTAGAAGAACTTAATTATAAAAAAAATTTGTTTGTTGCATCATTGGGCATCCAATAGTCGTGTATAAATTTATAATTGTCTTCAAATATTTTTTTATCAAAAACCTGTTAGTTTCACTTACAAAAGTCAAAAATCTTTCGATCCGAAACGTTCCGAAAGCGAAGAAGCTTGATGCTGACGACAATCGTCGGTCTAATAACAGGAAACTGAAATCACAAAAATTTTAACGTATTATTTATATGTGATCAAATAAAATTTTTACGTCACAACGAAATCTTTTTCGATGAGTGCAAGAAATAAGCAAAATGACAATTCGTGTGACAAGCGTTTCTGATCACTCGCTGTGAACAAAATTGGTCATTTCATCCTCAGAATTCGCCGATGCTTCAATATGGGGCGTCGTTGTGAAAAAAAAACGATTTAGCAAATTTTGTACGAATTTCCAGCAATATTTACATGTTTCACAGCTATTTAGTTGAAGTGAAGTGAACTGCAGCTAAAACGTTTCGGAAAACACAATAACAGCCTAAGTGTAACGACATGCAATAAATAGCAGCGATATTTACAAAACAGCGGCGATATTTACTAAATAACGCGACATTCATTAAATAGCGGCGATATTTAATAAACAGCAGCAACATTTAATAAATAGCGGTAATATTTAATAAACAGCATCAACATTAAATAAATAGCAGCGATGTTTAATAAATAGCAGCGACGTTTAGCGAAAAATTAAAGTGCTGCGATAATTATGCTAATGAGATCAACAGTGTTTCCATTTTTGTGTAATCTTAAAATCGATTTCGAAAAGTTTAGTATTTATTTATTCAAATTTGAATTACTATCGGCACGGCACACTGTATCCATATTACTCGTACTAATAGTGGAACCACTCTCTGTGCTCAGTGTCCGAAACGAAAATCAGAGCTTAGTTGTTGTGTTGTCATTTTCTATTTTTGTTTTCAATTTTTTTTATAAAGCTTACAAGGAGTTTCTAGTCTACTTTATTGTTAGACTAATTTGGCAATAAATGAGAAAAGCGAGAAATTTTGGTATGGGGTAAATGATAAAATATGGGGAGTATGGGGAAGTGTAGGAGGAGGCGTGGGGGTTGTGAGGAAGTGTGTGGAAGTGTTGGGGGAGGTGAGGGAAAGATGTCAGGTGAGGTGAGAGTGGGGAAGGTGAGGAAAGGTGTGGAGAAAGGTGCGAGGGGTGTGGGGAGGTGAGTGTGGCAAAGTGTGGAAAGATGTGTCAGGTGAGCGTGGGAGAGGTGTTGGGTGAGTGTGGGTGTGTGGGAAGAGGTGTCGGGTGAGTGTGAGGAGAGGTGTAGAAGAGTGTGTGGGCTCCCCACACACTTCTCCACACCTCCCCATACCCGAACACACTTTCCCGCACTTCCCCACAAGCTCCACACTCACCCCATACACTCTTCCACACCTCTCCCATACTTCACCACATCCCATTACCTCCTCCACACCCCAACACACTTCCCCATTCTTCTCCTACATTTTCCCACTTCGTCCATATTCCCCCATACTTAACCCAATTCCTTAAACTACCGTACCAAAAATTCCAAATTCTCTATACCATCCATACTCTCCCAAATTCTCTATACTCCCCCAATTCTTTCCCATACTCCCCCATACTTGCTTTATCATTAATCCCATATCAAAATTTCTCACTTGGCTCATTTATTGCCAAATTTAGTTTAGCAATCAAGTACACTAAAAACTACTTGTAAATTTCATAAAAAAATTTAGAAACAAATATAAAAAATGGCGACACAACAGCTAAGCTTCTTAAAAAGTTAGCGTTTTAGTGGACATGCGTAACAATGCTTTTTTGTTGAGTGGGTCTACTGAAAGACTTTTACGTACACTGTGGCTGTACTCTAGAGACAACCGCGATTCGATATTACGAAAAATAAAGAAATGGAAACACTGTTGATCTCATTAGCATAATTATCGCAGCACTTTAATTTTTCGCTAAACGTCGCTGCTATTTATTAAACGTCACTGCTATTTATTTAATGTTGATGCTGTTTATTAAATATTACTGCTATTTATTAAATGTTGCTGCTGTTTATTAAATATCGCCGCTATTTAATGAATGTCGCGTTATTTAGTAAATATCGCCGCTGTTTTGTAAATATCGCTGCTATTTATTGCATGTCGTTACACTTAGGCTGTTATTGTGTTTTCCGAAACGTTTTAGCTGCAGTTCACTTCACTTCAACTAAATAGCTGTGAAACATGTAAATATTGCTGGAAATTCGTACAAAATTTGCTAAATCGTTTTTTTTTTCACAACGGCGCCCCATACTTCTATACGAAACTACGTGCAGTATTACGAAGTTAGTCTATGCGTGTAATTCCATGATTACAAAGCTTCAAGTTCCGCTTTATAAGCGTTATTGTAAAATTAATGCAGCTTTGAAAATAGCTGTTTTGATAGAGGGTTTCAAAAACGTATAAGCTCTTTGTTCCTCTTTTATACGCTAGCTTTTAAAAAAAGCTGTTTTTCCAGAAGCTTTTTGGGACGCTTTCACGTCACGAAAAGCTGAAGAAAACGTTACGAAAAGCTTGAGGGAAAACCGATTTTTACCACAAGCTTTTCGTGATGCTCTCTTCAGACACTCAATACACGTTTAAACACTCAATACACGAAGTATCGTTTTATACTCAATATGCGAATGCTACTTCATTAACCTTTTTTGCATACCGGTAGTTTAAAAATCTTATAATGTATTTTGGTACAATTTTTGGACGAAAAGAAAACACGTCGTTGGGCCAAGATTTTCTCTAGTTAATAACGGTAGGCTACTTATGTTCAATCAAAAAAATATCGTCTCATTGTAAATGCATTACAATATGCTTTATACAATTTCTCGGTGTTATAGAACTTTAAAATATGTTGTGACAAAAAGCTGATTTGGTAGAGGGCTTCAGGAACACGTAAACTCTTATGTATCAAGTACAAGTAGCTTCGAAAAAATCTGTTTGTTTGCTCTTTTATATGCTAGCTTTGAAAAAAGCTGTTTTCCCAGAAGCTTTTCGTGACGTTCTCTTCGATGGGAATTGCGTCAAAGAAGTGTGAACCGAAAAGCAAGACTCGTATTGAGAGATTTTGGACGACGGAGAACAAAATCAGCGGGGGATAGCCGATCCGCATGTACGTAATGAGTAGCTGTTAAGTAGAATAGCCAGACAGAAAAACAGACAATATGCATTAGCTGCCAACTTAGTAAACATAACTAGCAATGCAGTTTTTCTCGACGTTTTGAAATCGTAAGTTCAAGTATTTACTTGAAAAAACTATAAACAAAATGCGTTGTTCTCGTAAAATATAATTTTCGCTGAACATAAAAAATAATAAAAACTAAGCCCACCGATGCTTGGAATAGATATACAAAAAATACTATAACTGAACTCGTTCAATGGTGCAACAGTATCAGTAGAGCACTTGTTTATAGTTTGGAAACATGGATTCAACTCCCAATTGCGTAATATCAAACTTGAAAAATTTATTCATAAAATCATAACGTAATGATGCCGAACATTGCGTAAATTATGTTGAGATTGTCATTTTATGAATGGTGATATTAGTGAATTAATTTTCAGCATTGGATTCAAATTCAGTACAGGTATAGTCAAATCAAGTGCTCTATCAGTACAAACTTATGGGGTGCCGTTTGTAAAGTAGAAATTGTACGTACTTTACGGACAAATCAATGCTCTTTCTTACGCCGAGTCAAATGATAACGAAAAAAAAACAAGGTTTCTAACGCCTAGTCAAGTGGTAACAAGAAAAAACATGCATTCCTACGCCAAGTCGAATGGTAACGAAAAAAAGCATGCATTCCTACGTTAAGTCAAACGGTAACGAAAAAAAAAACAAGGTACCTTACGTCAAGTGGTAACGAAAACAAACATGCATTCCTACGCCAGGTCAAATGGTAACGAAAAATGCATGCTTTTTTATACACCAAATCAAATGGTAACGAAAAATGCATGCTTTCATGCGCCAAGTCAAATGGTAACGAAAAAGGGCTTGCTTTCCTACGTAGCAGTAGTAGTAGTGGACAGTGGTAAAGCCTTTTATTTCTGCACCGTCAAAATAAATAGAACACAGCAATATAGGAATTCAACTACAAACGGACACAGAAAAGGGAAGAAGCAACAAAACGATTAACATTGTGACATGCTAGCAATAAATGAAACTTGAAGATGAGGGAATCAATAGGCATGATCGCAACACCCGATTAAGCTAAAGGTAAGAAAAGGAAAAGAAAAAACAAAAAACAAACATATGACGGCGAGATATAAAAAAAGACACTGAAGAAACCGCAGCTCCAACACCGCTATGATATAGTGCAAAGTCAAGTAAGTGGTAACAAAAATTGCATGCTTTCCAACGCCAAGTCAAAAAGTAACAAAAAAAAGCATGCTTTCATACGCCAAGTCAAATGGTTACGAAAAATGTATGCTTTCCCAGGCCAAGTCACATGGTAACGAAAACAATCTCGTTTGTAAAACATAAATCGGCGGACTGCAATCAAAGCGTCACTAGTTTACTGTAGCTGTTCGGATATGATCGGAAGAACAAAGATAGTTTTGTCGGTAAACAGCTGATGTCTGGCGCGTTGGTGGAAAACTTTTTTCTCCCGATCGTATCCGAACAGCTAGACTATGGTAGGCACTACAACAGACGAAGTTTTCTGGTCTGTAAAATAAGATTTGTCACGTGACTCGCCAAATTCTTTATTTGTTTTTTGGAAATTCAACCAACATGGGTACAAATCCAGGGGTAATGGGGGGATGTATTTCCCCCAATAAACTAGCAGCATCCCCCCCCAATATATTTCATGGAAGTGGAAAATTCCCCATGCGAGCCAATTTCATCCCCCCAATATGGAAAAATGCTCAATTTTGCTAAATCATGCCCCCAATATCCAAAAAGGGTCAATTTTGCTAAATCACCCCCCCTCCCCCCAATGCTCAACATAGATTTGCATCCCTGCCAATCAAGCGTGATTTTGGTTACATTTTTCAAATCTCATTCTACGGATCAGAAAACTTCGTCTATTCTTGTGCTTACCCCAGAAAAAAAGGGTGGCGAACCTATGGCACGCGTACCGGATGTGGCACGCCGCAGGTTTTTTTCTGGCACGCCACGTGATACTTTAATCTTGATTTCGTTCTTTTTCGGAAAGTGTCGGACGGGTCCAAATTGCCCACACAAAGCCTTCTTGTACGAGGACTGCTATTTTTTTCACTAAAAACAGATGAAGATCAAAACAGTCTTTACGTCCGTAGGGCTACTGTTTTCCTACAAAAATTGGGTGAAAACCAAAAAAAAAAGCAAAAAAGGTCTTCATGTCCGTTAAAGAACCATGCGATAAAGTTTCATTGATATTTGCTGTATGACAATAAATTCATTGTGTTTTTGGTTTTTTTAATGTAGTAGCACGGCATTAACTTCTAAGCTTTATTTTAAATATTTTGGCACGTTCGCCAAAAAGGTTCACCACCTCTGCTCTAGACCTATAGTGACGCTTTGATTGCAGTCTGCCGATTTATGTCTTACAAACGAGATTGTTTTCGTTACCATTTAAGATTTGGCTTGGCCTGGGAAAGTATACATTTTTCGTTAATATTTGACTTGGCGTATGAAAGCATGCTTTTTTTCGTTACCATTTGAATTGGGGTAGGAAAGCATGCTTTTTTTTTACTATTTGACTTGGCGTAGGAAAGCATGCATTTTATGTTATTATTTGACTTGGCGTAAGAAAGCATGCATTTTTTTTTACCATTTGACTTGGCGTAGGAAAGCATGCATTTTTTGTTACCATTTGACTTGGCGTAGGAAAGCATACATTTTTTGTTACCATTTGACTTGGCGTAGGAAAGCATGCATTTTATGTTACCGTTTGACTTGACGTAGAAAAGCATGCATTTTTTGTTACCATTTGACTTGGCGTAGGAAAGCATGTATTTTTCGTTACCATTTGACTTGGCGTATGAAAGCATGCATTTTATGTTACCGTTTGACTTGACGTAGAAAAGCACGCATTTTTTGTTACCATTTGACTTGGCGTAGGAAAGCATGCATTTTTTGTTACCATTTGACTTGGCGTAGGAAAGCATGCACTTTTTGTTACCATTTGATTTGGCGTAGGAAAGCATACATTTCTGGTTATCATTTGGCTTGGTGTAGGATAGCATGCATTTTTTGTTACCATCTGACTAGGCGTAGAAAAGCATGCATTTTTTGTTACCATTTGACTTGGCGTAGGAAAGCATGCATTTTTCGTTACCATTTGACTTAGCGAATGAAAGATTGCATTTTTCGTTACCATTTGACTTGGCGTATGAAAGCATGCATTTCTGGTTATCATTTGAGAGTGGCGTACGGTGAGCATTTTTTTAAGGTGTGCTCCACTCCGCTATATGCTGCCGCCCGATGGCATGTATTAAACAAGTGTGTGGAAAGAGCTCAAAAGTTCTATGCGACCCGACCACTAACGCCTTTTCAATCAGCCTAATTCGCATTTTAAACACATATCTTGAGACTATAAGTTCACAAAAAATATGTACATACACATAAACCAACTTGACGGTCACAGGCTATGACCTTCAAAATGATAATTATCGAGCACCTATTTTTTGTAAAAGTTCAGAAGCGTCAAAAGTCGCGAAGTACACAAACAAAACGATACCGGTACAGACAGCGCAAATCTTTTAATATAAAGGTATGGATCTTCTAACTGGCTGTTGATGCCATTTCCAGTTTTCCATCATAATTTCCGCCTGAAAATGGCTTTTTAAATATATCGTCAACTTTTAATTCCACTCCTCTCAACAAATTTGACTACAACTTTAAAAAGTATACATCGTCCGCCAGTGGCGTAGCCAGCACCGGGGCACTGCACCCCCCCTCCTTTTTTTTTTTTGGACAAAGCTTAATCTGAAGTCTAATTAAAACATTCTTATAAAATAGGAAAGCTCCCTCATCTTTACCACTTTTTCATTTACGACTAATGTTTGCGCCATTTGAACTTCGACGAAGCTTCTCTACAAAAAGTGCTTGTTAAGTATAGTAACTGCGCAAATGGGATCACAGAGAAAAAGCAAGATTGTATCGCAAAAAGGCAATCGATACGAACAGTGTTATGTCGAAATATGCTTGCAAAAACCAAAAAATCAGAGTTTAACTAGACCTACATGCGAGCTATTGCGTGATTACTCTTACAGTGATTTGTTGATGTTAATGTGATATTTCTTTCTGTGGGACTTTTTTGTAGTTTGTCGTTCCATTTGTTTCTTGTTCGTACATACCGCATGCGGAGACAAAATCGTTGGATTTTCTTCATTATACCTACAGTAATGCCGTGCGGAAGGCAGTTTGATTAACCGATTAGATCGTCAGAGGAATAGAGCATCTGCTTGTGTACCGATAGACTTGGGGTTCAGTTCAGAGTCGGATCAAACCAATGACTTTAAAATTGGTATTCGCTGCTTCCCTGCTTGACGCTCAGCATTAAAGGGACAATGTGGAGAACAAGCCGTCAAGTTTACTATTGTGCCGTTGGGAAGGGCATAGAGCGGGATTCTTCCATCTTAGTGTGGTAGACAGATGGCCGGCAACTCCTAACCAAGCTTGCACAGCGCTTCGTCGCTTTTTTGTGAAAGGAGGATAAATATGCAAATAATAATAATTAGTATTAGGGTAGCGATTAGCGAACTTAAGAATTGCCTGCCTAGGTCTACAAATAATTTATTCCATATTCAATCCGTAAACAAAATAAATACCAATAACTTGAGGCAAAAATCGGTACACGGGAAGACAGCGTGAGCCTAACGCCTTGGCCTAAAGAGATCATTTTTTTTGAAGTTTTTGGCCAACTGCAATTTGGCCCCTCCTAAATATTCCGCCGGCTGCGCCCCTGTCGTCCGCCAAACTTTGGAATACGGCAAGCAACGACCGACAACCTGATTGATACAATTACTACCACGGTACTATTTCCAATTTTGCGATATAATTTCTGCTAGAAAACGGCTTTTTAATTATACTGTCAACATTCAACTCCATTCCACTAAATAAATTTGACCTACAACTTTAAAATGCCATTATATCCACCTCCAAACTTTCGAAAATGACTAGCAGTTACCAACAATCTCATTACTACAACCATAGTGCAACCATGGTGCAACTCGTGTGATTGGACATGCTCTGTGACGTTGCGTCTGGCAGTGGCGTGGCCAAGGGGGGGACTGGGGGGAACATGTCCCCCCTACTTCGATTGAGGACCATTTTTCTGAATCGTCTAAATCCGAAGAGATTTTTTTAAGGGGGAGGTTGGGCGGTGACGTTATATTCAAGCCATTTTTTTTCTTATTTGCATATTTCGCTGCAGAATTTAAAAACTTCATTGACTCTGACACTCCAACTAGCCAATTCCTTCCGGGCGGTTGTAACAAACAGTTCTTCGCTCAAAAATCAGTAGGCAGTGTCTAGAGCACCGGATCGGTCTCCCTAACCAAATCACTGCTGCACCGGCAGCTTGGTTTCTTTCTCGAGTGACGTCGCTGTCACGTGGTGTCCAATTTTTCCGCGCTGCAGCGGACTGCTTGTTTGTTTCTATGAAAGGCTGCCGGTGCTCTAGACACTTCCAAATCCATATGTCGCAACTCTTACTCGTCGGTTGATAGAAATAGCAAAACCCATTATCACGTAATAAAGAATGAAAGGGCATGCTACCAGCGGACTGCAACCGGTCATTTTTCGTTTTGAATTATTCGTTTATTCAGTTACTGAATTCAAGCTGTTTGCTTGGTTTGCAAGCGGTAGTTTTTCAAAAATTTTACTTGCTTTTTCAAATATGTGACTCTTTTGAGAGTTTGAAACAATTTGCAAAAAAAATGTCCCAAACCGCAGCACTTCATGACTCCCCCCCTTGGGGCATTGGGCCATGACCCCCCCTTCAAACTCTGCCTCTCAGTAAAAAGAACAAAATTAATGGTGCAAAGTGACTAAAATATGCCAGATTCTTTTAAGGGTTTCTGTAGCCAGGAGCGGATACAGGGGGGTGGAATGAGGGGTATGCATCCTCCCACCAGCCATTTTCAAAAATGTTTTTGATGTATACAATTTTTCCATAATTTTGAATATAAGGTGGGACATGCATAAGTGGGACATGCACAAGTCACATTCACAATTAAGATATTCCTATGATGCTGTGATAGCCTATTAGGGTTGTGTACAGTGTTCCCTCTAAGCTGTGCGCGTGTGCGCGCGCACACGGCTTTCAGAGACTGCGCACACGCGTGAATATACTGCGCACAGACACACAGTATCATGATAAAGCAATGTTCTCGGTTGGCAAGTTGAGGAAAATTGCTCCTGAACCTGCTAAAAGGACGCATTTCTTGGCAAAATGTACCGTGCTTTGGCTTCGTGCCATTGGGGCCCGGGGGGGCAGTGCCCCCCAAATTTTTTATAGTGTGTTACTTTTATTTACTTTTTATAATTAAAAAATTGAAAATTAAAAATATAAAAAATTTAACCAGTGCCATTTCGCTTTCATCCTTTATACTAACCCCATACCCCGCTTTCTTATACTATAAATTCCATTGCTTTCTTTTTTAATTTTTGCTTCAATCAATCGCTTCGACTCAGGAGTAAAGTCAGTTTCTTGATCTGTAGTTAGAATTTAAAAAACATTTTTCATGCGTTGTTAAAGATCATAGCCCAGAACACACCTATACACGTCATTCCATCATATGCGTCAAAACTAATAATGATTGCAGCCTCCTTTTATTTATTTTAGCCCAGCTTCTGCTTTTAGACATGAACTACTAAAATATTTTTGCATTGTCGGACACTAATGCCTAATAGTGACTGTACTCACTGCAAGTACCGAAATGTCCTTTTTCGATAAGACAGATTTTTTTATGTGAAAACCGTAAAAATCCGTTGGCGGCTGGGGACTCCGCCCCCAGACCCCCCTTGCCACCGGCGGCTGGGACTTCGCCCTTAGCGATGTCCTCCTCCTTTGTAAAATCGTGGGGCCACACTGATTGCGCATAATGTCCATAATTAAGGAGCGATTCGAGGTATCAAAATAAATTTCGATTTATAATTCAAAATTTGGGGTATTGCGGCATATTTTGGTATTTTTTCCTAACTTCCTTTTTTCGTAATGTTACTCAATGCTAAATCCGGCTTTTACAAAGGTTGTGATTAGTATTTGTTTAAGTTATTACTCGGGCCCCTCCAAATTTTTTGGCTGCACGACGCCTCTGGTACCGTGAGCGAAAAATGTACCAGCAGTAACATAACCAAGAGAAGTTGCGCTACTTGTTTCTGATAGCTGCCATATTCAATTTATTCATGGTTTGTTGCACAAACGTCAGTCCTTTCTAAAAAAAGTGCGCACTCGCCGAAGTTTCTGCGCACACAGACTACAAAAAATTAGAGGGAACATTGGTTGTGTATGTTGAAAAGTTGTTGAAAATTTTGTACTTTAAGTTTGTTCTGCCGAAAAACACGAAAAATATGGGAATGAAGCCCCCCCTTTTAAAAATTTCTCGCTAGGCCACTGGTACCAAGAATTCAACTGGGTGAAATATTCGGCGATTCAGGACAGTGGTGCACCCAGGGAGGTTGGGGGTCGAAACCCGTTTTAGCTCCGGTTCAGGTTTTTCGTCGTTTGATTATGCAGGCTTAGTTCCAGTTAAAATTAAACATACCTTAAATTGTCGGGTTCAGGTTCGGTTCAAGTTCGCAGAAGCAAAAGTTTACAGGTTCAAATTCGGTTTGGGTTCAAGAATTTTGAAACCGTCAATTCAACTTATATTCTGGCACACAGAGACAGGCGCTTTTTTTTCAAAAATACTTAGTGTATTTAAACTGAATGGACTTTTTGAAATGCTAAGTACAGTACTGTAGCTCATAAAGGATGTCCTCAGCGGCAGAAATAACCTCAGATTAACTTCAGATGTCCTTGACCGCTGTTGTGTTAAAGCCAGTTAGCCACCAAAGCCCTCCATAACAATCATTCTTACGAAAAATCTTTTTAGGAACACACACGATTCCGTGGAACAAATGCTTTTTTAGTACAAAATTGATAGCGCAGTCCAAAAAAGCCGCTCCGGTCTGGGTTTAGGTTAAACATTTTAACGGTTCAAATCCGGTTAAGGTTCCAAAATTTTCATGTCCTAGGCTTCAGGTTCGGGTTAGGTTCACGTCTATTAAATGATAACGGTTACGGTTCGGTTTGGGTTCAATGAAAGGAAGCGGTTAATACGGGTTTTCGGTTTACGTTCCGGTTCGGTTCGACGCCCTGCTTATACAATTTATGCAGTACCTGTATATCATCGTACTGCTGTTGATATTTCTTCTCGTATTCTTCGAAGGCGGCAAAACTCATTCTTCTTTTTTTTCACTGCTTACTCACTTGTCGTCGCTGAATGCTTCTCAGCAACTAGTGAACTGCTTCATAATTATAGCGTAGGCTACAGTGTGTTCTTTTTTCCGGACAAACTACAAAAATAATAACGATTTTGATGACGTCACGTCATACACGCATTTAATTGATCTACTGATCTTTTTCGGTAACAAATCATGCTATTTGATTTTGTAGGCCTTAGGGTAGTAATTCCGCTGATTGGTAAAGCTAAGTTAATTAAGCGGGAAATTAGTCAGCCTCATTCCATGGAGCAGGAACAGCTGGGGCGAAATATCACCAGTAAGACGTCAAAGTCCATATTTTATGTTCTGTTCTGTAAAGACGACGCCTCTTGCCTCTCCTGCTTGCACGGATAGCTGTATCATTGGAAAGACCTAACAATGCTTATTTTTTTGCAAAACAAGCGCTGGTTTTAAAATCTATTGCAGTTGTTTGCAAAAACCAATATTCAACCAGATGGCCATTGCAAGCAACTACTAATGGCTTCCCGTTAAAACTTTCTAGGGGCCCAAACATTGCACAGGGTATAATTACACTGGAAATTTGAAAACTCTAGTTTTTTAGGTTTACTTGGGAAGTAGGGGGAGGCGCACGTGAACAATGCAAAACATGTACACGAGCGAGCACCAACAATTTTGTCATGCAAAATTCTGATTTTTGTGTCACTGTAGCTTTACCTGGCGTCATGCGATGTATCATATAAATTGTCCTAGGTGAGTATCAAACCTCCGAAGCTAGGTTAAGAGTCCAAAGCACCAACCACTTGGCGAACTCTATATGCCTTTTATTGCTACTTAAATTTTCAGTTTAAACACAAATTCATACCGCCCACTCACGAATGAAAAAGTTTGAAGATAAAATAGCTGAAAAACATGTTTCCCTACTGCCCTCTAACGGATAAGAAAATTTGCTTAAATTTCACGAGGTTTCCTGAATTTTCACGTTTTTTACCTTTGCTCCAAGTCAGGTGCTGTGGGGCAACCCTTCATTATATTAATCTTTTTGATACCCACATTGAGGTTAATATCCTCCGATAATTTGAAGGTCCTACCTATTGCCATTCAAAAGTTATTGGCATTTGATAAATTTCGTTTTTTGACCTTTGACCTTTAACCTGTTGACCGCCACCCCCCAAAAGTTGTTAGACACAAGTTCCCATTGAGATCTACCATCCCAGAAAATTTCAAGTCTCTAGCATCAGCGGTTCAAAAGCCTTTGACTGCACAATATTGGCAAATTTTATCCGTTTTTTGACCGTTGACCCCGAGTCACGTGACATAGAGCGTTTATGGTTGGTACAATGCAAATACCTGGTAAGACACATGAATCCTGTAAATTTCAAGTTCCTATCTGTTTTTAATCAATAGTTATAACCCAAACAACATATTTGCTTATTTACACTTTGACCCCAAGTGACTTCACATGCAGATAATCACTGTGAATATTTTTTTTTACCTTCATCGAGATGCATATACTTGATAAATTTGAAGGTCCTATCTGTTTTCATTCACAAGTTATTGGCGTTTGGGAAGATTTCTTCTCAATTTCTTTAATTAATCTCTGACTTTTAACCTGTTGACCGCTCCCCCCCCAAAAGTTGTTAGACACAAGTTCCCATTGAAATCTACCATCCCAGAAAATTTCAAGTCTCTAGCATCAGCGGTTTAAAAGCCTTAGACTGCACAAAATTGGTGTTGAAAAAAAAAGAAAAAAAAATTTGGGGGACAAATAAATTTTTTTCTAGAAAGTGGGGGGCTGTCGGGGAAAGTTAGTGTGACCAGGGTGTAGATCTAGGTGGGACACATATTTGAACTCTGGGTCACTCTTATAATTGGAACAGTAGTTTAGCAGCTACAGCTGTTAGAAGTGTCAAAAAGTGCAGAAATGTCCAAGTAAAAACAGTATGTCTTCCCTTTACGGGAAGCCATAACAATACGTCTTCCCTTTACTGGAAGCCATAAAAATGCTCCCTTTTGCTGAATTGATTTTAAGGTTTATCTGATGAGTAGTTGATTTCGCAATTGAACTATTAAGTAATTGAGCATATAAAAAAGACTGCATGCATTCAAATCCTAAAATTTTCATGGTATGAAATTTGAAATGGTCACTATACCTGATGTTAATTAGTCCTCTTTTACAACATACAAAGCAAATCAAATGATTTTATATCTAACATTGTCAAGCTGCAGTTGTTTGCCAATCATTGTCTTTAAACAGTTTTATTTAGCATACTTACAACAGGCAAATGCCGTTAACGTGAAATATAGCAATACGCTCCATCTGAGATCACAGAGGGCAAAGTCCTACCGTCCTACTAATAAAACCTTAGCACAGTGGTTCCCAATCTTTTTTTCTTCATTACCCACTTTTGATGAGACTGATCCTCAATTACCCACAACAAAACTACAGTATTTCAGAAGTTTACCTCAGTTGTATCGATCGGTGAGGTGCAAAAAGAAAGGTTTATACGTCGAAAATATCGGAGAAGAGCAAAAAAAAGATCTGCACGTCTGCAGGTAGTGGCGCACTCAAGATTTGGCAAAGGGGGGAGCACCCAGGAGTTGCTTAGGTGGGGCGTAGCCCCCAGCCGCCAACGAATTTTTGCTGTTTCATATAAAAAACTCTCATTTTAGCACATTTTTTATCGAAAAAGGGCTTGCAGTGAGTGCAGTCACTATGGACAACGCAAAAATAATTTCGCAGCTTATGTGTAAAAGCAGAAGCTTGGCTAAAATAAGTGAAAGGAGGCTGCAACCATTATTGGTTTGAGAAATTGTAGACTGAAAGTTAGGTTTTAGCATCTTATTACAGAGCCAAAAGGGGGGGGGCATGGCACCATGCCCCCCCTGCATGCGCTTATGTCTGCAGGTGTCCTGTTTTCGTGAAAATATCGGTGAAGAGCAAAAAACGTGCCTTCAGGCGTATATTTTTAGCGTGTTGGTGGTGTCACATTACCCACCGAAGAATCACATATTACCCCTCGGAGGTAATTTACCCCCGGGTTGGGAACCACTGCTTTAGCATAATGGGTTCAATTTTTTTATTTTATTTGGGTAAATTTCTTTCTGCACGAAGCAAACTGTACAAAACATAGCACAAAATATAAATACCGGCTCACAATATTTAAAAATAAAAAAGTGCAAAGTAAACTCAGGATGTTACATGAATACCTCGCTGTAGTACGCAACTCAAAATAACAGCTTTTTCATACAGGTTGGCCTATATGGCAGATTTGTTGCAATTAAATGAATGTACCAGCCTCAAAACAAGTATATCATCATAAAGCCCAATAATAGATCTAACACCATGTGCGTGTTACATCATAAGCAATAAGATACAGATATATACGGATACAGTATAGTACAATAAGTCTATACAGCAGTGCAGATTGGAAGAAAAATAAATAGTAAACAATAAATGATAAAAGTTCGTACAGTGCAGTAAAACAAAAATTAAAAAAGTATGTTCACTATTGATCAGTAACCATCAGAAATGTAAGTCGAGTACTATATCGGCTTTAGGCAAGACTCAAACACGACAAGTTACGGTATCAACTAAAGTAATATGGCGTGTGTACATTTGCATCAGCTAAAGACACGATAACAAATTCATTGTACTTATACACTACAATGCGCGGCATATTTCAGTATATACCGAGTCAGATGATAAACAAATTTTAAAAATGATATTGTAATCGAATGACTTCATGTTTCACTCCAAATCGAATAAATCCAAATAAAACGTAATCTTGAAAACTACACGTTGCTTTGTCGTCGCTGTCTACTGCGCTTCGTTCGACAGCATCAGCAACAGCCAGGAGCGTATTTAGGGGGGCATTGTACCATGCCCCCCCCCTTTTTGACTCTGCCTTTTAGTAAAAAAAAACACTAAAACAGCCATTACAGCATGTAAATTTTCAAACTTTTTCCGGGGGAGCATGCCCCCGGACCCCCTAAAGCTTTTCTTGTTTTTCAATCAGCTTCAAATTAGTTCTGCCGAAAAAATACGCTTAAAAAAATGTGGAAATTTTGCTCCCCTTTAAAAATTTCTCACTACACCACCGGATGAGAGGTATATGCATCCTTCCGCCAGAAATTATCGAAGATGTTTTTGATGTACTGTATACAAGAATTTTTTCATAATTTCGAAACTTTTCGATAGCGGTAAGCCTTACGTCTTACGCAAGCATAATCGAAAATGTGCGAACAAAATGCATACCAGTAACATTTGACGAAGCACTCGAATTTAGAGTCAAAAAAATTAAAGAAATTTTGCGTGAAAATTGTGCAAAAAGCACTAAAATAGCCATTTACAGCATGTAAATTTTGAAATTGTTTCCGGGGGAGCATGCCCCCGGATCCCCAAATAGTCTTTCTTATTTTTCAATAGCTTCGAATTAGTTCTTTTGCCATAAGTTTTTGACAGAAGAAAATTAGACTATGCTTTCATTCATTCAGCAGATCAAAAAAATAATCGTTTACATACAAGCGATTTTGCCTACATTTCGAACAAGAGCTACGCAATTGGAGTACAACATTCATCAACTCCCTTCCCCCCATCGTCAGCACCTTTCTACTCACACGCACACAAACAAACTAATGTGGTGTCGTAACACGTATTAAAATCATTTCCAAATAAATAAAAGCCGTGGTGTTCAGGGCGGGGCCTGTGACGTGTAGTTACTAACAGGCGGCTTGGACACCCGACACGCAACATGGCCTGGCTAACGGAGGCCAAAGAAATCAACGCGCCCAAAACTCACTCCAACGATCTCCAACTTATCCAACGTAACCACTTATCTCAACAATGAATTCCACGATCTTCAAAATCTTTAATATCGTTTATTTCACCGCAAGCCTTCTCAGCGGCACGCACAAAGGGACAAGATTACCAACGGAACGATGAAGCAATAATTTGGAGCTGTTTCTACAAAAATTAACACACGTCTTAAAAACAAGCAGGAGCATGCTAAACACGTTGCAGAAACAATTACTTTTACATCGAAATTACCAATGGCAATTCTTAGGCGTAACATTAAAAGATTATGCTGCTTAAAGTTACTTCGTATCAAATCACACAGCTTTACACTAAAGCAGGGGTTCTTAACCTTTTTTGTAACGTTTACCCCTTGTCGAAAAAAAAAATATTATTTACCCCCAGAGTACCACTACAGCTTTTTTAACACCGGAAATTAAGGTTTTCTTCAATTTTTAATTCAGAAAATTGATCCCCTCAGTAGGTAAAAATTACCCCCAGGGGGTAAATTTACCCCCGGTTAAGAACCTCTGCACTAAAGGGTTAAAAATAAACAGATAAAATAACCAAAGATAAAACGATTAACTTACCAGACTATTTTGGCCCAAGCTGATAATCGTCACCAGCGAACAATTCCAGAATTTCAAACACTAAATAATAAAACACGCAATCACCCATCTTAGGGGTGATAAATACAGTACTTCGTTAGACACGAAACAATTACAAACGTGACTTATTTAGCATGTTATACTGAACACTCTAACGCTCATGTGAAAGGCTGATTCGTACACACATATAATAATAAGCTAGTGAAGTATCGATTATAAAAGGTGTTTACCATACTGTAAAGTAATCGAACAAACAAACATAAACAGTATATACGGTTATGTGACGTCGATAGTGAACTAAAATCTCAATAGAGGCCAAACTTTAAACAAAAATGTCAACTTAAACTAACCAAATGCTGCAAAATATGGGAGCATTATTAAACATGAACTGAGATTTAAATTTCCTGTAAGCTATACTTCATGAACTAATATCATAACCCCTTCTTATGTTTTTAACGTACAATAACGAATGCTGCTAAATACCACTTCATAAAATGCATTCCTAATGTCAAGCATTACTTCTCAATTGTACACGCTTACTATATATACACAAGTCAGTACAGTATAAAAGTAGGGATGTGCCGAGTCGAGTCCGAGCACCCGGTCGAGTATTAAGGCATTACTCGGACTCGGCCGAGTCCGAGTATTAATTAATACTCGGCCGAGTATTAAAGCATTATCATTTTGACCTTTTTTTTGCTCTGTAGCCGAATTTTAGTTGAAATTAGGACTTCTACGGACGTGATGACCTTTTTTTTTGCTCTTCACCTGATTTTGAGTTCATATTTTGACGTCGTAGATACTCGGACTCGGACTTGGCCGAGTAATGTCGTGAATACTCGTTACTCGGTGAGTTCGAGTAATTTTCCTTGAGACACATCCCTAATAAAAAATATGGGGCGTTTGTCTAAGTGGGTAATTATTATTATTTAGTTGCATATTTATCCTCCTATCACCAGAAAGCGATCAATGCGCTATACGAGCTCGCTTAGGAGTTGCCGACCATCTGTCTACCACACCAAGATGGGGGAATCTCACTAAGTGCCTTTCCCAACGGCACAACAAGTAAACTTGCCGGCTTGTTCTCCACACTGTCCCTTTAATGCTGAGCGTCAAGCAAGAAAGCTGTGAATACCAATTTTAAAGTCATTGGTTTGACCCCGACTCGGAATCAAACCCGAGTCTACAGCTCAAGAGACAGACGCTCCATACCACTCGGCCATCTGAGCTGTTAATGTTAATTCCAAGATGGCGGATCGAAGGCTTCAAATTGTTACACTTTTTCTTTCGCTTAGCGCAATCTAGTTGTAGTATTACAATCACGGATGGCAATCGCATCGCATTGAAGAGCTTCTGCGATATTTGTAATGACTGTCAAACTGCGATGCGATGTGCGATGTGATACTTCACTTAAACTGTGGATGCGATTTTCGTTGCGATTATCTAAATTTTTTCGATGCGACTTTTTGTGTTCGCTTTTGCGATTATTTGTGCAATTTTCGATTATTTGATTTTTTGAGCAATTTTGAACACTCACATTTTACAACATTTTTTACAAACGGTCAGTATCATCAAGTTAGTTTTATTTAACCACGAACAAACATAGAGAGTAGCCTATTTGCAGAAAACACAAGCTCTCTTGAACTCATTAAAATTTAGAAAAAAGTTTAAGCGGATATTTCTCTGCTCCTTCGGTCAATCTAACGTGGTGGCAGCAGATGCAGGTGAGGACTAAATTGTTTTTTGACCAGGGCTGCGAACTCGCACTTGAACTCAAAAGAACTCGATCTTATTGCCAAACTCGAACTTGAACTCGAAAAAAGTCTGAGCTGAGAACTCCAACTTAAACTCAAACTCGTAAATACTCTGGGCTGAGAACTTGAATTTGAACTCGAAAATATTTTACTCAATTATCACTTGTTTTTACTAAAAGCGACTTGCGCCATGCTCAGGATAATCACTTTTTTTCTAAACTCGAAAGAACTTGATAAATTTTCACTGGACTCGAACTCGCAAAACTGAAAATGCTGAACTTTAACTCGAACTCGATCTCGTAAAATAAGCTGAACCCAAACTCGAACTTCAACTCGATAAAAAAGTCGAGCGAGTTCGAAGCCTTGTTTTTGACAACAAACAAAGCTTCGTATTTCTCGACGTGCTTGTGCTTAAGATGCTGCGTTTGCTGGGAGTGAAAATAGGTTTTGCCAACTTCGCTAGAAACAGGAGTAGCAGCGAACTTGCAAAAATTGCATCTTGCGCCCTCCGTCGTCCCTCTATTTTCGATTTTAAAATATGGTATTCGCGCAACTCTTTATCAATAGCTGGCATGACTTAATTACATAATAGAGTACTGAAAAAATTAAAAACATACGCAAATAAATTCACTCGGGCTATGGGCCTTTAAAATTAACAATGCATTGCATGCTTTTGCGTCTAACGCTGACCAGAAAGCTATTGCTTGCTAACACTACCTATTTGATAAAATTCGCCAAAGACTCTATCTACCTAGCCTAGTCCTAGAATAAGACCGTAGTTATATATCCGCGAACTGATGTAGGGAAATGTTTTTTAACTGATTGTCTTGCTGATCCACGACTTTTTGTAAGGACTATCGATTGCCTACTGAGCTGACACTTACCCCGTCATTCTATTTTTTCTACGTTTTGAGAATAATTTTTTCAAATCTTGTCTAATTTTAAACCCTATTCTGGTGGAGAAAATTCCTCTTTTAGTTGACACATGGTGCTGACTGTAGACGTGTCTGTAGTGATCTAGCTATCATTATACTATCCTATGGGGCGTCGTTTGGAAAAAAATCATTTGTTTTGTGACCCATGTTTTTTGAGCATATTTAGACCATTATTTGTCCGATATATCTAAGTCGGACTAAAAAACACGAGCACAATAAGTCGGACAAAATTGTTTTTGTTCAAACGGCGCGCCATGTGCCGTTTGAAAAAATAAACGATTCTGTGACCCATGTTTTTTAAGCTTATTTAGACCATTATTTGTCCGATATATATATCGGAAATATCCGACTTATATATCGGACAATTTGCACTCTAAGTCGGACCAAAAAACACTCGCAAAATAGTCAGATTTTTCCGACTTATATATCGGACAAATTCTTTGCCAAGTCGGACCAAAATAGACGCGCAAAATAGTCAGATTTTTCCGACTTTTATATCGGACAAACTCTACGCTAAGTCGGACCAAAAAACACACGCAAAATATTTTTTGTCTCATATGGTTCATAGGAGCTATCTCAGACAAATCTAGAAGTATCACGTGAGTTTCGTGATGTACCGCGTAAAAAGAAAAAATTGTGAATCTTGATATCAGTTTGACTGGACTGTCGAGAAGAGAGCAGAAAATTTCACTTCAAAGCGCCAAGATACATGACGGTAGATATGGGGCGCCGTGTGTAAAGCTACGCAATATAAAATTTTGCATCATTTTTTCGGTTAAATTACATGCAATATCATATATTGTTGCAATTTATCTATATTGCTGCAATATGTGTCAAATTGTTGCAATTTATTGTTGCAATATGTGTTAAGTTGTTGCAATTCAATTTATTATTTGCAAACTAAATTTAACCCTAACTGAACCTAATCCTAACGTAACCCAACTGGACCTGGGAGCTGATACTAGTTGTTACCCCCATACCGGTAGTCTAGTTTAATCTAGCTGAGGGTATTCCAAAGGATACCGGTACCAGTAGCTTAACAGTATCCATACTTTTTTGCTGCCACTGAAACAAGTTACTGATGAATGGGTGGGAGTCTAGCTATCTAGTCTGACAACTTTCCATACCCTGCAACTGCTACATGGCTGGTACTGATACCTGCATGGGTACTGGTAGCTTGCTCATAACTTGCCTACCGTATACGTCAATATTTTTGCATATGTCCGCAATTGTATCTACCAATCATAACAGTATTTTATCAATCAAACTCCAAGCCACTTTATTTCAAAATGTTTCAGCCGAACCAATAAGCGCACACTGCACAGTCAGTACAACAGCGCCTCAGGCCAGTACACTACATGAGTTCATGGAAAAAGAGAAAGGGCAACACTGACTGTTTTAGTTAGCATATCACCATGGCAATTAAAAGGCGATTTAAGTGTTTTTTGCAATATAGATAAATTGCAACAATTTAACACAAATTGCAGCAACATAGATAAATTGCAACAATTTAACACATATTGCAGCAATATAGATAAATTGCAACAATATATGATATTGCATGTAAATTAGCCAAAAAAATGATGCAAAATTTTATATCGCGTAGCTTTGCACACGGCACCCCATAGGTAGACGCGACGCTCGTACAGGCTGCTCAATAAAGCGTGTCAATCAAACGTGTCATGCTCGCGAAATCGCAATGGTTGAACTTCATACGGAAAATAGAAGTATCTATAAGCTCTATTAACGTGCGTTCATAGTCTAACAAATAATGACAAAGCTTGCTATTATTTCAACAATAGCGTAGACTATTGACTAGAAACTCCTTGCAAATTTTGTGAAAAAAAATCTTGAAAACAAAATTATAAATGGCAACACGCTGCATGAACTAAGTATTTCGTTTCGGACACTGAGCACAGAGAGTGCTTACGCTCTAGTAGCCCGTAAACGCTCTATGACAGGGTATCTCATGAAAGTCACGTGATACTTTTAACTTTTGTCTGATATAGCTCATAGGAACCATATCAGACAAAATAAGTCAGCCAAAAGGGTCTTGCGCGTCTATTTTGGTCCGACTTAGTGCACAATTTGTCTGACATACAAGTCGGAAATTTCCGACATATTTTGCGCGTGCTTTTTGGTCCGACTTAGAAAACAATTTGTCTGATATATAAGTGGGATATTTCCGATATATCTATCGGACAAAAAATGGCATAAATAAGTTGAAAAAACAAAGGTCACAAAATTGTTTTTTTCAAATGGCGTGTGGAGCGCCGTTTGAGCAAAAACAATATTGTCCGACTTGTTTTACGTGTGTATTTTGTTCCGGTTTAGAGTACAATTAGTCCAATATATAAGTCGGATATTTCCGATATATATATCGGACAAATAATGATCTAAATATGCTCAAAAAACATGGGTCACAAAACAAATAGTTTTTTTCCAAACGGCGCCCCATTTTAAATTTTCATCGACAAAAATTTCAAGGTATTTAGTTTGCTGGCTTTTGCTCAAAGAATAACCAGAGAATTTCACTTCAAAATCAGTAGGCCAACCTAATTTCTTGCTCATGGGCCATACAATCATAAAAGTTGTTTTAGATAGATTTAGAGTCAGTTTGTTGTTCCAAAGCCACTTCTCTACTTTTTTAATTTCACTGTTTACTTTTGATTCGAGGCTAGACAAGCAGACATCATTCATGATTAACACAGTATCATCGGCAAACAGACGCGTTTCAGAATCAGAGGCATGAGGCAGGTCGTTTACATATAACAAAAATAATGTTGGGCCTAGAATGGATCCTTGTGGCACGCCGGTCGATATTTTTAGCAAATGTGAAAATGCATTGTTGACATTAACATATTGTTTTTTATTATTTAAATAATCTTTTAATAAGTTGAAAAAATTTCCCCTAAAGCCTAATTTTTCTAGTTTAGATAAAAGTATTGGTGATCAACGGTGTCGAATGCTTTCTTCACGTCAAGGAAAATAATACAGGTGAAATGACGATTGCCCCGGTTATTATTGATAGAGGAAAAAATATGTGAAAGAACATGATTAGTGGAATGCAATTTGCGGAATCCGAATTGCTCTTTGCATAATATCTTGTTTTCGGCTATGAACTTTGACATTCTTGTAAGAATTAGGCTCTCAAATACTTTTGCAAGAGGTGATGATAACAAGGAAATTGGTCTGTAATTATTTGAAAAAGAGTCACATCCACCTTTGTGGATTGGAATAACTTTGGCCAGTTTTAGTTCATGCGGAAAAATCCCTTGTAATGCACATGTGTTGAAAATTTCACTGAGAAAACTGCAAATTTATTCATTGGCTAATTTATAATATTTGACAGCAATATTTTCAGGACCATTTGCCTTCTTAGTATTTAAATGATGAATCATACGAAAAACCACAGCAGGTGTTATAGGTTCAAAGAAGAGAGATTTCAATCTTGACTTTACACTATCAAGTGCTGAGTGGCGGGTGAATGAAGTTCCAAAAAAATATTTCATAAACTTGTTCTTCCGGTAATCAAAGACGGAGGCTAATACAAGAACTCCAACTTTTTATTGAGGTTTCGCTCAGCAATTCACGCCGAGCTTCTTCAGAATACCAGGTGCCAGGGTGGAAAATCCAGCCCTGGCAAAGAACTGCAAGATAGTAGCACTTTTTCGACTGAACTGATTATGGTAAAGCAAAAAGGTATGATAGAAATATTGTGAACTGTTGCGTCATAAGGACAATAACTTATTAAATGGAATGAATTAACAAGCGTAAAAGTACAAAAACGGTAAAAACAATTTGGCGTAAGAAATACTAAAACAGTATTTGATAAACTTGTGGAAGCTTATCACCATCAGACCTGTTCATAACATTGGGTCGGGAGTTAATGAACCAAGCTTCAGAAACAAGACGTTTGGAGTAATTGTTTTCCACCTTCAAAATCTTTGCATTTATCCAATCAATATATTGTGTTCAAATTCCATTGCGTGAACGCAGAGGGCAGATTGTTCTGGCTTTTGGTTGAAGGTGGCCCGTTTGTGTTCAGCCAAACGTGACTTAAGGCCTCGTTTTGTCTGTGCAATATAAACAAAGTTGCATGCCAAACAAGGGATTTCGTAGATAATGCATCTAATATCTTCGGAGGTATATGGATCTTTGGGTAATGGCAAAACATGGCGAATGGTATGCACAGGTCTCATGGCAACGTTGACCCCCGCCTCATTTATTACTTCTTATCCTCATTTATTAATTATCCGCCTCTTATTTGCATTGCCGTATTTTTTGTCTTACCGTCAAAGCTTTATTGTGACATCATAAAAGCAACACAATCTTATTTGGAACACTAAAAAGCAAGCCATAGATGGGCATGAAAAGAGAGAGAGAGAGAGAGAGAGTTTATTTTTTTGCCAGTACACGTGTCACAGAAAAAAAAAAACGATTACACATACAGTAGTAATAGCACTGTTACACACAATACAATGATTTGTGCACAATGGCAGGAAGCACCGAAAAACCGTTAGGTTATCGCGTCAAGATGCTCCCTGACACGAATGCAGTGAGATAAAATAAAAATGAAAATAGAAAAAAAAATACAAGTTAGTAGTAATACAATAGGATATAAGTAATACAATAAAGTTACGGATAGTACAAGACACAAACGAAAGCAATAGCAGTCACTTCGGAAAGAGTAAATAAAAAAAAACAAAAGATTACTT
Source organism: Trididemnum miniatum (assembly GCA_964006365.1). Taxonomy (NCBI): domain Eukaryota; kingdom Metazoa; phylum Chordata; class Ascidiacea; order Aplousobranchia; family Didemnidae; genus Trididemnum; species Trididemnum miniatum. The sequence continues at coordinate 14,490,214 of OZ023239.1, forward strand.
AATACTTCGAAATACAATTAAATGTGCTGTATATCTGTAGGCCTAAATAATGTCAATAGCGATCCAAGAGATATTTTTTGAATCTTTTTTTACAAGAAGTCCAATGTGTGCTTTTGTAATTACTGTCCAATTTACACCATAATTTGGTCCCTCTATAGGAAAGTTGGTTTTTGCAAAAGCTCTTGTTGACACGCAATAAGGCATAAAAAGCAGATTGCTTGAATCTAGTATAGTGGGCATGAACAGAGGCTATTTTTGTGAACGATTTGTAAAATACTTCGGGTAATTTACCATGATGTAATTCATGCATGAATTTATACAGTTCGAATTCGTATATGTCATCAATTTTCAGAAATTGTAGGGTACTGTACATTTTGTTAATTGGGGTTTCAATTCCACATGACAGAATTATTCTCAATACTTTATTCAATCTCACTCGTAGACATTGTAAATGAGTTTGGTTAGCCGTCCCCCACACAGTAATACCGTATTGTATTCTACTATTTACAAGGCTGTGATACACCATACAAAGTGTTTCTTTTTTAAAATAATTGCGCAATCTGTAAAAAATTCCAAAGAGACGAGCAAGCTGATGAGACAAATGCTGTGTATGGGAAAACCAGTTTAAAGTGTCATCTACGAGCAAGCCTAAATATTTTACTGTGGAAGAACGTTCCAGTAACTTATCATTTAGACGGATAACAAAATTTTCATCCACTTTTTTCTAAGGGTGTTTGTTTATCAATAAAAAATTTGTTTTTGAATAATTTAAGGACAGTTTATTTTTGCGAAGCCAATAGTCAACATGCTGAATTTGTTCATTTACTTTGGTTTCAAGCATATCTAAATTTTTGTCTGCAAGCATCAAAAGAGTATCATCAGCAAATAGAGTTGTATTGAACTGTGATGCACTGGGAAGGTCGTTTGAGTATAACAAGAACAGCAACGGGCCTAAACATGATCCTTGCGGAATCCCACACCTAACTGGTCTCTCACTTGATACAGCATTTGCCACAACTGTGCATTGAAGTCTATCTGTTAGGTAGCTCCGTAGCAGTTCATGAGGGATGCCTCTAATGCCAAACGAATGGTATAACTTTTCAAGCAAAATGTCATGATCAACAGTATCGAACGCTTTAGATAAGTTAAGAAAAATACAACACGTGTAAAGATCGTGGTCAATATTTTGAACTATTTTATCATATATCTTACTAATTGCCTGTATTGTTGACGAATTTTGTCGAAATCCGAATTGAACCTTATTTAGCAACTGATATTTCTCTAAAAAATGGATTAGACGATGATAAATAGTTTTTTCCAAAATTTTATCGAATTGAGACAACAGCGAAATTGGTCTGCAGTTGGTTACTTTTGACCGATCGCCTTTTTTGAATATAGGCACAACCTCAGCAATTTTTAAACAATTAGGAAGAACACCAGTTTCAAAGCACATATTAATTAGCTTGCTAAGTATGGGTGCAATTATGAATTTACTTAACTTGAGAAATTTTGTCTCTAAGTCCTTTGATCTAGTAGCCTTTTTAGTTGATAGAGAATCGATTACATTAATTATTTCGTAGGAAGTGGACGGAGTTAAAAAGAAAGAGTTTTTGCAGGATTTATTACATGGCATGCGAATGCTATCATTAACAGGGGATATTAATTCAGCCATCTTAGGGCCAATATTAGCAAAATGTTCATTTAGACCTTCTGCGATTTCATTCGAACTAGCAAGAATTTCACCATCTTCAGTTATCAGTTCATTAGGGTCAGTTCGAGATTTTGTTTTAATATTAGCCAGTTCGTTCACTAAATTTTCCATATTTTGTCGCAATTACCTTGGTTTTCTTTCAACAAATCACGATAATGCATCTGTTTTGCGTTCTCAATTGCTCGATTTAACGCATTCCGGTATGATTTGTATTCAGCATGCGCCAACTTGTCTTTGGTTTTTAGATATCTTTTAAACAATTGATTTTTTTTACGAATTGATTTTAATAAACTCGATGATAGCCAGGGTTTGGATCTAATTCTTTTTTCTGTTCTGCTCGCTCGCTTCATTGGTGCATGTTCATTAGCTGTCTTAGTAAACACTGCCAGAAATTTTTCAAAGGTTTCATTCACACTACTTCTATCATTAAAGTTAACCATTTCAAGTGCTGCATTTAAGTCTTCTAGGAAATTATCTGCATTAAATTTAGACATGTCTCTGATTATCAAATGTCCGTCACCGACATTAGGCCTGTCTGTTAGCTCAGTAGCAAAGCGCACGCTATCGGTGCGGGAGGTTTAGGGTTCGATTCCCGGGCCGGTCAAATCGACACAGTGTCGCCAACGATTCGCCACCGTTGCGACGTTTCTTCGGAGCTGTGTAGCCCAGGCGCCAAGCCGCGGAGATGGGCCCCGCAACTCGTTACACGCTTCGGCGTAATACGGCGAGTATAATGAAGATTTGATTTTGATTTGATTTTAGTTTTTTTTGCAGGTATAGCAATGAATGTACCAAGAAGCATTTTTAGCACTTCAGGCTGTCTAGGTTATATAAACAATTGAGGTTATTTTTAAACTATATAGAACGGAAAATTCAACAGTAATTGAGGGAGACTACGAAGTGAGCTTGCGCTCTTTGCAGTGATGAAGCAGCTCAACTTTGCCCCCCCCACCCCAAAAAAAACCTTTCAAGGGCCCCCATACTAAGCTTTTGATATGAAGTGTTTTGGGTTTTTCCAGGGGTAACAGCTCAGTTTCTCACCACAATGTGAATACTGTAGTAAAATTAAAACATACGCGTTATCACTGTGTAAAAATACAAGGCGTAATTTTAAGACAAGTTTGTTACACCCAATCCATTTTCCATTAAAATCGTCTAGCTCAGGGTTTTTTTTCCTGTTTTTGCTCTTGGCCCACTAAAATGATAAAATATGATGGTGGCTCAATAGCTTTTGCTAAAAGGTACAAAGTCAACGTGATGACATGACTAGGGAATGCTGACGTTGCTTTCTAGTCAAGCTCAGTGGCCCTCCGAAAACCATGCTGTGGCCCACTGTTGGGCCATGGCCAATAAATTGAAAACCTCCGGTTTAGCTAGAGCGCACTTTTTCGTGCGCAGATGCTCTTATGACAGCATCATAATCTGGAAATCGGGCGCATTAACTTTCGATCGACAACATGGCCAGTGAAGAACCAATCGGATGGCCGTGTGGATAGAGCGGCTGCTTTTGATCCAGAAGAAGCGAATAGACTGAGGGTTTGATTACGCGTCAAGTCAAATCAATGGCTTAAAAATTGGTATTCACAGCTTCCCTACAAGACATTCAGCATTAAAGGGATAGTGTTAAGAAAGCCGTCAAGTTTGCTTGTGCCTTTGGGAAAAACACTTAACGAGATTCCCCCATTTAAGTGCGGTAGGTATAGACAGATGGTCGGCAACTCCTAAGGGAGCTCCTAAGGGAGCATCTGTTACAGTAGCGCCCCATTGCTTTCTGTGATAGGTGGATAAAAATGCTAACAAATGAAAAGTAAAAAGATAGTCTGCTATTTGCCATATTAGATGTAATAAACGTTTTAATAAGTTTCAGTTTTCTGAAGCTTTGTTCAGCACTGGTAACAGTAACAACGCATTTTGTAAATTCGAGGAGCAAGACAAGCGAGCACTTATTACTATTGAATTAAAAGTTCAACGGTATTGAAGGGAGACTGCCAAACCAGCTCGTGCCGATCTAATCAGCAACCATCTGATATAAATATCAAATGCAATAGGCTCCAGCCGTGAATCGAACCCGTCGCAAACAATCTGAACCAGCGTGTGGTACTGCCAGATCATATTGCTGACAATGGTTGTTCAGTGTTCATGCACGAAGCTGCTGGGTGTAAACAGCAATGCGAAGACGGAAGCGCCATCACACGTCAGCTTAAAACTTTCTAGTATCGACATAATACATAATAGCACCAGTTGTTTCAAAAAGTTTGCTTTAAATGTAGATTTGCTTCGTAACTAAACTTTCTCTTTTTCTATTTTTATTCTCTTTTTTTTACTTCTTGATTGAGGAAGACAGGACCAATGTCCAATTCCTGCGCTATTTCAAAAGCATGCGTTGTCAAACTAGCAAATCCTTTTTCAATCGACTTTTGTATTCGAGTTCAGATTATGGTTACTGACACAGAACTAGGGTAGGATTGAATTTGATTTACCGATCGGATGGCCGAGTGGATAGAGCATCTGCTTCTAGATTGGTGGACTACGGAGTTCGATTCCGAGTCCGTTCAAACCAATGACTTGAAAATTGATATTCACAGCTTTCTTGGTTGACGTTCACCATTAATGGATAGTGTGAAACAAGCCTGCAAGTTCGCTTGTTATGCTGTTGGAAAAGGCACTAAACGGGTTTTTCCCATCTAAATGTGGTAGACCGATGGTCGGCAACTCCTAAGCAAGCTCGTATGGCGCCCCGTCGCTTTTTCGTGATAGGAGGATAAAATTGCGAATAAATAAAAAATGAATAAATAAAATTTAAATCTGCTCACAAGGTGTTAATGAATTTGAATTTAATTTTTTTAAAAGTAATGAATTTGAATGTAAACTTTAAAAAAAGTTTGCATCCAACTCTGCCCCGGCTTCCTTTTTCAAGTCCTACGCGTACTCTTACACACGGTGTATTGTTTATGACATCATTACGCAGTTTATGACGCTATTTAAAATGAAACGATAGCGAAAAATTTTAAAACTGGAATACAGTACATAGAATTTGAGCGCAAAAAATCCCATTCAACGCGATTCGCAAAGCAAAATTTTGTTTTGAATTGATGCAACTTTGGGTCCTTCAAGACAATTTGGGGCCCCTTTTGGCAGTGTGGCCCCCCCAATTGGGGAGTTTGGGGGGCGGCTGCTACGCCTCTGGCTCTTTGAGTCAGCAGCCACCCGTTATATGTCCAATGCGATCGGCTCCAGCCGCGAATCGAACCCATCTCGTAGGATCATGTCACCTGCGCGCGGTACCGCTAGGTTAGATGGGAAGGTATTGTATCTTTAGCTCAATACCGGATATCCAGGCAGTTTAATAATTATTTTTCTAGTCGTCCTTATGTTGGGTTCCAGATCGATAAAATCCATGGTATACGTCAGACAGTCAGCTAGTTTTAGAAGCCTACTTAAATAAGTTTTGTGACTTGAATAAGTTTTGCCAACTTAAATAAAGAAATTTAAATAGGTAGTTACGTAGATGCAAAATCGGACGCAATCGCATTTTGTGTAAAGGCATTACTAGCCTTCAGGTTCGTTCATCAAAAATCGCACGAATATGTATGAAATGCAAAATCGGCTTTACACATAATTATACGATGCAATTTACGTAAGTACGTTACGTACGAAAATGCATCGAAATACGAGCGTAGATTTTAAACTAGGGTACGTAGATGCAAAATCGGACGCAATCCCTTTCGGTGTAAAGACATATCCGTCAGTTTCGTTCATCAAAAATCGCACGTATATGCATGAAATGCAAAATCGGATGAAAATCGCATTCTGTGTAAAACCACCTTTACCTTCCATTTTTCTTGCGGATAAAAGGGACCAAACGTGAGGTTTTTGGGGGGGGCCTCAGTTGGCCTAGCGTCGGCGCTGAGTGGCGTGATGCATGATTGAGATTTCGCGGCACTTGCCAGGAATTGGGCATTTTGCCTTATCACGGCAATTGCATGCACAGTAGCTTGGAGTGTTGGAATCCTCGGTGGTATAAAAGAGTTTCTTGTTGTGAGCGGATATCTTGCTTGGAATGTTAGGCAAGCAGCTGTAGCTTAGCTTCACACTGTTTTTATTGCAGATCTTGCGCAGTCGATGGTGGACAGGGAAGCGCTTTTTAAGAAGGCGAAAGAACTCTGCCTATGTTGGTCTGGAGGCTTTCGCTGTGAGTAGGATTGAACCAGACGGTGTTTCTTTTTTTGGTTCGATTCTTTGGGCGGGCCTGATTTTATTTTTGATGTGATAAATAACCGCTTTTACGGAGGGCCTCATTGTATAGTGGGGTGGCGTTTTCAAAAGCTTCTTTGTCATAAGAGATTGGCGATACCGGTATCCTTTTTTCTACCATACTAGGGAGTTGTTTAGTCACTGCCGGAGGATGGTTAGATTTGGCGTTGATGCACAACGGTTGATTGTTGAATTTCCAGTAAGGGCAGAATTTTCCGAAGTTGAGGTTGAGGAAAACGTCTAGAACAGGGGTGGGCAAGCTTTTCACACGAAGGGCCAGATTTGGAAAAACTGTTGAAGCCGCGGGCCGCACGCTGATTAGAAAACAAGGTGAAGACTTTTTTTAGAGATCACGGTCCACGTACGAATGTAATTTCCAAAATGAAAGGTTTTCACCTCGTTTTTTTCCAATTTTGCACCGTTTAGGCTTCTTTTGTTGAAAATCACTACCATCTATGATCTTTAAAGGAAAAAAAGGTCTTCCGCTTAATTCACGGTGGGAGTGTAAGTTTGTGTAAGTGCCGGCGGGCCAGAATAAAGGGACCGGCGAGCCGGATTAATTTTCAAATTACACTTAGTTAAAAGTGGTTGTTATTTTCTTGGGGTCAGATTTAAGTCGCCTATGTGCTGCAGAAATAGGCCTATATAATATTATGAAGAATCATAAAATCAGAGAATGTTTGATGTGAAAAACCTTGAAACAGATTGATTTAGAAATACCTCCAGCAATTAGCATAAACTTTAAGACTAACATAAGCTATTAGTGATTTTTATTTACTTATAGGTCAGATTTGACCCCAATAATCGTATAAGGGTTAAAGTTGAATTGCTTACAATTGGTCGCCGGCGTTCCAAGTGAAATAATTCCTGGTATGTCATTGCACAAATATGCATAATATACTTTCAAGTTTCGAGCTCGACTGGATGGGTCTAAGGGACAACCTCCCAGAAGCTGACAGGTGCGGTTGTTTTAAGCCATGACCCCTGTGTAAAAATCGTTTTTGAACGTTTTTGATACCGATTTAGTTTATGTCACCTAAAATATTGATTAACTGCGCATCAAAATTTTCAACAACTATATTTTTCATCTGCTTACATTACATGTAATATAATTCGTCATACGCTACATTTTTTGCTACATGGCAAATATCAATCTATCAGCAAACAAATTTCAGTTTTCAAGAGTTGTTTCAGGTGGCTTCTTGATGTTGTTGCAGAAACGGCTACACATTCGTTTCAGCAGTGCCTGATGCAACCGCAGCAGGGTTGATATTCTCTTCAGCAGGGCAACATTTCATTTTCTTTCCTAAGTCTTTCAACATTGCTGTGGTTTCTTGTCGCATTTCACTAAAAGCAATTAGCAACATCAATAATACGCTTGTTATGATTTGTGAAACCGGGAATGTAAAAGTTTAGAGGCAATTTGGGAAAATATCTAAAAGTGTTTTGGCGATGGGCGTAAAATATGACATGAAATAGTGCCAATAAAGCAGGGGTTTTTAACCTTTTTTGTATTCTTTACCTTTTGCCGATTGAAAAAAGTATAATTTACCCCCAGTGCAACACTTTCACCTTTTTGATACTAAAAATTAAAGTTTGTTCTAGTTTATACTTCAGAAAAATTACCCTCTTGGTTGGCAAAATTTACCCCCGGTTAAAAACCCTTGCATTTAAGCCAAAGTAATACAGTTACAAAGAAAAAAGTTGATCTTTTACAAGAAAATTATGCCTTTGTGCACCGTAAAATCAACACGATACTAACACAGCTTTTTGTAAGTTTGTGCAATAGGGGTAATGAACTTGCCCCCGCTGGAGTTTGAACGCGCAACCAAGCGTCAAAAAAAGCAATCTTTCTCAAAAATTACCACATGTTCAACTATTTGCTATATTTGTTACTTAAAAACGTCTCTTTATAACTTTTGATTTTGTGGTAAAAAGATTAAGTAAGTAAAACAGAAACATGATAAATTTTGTGACGTGATAACTTGGGGCGGGATTTGAAAATTAAAAGTTGTTTCAGCCTGCTCCAAATTTTTTGTTATTGACGCGGCCGGTAGGACGTTGTCGATTCATTATTCGCATATGCTTTTTCACAATAGCATTAATACCATTGCAACCAGGGCCAGATTTAGACAATGAGAGACCCTAGGCTATTTGATCAATGAGGCCCTAGTGAGCAACGATCAGACTCATCTCTACACAGTGGAGAAGCGAGAAATTTTGAAAGGGGGGGGGGGGAGGCAGTAATTTCCACACTTTTTTTTCAAGCGTATTTTTGTTCGGCAGAACTAATTTGAAGCTGATTGAGACACAGAAGAGGCTTGAAGGGGGTCCGCGGGCATGCTCCCCCGGAAAATTTTTGAAAATTTACATGCTGTAATGGTTATTTTTGTGCTTTCTAAATAATTTTCACGCAAATTTTGTTCAAATTTTTTGACCCTAATTCTGAATGCTTCGCATAGTCGAAACATTAATTTGTTCCTTGCAAATTTCTCATCTAACTCATGATGCATTTTGTTCGCACGTTTTCGAGGTACGTGCTAAAGGCCTAAGGCTTATTGCTGTGGAAGAGGTTCGAAATTATGGAAAAATTGTATACATCAAAAACATTTTCGAAATGGCTGGTGGGAGAATGCATGCCTCTCATCCTAGCCCCTGGCTATAAGCTACAGAAACCATCAAAAAAGTCTGGCCTATTTCAGTTACTTGGCACCATTAATTTTCTTTTTTTTTACTAAAAGGCGGAGTCACAAGAGGTGGGGGGCAAGGCACAATGCCCCCCTAAATACGCTTTTGTCTCTACGTTTAGGCCAATAAAGGTCTTGATGGTCGATTTCCAAAAAAAAGGTCTTGATAAAAAGGTCTTCGTTGTTCGTGACGAGGCCCTTTATTTCTCCGAGGCCCTAGGCTTCAGCCTGCCTAGCCTATTGGTAAATCCGGCCCTGATTGCAACTCTCGAAGCTGAGATTTTTAACTAAAAATTGTCAAAATAGGTGGGCACTTTTTATACAGTTTTGGTAAAAATGTCAGTGCGATGTTGACTTGCCCCGAAAATGAGCTAACGTTATGATATGCAACAACATACGCCTATGGTCGGCAGCGTGGCCGAGTGGTTCGGAGCGTCGTTTTTACGACGGCTACGATCGCGAGGTTGATGGTTCAACTCCCACCCAAGCCTCGTAGTTGCGTTCTTGGATAAAATGTTTTAGGACAATTATCTCTGCTTGGTGGAATCTAACAAGCAGCAAATTAATAGGAACCCGCAAGCAAAATTCAAGCAGAAAGCTCGGAAACAAGGGCAGTTCCTAAGTGAGTCTGGATTCGTCCTATTCATAGCGCCTCCGTCGCTTTCTCGTGACAGGAAGACAAAAATGAAGAAATCAAATCATCATGTTGCTATATCCGCAATAACAGTTTGGGTGCACTGTGTGCATCCATGCGCAGACAGCGCTCTATTTCTTTGGAAAGAGAGGTCGAATTTTTTCTGTATTACAACTAAATCTTTATTTGTTATTTTGCTTGTTTATGTTCTCACCTTGATGCTAAATTGTAGAATATGGGATTGAGGCATTCACTAACACGAAGCAGAATGTGAGCAACAACTGAAAGTCTCCAAACCATCTCATAAGGGCTTCGACCAGAGGATTGCGAAGTTTTCCCAAACACATACAAATATAACGCTGCAAAAATTCATATTTATGACGCAAAATAGTTTCACAATCTGCACGATCATACTAGAATTCAAAAAAAAAATTGTTGACGTATCCGTTTCGCTTTTGCATTACGCTGGAGACAAAAAACAGGCATGCGAATTGCAATGTTTAATTATTTGTCTAAAAACTTCCCTAATTCAAGAGACAACTATATTTTCGTTAAAAAAAAACAATGAATCAATAACTGTGTGGCGTTGCAATTAGTTGGTTTAGGTAATTTGTAGAGTGTCAAGACTGCACTGTGACTGCTTTGGAGCGCCGTGTGTAAAGCTACGCAATATAAAATTTTGCATCATTTTTTGGTTAAATTACATGCAGTATCATATATTGTTGCAATTTATCTATATTGCTGCAATATGTGTTAAATTGTTGCAATTTATCTATATTGCCGCAATTTGTGTAAATTGTTGCAGTTTATCTATATTGCAAAAAACACTTAAATCGCTTTTTAATTGCCATGGTGATATGCTAACTAAAACAGTCAGTGTTGCCCTTTCCCTTTTTCCGTGAACTCATGTAGTGTACTGGCCTGAGGCGCTGTTGTACTGACTGTGCAGTGTGCGCTTATTGGTTTGGCTGAAACATTTTGAAATAAAGTGGCTTGGAGTTTGATTGATGAAATACTGTTATGATTGGTAGATACAATTGCGGACATATGCAAAAATATAGACGTATAGATATGGTATCCTTTGGAATACCAGCAGCTAGACTAGACTAGACTACCGATGTGGGGGTAACAACTAGTATCAGCTCCCAGGTCCAGTTGGGTTAGATTAGGATTAAGAGTAGAGTATAGTTTATTCGTGCATGCGAAAGAGCCTGGGGCTCATCAAGTCGCTACACTCTATTTAACATAACACATGGCAAAAAAAATCGGTTATTCAAAGTTCAAAACGTCAAACATAGCGAACAAAAGAATGCACTAATAAATCAAATTACAAGATCACAATATGTACAGTATGCAAATCTTACCAACCACTGCCGCAAAATTACGAGAATACAAATGTCGTCAATCACTGTAGCGAAGTTACGTATATGATGGTTACATTAATTCCAATTACAAATATTGTTGTATTAGATGCCTTTTATAAAGTTTTAGAAATTTTTGGCTTGAGAATCTTTTCCATTTTATTGGTATATTGTTCCAAATTTGGGCTCCTTCGAAATATATTGATGATTTCTTCATTTAAGTAAAATTCATCAGTGTGCAAATTTCTGGTAAAAGTGTTTATGGAGGCTGTTGATTAAACTTAAATGTTGGAAGGAACTTCTTGATTTTGCTTGTTCACTGGTGTGCGTGACCTCAACCAAATTGAATGACCATAGGGTAGGTACACACACCGTTTTCTATTAAAGTTGTAAACACAAAATTAATAAACATAGAAACAAACACGCAATAACTTAAGCCAAGTGCAGGAAAACATATAAACAAATAAACAAACGCGCAATAACAGCCAAGTGCAGGAATGAAATTTCGAGGCGAGAACTGACATAAACGTGCTATGCACAAGTGATCCCATCTTGGAATAGAATTCATCAAAATAATCGCTGTTGATTATGATTAATTATATATACCACATATTAAAGTACAAACCGTGTGTATTGTCGGTTGACACTGAAGTTGGCTAAGAAGGTAAATAATAGATTGCTTATTGAGCAACGAGCTATTCAGTATGTACACATTAATTCGACTGCATAACAGGGATTTATAGTCACAAACTTATAGAAGAATATTACGATATTGGGTTAACCTTTCATTTTATGTAGAGTGCAAAATTAATCACAAACCAATGGTTAAAAGAAAGAAAACGCATTTCGGTGAATTAACTCAAACTATATTTGAATTCACTCAATAAGATAGCAGCATACTTTAAGATAAAACAATCTTTAACTCACCAATTGTGTTCAAACCAAGAATTGTTTCGTTCAAACCAAGGACTGTCTTATAATCGCCAGTATTTGCAATAAAATTTTCAAATTTAAAGCTAGAAGCTCGGTCGTTCATTAAGTTCCATCGATTACGCAATGATCAAACCACGTGCATTTGCCGTAATTTCACGAGACAAATATGTGTTGCCAAAAATAAAACGTAATTCACAAATACACGAACTTATCAAGAAATTGCATGGGATTTAGAAGTGAAGTGGCGTTTGTCTCGTAATAGATTGAAGAGGGTAATCATATTAGGGAAAGTAAATTGGGATCTAACAAAATCGACAAGAAAGTTAACAGAGGCTTTTTACAGGTTGAAAATAGTTTTGGAAGATTTGGGGCAATTTGTTTCTTTGATATGAATGAAAAAACTTTGCTAATTCCACTTTGTAAAGATCTTTAATTTTAAGTATGCTTAATCGTTTGTATAAAGAGTTATTTGTCACATGACTAGTTCTACCACCTTACACATTATTCTTACTATTTTATTTTGAATAGTTTGTAGAGGTTTTAATGTTGTTGTGTTTTCTGAGCCCCATGTTAATATGCCATAAAGTAAGTGAGATTGGACGAGACTATAATATATGACTAGTAAAATTTTGTTATCCACGTAGTGTCTTAGTTTGGCGATGATACCGGAAGCTCGCGATAGCTTTTTGCATAGGATGTTTAGATGGTTGCACCACCTTAATTTTGGTTGTAAGGTTATACCTAAATATTTGACTGCATCTGATATTTTAATGTGATTTCCATTTATTCTTACCACAAGTTCAAGATTATTTACTTGAGGAGAAATTAATAAGCAAGACGTTTTGGTATAATTAAGGGATAGTTTGTTATTGTTGAGCCAATTGGTGATCTTAATTAGTTCATTGTTTACTTTAATGTTTAGAGTTTCCATACTTTTATCACTCATGATCAAGGCAGTGTCGTCAGCAAAAAGTCGAACTCGAAATGATGAAGCTTGTACAATGTCATTGATATATATTGAAAATAAAGTCGGGCCAAGAATTGAACCATGTGGTACACCACATTTAATAAGCTTTAATGAGGATTTTACGTTGTTGGTGAATACATATTGATTTCTGTCGGATAAATAACTTTCAAACAATTGAAGGGTGTTGCCTCGGATACCATACTTTTGTAATTAAATAAGTAATATTAGATGATCTACCGTGTCAAAAGCTTTTTTGAGATCGAGAAGAATAATTGCGGTGAATAATTTTTGTTCTTTTTGTTTTTTTAGATGAAAAACAACATCAGCTAACAACAAAGAAGTAGAGTGATGTTTTCTAAAGCCAAATTGTTCTGGTGCAACTACGTTATTTCTAGCAAGAAAGCTGTTCAGTCGCGATAAAATGAGTTTCTCAAATAGTTTAGCAAAAGGGGATAGCAGAGATATTGGTCGATAGTTGTTGGTTTGTGTTTCTAGTCCATTTTTAAAGACTGGAACAACTTTAGCTAATTTAAGCGTTGATGGAAATACCCCCTCAATTACACAACAACAATTAAACATTTCACTAACAAGTGGAGAGATTATTTCTGATGACATTTTTATATACTTTACCGGAATGTTTTCAGGACCAGGTGCTTTTTTTTCATTAAGTTTCATTAGCTCTTGAGAAACTTCAAATGGTGTAATAGGTCTGAAGAAAAAGGATTCGCCTATTGTAGAAGCAATGTTGATATTTTTATTGTTAGTTTTAATTTTGCTGGCAAGGTTAGGCCCAATACTTGCAAAAAAAGTATTGAATGCTTCACAGATATCAGCCCCACTGCTTACTAATTGCTCATTTGGCATTTCTAATTGTTTAATGGGTGTTTTGTATTTTTTGTGTTTTTCCAAGATTGTATTAATGGTTTGCCATGTTTTAGCAGGATTGTTTTTATGAATGAGTAGTTGTGAATGGAAATAATGTTTTTTTGCAGCTCTAATAATTGCTGTCAATTTGTTTCTGTATTTTTTATACTTATCAATTAACTTGATTTTGTTACGTTTGTAACATTTATTGAATAACTTGTTTTTTGCTTTAATAGATGTCAAAATGTCTCTTGATATCCATGGTTTAGAGTTTATTTTTGCTTGTTTGCTTGATATTGTTACTTGTGGGATATGTTTGTTGATTAGTTCCGTATATTTACTAATAAACATATTAAACAGTTCTTCTGCACCATCACATTGAGTTGGTTTTATCCTTTGATAGATTGAAGATGCTAGATCATCTATATCTAAAAGAAACCTGTCAGCATTGAATTTTTTTAAACACCTACGGGTATACTTAATCTTTTGCATTTTTGGAGAATAAGAAATCAAGCAAAATAGTGGAAGATGATCCGAAATTTCTTAGTATAATATTCCTGCTTGTATTGATTTCAACAACAAGTTGTTAGTGTAGAGGTGATCAATAGATGTTGATGAATTTGCTGTAACTCTGGTTGGTTTATCAATGAGATTAAAACACCCTTCAGATAAAAGATCATTTCTGTATGAATCTATTTTTTGATTGTTACTACATTTGAGAAAGTCAATATTTATATCTCCAACAATATAGTAGTCTTGTTTCAGTAAGGCTAGTTTTTTTAGAGTTTTGCAAAATTCTTCTTGAAAAACTGAAAAATTGTGATAAGGGTGCCTATACATCACTCCAAAAATTAAGCCCTTTTTTTGCCTTTTACATTCACTTCTATAAAAAGGTTTTCAGAATCAGCTGTTGTGAAAGACAGTTCCTCCCTTTTAGTATATTGCAAATGATTTGCAACATACAATCCAACGCCTCCCCAGTTGCTTTTAGAGTTAGAGTACACGAATGTGTAGTTTTGCATTGGTGAAACATCAATATTGTTCATGTTTAATTTAGTCTCCGTGACTGCAATAACATCAGGGTTGTGATTTAATGCTGATATCAGTTCTTCAATTAAGTTTTTATTTTTTGGTATGGATCGAGTGTTAAAATGTAGAACAGATAAAGTGTTTTTGGTACTAATGTTCTTACTTAACCATTCCACACTTCTGTAGCAGCAGTTGGGATTAACTGCAACTATTTTATCATCAATACTTTGGGATGCAAATGAATTTATATGTTTGGTTGCAGCATTATTTAGTTCTTCCATAATTTCAATATCATTTAGATTTTGAAATGGCAAAGATTCATTCAAACATTTGGGGCAATAATATGGTTGCTTGGATACATTGAATTTGATAAGTTAATTTTCAGTAACTTTTGTACACTTAAGGTGATACCAATTACTACATATATCGCAAAAAATTCCTTTCCTGGTACTTTTTGATAGATTGGTATTGGTGGTTGGTAATTTGCATTTAAGATTACAAATGCAGCACAGCCTATACACACCTAATAAGTTTCCAACACTATATCAATTATTCATGTAGAAAATAGAGAAAGTATAGTCTATTCGATTATCTATCCCTAAATTTCAAACAAAAAACTAGAGAATTGGTTGAGGCTGTTCCAGTAAAAATGAGATAATATAGTTTAAGTTAATATAGAGGAATTTATCACAAGATAACAGCAGTATCAATATCAATCTAGATTCAAGATGTGCTCGTGACAGTTTAATTTATTATAGATCCATTAGAACTGTAAGATTTAAGGGATTTATTATGCATTTGTTTTCTGGATTGCTCTTGACAGTATAAAAAATTCTGCCGTCAATTGTCCAAAAAGAGTTGATTTTTCTTTGAGCTTTAAGCTGTTTAAGTAGATTCATTGCTTCAATACGTGCAGTTGTGAGTGATTCAGTAATCAGATAGTTCTTGTTTTTTAGCAGCTTTTTACTGAAGTAGATTTCTTGCTTTAGATTGTGCCTGCAAAATTTGACAATAATTGGGCCACTTTTGTTTCCTAACCTATGGCTTCTGTCAATGTTTTTGTCTTGGACTGTAATTTTCAAATGCTCTTGAATAAATCTTTGGACTGCTTCATCCGTATTTTCTTTTGTATTGTTTGGTACAGGTTGAATTCCATGTATGACAAGACATTTTCTTCTGCTGTATTGTTGTTGTTCTTCGATCTGTGCATACAGATCCTTTTTTTCTTTTTCAAGATTTTCCAATCTATTCTGTAGTGAATTAATGGAGCCTTGATACTCCATTGTCAAAGACTCAAACATTGATTGTTTGAAGTCACTGCTCTGGAGAACATTTCTGCCACAGTTGAGGAAACTTTCTTGACAAATTGCTGGTCACACTTTATTAGACTTGCCAGTTCATTTGTGTTGAGGCCACTTGAAGGTTTAGCTTGGTCTCCTGGTTTAGCAAGAATATTGTTTTCTTCAATGTAATCTTCAATTACATTTGGGTTTTCTAAAATTGACTTAATGGCTTTTTCTACATTATTACTATCCATGACATGTTTCTCACTTGAAAAATGAGGCATAATTGATTCCTCTGAGTTTCTTTTATCATTGGATTTATTGGATTTATCATTGGATTTATCGTTCATTGGATTTATCATTCTTATTCAAATAGAATAAGGTGCATTAGCAACGAGATTTAGGTTCAGTTAGGGTTAAATTTAGTTAGGGTTCGTTCAGTTACAAAATATCGGTATCTGAAAAATCTTGTTTTAAAGTACAGTACCAGTAACCCGACATTAGGCCTAGTCTAGCTACCTTCACCCATGGTTTTGTGACATACTACTATCTCGTTGCTAATGCAGAATGGCTTATGCTGTATGGCTGAAACATGTCAGATTACAGTGACTTCTGTGATCTGTCCACAGAAAGCAGGTAGGCTACATCCTGACATCAGCAGATCAGCACACCGATACACCAGTAGCCATTGACATACGGTAAACTGTAAAATTAAAAATGTCAAACTAGTCTACCGATATTTTGTAACTGAACGAACCCTAACTAAATTTAACCCTAAACTCAGTGGCGTAGCAAGGGTATCCTGCGCCCCGGGGCAAAAAAAATTTTTGCGCCCCCTGTGTTTTACAATTCTATGATTATCTGTACCAGCAGATTTGTCTTGTCTTCGTATATCGGCCGATTGTCTTTTTGCATAGCCACTACTTTTAAAATTTTTTTTCATAAATTTTCTAGATTCATTCAAAAACGCTTCAAATTGGGCTCGCCGTTTTCGACCCTGAGCTCCACTCTCTTTTTGTGGCATAATCTTCCTACCAGTTAAATCGCTAACAATGCAAACTCTAAAAACGCTTATCTGTTTTTAGAAATTAGAGATATTTTATTTAACGGTGCGGCAATTTTTCTGAGCCAGAGGCAGGCCGGTGAAAAATTATCACATGCAATCCCTTGAGTACAATCAGAAGACATTGTGGAGAGAGATGCAGAACCAAATTGGCAGTTTTTGCCGAAATTACATTTTTTGCTCTAATACTGTAGAATAGATCGTCCCAACTGAATGTCAAGGATACAAAAGACACACTACAAGACCGCCCCCATCCAGTGCTTAAAAGAGGGGGGCTGGGGATTGCAGGGGGCAATCTGCCCCGGACCCATGGGTGTGTAGGAGTCCATGAAAGAGCATTTTAGGGGCCCATCATAGAGGTCCCAAAGTAGTGAGGTGAGAGATTCTCTTAGCTGTCGAAGAGCCTCGGATTCCATTTGGAGGCCCCGAATTATGGTTGAAGACCTTTTTGTTATTTTTGGAGAGGTCACATAGCCGTCAAGGGTCCCCGGTTTCCTTTTGAGGTCACCGAATTTCGGGTAAAGACCTTTTTTTTGGAGACCACTAAGCCGTCAAGGGGACCAAGATTCCATTTAAGGGCCGGGAATTGTGGGTGAAGACCTTTTTTTTCTTTTTTGGAGACGACAACATCCCAACGGACGGTTAGGGGCCCACACTGGAGAAAGCTGCCCACATCAGACTGCAAAACTTTTTGCTCAAAATCTCAACAAGAAGTTTGACCGTCGATCTGAAAGAAAGGCTATCCAGAAAATGGAATTGCATTTCATATAGGGCAATCAAGCGCTCAGCTGCAATTTTATCCGACGATACTGCGATTCTTTCACATTTGTAACTAAATTATCTCAGCAGCAGCAACGGGAGTGCGCTTCGCAACCCCTAAATTGCCAGATTTTTCCCTATTTTCTCATTCTGTGATTGCTGTCAAATATTCAAAATATCCGCATTGGAAATCACAGTCTACACCAGTGCTACGCAACCGGTGTGCCGCGGCACACTAGTGTGCCGCGAGGCGATCCTAGGTGTGCCGCGGAATAATTGTATTTTGAACCACTAAACTGAAAAAAAAAATGAAAAGAGTGTATATGGGTTCCCGATTTATTTCAGAATTGCACCGATCTATATCAAAAGATCTTTTTGAAGCTTCGCTTAGTAGCGTAAGGATTATCATCACTTCAATTAATCTCCACATTTTTCTCGTATTGCATAACTACCAAGAGACCCGCACGTTGTACAACAGATTATTGTTGTTAGCAACCGAACCTTTTTCTTAAATGTATGTAGATTTCCCCGCATTCTTGATGATAAGGAGCGTTTTGATGATAAGAACAAGTGCGAGCAACCTTGAACAACGTTAAGGCGGCTGCACACTGAGCTCGTTGTGATACGCCACGACCAATGCGATCACGTTTGCGTCAAGTCCTGCGACTGCCAACGCCCAGTTGCCCACTGCTGCAATTTTCTTACGGATTTGATGTAACAAAGCATTTGGCTTTGTTACATCAAAAGTATGATCATTATTTTTTTGCAATTAACTCGTAACAATATGATTGGATCCGAAATCCTTTTTCTGTTGATGCTGAAATTTCAACGCAAAAATTATCATTGCCTATTAAAGAAAACTTTCTTGAACTGCGAAATGACAGAACACTGCGATTGAAATTACGTGATATTACTCTCGATGAATTTCGGATAGCTGTTGGAAAAGAATATAGGCAAATTTCGGAAAAAGCTCTCGAAATTCTTCTCCAGTTCTGCACCACATATTTGTGCGAACAAAGTTTTTCGACGTTGGTGTTGATCAAAAATGACAAACGATCATGCTTGAAAGAAATTGATCGGGAACTTCGAGTTGCCATTTCAAATATAGAGCCCAACATGCAGCGATTGAGCTCGTTACGACAACCCCAAGCATTCCATTGAACTGCTGATCCCATTGAACTGTAGCTACTGTGATTTGGTGGGTAAATTTTCTGCGCTTTTTTGCTGAGGTGTGCCGCAAAAATTTGGACATGATTTTAGTGTGTCGTGAGTAAGAAAAGATTGCGGAGCACTGGTCTACACACCAATCACGGTAGCAAAACAATACAAACTACAAAAGAAAACACCCAGAAAAATCCATTGAGGCAAAGGTTCAGTTTCGTTAATGTTTCGATCGGCACTTGTCCGCTGTATTATCAGAAACGGCCTATTGGTTAAAAAAGTTTAGGATCACTGTGGTGTAGGTTTAGCACAGTACTACGGCGAGCGACTATACGCGTATCTTAATCGACTTACCAACAATCTTTAGCATCCATGTAACGTTAAAATAATGAAAATCTAATACTGTAGGTACCTATCGCTTCTTCACTTTTCTTCTAGTGGAGTTCTATTTCCTTCTGTTTAATTGCTGCAAAATCGAATAACTATGTACGGGCAGTTTCAAACCTCTTTGTGATGTCATAACAGAGTAAACGGGCGATTTGTGATCGGGTGTAAAGAGTGATTTCACTTCTCTGCCAAAAGCATATACAGGTGTCAGATGCATTGCAATAAATTGATTGTTTTAAAGTTTAAAAGATTACGTCTAAACTGAAGTGTATAAAATCACTGTTTTGTGCGCTTTTTTGGTGCGTGATTTGTGGTCGTAGGTAAGGCGTGATTTGAATCCTTTGCGAACAGCATACATTACAATACAGTAATCCACGAAGTAGTTTTTAAAATCTGTGTGAATACGTCAAAAAAAGAGTATAAAAAGAACTTTTTGGTACGCCCCTAGGTGGTGCGCCCCCGGGCGCGTGCTCCCTCTTGCCCCCTCGCTACGCCACTGTCGTTTTTCCCCGTGTCCCGTTTTGCCCCCACCTTCCCCTACGGTGCGTACCAGTCTACTACCATCAGACGATGTTTGCCGCCGGTGCAATCTTGCTTGTGACCAGCTTTTTACCCTTGTTGTGAAATTTTTGCACGCCCCATTTTGGCGCCCCTGTACCTTGGCGCCCGGGGACATATGTACCCCACTGCCCCCCCGACGCTACGCCTCTGTCCTAACTGAACCTAATCCTAACCTAACCCAACTGGACCTGGGAGCTGATACTAGTTGTTACCCCCACATCGGTAGTCTAGTCTAGTCTAGCTGCTGGTATTCCAAAGGATACCATATCTAAACGTCTATATTTTTGCATATGTCCGCAATTGTATCTACCAATCATAACAGTATTTCATCAATCAAACTCCAAGCCACTTTATTTCAAAATGTTTCAGCCAAACCAATAAGCGCACACTGCACAGTCAGTACAACAGCGCCTCAGGCCAGTACACTACATGAGTTCACGGAAAAAGGGAAAGGGCAACACTGACTGTTTTAGTTAGCATATCACCTTGGCAATTAAAAAGCGATTTAAGTTTTTTTTGGCAATATAGATAAACTGCAACAATTTACACAAATTGCGGCAATATAGATAAATTGCAACAATTTAACACATATTGCAGCAATATAGATAAATTGCAACAATATATGATATTGCATGTAATTTAACCAAAAAATGATGCAAAATTTTATATTGCGTAGCTTTACACACGGCGCCCCATAGCGCGCTTCGTTTGTGCGTTATTTGTGACCTGAGCGAGTTAGATTACGCACGTTATTTTGTTTATTTCGTTTTGGTTTGAAAGAGTTCAGAGTTTACTAGATTAAAATTTTCTCAAAAGTTTTGCTGGTAGCCTAAAATATAATGCTGGTCTAATCGTGCTTTGGTATAATTATTAAGTGGAATGAGTGTTGGATCGCCACCGTGGCAGCGTTTCTGTGCAGCCCAGGCGCTACGCCGCGGAGGTAGGCTCTGCAACTTGTGACCAAGGGTGGAAACCTATATCTAAACTTAAACCTGAAAATCCAGTTTTAAAGGAAATTTTGGAAACCCAAACTGAAACCGACACCTACTTAGCCAAATTTTTGAAAACCTAAACTTGAACCAAAACCGTTTTTTCTTGAAACGTCAAAACCGAAACTGAAACTAAAACCTGCTTAGAATTTTCTACGGTTTAGGGTTTTAAAAATTGTCACCACCATCATTACCAGCACTGTTCCTTTAATGCTGAGCGTCAAATAGAGAAGCTGTGAATACTAATTTTTGAGTCTTTGGTTTCACCGGACTTGGAATTGTATCCAAGTCGACAACTTTTGAAGCAATTGCTCCCCTCACTCGACCATCTGAGCTGCTACTAATCATTATAATAAAACAAAAACGCCAAGATGTAAAGCATTTAAATAATCCGTATTCAAAATAAAATAGCTTTTTTGGATGAAACTTAACCGAAACTGAAACCCAGAAACCGAAGCTGTCCGCAAGCAAAACTGAAACCGAAACTAGAACCTACTTTTCAATAGCCGTGAGACCAAAGCAAAACTGAAACCTGACATCTGGATTTCAACACACCGAAACTGAAACTGACGCCCTAACTCCAAGTAGCCAGGTTTTCACCCTTGCTCGTGACACGCTTCAGTATACAACAGGACACGATATAAATATGCCAAGTTTTGATTTGGCTTTATTAAGTATATTTTGTTATACCACTGCATCATGCATGTTACTTGTGTCAGGGCATCACACGTTTTAACCTGTGTTAGGAAGGTAACCAAGCATGAAAGAGCCCACAATGAGAGCTAGTTGAACCACGACATGGTTTTCCTTCTTTCTTCTGTTTAATTCTCCTTCTCTAGCTCCGCTACTTTGCTCTTAAAGAAATAAATATTTATCGAAGGCTACTTGCAAAAAAGTGCATTAGCGACAAATACGATGAGAAGTGAGTTGGCTTTCAAGTTTTTGCCTGTATATTTAGGCAATCAATTTTACTTGAAAATTTAAGAGTTTCAAATATTATTGGCTCGTATAAACTGTTCCAAAATTTCATAAATTGTACCTAGAAATTGAGTTTTTAAATTTGTTTCCCTTATTAAGCTAGAAAAACAGAGATAATCGTTGAGCAATTCGTAGAAGCAGCTTTCACGAAGCAGTAGATATGGTATGAAAAAAAACTGTGACCTTATTTCCTTGCTGTCAAAATGGCCATCGCTAGATCGTTTAAAAAACTCTAGAAACCTATGCCAAAACTTTTAATTATCTACCTAGTCTTCCGTTTCTTGTTTTTCTCAAAGCAAAAATTTTTATTCCAATTCCCAAGGAGAAGCATGTGATCAACACAAATGGAATATAAAAGAACACCGGATATGTCACTTGCAAATACCAATATAACGCGAATGCCCTGTTAAAGAAGCACCATAAGGTCAGCGTAGAAGGATGGCTACAATCATTCCGCACAACAAACAAACATACCCTTCTGCTGATCCTCCGCATGCTCCAAATCGTGAATAAACTGAAGGGAGGTTTCTATTACGGTCATGAGCGTCAATAAAAATGAGCATTGGAATGAAGCCAGCAAGTGCCGAAAGCATCCAAATCACTGCGATTGACTTCTATCAAAAACAAAAATGGAATGAACTATTGTGCGTGTTTATAGTAGCGCTGGAGCTACCTATCACCAAGTAGGAGTTCCTGTAGCGGTGCAGCGGTGGCGAGATAATTGCGCAAGAAAACAAGTATCTGGTTTGCACAATTGCACATAATTATGAAGGGTGGATAGTAGATTTTTGTCTGAGAAGGCCAAGAATGTGATATGTCCTTACGGTTTTGCAACTTGGAGCCAAAACTGTCTATTTATCGTTATGACGTAATAGTAGTTTAGTTTCTGCGCCTCAGAAATTTAAGATGACGATTTTTTTGCAAAAAATTGATAATTTCAAAGTTGGCTTCCAAAAGTTCCATTCTTTTTTGAATGTTTTTTTTTATCGCTTCAGTTTCTTTTTCTATAGGCATAGGCTATCCTTTGGATGTTGTTTTATCGCAAAAATAAGCCCAGGTGTGCCGCCGTTATTTTTGGACATTCAAAATTTTGAGTTAAGCTTTTCGATTCTTTGTGACATTTTTTGTAGGAAAATGAAAGAAATGCATAAAAATGGTTTAAAAAGTTGAAAGAATCGAATGTGAATTAATCGGTGTCGCGGTATTGAAACTTGGCTGGAGATTCAATCTTTTATTCTGAGAACAGAATCGTTATCTATCCCAGAGAACGACGTGAGAGTATCAGTATTATATCCAACGGTCTTTGGAAATCTTGCAATCTACCACTTTCAAAAACAAACAAACCACCCTTAATATTAAACGAAATTATGTATTAAGTAACTCAGAAAATATTCCTCCCAGAGCAATGCAAATCACTCTGAAATCTCCGCTAACACTCTCTCAAAATAACCCACAAAATACGAAAAACAGCAACACCGACTTACTCTAAACGCATCTAATACTCATCCGACTCCAATAACAAATTTCCGCTCCTGTTTATAGAAAATTTACGATTCCAGAAAATTCCAGGGAGTACCACATTGTTACAGACAGGCAATTACGACAAAACAGTAACTACACGTCTCCATTGTAGCAAACAAGTTGAAACAACATCATAGATTGCAAAACGTCGATCATGACGTCATAGACAAGATAAAAAAATGCTCAAGGTAAACAGTATCTAGAAGGGGCCAGTTTATCAAATAATTCTAATCAAAACCTGCGATAAACAATGAAAGTTCTGGATTTTATCATGCCTCTCGTCACGTGTTGCAATTAATTCACACACCAAATGACTATAACTACAGAATCAGCTCAAATTAGGCAAGTAAGACGGTTTTATCACAGGATTATAAACTCAAAATATATCACTTGATTAATAAGGTGACATATGCTCCCCCTTACAGCTCTATACCCATCGTTTGGTGCGAAAACCTTTTTTAGCGACTGACAGTCCAAAACCTTTATTTCGTACTTTTTGCCAAATCCTCCCCAAAATATTTTTTTAGATGCCGGCCCTGATTATAATTACTTGAATTTAATGAATTCAAGTCCGCTACTTTGCTCAAGTCCGCTACAAGCGGCAATGCGACTACTTCAAAAAAAATTAAGTAGTCGCGTTGCCGCTAGCCGCGTACACACCTTTAAGCCTGATTCACACTGGCGTCGTTATCGCGTCATATGACGCTGCCGACCCGATAACGACGCGTACAAACGACGGCCAATTCACACTGAACGATCTCGCGCGATAACGACTTGTTTAAAACGACAGCCCGACAGAAATACTCGCTTTGAACTACGTTCCCGAGTTCTACTTTGTCGAATAATTTTTGGATGTATTTGTGGTTTTGGCCCCAAAACTTCATTCACTTTGTATTTCAAGTGAGCTTTTCGAGAGAATTGGGCGTCGTTTGTATGCGTCGTTATCGGTTCGGCAGCGTCATATGACGCGATAGCGACTATGGGGCGCCGTGTGTAAAGTTACGCAATATAAAATTTTGCATCATTTATTTGGTTAATTTTGGTTAAATTACATGCAATATCATATACTGTTGCAATTTATCTATATTCCTGCAATATGTGTTAAATTGTTGCAATTTATCTATATTGCAAAAAACACTTATATCGCCTTTTAATTGCCATGGTGATATGCTTACAAAAACAGTCAGTGTTGCCCTTTCCCTTTTTCCATGAACTCATGTAGTGTACAGGCCTGAGGCGCTGTTGTACTGACTGTGCAGTGTGCGCTTATTGGTTTGGCTGAAACATTTTGAAATAAAGTGGCTTGGAGTTTGATTGATAAAATACTATTATGATTGGTAGATACAATTGCGGACATATGCAACAATATAAACGTATAGATATGGTATCCTTTGGAATACCAGCAGCTAGACTAGACTAGACTACCGGCATGGGGGTAACAACTAGTATCAGCTCCCAGGTCCAGTTGGGTTAGGTTAGGATTAGGTTCAGTAAGGATGACATTTAGTTACAAAATATCGGTATCGGTGGACTAGTTTAACATTTTTAATTTTACAGTTTACCGTATGTCAATGGCTACTGGTGTATCGGTGTGCTGATGTCAGGATGTAGCCTACCTGCTTTCTGTGGACAGATCACAGAAGTTACTGTAATCTGACATGTTTCAGCCATACAGCATAGGCCATTCTGCATTAGCAACGAGATAGTAGTATGTCACAAAAACATAGGTTGAGGTAGCTAGACTAGGCCTAATGTCGGGTTACTGGTACTGTACTTTTTTTCAGATACCAATATTTTGTAACTGAACGAACCCTAACTAAATTTAACCCTAACTGAACCTAATCCTTACCTAAACTAATCCTAACCTAACCCAACTGGACCTGCGAGCTGATACTAGTTGTTACCCCCATACTGGTAGTCTAGTCTAGTTTAGCTGCTGGTATTCCAAAGGATACCGGTACCAGTAGCTTAACAGTAACCATACTTTTTTGCAGTCACTGAAACAAGTTACTGATAAATGGGTTGGGTAAACCAAAATTACTAATTTTATTAAGTTACCTAAAAGAATAATAAGCACAAAACCACATGGGAGTCTAGCTACCTAGTCTGACAACTTTCCATACCCTGCTACTGCTACATGGCTGGTACCGATACCTGCATGGGTACTGGTAGCTTGCTCATAACTTGCCTACCGTATACGTCAATATTTTTGCATATGTCCGCAATTGTATCTACCAATCATAACAGTATTTTATCAATCAAACTCCTAGCCACTTTATTTCGAAATGATTCAGCCAAACCAATAAGCGCACACTGCACAGTCAGTACAACAGCGCCTCAGGCCAGTACACTACACGAGTTCATGGAAAAAGGGAAAGGGCAACACTGACTGTTTTTGTAAGCATATCACCATGGCAATTAAAAGGCGATTTAAGTGTTTTTTTGCAATATAGATAAATTGCAACAATTTAACACAAATTGCAACAATGTAGATAAATTGCAACAATTTAACACATATTGCAGGAATATAGATAATTTGCAACAATATAAGATATTGCATGTAATTTAACCAAAATTAACCAAAAAAATGATGCAAAATTTTATATTTCGTAGCTTTACACACGGCGCCCCATAAACGACGCCAGTGTGAATCAGGCTTAAAGGCATGTTTACCGATACGCGGCAACGCGACAACTTAACTTTTTTATTTCTTTTGACGTTGAACTTTCGTGCGACAACGCGGCAAAAACGACGCGATATCAAGGAATTGTATCAGTACAACTTTTATCACTTCATCGCCCGGCTAGCAAATTTTATATCGCTGTAATCGCAGGCCAAGCAGGATAGTTTGTAATGGTAGTCGTATTGCCGCGTATCGGCAAACGCACCTTAATGCGTTCTTGGCCACTCGTAGAACTCAACTGAATTTTGAGTCGCATAAAGGTCTGTTTACACTGAATGCGATTTTAGTCCGATTTGTTGTCGTACGAAATTTCATAAGATTTTTGACGTAAGCAGTTGACGAAAATATCTTCCACACAACTCGAACCCAAACAATTTTGCTTTCTACCGGTTGTTTTGCGAAGCACCTTCTGATTGTATTCTAGAATGCCACTCAAAGTGACGTAGCTTTTCGTCATAACTTCCAACTGTTTCATAGCCTACGTCACTGTACGTACGAAAAATTTCATGGTATTCTGTGTAAACACACCTTAAGGGAGCTAAAAGTTTGCTCAGCGAATGGCAGTCGTAACAGGAAGAGCAATAAACTTGGAAGTGTGGTTGAAATGTAAGGAAAAATCGATCATTCACTGCAGTAAGTTAAATTTCCAAATCAGATTGCTTGCAGATTTTGCAATACTTTTTTAATATCACCTATCAATAATGTTAACAAAGCTTCGTGTGGGCATGGGCCCACCATAAAATCGCGCATAGTAGATAAGCACTGAGCATAGAAAAACCAGTGATCAGGCGGACAAAGAGTGCCATTTCTAAAAGTAGTGTAATGTTTTCTTTGCCTTTAGCACCAAAGCGTTACTCCTGCACTGCACCTGCACCAACAACTGCACTTGTGTTTACATCAAAAGATACCTTTCCATATCTAGAAGCAAACGCTTTGAACTGATGAGGCCACTGAAGCGAAACAAAACGCAATATCGAAAACCAGAGAATATGAAGAGTTGTTACATAAGATGTGAATTGATCAACTCCCAGAGCAAGCTGTAAAAACAATATTATAACTGCCTAGTTTTTTGTAATGATATGCATTGCTTTTTCAATCCGCAAGTAGATTGAACTTACGGCGGAGTGAGAGGGGAGTTTCTGTCCGAATTGGTGTTCGATTCCTGGCCGGATCAAGAAAAAAAAAGACTCATAAATTGGTATTCCCAGACTTTCTTGCCTGACGTCTTACATTAAAGGAATAGTGTGGGGAATATGAACGACATGCTTACTTGTTGCATAGTTGGAAATGATGCTTAGCTTAATTTCTCGTTCAGGGGTAGAAATGTGACCGGCGACTCCTAAAGAGGACAAAAATACTAACCTGGTGTAGCTAGTGATTCACCATCGCTGCATTCGTGCAGTGGTTCCGTCATGTTGGTGTCAATAGCTGAGATAGGCACCACTAACTTGTGCGCTGGATATATTTCTAAGAGTTAAAACTCCCGTTGGGCAACACACTTTCTCACAACTTAGTTTAGCCACTTTCAATATTTAGGTTATTTCCCAGAGCACCCATACAAGTTTTTTTTAGCGCACATCAACCTATAGCTCGTCGTATGATGCCAAAATCATATAGGTAAAAATAAATGTAATCGCAACCTCAAATGATAAAAGCTACTTCAACCTTTCATGTCACATTAGTTCATTTGCTCTATATATCCTCATACGCTGTAAAATATTCTTCACAAGTGGATTTAAGTTTGCCAAATACTGAACAAGGCAAAAAATTTCGGTGTAACCTCTGTGATTCCTAAAAAGAGGAATACAAGACACGCTCAAGGTTTGCGTATACACTGTGCAAGACTTGGTGCATATTTACCAGAGTCGGATCAATTGAATGCATTTGCAAGTGTGTGTAAGATTTGCACTTTATTATGTACTCTCTCGAAACCAATGATTGTGATTATGTTTGCATTCTAGTTTTTCCTTTTTGAGTAGGCTGCGAAGGTCTATTTGTAATTTTTTTTTCGAGAAGTTTCATATGAAAGTACAACACCTTTTACCTCTTGTAAGTGTACAAAGTTCCATCACTCTCAGTAGCCTGATCTTTTTTCTTCGACAAAAACACAACAGTTTTAACTACACCCCATTTGTCTAAAAAAATGGGCTTATGCATCCTGCGGGCAAGGTTTTTGTACTTCTTTCCGCTGCTTCCGCTGTTGCCCCACAGTTTTTATTATGCAGTAGTTTTTGTCTGCATTACGCAGTCCAACACGAGTTTAATATCAATAATACTGTATATCATAGGTTGTGCTGGATCTGTGACGTTGCAATTGATCCATCTCTGCTGTTAGCGCTGTGATAACATTTTGTGTTACAAAATAATGCAAGACGGAGTGTGCAGTATGCATGCATACAAGCAAACAGCAATCGCTGCCATTGTTGCCACTCCTGATGTTTTCACATCAGTTCTGATGTTTTGGGCAAAATTTCTGATGTCTGATGTTTTGACCTGCTAATCTGATGTTGAAACATTTTATGAAACAGGTTAGTTAATAATAAAAATTTTTTAATTTCTTATGACTATTTTTCTGCTTTCGAAAGTGTGTACTGTGCCACTGAGTGTTTTTCCAACCAAATTCCTAAATCAAGTCCCTTTCCTGGAATGGAAAAAATAACACTTCATGCATAACTGAGTTATAGGTAGAAAAACCAAAAATTGCCCAATGCCCTAAACGATTCACAATCTTAGTTCTGGGTTTAAAAGAAAATTGCCCATCACAAAATAGCTTGTCTGTAGCACCATCTTAATGTTATATTTTGGCAGTTTGTATACTAGAACAGCACTGCTGGTACCAGCATAATAGTGGTCCAGTGAAACATTGGTACAAGAATCTTGTACTGGTAATTGACATTACCAGATTACATCTTGAATTTTTTGCGCTTTTTTGCATACCGGTACTTGTTTTTATGGCACTACTTAGCTAGCATTAGTTTGGCCAAATAATAGCAGTGTAGCCTACACAGCATGTACGAAGTTATAGTGAAAGCATAACTTGATAGCTTTTTCACTCAGGTGTATATAGTTGTGAGGTTGTGGGTGGTGACTGACTATCTTTTCATTTTTGATGAAATTTTCCTTTATCTGCTGTTAAACGGCTGGACTATTGATTTTAACTACACGCTGTGTATTTAGCCCGTGTCACTTTTCAAATTGAAATTTTTACTATTATAAGCTGTGAAATATTCAAAAGTGATAGCATATTCCTCTGATATGACCAAATTACTGCAAAGTTCTGCAGCTTTACCAGTTTTCTGAGAGCATTTTGGTAGGTGTTAGTTGAAATTAATTGCCTTTTATTGTGAGCATAATTTGAAAATTTCTATGATAGCAAGGTGTATAATGTCTGGCTAATTTAATGAGGTGTTACTTCGAATTGTTTAGATGTGCATCAGCCAATACTTCAATGTTGCTTGTTGAATCCTGTAGTGTCAGAATGTAGCAGAAAATATGTGGGTAGACATTAATTGAGTTTGAAGATTAAGTCCTGTAAATTTGTAGAATACAGCAAGCTAATTTTACCAGCGGTCACTCTGTCTTTTGTCTTTTTATGTGATAGCCAACCTGTAGAGTTATAAGGTTGCCAGAACTTTAGTCACGTGGAACCTTCATCACATAACTTTCATCTCGTGGAACTCTTGTCACATGGAACTTTCGTCACACCATAGTTCGACGAAGCCAACGGGACTCCCGGTTGTTTCTTGTTTTATCTCGTGCTTACCTTATGATCAAATCTGACGTTGCCACTTAACCCTGACCTAAGATAACCCGAACCAAACTTTAGCCGACCCTAACCAAACCTAACCCTAACCGAACCCTGACCAAACCTAAGCCTAACCTAACCTAACCAAACCTAACCCTAACTGAACCTAACCCTAACCGAACTTAACCCTAACTGAACTTAACCGTAACCAAACCTAACCCTAATCGAACCGAACCCTAACCGAACAGTCCGAAGCTAACCCTAACCGCACGTAGATGTATGCAATTATAGTGTGACGAAGATTCCGCGTGATGATCGAAATCGACCCAAAAATATGACCGGAATGCGAAAGTAAACTACCTGCATACATCGCAGGACTCGTCGATGTATAGTGTGATGAAAGTTCCGTGACGAAAGTTCCAAGTGACGAAAGTTCTGGCAACCGAGTTATAAGCAATCCTGTTTCAGTCATGTGTCATTGAAATGCTAAGGTGTTGTATGCCCACATGTTTTGATATTGAGCATGCAAATTGTTGCTTGAGATATAACTCCTGCAGGTTTATGGAACCATCTAAACTATTTCTTACTGTTCTTGTAGGAACAGGGAATATTAAGGCGAAATGTGTTTGGTTTGTAACAAAACTGTAGCGTAAAAAATCTGATTTTGAAGGTGTACAAAATCTGATTTTGAAGGTGTACAAAAAGATGTTATTTGCACTTTCCCCAGTGGCAACACTGATCGCTGCTTTAACCTTTCATGTTTCATCAGTGCAGTTGGTGTGACCCACGATGGTGTATGAAAGGACGACACAGTGTTTACTATGTGCAGTTATCTATTCACACTTTCTTGTGCCATGGCATTTTTCGATTTCATCTCGTTTTAGCAACTTGCCGATCTTACTTTGCACAAAAACTTCGGCAAGTTCCATTTGTCAAAACCCCATGTAAGAGTTTGCACGTAAAAAGGACTAATTGCTGCTGATAATAGATCTGAAATTGATAGACTGGTAATCAGCTGGTTCCATGTAGATCTGAAAAAGATAATCACAGTATAAACATGTCCGAAAATGATTTAAACAATCAAAATTCAATTTTTATCAACAAGTTGAAGACTGATCAGTTGATTAGAATAATAAAAAAGTGAAGAAAAGATAGTTTCGGTTTTTGATTGACTTGTAAACCAACGATTTCGACTTGTTGTAGCGAAGATTCACATTGAATCTGAACAACAGATTTCAAAGCTGTTTTATTGACTACGTAACACGGCATCGGATAGGCTTATCTTTTTTAACCTTGGGTGCAAGCACTGTCGTCACGCCTCTCATTAGTCATTACACACTTACTTATTTAAATTTGATGACTTTTGAATAGTCACAATGGTGATAGCATTAGCAGCTAATCCAAACGCAGAAAGATAATAAACAGTCAGTGCGCTTACAATAGCATCGATGGGCCCAAATGGCAGAACAAACCTAAAAGAATGTGAAGAAATGTGTTGCTGTTTCAATTAACACATTTTTTTGCTAGTGTAAGCGAAACGAAAAGTTTTTTTGCGTTCACTGCACGGGCTTAATCTGTGAAATGTTTCAAATCTTCGGCTATTTCGATTTTTCGTTCAGTTCTTTCTAGCCTATTACTTGATCTATATTTGCTCAAATGACAGAGGAACGAGCTCTGCCTGTTCAATGGCAGACTAAGGGCTCAATTTCAAGTTGGGTCAATAACTTTGAAGTTGATGCTCACAAGTCACAACATTCTTGTTTGAGGTTTTCAAATGATAGACACAGATGGCAGCCTGCTCCAAAGCTAGCACATTACAGCGTCTCCGTTGTCATTCGTGGCAGCATGATTATGCAGCTATAAAGGAAAAAAATAAACAAACATCTACCTGAATGCATTCAAACGATGACTGCAATCAGAGAGACAGTTGCAAAAAACAGTTTTTTTTTATCTTCTGCTTTCAACAAGGAGATTGCACCATGTGCAATTGCGCATAGCATGAACCGTTTGACTTTAAATAACATAGGCTATACGAGGGTATTATATACAGTATCTGAGGGTATATTCAAATTATTTTGAACTAAAAATTCAACAGTAATTGAGGGAGACTGTGAACTGAGCTTGCGCTCTTCGAGTCAGCAGCCACCGGTTAAATATGTCAAATGCGATCGGCTCCAGCCGCGAATCGAACTCACCGCGTAGGATCTGTCACCAGCGCGGGGTACCGCTAGGCCATGTCGCTGACGTAGCCTAAGTATACTCACTGGGTGGGAGATGGTTTTGTAGAAGATGCTGTTGTAAAATTCATGGTATATTTTCAACTCCGATTGTTTACTTATGTACTCGAACAAGTGAACACTAAGCCCTAAATGTTTCAATGAACAGTGATTGGATACATGTTGGTATCGTCGTCCAGGGCTGCAAACTCTTAAGGATTTTGATAAAGTTCAAGTTCGAATTCAAGAGAAATTTGCAAGCCGAACTCAAGTTTTTCATTTTTAATTTAACGAGTTTAAGTTCGAGCTCAGTAGTTTTTATCGGGTTTAGGTTAAGTTCTAGCAGTTTTTTGTCAAGCTTAGGATAAATACAAAACTCAATCAATTTTTTTCGAGATGAAGTTCTGATTGGATTTCGGGGATTTAAGTTTTTTGAGTTCGGCGAAAGAGTGTGAGTGAAGCGAGTTTGGGTTTGAGTTCGCAGCCTTGATCCTGTCTTCAAATTCTTTATCTAAATATCTAAAGACTGAGTACAAATTGAAGTGATGATGTCTGTTTCTCAACAAAGAACCCGATATTCAAAATTGGTCAGAGTATTCAATAACTAAAATCTATTCCTAGCTAACTACAAACACTATACGGTGTTTCATGCCAAGTATGGCAATATTCAGGTGCTAGCTACAAAAGAAAATCGAAAACATTGCTGTTCTGCGCTTAAATAACGGTACTCACACTTTATTCCCAGTAAATTCGCATGATCTTCTCAACTTGTAAAGATTATCCCGCTTTACCTCTTTTTATTTGGACTAAAGTGTGAGTACCGATGCTTAAACGTATAACCTTAATGTTTCCTATTTGGTTTTGTAGCTCGCATCTGAAGATTGCCATACATGGCATCAAACACCATATAGCGCATTTGTAGCTAGCCAAGAATAAATTTTATTTGAAGACTAAATCAGTATATTTTGCTGCTTACAGGCAGTACACTCAGCGGCAAGAAACTGGAGAAAATGTCTGCTTTATACTTCAGCGCTTCTCATTTTTTCCAGACGTAGCCTATACCGAGGATGGCTGAGCGCAAAGACGGGAAACTGCCAATGCCCTTCCAATTTTTAAGTAAATGGTGTGATGCGACTAGTAAATTAGGAGTCAAACCCGAGTCTATTATTCCAAAAGAAGAAGCATTATCAACTCAGCCTTCTAAGCGGCATTTTCTTCCCTTGCCATCCTCGTGAGGGGATATGCTTGTATTAAGCTGCAAATACTATTATTGCAATAATACAGCTACACACAGTATATATAGTGGTTTTGCATGACGGGAAGATTTCTTGCCTTTTTTTGCTCTCAATTTTTGACGATAAAGAATAACAAGTTACAAATACCAATTTCGATATACATGCCTTGGTGAATAATTCATTTGATGCCGATTTTGGAAAAGAAAAATGAAAATCCAGGAGAATGACCAGAATGAGCGAAATGATAATTAAGATGATTATGCTTTAATTTAGTTGCTTTGGTGTTAGAATGACATGAATTTGAGTAATTTGTAATGGATTAATGCCCTTAACGACGGGTTATCCCAATTCAAAGGTATCAAGTTATGCAAAATGTTACGCCGAAATTGAATAATTGATGAGAAGACTTGCAATTTGAAGTTTTTGCTTGTTTGAAATTTAAAATTGGAAGTGGCTATATTAAAGTGCGAGCCCTATCTATCGGTG
Organism: Trididemnum miniatum; assembly: GCA_964006365.1. Taxonomy (NCBI): domain Eukaryota; kingdom Metazoa; phylum Chordata; class Ascidiacea; order Aplousobranchia; family Didemnidae; genus Trididemnum; species Trididemnum miniatum. The sequence continues at coordinate 14,523,721 of OZ023239.1, forward strand.
TTGTAGTCGAAACTAACACCGGCTGTCTTCCGAGATCTTTGTTTCGAGACCGAGACCAACAATAATCCAAAACATGACCGAAACCAGCAATTATTCGGCCACGTGAAAACTAATCTATGTCACCATGAATTTCGCTTATTTATCCTGTTTCAAGATTTGTGAGATCGTTTTATTTGCAGGCTGCTCTACCTGTACGAGGCTTACGCTGTGAGGGTGCTGTATCTATGCGAGGCTCAAAATCTGAGGGTGTAATTGTGCACTTTGTTGATACGGTAAAAACAATTACATCGTGTATTATATCAAAGACAAAAATATGTTCGGTCTCGAGACCAACTTTGAAAATACGAAACCAATACTGCACCATCTCGAGACCAAGATCCACGCAGTGGCGTAGCAAGGGGGGGGGGGGTGGTACTCCCCGGGCGGCACGCATTTTGGATAAGCTTTACGTAATTTTTTTCTGAATTATTTTGAACAACCATTACTTTGCTATATCGCTTATTTGCTAATCGTAAATCATCTTACTAAATGTTGCCCACAATGCCCAGGCGCGAAGTTGCGGAAATAGCCTCGCCATCTCGCTTACGTTTCGGTGTATTCCCGCGAGTATAATATCGATTTGATTTTAATGTTTCTATGTAACAATTGGGTACTGTTTTCTTCTTCGTCTTCGCATTATTGGAACCGCTCACACTCAGCGTACAAATGCATAGGCACTAGGCGGAGCTACGCAAGTCATAGTTACAATTTAGGTGAGTCAGACAGTACGATTAAGTCTGTTCTTGTCTTGCAAGCTCAAGTCATTTGTACAATTGCACAAGTCCGTTTGCTCGATTTAGGGTGGATTTACACAGAAACCGTTTTTGTCTGTGTACGGCCGTTAATTTTATAGTAGAACGAGAGTTCTACTTTTCGACGCATTACGGCCGTAAAACGCACTTACGGTTTCTGTGTAAATCCACTTATAGCAGCTACTGCTAAAAGAAGGCTACCATACGTCCTCTTTTAAAAAAAAACGAATGGTCCACCGAGGACACTCACTCATAAGCAGCCTATTGTCCTCTTTTGTACCATTTAGATTTAGATTTTAACCTGCTCATGAAAAATGGGCAGAACTTTAAAGTTTTGCCGTAAACTTAGTTCAAAATGTCCAGTTCTTATTTTGCATTGTGGCTCGTAATGCAAAATGTAGATCGCTTTTTTCTATAATGCAGCCACAATGATGGAACATAGAAAGAAAGGGAGCAAGGGTATGCGACAGCCTCTTATTTGAGTCCGCTTCTAAAGTCTTAAAGGTTGTATACAATTTCAATCATATTTCGTGTAATTAATGTCGTGATTATTTTAATACTGAAAGTCAAGGAAGCCGCGAAAGCAGTGGCGTAAGCACGGGAGTCAAACTTCCTTTAGTTCAGTACAGATGGCACTCTTGTAAGTTTTTAGCCACGTCACATGAAATCTTTTCAAAATGGCACCCCTTTAGCGACAGAAAAATCGTCAACTGTAATACGATTAAACGACTGCGAGTCTACCAATGAAAATGTTTTTACAGGCTATATGCCAATGATAGTGATTTATAGTTTGAGCAGAAAAGATTTTCATGGAGCGTAGGAATAGAGCCATAACTACGTTATACTGGTACTTGGTAAAATTTTTGTTTTGCGTCATTTTCAAAATCGTTTTGCGAGTTGAGGAGAATGAAGACTTTGAAGAGGGTGAAAGAAAGTAGAGCTGCTTTTCGCAAAAAGCGAAAAATGAGAATTGAACAAGAAAACCGAGACAAATGCTAAAGTTTATTAGACCAATGCAGAGAACATTACTGTAAGCACAAGAACAACCGGAAGCTCTCGATATATTTACAGGAACGGCCTTTCCAGCAGCGACGGATGATGTCTTCCCGTCTTGTAGTTTTGCAGAGATTGATGTAGCTTGTGAAGTTGTGCAAGCAACATCTACTCCCACCGCAAGTTCTGTATCTACCGACACCGCAGCTGCAGATGAATCACCTGCTCATTCCACAACTTCTGCATCTATTGATGCGTCGAACTCGCCTTCAGTAGATGCAGTACTCGAGTTGAGGGGGGTGCGAGGGATGCCATTCTCCGGAAAACAACACCATCCCCCCATAAAACATTTCAGGGTAAACCATTCCCCAGCAAATGATGACCTTTCCTCCTTTACGTCTGCGTGAAAAGCTTGCATCATCCCCCCATAAGTGTTTTTATAACTAGCGCACTGAGTAGATGCTTCATCTTTCAACAATTTAACTGACATTGGACGGTGGCCGTCTAAAATTGATGACCAATTGCGAACAATTTTAGTTCGAAACGGGCTCAATGTTGTGCAACATTTCGACTTTAAGTTTAAAAAAGTTTGCGAGTCAGCGCGCTTTTAATTGACGCATATTTTGTCATGGACATGGCCGCATTTGAAGCTGATTAACGCTCAAGAAATTATTGCTCATTTGGAGGCGGTAATTTCTTGAACTGCCCTTGGCGGCAGAATTTCTAGCTACGCCACTGGATCCACGAGAGTAGTCATAACGTAAGTGAGCCAAAAGTGAGCAATGGCTCAAAGTGAGCTGGTGGAGCTGGTGTCGAAGGTGGTAATGACAAAAATGGTGGCGAAAATGGTAAGGTCATTCTAAATATGTAATTTTGTTACATTTTTATTAATTTTTAGTTGGAGGTGGTGGTAATGACAAAAATGGTGGCGAAGATGGTAACGACATATTATATTGCAAGTTTGGAATATCTTTTGTAAATTTTGAGTTATTTTTCAATTTGGAATAATAGAATGTTGAATTTTTTTTTGTAAATGACAAATCATTTTTGTAAATTTGGAATATTTTTTGTAAATTTTAAATTGTTTTTGTAAATTTTAGATTATTTAAATTTTGGATTTCTGACTTATTTTACATTTTTGCATTATCGCAGTTATACTTCTAGACTAAATACAATTTTTACGTTTTCATGCTCACAATTTTTACGGTTAAAAAGCTTCAATTTCAAATTATTAAAACTTGTAATTCGAAAACATCAGCTGTTATAATTCTTATTCGGCTACTGTCATTTCTTTTCGCCGCTTCCAACCACATACGGAAAGAAATAAACGCATTTTTACGAAAAACTGATCTTGATTGCAAGTTCGCTCCAGCTGAGACAACTTATAGCCAAACCTCGGTTATCGAACGCTTCTATTCTCGACCAAATCGATTTTTGCCCAAAAAAATTCGAGATTTTGATGTTTCTGACTTCGAACGTAATTTGGATCACTACCAAACCGAGCGAATGCAAACAGACTGATTGCCTGCGCCCATCGCTTCTACCACGAGGTAAAGGTTACATTAATCCAAAATTTCGGATTTCGAACGAATGGCTTTTCGAATAACCTTCTCGAACGGATTGTGTTCGATAACCGAGATTCATGGGCGTAACTACGTACGGGCAAGGGAGTTCAGTTGATCCCCCCTGGAAAAATAACACGAATTTTAAAATGCAAAGAAACGTTTAGAAACGAGTAGTATGACGTGATGGGTGTGGGAGGGGCGTCTTCTGCGTACAGTAGGTCTACTAGCACTACAATAAGGCAATCTCACAAGTCACAACTCAGTAGCGCGGAACACAAACGAAAGCAGGGCTGGGGAGCCATTGCAGAAAATGTCTGGCTCCGGCTCCAGCTCCGGAGCTCTCAAGCGTTACATCTGTGGCTCCAGCTCCGGCTCCGGAGCTGAATATTTTTTAAGTGCGGCTCCGGCTCCGGCTCCACAAATTATGGTCGGCAAAGATTTGCTTCAGTCTTAAAGTCAGACCATCAGAGTCGAAGCATTTTCTGTGAATAATCGGAATGCTGTGAATTTATATGCAGACAAAAGACGCAAACCTGAACACTGGCAAGTGGTAACTAATAAGTATACGTGGAAATTTGTGCAGTCTTCACGAGCATCTGATCAGCTTCTGGACTGTCCAGAGTCCACCTTGAGATTATATTCACGGGATTGTCAATTATTACTAGTTTCCAAATTCACTATTTTATGGTGCATAAGGTGGACGCTGACAGGAATGTTGTTTAGTTTTCAAGTCTATTTTTCATTTTTGTTTGTTTTTCGGGTGTCACGGCCATGTGCAAGGTATGTTTTCCCTCTTATCTTTTTTTCCCATGTCTTAACGTTTTTTCTGTTTTGTCTTGTCTTTCTTTTCATGAATTTTCTCTTAAACGCTGTCGTTTTGTATTGTATTTGCATTAACAAGAATAAAAAAAAATTACTACTTATAAACATAGTAGGCCTATCCAGCTGACTTGCAAAGAAAACCATGACAAATTTGTCAAATAAAAAGAATAATTACGAAAAGAATAAACTCTGCCCCATTTTCCTTTTTAATGTTTCTTAAGTGTAATTAAATCAGCCTAGACTAAACAGACATAATGAGAGTTAATTGTCACTAGTATGCCGATACTAGACTTTGTTATGCATAGGCTTACATTCCTTTTTTGTTGTTATAAAACGTTTTTGGTGTTGGCATAGATACCATCTCAAACGTGCCAAAATTTGCAAATGATGCGAACTTGTTTGTCTAAACACTACGCTACAAGACAAAAAACAATTGGTTATAGAATCAACAAACTAAGTGGTCTTTTTGTGCCAAAAATTGAAGGCTCGGTTTGGTCAAGATTTTGAACCATTCGGAGCCGGAGCTAATTGTTTCATTTATGGCTCCAGCTCCGGCTCCGGCTCCACAACAAATCCAAATTACGGCTCCGGCTCCGACTCCGGCTCCGAGAAAAATGCTTGGCTCCGGGGCTCCGAGCTCCGGCTCCGGCTCCGGCTCCCCAGCCCTGAACGAAAGATGTCGAAACAGCAGGTATTAACGTGGGGTGCAGATGCTGTTGTAAAATTTTCAGAAATATGCAACAGCTACGAGGTTTTGTGGGACACGAGCCATAAAAATTATTTTAAAAAGAATGTGAGGGGACACAATTTAAGAAAACTGTTCCTTGAACTTCAAAACGCTGAACCAGAATTTCAAATTCCCTATGAAGAAATCTTAAAGGAAAAATCAAAAGTATTAAAACTGTTACCGAATTGAACTCCACTTCTTTTTCTTTTTAAAATAAAATTCTCTTATTATCCCCTGACTAATTTCGACACATGCTAGCCCTATTAGCGAAAGTCCGTACACGGACTTAGCTATTAACCTGTTTAAAAACTTTCGCTGCCCTTAGGTTTGCTATAGGTTTAGAAACAATTACTAGTTACTACCGGTATTTGCTAGCTGCGAATGCATTATTTTATTCGCTTTGTGTGACCAGGATTCGAAGCTGCAGTAATATCGGTCAGCTAATATTAGAAGCGAGTAAAAGCAGCTCATAAATTAGCTTCGTGTGACTTCGGCTTCAGCTATAAAACAACGCATACAATTTGAGTTTTGACCCTCCCTGGCGCAAATCCTGGTGACGCTTATGCCGAGGTTTGACTGTATTGGAAAACCCTAAGCTCCGGGCTGTATTTCATCTGTAAGTCTGGATCGCAACAAACTCTGCGAGAAAAATTGCTCACCGCAATAGGTGCTTCCAAAGAGAGAAGCATACTTAAGAGTATGACTATTTTTATTGTTTAGAATAACAATAACGTGCAATAACTCACCGCTTAAGTTCGCATCTTGAACCTGCGCAGCTCTTGCGAATTCAACCGCTTGGTGCAAACTTAGCTATATGTCCATATCGAGAGTTGCTGATTGAATTGTTTTGCAAGCATTATAATTACATATGTGTGTCAGTACAGCTGGTGTCGCTTACGGCAACCCTGCTCATTTGCTAGATCCAGCTCAATAGAATAAGCTTGCCTGGGATGCCATTTCGGATGCAACTATTGCTGTAAAAATGCGTTCAACAAGTCTCAGTTGCTGACGTTGCAAGGTGGAGCGGATGAGGAAGTAGATTCGATGACTGATTTGTTGCGTAGCTCTGAAGCACTGAATATTTCAATGGATGAACGCCCTACAGAAGAGTTTATTCATAGTGATAACGAAAATGACGAAGTGTTCTGGTAAGAAATGTTAGATGATGTAATGAGGAGCTGGAAACAATGCAAACAATAGAAAACGCAGATGAGAGTGATCATACAAGTGCAGAAACTTGCACATCATTTCTCAAATTAGCGGAAGACGGTGTCAATTTTTGTGGGTTTGAGAATATGTACGAAAAAGTCCTTGAAATGGAAGATCAATTGTTGTATCCAGAGGGGCAAGCTCAAGTCGGAGATGAATATCGCGAGCTGAAAAATTCTTTTGGGCAGTTTTAACGAAAATTGCGACAAGTGATTGTGGAAGCAAAACGTAAAACAGGTTCTACTATGCATTAACTAACGGTTCATGAGTCATGACATGTTTAAAAAGTGAACATTAAAATCACTTGCAATAAATTTCTGAAAAACTTGAATCTAAATTTTGTGGTAACTTTTTGCGAACTTAACAGGGATGCAAACTTAAACGGGTGTAAACTTAAGCGGCAGGTTATTATACCTGAGTAGGAAGCTGCTGCTCGCGTGATACAGTACCGGTAACTATACCAAAGCTTTTTGATAAATGTTCACCGTGTTATCTGTTTGCAGAGCAACATTTTTCAATCTGTTACAGACTTTAGTTCAGAATATTGCAGGTATGGAAGATGGCACTTCATTATTGAAATGTTCCATTCCTTTCCATCTTTAGCATCTTCCATATTCCATACCGAAATTCCTGTTCCATTACATGCCCTGCCGATAGGCTTAGGCTACTGAAAAAGCTGATTAAACCGAAAATAAAGTTTATAATTTTGCGAGTAGGCCCCTATCTGGCATTTCGGACAAGAAAATTAAAAATCTTAACGAAGAATAATCTCCGGCTCAGTTCGTCGAAAACTGCATTTTGTGAAAGATCAGCGTACGCGTAAGCTACCGGTACTTTCGTACAAAAATTGTAACGAAGTAACTGGTATACGGTTTCAAGTTTTTGCCTCGCCTTAATTCTTTTTCTGGCTGCGCCCCAGCTATCGGTATACGCACCTTCATACGCGTACCTGGGTTTATAATTATAATGATGACACACTAGGCTACGATTTGCTACGACAAAACAATGTCCTTCATTTCTTATTAAAAAAAAACTTGGAGTGCGACTGGCCCTTCCTATCCGACACAAGTCCGCTCTGGCACGCTATTTCAATCAGGTTGCGCCCCAAAGGTTAAATTTATAGGCCTATTGTACCAAAAGCCTAGAATGAAAGGAACCATGTAGGAGTGTATTACCATTTCCCCGATTTTGATGAACCCCCGCCTTTTTGAATACCATCCCTTTTCGCGTAAGGAAATATCTGGACTGATTCCTGGTGCTTGGCAGACATCAATAGCATCGAGCAGCAAACGCTTGGTGCTTTTGCGCGCAATCTTGTCGAGTTTGCTTCGACAAACGTTAAAAACAGTGGTGTAAAAAGTAATCGAAGAGCTGCAAAGTATTGCTACGATGGGCCAAACTCAGCATGGTTGGAGGATATTGTATGCATGCAGTAGGGCGGAGTAAAAAATTTTTTTGGAAATCGAAAAAAGTGTAGTTCTCAAATCCTGGCAAACGGTCTAATACTTGTTTAAAATTTGTTTTGGGGGGCTGCCTCATTTTTCAGCCGGCAACTCTCCCATTTGTTATCACAACCGATGACGCAGGGGATAAAATTTATCTCGGTAACCACTGGTTGTAGAATAATTGCATATAGCTCAAAATCTGCGAAAAGACCATATTCCTATCTGTGTTAAAAAGAAAGTTTTCTCTATTTCCAACACAAAAAAATTATAGCGGAAAAACAAAAATTATGATCATTTTTGGTGAATTTTTTGTAAAATTCACCACCTGCAGTACGAGAAATTGCGTAAGAAACGCAGTCGTTTAATTTTGATCATGAAAGTAATTCCATTGATATAACTAACACTGTTTGTGATTTGATGCATCGTTAAATGGACCGATGGTGACTACCACTCTTGCTAAAATAGAAAGAGTGACAGCAATTGCCTCTAATCAACAGGACATATACCTCAACATTTCCTCCGCTTTCTACCGTACATGAACGCTGCACTAGATCTAAAACTAAGCAAAATCTTTATATTCCTAAATTCTCAACCTCCCGGTGTCAAAATTCTTTTAAATATCAAGGATCAAAAATTTGGAACTCTGTAACTACTGATTTAAAACAACAAACTTTCAGAAAGTTTAAGATCAGTTACAAAAATCTACTGTTCGAAAGTTACCATTAAGCTTCGCTTATGCTTGTCTTTTTTTCTATTTTTGTATTGTCAATTATCAATTTTTTTAGCTCGTAATTTCGAATTAACGTGTCAAACACTGACAAATTCCAGGGTGGCTGCTTGACTTGAAGACCGTAAATGGTCTCTTCGCAGTCTCCCGTCGGTGATGCTATATCTATTGGATTAATTATCGACAAAATATACTGTTCTGTCTGTCTGTTTGTCAGCAGAAAGTCACTAAAATAGGCGTTAAATAAATTTAGTGATTTGGTAAATTGATTTTAATTTAATGCGAAATTGTTTTTAAATTGAACACGAAAATATTGTAACATGTAAAGGCTGGGTGGTGTCAAAACTGACCTGTACTGCTCAGATGGCTGAGTGGTAGGAGCGTCCGCCTCTGGAGCAGTAGACTCGGGTTTGATTCCGAGTCGGGTCAAACCAATGACTTTAAACTTGGTATTCACAGCTTCCCTGCTCGACGCTCGGCGTTAAATGGACAGTGTGGAGAACAAGCCGGCAAGTTTACTTGCAGTGTCGTTGGGAAGGCACTTGGTGGTATTCCTCCATCTTGGTGTGGTAGACAGATGGTCAGCAATTCCTAAGTGAGTTCGTTATAGCGCTTGATGGCTTTCTCGTGATAGGAGGATAAATATGCAATTAAAAACTAAAAAATACTGATATTTCACGACCAATAATACAAAACTAGATGAAATAAATGGCTGTTTTTGGCAGCCAAAAATGCTATGTCAACCTCATACGGCATAGTTGTGACAAATTCGAGAAGTTTGGTGAGATGGTGCACCTACGTGGTGAAATAAAAAGTTGAGAACAAAACCATCTGTTTTGAGATCAAATTTGACCCACCCGGCCAATAGAAGAGGTCACACGGTTTACTAAAACACTTTGTTTGAACTGTTTTTGATGTCAGATGTTTTCATGAGTGAGCGAGATTTAATTTTTTTGTCGAATGACTCCATCTCGTCTATCAAATCCTACAACTTGTGCAGACGCTTCCGCAACAACTTTAACGTGCCGCTCCACAGATTGGCTATGACTTAGGTGGTGTAATAGGCTTGCCAGAGGTTTCTTCACAAGTATCGACATTGGCTAATTCGTAGTGAGCATTTGCTTCCAAGTTCAGCGTTGTTACATCGAACAATCGAATTAAACTGCTGATCAGTGCGTGGGGGTAGTCATCGTTGTTTGCACTTTCTTCAGCTACTTGTTTCCGACGTGCTAACACTTTTGCAACTCCTACTTACATTTTTATTATCATCCCCTAACATGGCAATCTTTCAGAGTGACACCATTTGAATCTTCGATGAAGAAAGCGGCTTGAGATCTTTTTCCCCGCAAACGGCGAATCGTCTGCTAGAATACTTTACTTGCCGTTTTGAAATCATCGTCTAATCTTTCTCCAAATTCCTTCCACGCACTTTCCTTAGACAGTTTAACTTTTGTGGCTGCCGCCTTACGTGCTTCAAAGTACTGCCAACGAAGTTTAAGCAATGACTTATTTGCAAGCCAAGCCTTTAGGCCACTTTTTTCGCACAAATAGCTTCTTTAACTTCCTGGTACCACCAAGGAATTTTTTTCTCGCTACTCTTCGTCCCTCCAACACGCTTACCTCCACAACAGTTAGTAGCGGACGTAATGATTGCTGTTGGAAACAAACATCACTCAATTTCAATGTTTTCAGCAGAGGTCGGATGTTCTTTGAACTTAGATGCAATGCTGTCTACAAATGCAGTTCGTACCTCTTTATAAGCCAATGATTCCCATTGGATTCGATACGTTTTTCGTGGTCGAAAAGTCTTTCGTTTTCTCAAGGGTTTCAACGCTTTCAAAGAGCAGACAACTAGGTGGTGATCAGTTGACAACCCAGCCCCTCTTCTAACACGAACATCATACACGGTAGAAAACAAGTCCGCCGAAACGATGCAAAAATCAATCACGGAGCGTTGTCCCAAACAATCTCTGTACCAGGTGTACTTATGAATTCTTTTGTGCTGAAAAAAAGTGTTCATTGTGCACAGTCCATTGGTGGCACTGAACTGCAAAAAACATCGTCCGTTCTTGTTAATGTTAGGGTCACCATGTTGCCCAATAACACCTTACCAGGTTGCATTGCCGATGTCCACACGTGCATTGAAATTGCCCAAAAGGACAAGGGACTCTAATAAAGTTGCTTTTACCGATGCAACCTCAACTTCCTCCAGAAAGGCTTCACACGGTGATTTCATGTTAGGTGGGTACACGTGCAAGATACACAGAGATCGCTCCTGCAGCCTTAGCTGTAGAAGACAAACCCTTCCTCCCAGTGGTACCCAGTCAACGGCACACTCAGCTGTGTTAGGGCTCACTAGTTAGCCAACACCAGCTTGACTAGACATTGCTGCATCAACACCCGAGTACAAAATTTTCCACCAACCGTTCAACTCGACAGTACTGTTCCAGAATCCCGGCGGCGTTTTTATGTAATGTACCCAGCACCAGCAGAACCTTGCTTTTTTCTGACAAAGCGCGGGTTTATAAACGCCATTTTGTGCAACGTTGCAACAACAGTTCAATGGCGCAGTGACTTGGAGCAATGCACGAAAAGGAAAGCGCAGCACTAGTTTTGGGTACGATTCTCGTCGCGGCTTCGCATGTGACATGTATTCAACAATCGGGTTCGTCAAGATAATAGAATGGAATAAGTCTGTTCGATCTGCTGGTGTTACGTACATTACAGAAATATGCATCCCGGCGCTTTGCTGATGAAATTTCCGCAATATTAAGGCGATACTGCTGGGCTTCGCAAACAAGCTTCTGCTCATTTCCTATCAGTGATGAAACGTTCCCAATTCCCGATAGCTACATCCCGGTATTTTGGTCCAACTCTAGCTGGCCTACATGTTCTGTATGCTGCCCCCATTGGCCTCCCCAAACGCTTAGCGACTGCGTTGGTGGGTTTCTGGTGACGGTCAGCTTGTTGTGGGGTAGACTGTAGCCAGCAGTGATAAGCACGATAAACTTTTCTGTACTAAAGCGATAACGATAACCGATGATTTAAAAAAGCCCGAGGCGATACCGATAATCGATAAACCTCAATTTCTTTCAGCGATATCGGTAATCGATAAGTCATCGCCGATAAATTTTTCCGATAATCGTTGCGGTAAATTTTCCATGTGTTTGACGAAGTTTTTTTGTAAGTCAATTGCAAAAATGTTTTTCTAGATTTTTCCAGAAAAGAGAGCAGCTCACGGACTCTGCCGCGGCATTAAACAAAACAAAGATAGATTATTTTTAAATTGCAACAAGACCGACAGACCGTGTGTTATTTCATAGCGCCAACCTACTAGCTTTGAAGTTTGAACTCTGTGTGTATAAAGAATCGTTTATCGCGATAATTTATCGGCGATAACAAAATATATTACAAAAGCGATACCGGTAATCGATAAATCAAAACTATTTTGAGCGAAAACGATAATTGGTAATAAATTTGCGCTGATAACTATCGCTGATAAATTATCGCGATAAATGCTCATCTATGACTGTAGTTTATTTTTGGAACAAGTTCCTCTGCCTAAAACTTAAACGCAGACCTATTTATCCTGCGCCCTGTCCGATGCAGCATGAATATTGTTCCATACAGCTGCTGCATTGGATTGCTACTCAGTCTGTTCCTCTCCTTCGACCTTACCGCCATGGGTAACCCCGGTGAAAGTGATTACGCAGTACCCATGGCATTGCTCTAAAGATCAGTAAAAACTCAATCCTCCCCACCACGTTAAGGTGGCAATCCATAGGAAAGGAATAGGCCTATGTGTAATACATTCTCGGTTAAATTCTAAATTTTCACATAACGTACTCAAACATAACTCACTTTCACAGACGTTTTAAGCGCTTTTAGCATAGTTTTATCTGGGCTAAACCCAGATATCAATTCTCTTCGCATATTTCACACTTCCGTTGAAACAATATTTTATCAACCAAATGTTTTTACAGTACACTCACATCAGTATATTTCATTTTGACAAACGGTTGCAATACAGTGATTAGAATGCGTTGGGACAGAAAATCACAGCTGAAGCTTGGCTAAAGCCAGTGAAAGGAGACGGCAATCATTATTAGTTTTGACGCATTTGATGGGATGACGTGTATGGATGTGTTCTAGGCCAGGGGGGCGAACCTTTTTTGGCGAACGTGCCAAAATATTAAAAACAAAGTTTAGCAAGCTAATGCCATGCCATTACGTTAAATGAAGGGTGGAGTGTGGAGAAAGTGGTTCAGCGGACGTTAAGACCCAGTTTTTTCATTTTTTTTGGTCTTCACCCGATTTCAGTGGGAAGCTGTAGCTCTGCGAACGTGAAGACCTCTTTTTCTTTTTTTTTTTTTTTTTGGTCTTCACCAGATTTCAGTGAAAAACAGTAGCTCTGCAGACGTGAAGACCTTTTTCTTTTTGTTGTTTTTCGTTGGTCTTCATCTGTTCTCAGAGGGAAAAATAGCAGCTCTGCGAACGCGAAGGCTTTAAGGGCCAATTTGAACGCACATTTTCCGAAAAGGAGCGATTGTGTAAAAAAAGGTTTAAAGTATCAAGTGGCGAGCCAGAAAAAATCTGCGGCGTGCCACATCTGGCACGCGTGCAATAGGTACGCCTTCCCTGCTGTTGTAGGCTATAATCTTTAACAACGCATGCAAAATGTTTTCTAAATTTTACAATAGATCAAGAGCAGCGGCGTAACTAAGGCCTTTTTAGGGGCAAATGCCCAGGGTCATTTTCCAGGTGTTCAGGGGCGTATCCAGGGGGCGTTTTTTGCTCTTCACTTGACTTTGGACGGAAAAGTGGAGATGTGCAGTTACAGTTTATCGACACTCAAGAAAAGAAAACAAGCATAACAGAAGATTTGAAAAACAAGGAGCACCGAACAGCCGAAGAACCCTTGGACATTTTTGGCTTTTCAATCGTGTGGAAAGAATAAAAGTCACTCTCCGCTATACAGTACCATACGATGTAGAATGCAATGGAAAAGGTTTGGCTCTCTTGTGTTCAACGATAGGCTCTCTTGTGTTCAACGATAGGCTATCAGCTATCTGTTAAACCTGCCATAAGAGGGAACCATTGCATCATTTGTCTGCGATAAAAAACGCAATTTGCTGTGGCGTGATTGAGCATGTATTGTGACGTTGCGTCTGGGTTCAACCAATCCCTCGTTCAACTTTAAAACAGGACATTATTTTTTTTGCATTTGAATTGTATGGAAAAAGAAAAAGTTACTCTCAAGTTTCAAGTTTATTTTTGTGGCACCACAATATACACAGTAAAACGAAAGGACGTTCCTATGCATATGGGTCCCGGAGTGATCGCAAAGTGACCGCAAGATCTTCGAGTCGCAATCACTTCTTGAGCGGCAAAAAATTATCAAGCAACCAGAACAAAATAAAAAAACAAAAGATAAAAAAAGACACGACGAAGTCACAGGTTATAGACAAAGTCACAAATAATATAGAAGGACATTCAGTTTGTTATAAAATAAACTTTACAAAGATAATTGCTTAGATGCAAGTAGTTTCCTCAATTCTCCATTGAACTTTTTAAAGTTGTACTTCCGAATTAAGGGAGGTATGGCATTCCATAATTTTGTACCTTTATAAACAAATGATGATTGTAATTTGGAGGAAGAATAGCAAGCTAGGGACAAGTTGCAGGAGTTTTTAGTTGAGTAAGAGTGGCGTAGTTGTACTTGTGAGAAAAGATGAGATATAGGGAGGGGTAGAGAAGAGGTGGAGGAATTGTGCATGAATTTTCCAAGTTGCAAAGCATATATTTGTTTTAGAGGTAAAATATCGAGTTGGTGGTATAGCGGTAGAAGTCTTTGTTTGAATTTTGCATTTGCAATTGCTCAAATCGCTTTATTTTGTAAAACCTCGATTTTTTTAACATCACATTTAAATGAGGATCCCCATGCAATTATGCCGTGAGTGAGATGTGGGTACATTAGGGAAAAATACTGCATTCTTAGTATTGTTGTGGAGAAATATGCTTTACATTTAAATAATATTCCGACTGCCCTCGCCAATTTAGCTTCAATGTAGGTAAAGTGTTTTCAAAAATCAAGATGTTCATCAATAAATAGTCTTAGGTATTTGAGGTTTGAACAACAGCTAATTTTTTCTTGATTCATCATGACATTAAAGTGAGGAGTGCTGTTTGAGGACTTGGGAGACAAAACAATTACTGGAGATTTTGAAGTATTAACAGCTTGTTAACTTTCATCCAGACTGATATGTTTTAGTGCCTCGTTACAATTTAGTTCAAGATTTTGCAAACTATCTCCATGCACGATTAAACAGGTATCATCGGCATATAATCGAGATGGATTAATGGAACAATTAGGAAGGCCATTTATATAATTTAAGAACAGAAGAGGGCCTAGGACTGAACCTTGTGGAACTCCGTAGGTGACTTTTTTAAGGGAAGACGTGACATTATTAACTGACACATATTGATCTCTATTACACAAAAATTTTTTTATGAGGTCAGATGCAACTCCTTTGATGCCATACCATTGCAATTTTTGGAGAAGAATTTCGTGATCAACCGTGTCAAAGGCCTTTTTAAAATCTAACATCAGAAGACCGTGAAAGTTTTCTAAGTGGAGCATGTTTGTCAATGACATGTTTGAATTTCGCAATAAAATCATCGAAACTGGAGTTGATGTTTTCACGTGTGAGGCGTTCTATAGAATAGGGAGCAAGTTCATAAAATACTTCATCATCAAACTCCTGTGCATTAAAATTTGTCATGCTTCTATAAAGTATAGGGTCTCTATTCGTGATCTCTTTGCAATATAATACGATTTAGAATACAATGGAAAAGGTCTGGCTCGCTTGTGTCCTACCATATCTGTTGAACCTATCATAGCAGAGCATGTTGCGTCATCGGTCAGCGATGAAAAAAAGCAATTTGTCGTTCATCAAAAAAAAAAAAAAAAAGAGCTCATATGGGGCGCTGTTTGGAAAAAAACTAT
The DNA here is from genome assembly GCA_964006365.1 of Trididemnum miniatum. Taxonomy (NCBI): domain Eukaryota; kingdom Metazoa; phylum Chordata; class Ascidiacea; order Aplousobranchia; family Didemnidae; genus Trididemnum; species Trididemnum miniatum. The sequence goes on from OZ023239.1 coordinate 14,539,006, forward strand.
TCGTTTTGTGAACCATGTTGTTTGAGTTTATTTAGACCATAATTTGTCCGATATAACTAAGTCGGACCAAAATACACACGCAAAGTAATTCGGACAAAATCATGTTTTTTCCAAACGGCGCGCCACTCGCCTGTGACACATGTTTTTTGAGCTTATTTAGATCATAATTCGTCCGATATATACATCGGAAATATCCGACTTATATATCAGACAAATTGTACCCTAAGTCGGACCAAAAAACAAACGCGAAATAAGTCGGACAAAATACTTTTTGTCCGACTTATTTTGTTCGATATAATATCTTGCTTGTTTTTTGGTCCGACTTAGAGAAGAATTTGTCTGATAAACTTATACAAGTACGATAATTCCAAAGTATATATTGGACAAATTATGGTCTGAATAAGCTCAAAAAACATGGTACGCAAAATCGTTTTTTTCCAAATGGCGCGCCACTCGCCGTTTGGAAAAAAACGATTTTGCCCGACTTATTTTGCGCTCGTTTTTTGGTCCGACTTAGAGCGCAATTTTTCTGATATATAAGTTGGATATTTCCGATATATATATCGGACAATTTATGGTTTAAATAAGCTTAAAAAATATGGTTCACAAAACGAGTAGTTTTTTTCCAAACGGCGCCCCATAACCTCAGATTGCGCTGATATTAAGAAGATAAAAGACGAGGAAATTCAAATATTTTAGTTAAATCTAACGCGTGTGCCTGTCATATCGCAGGGTGCGCGCTGAACACCTTGGACCTCTGAAGAATAAGCTACGCCCCTGATCTACAGTCTTTACGCCAGAACTCCGGGCAAAACAAAATAACTCCGCTCCTTAAACAAAATAACTCAAACAAAATAACTCAAAACAAAATAACTCAAACAAAATAACTCAAAACAAAATAACTCAAAATAAATAATATTTAAGTGGATTGGTACGAAAGCAAATACTGCAACAGGGGTGAAATGACGTCACTAGCACAAATGTGCTACTAGCACATCGTCACTCGCACTCGCACATTTCGACTCGCACATAACCAATCACTCGCACATCACCGTGCTCGCACTCGCACATTCCATGTTTGCTCGCACATTTCGACTCGCACATATTAACCAATCACTCGCACATCACCGTAGGCCTACTCGCACATTCCATGTTCACTCGCACATCATGACCGGACCACTCGCACATCACCGCACTCGCACATTATGGGGACCACTCGCACATCACTGTACTCGCACATTATGACCGCACCACTCGCACATTATGACCGCACCACTCGCACATTTCGACTCGCACATTCCATGTTCACTCGCACATTATGACCGGACCACTCGCACATAACCAATCACTCGCACATTCCATGTTCACTCGCACATTATGACCGGACCACTCGCACATTCCGGTGTTGTAAACCTGTTAAATAACCGGACTACTAGCTCGTGTGGCACCTAGCACTCGCACATGCGCGGATGACGTTAGACTAATAGCAATTGTGCCAGGTAGACTAGACAAGGTAATTTTTGCAGAATGAAGAAGCTGGGAGCTTAGTATGATTTAGGCTAGTTATTAGTTAGGTCAGAAAAATTGGTGTGGATGGCGTATACTGGTGGGTGCTGGTTAGCTTGACACAGTGACAATGTTGAGAAAGTAGATTAGGCCAAATATCGGTACCATAGACTGGATGGGCAAGTTAATGCAAAATGTTAGCTTCGTTAACCACTACTTCGTTAACGCAGTTATGTACTTCCATTATCGTTAATTTGTTAAATTCAGCTCCAATTAACAGAAGTTAATTAAATTTGTTACCGGTATAGGCCTCTCGTTAATTTTGGCTTAAAAGGACATTTTTTTTCAAAAGAAAGCTTAAAATTTTAATAATATCAATGTTTGCATAAGCATTTAGGCAATTTTTCTGCTCACAAGCAATATGTTTTATTGTTTTTGTCTTGCTTTTTTACTTCATTGGTCTTATTTTGCTAGTTCATCGATGTCAAACTTAACCAACAATAAGAGAAATAAGGGTTTACAAAAATTAGCTTAGAATGATTTAGGCTAGTTATTAGTTAGGTCAGAAAAATTGGTGTGGATAGCGTATACTGGTAGGTGCTGGTTAGCTTGACACAGTGACAATGTTGAGAAAGTAGATTAGGCCAAATACCGATACCATAGATGGGCTAGTTAACTGGTTAATACAAAACGTTAGCTTCGTTGACCTCTACTTTGTTAACGCAGTTATGTACTTCCATTAACGTTAATTTGTTAAATTCAGCTCCAATTAACAGAAGTTAATTAAATTTGTTACTGGTATATAGTTAATTTTGGCTTAAAAGGACATTTCTTTTCAAAAAAAAGCTTAAAATTTTTATAATATCAACGTTTGCGTAAGCATTTAGGCAATTTTTCTGCTCACAAGCAATATGTTTTATTGTTTTTGTCTTGCTTTCATTGGTCTTATTTTGCTGGTTCATCAATGTCAAACTTAACCAACAATAAGAGAAATAAGGGTTTACAAAAATTAAACAGAAGTTATCAAGTACTGACGGAAGTTAATTTAGTCCGTTAATTTCACACAGCACAGCTCGCCAATGCTACAACATTTCTGCGTTGCCCTGGCATTGAGGCATTTTCTAGCCTGTATGATACGGTACACCACAATGGTGCTAGGTCGCAAACCAAAGCACACTAACAACAGAATAAGTGAGGGTAAATATCAAAACATCAAAACAAATTAACTCGTGTAAATCTATGGTACCGGTACATATTTAACTGTTCAGAGTAGCAAAATATTAGCAATGAGTGACGGAAACTCTGCAACAAGTAATACTGTAATGCTATAAGCATACAGATGTGTCCCACCACTCGTTATGAACATGCATAATACTGCGACTGGGCTATGCAGCTATAACAAAGATATGTTTTTTTTTAGTTGTGCAGTTGGTACATGTGTAAGTACACCCATTCAGAATTAGCTATCATTTACTGGTAATTATCTGGACTAATTTATCATCTCTAATTTTTCATGTCATCGTCCATCTTGGCAAAGCTCAGCTTTGGCTATGGATCAGATTTAGATCAATGCCTGGACTTGATTGGTGATTGTTCTGTGCAGAAAAGCTGTTCCTTATGTTGGACAACATTTGGCACAGAAAATAATGATGAATTGGAGTTACATGAAGAAATTAAACAACACTTGCATTCTGTTCACCTTTTAAAATCAGTCTTTTATAAGATCAATGATGAGAAAGGTACAGTACCGATAATCTATGATTTTACCATGAATTGTGAGATATTAATGCTAAATTTAACAGCAAGTGCCAGTACATGTATGTTTGTGTACAAAGTTACAAATAGATTTTGTATTCAGTATCTGGTCCTCTTTTCAACGTGTGCAGTGTGAGAGGCATTTCAATATATACTTTAGCCGATGTGCAATCTTAAATTTACAGCAATTAATGTTTACTCCCTAGTCTCAAATATTGCTTTCGGGATGATCTGGAGTATCATAATTATGTCATTTTATTTTGTTAATTGACTTGCAATGTGAGAAACATGTTTCAATTGTGTGTTTTCAGCTTTTACCTTGCCTTGCAAACTCCAATGCAAAAGTTCAAGCTCCACAACTAAACAGTGGTACTCACATTTTCATTGTGCTTGTTGCAATAACACTTTTATCAGAAAGTACACGTTCATGCGCCATTTAAAAGGTACTAGTACCCTATTCTGCATAATACTTGTATTTTATTTGCATGGTGCAGAGTTTAAAGATTGTTTGCTTGTTCAAAAAAAGATATTATTGCACAGTTACATTACGCTATCATGCATTGTATGCTAAATCAAAGATTTGCTTTCTGAAAACATGCTGCCAAACATTTCATTGTTTTTATTTTTTGTCTAGCAAAAGGTTTCCAAGTTCTGTCCAATTCAGTATCCCTTCTTCCTCATTTGTGTTTGCCTACTGATACTGGTAAGTAAAGTAGCTGTTAGATTTCCATTTAGACAAGCCTATGTGCGTAAATGTGTTCTGTGCTTTGTGAAAAACTAAACGTGCTAATGTTAAGTCTACTGTTGAATAAAAATTATTGTCATGATAGTGTGAAGGAAATAGCAATTGTTTTGCGACTTTTTGGAACAAGTTGCGTGTTACTTCTACAGGTATAATAACGGCGTGAAGACTTTTCAAATATTTATGCAAAACTGCATACGGTACAACATTTTAAGCTTTGTTGCATGAATTCACATTAATATACAGGGTGTCCCAAGAAAAATGACACCATTTGTGATCCAAATCATACCAAATGGTGTCTTTTTTTTTTTGGGACAGCCTGTATATTCAGTTTGCTCACTGCTGCACCAGGGCCGGTAACTTACAAGAAAAAATGTAAATTATGTAGGATTATTCAAGATTTAGATTCTGTTTTCGGATTTGAATGGATTTATCGTTGCGGATTGAGATCGAATTAGGATTTTGAAATGTGAATACCGGACGTCTCTGCTAGGCAGTAGGCTCACTACTGCACGCATTAGTGCAGGTAACGTACAAGTACCAGTGTGGTTCCTTCTAAAGCAATGATATTATTACTTGTTCTGTATCAGACAATTTGTCATATTTTTTTGGCAATTTCTTGAAAACGGATCACGTTTTGTGTTGTCTTGTGTTCTGCTATCAGTAGTTGTGATTAACAGCTTTTAAAAATCTTCCGAGTTCATGCTTTAAATTTTCCGCTTTTAAAAAAATTTGCTTTTTCAGGTGCATGACTTGTGGAGCAAATCCCCCAAAAATCTATTTGTAGCATTTATGCTACACAAGAAGTATTTGTTGACGCATGATTCTTTTTGCACTTCATTCAAACATCACTGGTTGGATGACTCGGTATGTAAAATAGAATGTTTGCTTTAGTCCAACTCCATTTAGTGCAAATCCTAGTTTGTGTTGAGTATACTTCCTTATCGCAATCGGCTTCTGAAGTTTATGCAGAAGTGCTTTGACCTTGTGCAACTTCGTTTGCCGTTCAGATATGCATTTACATGTTTCCAGCAAGTTAAAGAAGACGATTTTTGTATATCATCTTCGATGTTCTTTCATCAGAAATTACCTTACTTAAATGCTGATTTGATTTCTGATTTCTTCATCTTTATCCTTTCATCACGAGAAAGCGGCGGAGGCGCTGTGCGTAGGGCGAATCCAGACTCGCTTAGGAGTTGCCTTTGTTTCCAAGTTTTTCCGGTTGAATTTTCTTCTGACTTCTTTAATTTGCTGCTCGCCAGATTCCACCAAGCAGAGATAATCATCGTGAAGCATCTTATCCTACGCAACAGCGAGACTTGGTTGGGAGTTGAACCATTAACCTTCCGATCTTGGTCGTCGTAAAAACGACGCTCCAAACCACTGCACCACGCTGCACTTCTCGCAAATCGCAGTTGCGGTGCTCGCTTTTTTGCAGGTTATTAATTACGTTCTCGAAATGGTAGTGGGACGACGGAATAATATTTTACGATTGGACTCGTTTTTATGCTTCGCAATTCTCGGAGATTCTGCACGGTTAAAACGCAGATCCCTGGCACAGGTAAGTTCTGTTTCGCGTGCAATTTACGAGCTACAGTATTATTAGGCATGGCAGTTGACAGATTTAAATAGTACATTTTTCAGTAAGTTTGCTGTGCAATAATGCTCTTACGTGCAAAATTTAAGACACAGAATTCCAGTTGGTGAAACAAGTTTAATTACTTATTGAGTGTATTATTTTAGGTTCACCTTGCACCAACTGAAATTGTTTTGGGTGCCTACAATTTAAATGGTAATCATTGGAACTTGCTGGCGAGTGTTGAACATTCAATATGACTAAAATGGTGAAGTGTTATTGATTATACAACGGGATAAATTAACAATTCTTTACCGTGTTTATTTACAGCGTTTATTTAGTAAGTCTTCAAGGCCTACCATTTATCCCGTTGTATTTTCATATATATAGACTTACATCGGCTCCTCTTATTTCATTGCTTATAAAATCACGCCTGCCATTGCCGACACATGCCAACTAGGCTAACTGCTCAATGCTAAGCCTGCAGTTGCAGGGGCTTGAGTATGTATAGCTGAAAATTGCATAGAAAACGCTGTCAGCCCGGTGGCCGAGTGGTTGGAGAGGTAAAACTCTCAATCACAAAGTCCTGGGTTCAAAACCTGAGTCTACCCGATGAGCGATCAAACCGCGAAACTAATCGTAGAATTGGTTTTTACAGCGTTTATTTAGTAAGTCTTCAAGGCCTACCATTTATCCCGTTGTATTTTCATATATATAAACTTACATCGGCTCCTCTTATTTCATTGTTATTGATTACTTACATGTAAATGACGTTTTTGACACAGTTTTTGCATGTACCCTCGGTGAAGCTGTATTTGATAGATCCATTTGGTTCGAAAATGACATCCACCATTATGGCTTGTAAAGCAATGAGGTATGACAATAATCTATGTAAATCGCAATGTTTACTTTAATTTTTTCGCATCAAAACATAGGGCGTTAGCTGCTTTTGTTGGTTTTCTATCACCTAAACAGTAACATTAAAGGGCCCTGTTAATGTATAACCCCTCGTTGTCTTGACTAGGTGATCTAAATGCAATTATAATACATGAGGCCTGACAAATAAGTTATTAAACAATAGATGAACGTTAAAGAATTGTTAAAGAAATGAATATAGCTTTTAACTATTTTGTTTAACTTTACTACCGGATGAACAGCCAGGCTAGGCTAGCCTACTTTCATCTATTAAACAATAGAGTTTAGTATTTGATAAATCGTTGTTTCTTCTAGTTTTCTTAACATATTGGTAACTTCGGGATGAGCATTAATTCAACCAATTCAGCTTTCAGCGTAATCAAAAGATTTTATATTAGTTTTACTCTTGCATGATTAGTCAGAACTCAAGTGTTTTGTATTCTTTTTATGAGAGGTTATCGCTAAAATGCATTAAACTGCACGAAGACACATCATGCTAGATCTTCAGAGACTTACTAAATTTACACTGTAATAACCAATTCTATGACTAGTTTCGCGGTTTCACTGTTATAAGGTAAGAGTATGAAGTTTCCACATTTTGTATTTGCTGATAAAAAGAATGTTTCTTCTGTGCTCGTCTTTTCTTCAACTTGTTTCTTATGTGTAGATTTTATTTCAAGTATCGATGCGCTGCAAAAAGCAACGCCTTGCAAAACATCGAATGGCAACCTGCGCTATTGAACCATCCCATACAAAACGACTCTTACAATTGCGGTGTTTTTGTATTGCAAGTTAGTATAGTTACTGATTATGATGGTGAACAACTGAACATCATTTGTTGTTGGTACTTATCACTGAGATTGGCCTCTTCACAGTTTAGAATCTCCGCAATTATATTCCATTTTTGTTAAACGGTTTTTCCATTGCGTCGATGACGTTACCTGCATCAAAAACGGAGTTATCTGCAAATAAAATCGTCCTAAGGGATGAGCAATTTTGACATTTATTGAATATACTCAAACTTTTAGTGTTACGTCTAGTTTGTATTTGTTATGGTTAGAGCAGGGGAGGGCAAACTTTTTGCATGAAGGGCCGCATTGGAAAAAATTTTAAAGCCGAGGGCCGCACTGCTTTAGAAGAGGAAAGTAACAAAGGTCATCACCAGTGGCGCACCCAAGGATTTGGCAAAGGGGGGGAGGGGGACACCACCGGCGGCCTGGGGGTGAAACCCCCAGCCTCTGGAAACCAAGGGGGTGTGGGGACATAGCCCCCAACCGCCAACGATTTTTTACGATTTTCACATAAAGAACGCTCATTTTAGCACACTTTTTTATCGAAAAAGGGCATGCAGTGAATGCAGTCACTATGGACACTGCAAAAATATTTCCGCAGCTTATGTCTAAAAGCTGAGGCTTGGCTAAAATATGCAAAAGGAGGCTGCAACCATTATTAGCTTGAGAAATTATAAACTGAAAGTTAGGTTTTAGCACCTTATTACAGATCCAAGGGGGAGGCATGGCACCGTGGCCCCCTCTGCGTGCGCCTATGGTCATCACGACCGCAAATGTCCTATTTTCCGTGTGATTTCACTAGGGTACAAGGTTCATCTTTCTGTAAGTGCCCGCGGGCCGCATGAAATGATCTCGCGGGCCGCATGCGGGCCGTAGTTTGCCCACCCCTGGGTTAAAGTGTTTGCATTGAATCACTGAAATGCATATTTGTTTGTTAGTTAATATCTGTCATTATTTATAGTGTTCTAGTAAAACCACGATTAATGTTTTCGGTCAGCCGTGAAATTGAGTGAATGCGTGGATGTATTCGTCTGCCTACTGATGGAGTTTTCACAAATCAGCAATTGCAATTAGACAAAAGCAAATATGCTGATACAGTACAGATTAAATTTTACTAAGAGTTTATTTTGTCATTTCAGATAGCAGAAGCTTTGGTAGAGAAACTTCCAATGACCTCAGCCAGTGTGTCATTCGAGTCTTCTCTTACTGCTCTGCAGCAGTGTCGGATGAATATTGCCAAAAAGATTTTGGAAAATTCAGGTGCATATCAATGTTAAATAATGCCTAAAAGGCTTAAGCCGTGATTAGGAATGTTTGAGGTTTGGATATTTCGCCATCGTAGACAAAATGTTAACAAGAATGAATCCAGCTCATTTTTATGCTAAGATGGAATATATATTTGTTTTTAATTCAAGAACTTGTGTGGTAATCATCATAATTAGGGTTTCCAAATTTGCGGGCCTTTTGTGGTACCGGGAAAACGGGAAAAATTTGAGGCAAAACCTGGATCCCGGAAAATTGCCGGGATCATTGCGTATTGTGATTTCGATATTTTTGTATGTTTTCAACTACTTCTGTAACTGTAAGTACAATCAGTAAAGCAAAAATGCAAAAAATCATTTATTTTTCATGTAATAACTCCGAAGGAAAGTCAGGGCATAAAGGGATTTGTCACTCAGACGGTAACGCAGTTAAGTAACAAACAATCCTGCGGCAGAAAAAGCACGTTCTGCTTCAACCGACGTCGGTGGAATGCTACGTAAAGCATTGAAAAGAAGCTCTAATTTAGTTGCCCGTTTTCTGGTAGCTTCAAACAAATTCATTTCTTGCGTGATGACTTCTTGAAGTTGATTTCTATCATTACTTTGTGTGTCCGACTGGTTGTCCGTAAATTCCGTGGAATGCTCAATGTGTGCCTGTAGTCGTTCAAAGAGGCTAACCTGTCTGCTTTTAATGCAAATGGTGTTGTGTCGTCACATTGCCCAATAACATGCTATTCACAAGTTTTGCACAAAACCAACCTAACGCTTGCGAGGACCGAACAAAAATCTTTTGCAATTGGATTTGTGTGACTGTACTAAACATACCGGAAATTTTTGTCAGAAAACACGGGAAACGGGAAGCTAAAAAATTCATTAAATTCCGGTTTTCAAATCCTACTCATAATCTCAATGCTCTCCATGTTTTATTGCTAGTTTAATAATGTAAAAGTCAACTACTTTTACCATTATTAAGCTAAAAATACAACAATATTTTAAAGAAACTTGATGTTGCAAAACTATAAAACTAACAGTATGAATTGTGATTTAAATCACTACTGGGAATATGAAGGTGATTACTACGTAATTACCATTAGTGATGGATTATTGAGAAGCCTGTGTCAACTAACGAAAGTGTCGTAGACTTAGACCTAATTTAGTTTAACTCCGGTATATTACACAAAACACCAATTAAACGTTTGATACATTTTGGCAGATGATGTGACGGATGTGTGTGCAGCGTGTTGTCTAAACCAATCAGACCTGCGCAAGAGAAATTGGGTATGTAAAATTGTGTATAATTATGTACAATAAGGTGTCTGGGCGAGGTTTTTTCATGCCTTGAATTGAGTTGAATAGTGCTACTCCGTATTAAATCAGCTAAATTAGCTAGGCCAGACTTTACTCTGTACCTTTTTACATGCTGCTATATTATCGTTTTTTTTTTTGCCTTGTTTATCAGCTAGCCGTTTTTATGCCTAGATGGTATGTCAGTGTTTTCCTTTGTTACGTGAATATATTGCCGGTAATTCTCATTTTGGTGGTACGAAAATGAACTACTTAAACCACTATACTGCCGTCTTGCACGCACTGCACAAAAATTCCGGTGCAATGAAACAGAAACTTCTTGGCAGATTGACGTTCAGATGTACTGTAATTGCTTCACTCTGCCTGTCGCTCAGTAAATGCTCCGAAACATTTTACTTCTTATTAACTCACCAATAGATGTCGCATTGAAGCGCAACATTTAGTCTTATCTTTTTACTAGATTGGATGCGACGAATGCCCTCGATGGTATCATGAGTCATGCATTGATGAGAAGTTGCATGAGGCAAAGAAGCGGTTTTGGTTATGTGGATTGTGTCGTTAAATTTATTTTGATGCGTGTTTAATTGTTTATCGTTTAGGCGTAAAATGAATAAAAGATTTTCAAACATTAGCGACTTGCTTATGCTCTCTTAAAAAATAGAAGAATCCCCTTGGCTAATGCTTTTCATGAAATATCGGAAGTTCATTTCAAACGCTAGCTCAGATTGATACAATACATCTGTATAGGCTGGAGTATGTACAAAGTGATTAAAAAAAAAGTTAATATCTCGATTCTTACAGCTATTATTAAATGAAAAACATCGTGTGAGTTTAATCGGAACATAAAACATGTTGAAAATGTGCGAGTGCACCGGTCACTTAGCAGGTTTACAGTATCGGAATGTGCGAGTTCTAGTTTGGTCAATGCGCGAGTGGTCTGGTTTTTACAACACCGGAATGTGCGACTGCTAATTTGGTCAATGTGCGAGTGATCTGGCTCTTACAACACCGGAATGTGCGAGTGGTCTGGTTTTTGCAACGCTGGAATGTGCGAGTGTTAGTTGGGTCAATGTGCAAGTGTTCCGGTCATAATGTGCGAGTGATTGGTTATGGGCGAGTCGAAATGTGCGAGTACGGTGACGTGCGAGTGCGGTGATGTGCGAGTGGTCCGGTCATAATGTGCGAGTGAACATGGAATGTGCGAGTGATTGGTTATGTGCGTGTCGAAATGTGCGAGTGAACATGGAATGTGCGAGTTCGAGTACAGTGATGTGCAAGTGGTCCAGTCATAATGTGCGAGTGATTGGTTATGTGCGAGTCGAAATGTGCGAGTTCGAGTAGGCTACAGTGATGTGCGAGTGATTGGTTATGTGCGAATGGTCCGGTGATAATGTGCGAGTGGTCCAGTCACAATGTGTGAATGAGCATGAAATGTGCGAGTGATTGGTTATGTGCGAGTCGAAATGTGCGAGTGGTTCGGTCATAATGTGCGAGTGAACATGGAATGTGCGAGTGATTGGTTATGTGTGAGTCGAAATGTGCGAGTGGTTCGGTCATAATGTGCGAGTGCGGTGATGTGCGAGAGCGGTGATGTGCGAGTGGTCCGGTCATAATGTGCGAGTGAACATGGAATGTGCGAGTGATTGGTTAATATGTGCGAGTGGTCTGGTCACAATGTGCGAGTGCGGTGATGTGAGACTCGAAATGTGCGAGTGAACATGGAATGTGCGAGTTCGAGTACAGTGATGTGCGAGTGATTGGTTATGTGCGAGTGGTCTGGTCATAATGTGCGAGTGAACATGGAATGTGTGAGTAGGCCTACGGTGATGTGCGAGTGATTGGTTAATATGTGCGAGTCGAATTGTGCGAGTGGTCCGGTCATAATGTGCGAGTAAACATGGAATGTGCGAGTGCGAGCACGGTGATGTGCGAGTGATTGGTTATGTGCGAGTCGAAATGTGCGAGTGCGAGTGACGATGTGCTAGTAGCACATTTGTGCTAGTGACGTCATTTCACCTCGTCTCACCAAATTGCTGGATTTTTACATGAAATCCTTATTTCGCCTGAAATGAACTGCTGAGAATTATCATGAGCCCTCACAGTTCCGAAGTGTGGAAAATTGAGAACTTTTAACCCTATTTCGCGTGGGAAGACAAAAAAAGTCAGCGAAATTTTTAAAACTTGATGCGGTAAAACTGCAAGGCAATACGTTTTCGAATTTCATGACTTTTTCCGTTTCGGTGTTTGGCTTAATTTCAACAGCTTTTCTTTATGAGTTCCCATTAATACAACATGTTGTTCGCTCCGTTTGGAAATCGCTTCAAAGAAGGGCATCTGTCATAGCTGGGAACAATCTCCATCGAAATGGAGAGACTTTTACGAATTGCGGAAAATGAAGAGACGTCTGCAAGATCACAAAGCACACGTGAATTGAGTCTGGAAGTTGCGATTTAATCGCCCCTCTACGTTTCAAAGATGTCTACAAAAAAGTGATATCGTGGTGCAAAAAGATGGACTTACTTACAAAAAAATAAACTTACGTACATACATACGATTTTTGCAGTGGCGTAGCGAGAAATTTTAAAGGGGGAAGGGCCCATGATTTCCACGTTTTTTTCAATCGCATTTTGTTTCGGCACAACAAATTTGAAGATGATTGAGAAGCAAGAAAAGCTCTAGGGGGGGTCCGAGGGCATGCTCCCCCGGAAAAAAATTTGAAAATTTACATGCTGTAATGGTTATTTTAGTGCTTTTTGAATAATTTTCAGGCAATTTTTTTTAAATTTTTTGACCCTAATTCTGAGTGCTTCGCCAAATATGATGCGTTTTGTTCGCACATTTTCGATTATGCGTCCTTAAGGCGTAAAGCTTAACGCTATCACAGAGATTCGGTATACATCAAAAATATTTTTCAAAATGGCTAGTGGGAGGATGCATACCCCTCATTCTCCCCCTCTGGCCATAAGCTACAAAAACCATTAAAACTATCAAAAGAGTCTGGCATTTCAGTCATTTGGCATCATAAGTTTTGTTCTGTTTTACTAAAAGGCAGAGTCAGGGGGGAGCTGGCACAATGCCCCCCCCCCCTATACGATCCTGGGGTTTTGTAAATAACAACGGCGCTGTTGTGTTTTATTCCAACTGCTGCACTAGTAAAGTAGCACGTGATGACCTACTTACGAGCAATGCTCCCACAGATTATCCCTTCTCTTCAGTAGGCCTATAGTTTATTCACCACGCACCATATTAAGCAAACGACAATGTTGAAGGATTCAGTCTAGTTACTTGGTTACATGGTGAGGTGACAGGGAAAGACCAAATGGTCATCAAGCCAACTGTCACCTCACTTAATCACAAAATTTAACTTTTTTATCAAAACGAAAGCATTTCTTGAGATAAACCAAGGCAAAGCGAATACACAACAAATCAATATGTACACAGTAGACCATGCGATAGACCTTCAAAAAAACCCAGATCCAGATGAGTAACAAAAACCCTAGATACAAAATTGAGTGTTTTAGCAGCAACAACGGATTTACGTATCACTAAAATCAACGTTAGTGTTTTCTTTGCTAATGATTTTTAGTTTCAGATAAAAAATCGTACAGAAAACGTAAAAAACGAAGGCAACCGAAACCAAGTTAAATCGAGTTAGACGTTCCTATCAACAACTTAAATTGCTCTACCACCATAAGTAGTAGTGTGTTTTATAAAATTTTAACAATAAGTCACTTTGATAATTCAGAAAAAGAACTGCTTAATCACATTTACAACTGTCTCAAAGAAATGCATAAACTAAGCACAACTTAGGACTTGTTTATGGAAAATAAAAATATTGTTCGCAAGGTGGCGCATATAATATTTAATAATTAAACACGTGGGACAAAATTTTTAACTGCTAGGTGGCAAAAAGAGCGAATAATTTTGGCGCAATTTCCTCATCACAAAATATGGTAAGGTTTCAAAGTTAGGGATCAATTTTAGAACAGACTTGCGGGCTAGTAACCGATCCTAAATTCTGAACTGTGAATAGCTGATAACATATAAAGGCACTGGTAGTTTGTTTTTATATTTGGTTAATATTTATTCTTTGCTAAAAGGCTCGGTATTTGAACTGTTGGAGTGAGCCTATTGCACTGTCCAGACTGCAGACCTACCGATACTGGCTGACTGGGTAGCCGGGTAATGTCTAGTATCAGCTCCCATGCATTTTCTGTCTGCCTACCTTAACCTAACCTATAACCTGACCTGAACCGATCCTAACCCCAACTAAATTTAATCCTAACGCAACCTACCGGTAATCCTTACCAAATCTAACCCTAACCAAACCTGGGGTCTGATACTAGACGTTATCCCCAGTACGGTCTGACCGTATCAGTCACTTTGATAATTCATTCATTCATGTATTGACGTACTAGTGTCAAGTCAGTACAAAATTTCAACAATGCCAAAAAAATGAATATAGCATAAAAGTTGAGACAAAGGCACGCTAGGAGACCATAAAAGAGCAAAAGCTCACGGAGTAATGGGCCACATGGCCACCCATTGTTATTCAATCACATTTGTCTGACTCTCGTAAATTAAAATAAAAAATAAATTAAAACAAACGACAACAAAAACCTACGGTAAGCTTACTAACAATAATAATACTAATAAATAATAATAATCCTACAGCACAAGTACGGTAAAACAGTGTTTTGTTGGGTAGGTATGGTAATCGAACAAGATAACTTGCACTGACTAGCAGCGTATATGGTGTATGGCATGGGTAGCCTTCAAGTCTGATATCATCAGTTGGAGTCTAGAATCTAGATTGCCAACCGATAATGTCAATGCTAGGCTAGTAATTTATGTTCTTCATATTGTGCAGAACTACCTGACTACTGCAGACACAATCTGCATTGCCCATGGTCAGTAGTTTATTGGTCCTGTGGTCTGCTGGTGCGATACCAGTACCAATTTCGGTCTAGAATCAAAATTTGCCTACTGATACATGGCAATACTCTTACAGTCTGTGGGTCATGTTCCATGTCGGCACCATTGCTATTACTCATATTTTCAGTTGCTCATACTGTCATATGCACAGTTGATCAGCAAAAGTCAGAAAAGTCATTTCCAGCACTGTTATTCTCATGACATTACAATTGCAACTGTCCTTACTGACATCAGATGCAGACCCTGCCTGCACATGACGTAATACCGGTATGCAAGCCTGGCAAGTTTAACTAATCATATGCGAAGCACTTAGCCAGACAACTCAACATTGCAGAAGTTTATTGCTCAATACTTACCAGTACCAGCTTAATGGTATGCAGTATGTTTAATCCCAATCTTTCTCATTTGCACTTAAACAATTTTGTGAGCGCTGTAATGAAAAGTGCCACTTCCATTCTCGTAACATATGCATCTCGTAACAAAATCTAATAGCAGTGCCAACTCTGACCAATTTCATAATTTTTTATCGATGTGTATTGGTATTATTCTGTTATTAAAGTTTGGAATAGCCTACCGATAGGCCTACCTCATTATTTAGTTTCTGCACTCACTCTCTGCTCTTATTATATTTAGAAACTATTTAAAAAGCTTTAATCTTTGGTTTTTTACATCTTTTTCCTGTTGATGTTTTTCTTTGGCACAGTTTTGCCATTTTCAATTACAGTAATATTTTGCAATTTCACGTTGATATACTTCGTTTATTTTTTTGTTCCATGTAGGGATGTGCCTCAAGAAAAATTACTCTGACTCACCGAGTAGCGAGTATTCACAACATTACTTGGTGAGTTTGTGTATCTGTGACGTCAAGATATGAACTCAAAATCAGGTGAAGAGCCCCCTCAAAAAAAAACAGAAAAAGGTCATCATGTTTGTAGAAGTCCTAATTTTGACTCAGTATCGATTGCAGAGCAAAAAAAAAGGTCAAAATAATAATGATTTAATACTGGTACTCGGCCAAGTACTGGGACTCGACTCGGCACATCCCTAGTTCCATTATTATTTTTTCCACATGATAGAGTGTCTTGCATTGAAACCTTGCACCATTGTGTTGTGTTTCTAAGTATTCATGATTCCGACAACGCATCATCACAATGGACTGTGATGTCACAATGCTGCAGGTATAAATCGGCTGAAAATGCAATGGTTTTGATAGGACTTTTCGACAAAAAAGCGTGAAACAACACCTAGATGAATTTTTGTCAAAAAAAAATTGAAATGGGGTGAAGGCAAAAGTATTGAGGAATATTACAAATGTGAATGAACTGCGAAAATTAACTCTTAGGGAAAGAAAAACGTCATTCAATCGCTTTGGATTAGGGTCATTTCATTTTAATACAAACTAAGGTGGACACCCTATGTCTCAGATTTTCATCAAACTTTCAGAAAAATTAGTGTTTGGCATTTAAACAATAATAAAAAAAGAACCAACTCAGTCGGACCAGGAGTTTTTCTGTAATCGCTATTCAAAAGATGGCCACATTTTTCATGGTGGAGCTAGAGTGAAAAGTGTTTTTTGCTAGTAACTCCTGTTCTGATTGTCCAATTTTGACAAAATTGGTGTCTACCCCCATTATTTCAAGGATGAGAAATTCAAAAATTCCATCAAAATACTTTTCAAACCCTTAGAAAACAAATTATTTAACATTTAAATTTTGAAAGTACCCCAAAAGTACTCCATTAGTGCTTTGTACTTTTGCAAAACCACAGGCTTATTATTGATTCCCCATTTCAATGATGGAACTGCGATCGAAGCATTTCTAGAGGGTTGTTTACAAATTTTTTTAATCAAGGACTGAGCAGGCTGAGACATTGAGGTATGCAAAATGTCATACACAACAGAAGCTGTGATTCTTCCCACTCTTACTTCATGCCAGTTTATGAGATTACTTAGCAGTTTGGTACTTTCTACATATTGCAGAGTTTCCAAATCTAGATACATTTTACCAACAATCTTTCGTGACCTATTCTTAATTTCTTCGTCATCAGGTGCATCAGAACAGTACAAATCTCTTGAGACTATCCTGTAGTTTTGCTCTTTTCTTTGGCCAAGTTTTAGGAATAAAGGGCTCACACTAATTATCATATGTCGATAATACGATGGCTGCTGGGTCTTCTAGTTTTGAAAGGTTTTTCAGAAACTGATCTTGTTCAGTTACGCTACAGATAACTTTTTCTTAAAGATTTTTTTGGGGGAAGTTGCTGAAAAAATCTCTTATATTTTCCTACGGTCTCGTCAGAGTAAAACCGAACTTCAGCAATTGGAATCAGTTTTATTTTTTCAACAAAGTCGTTGTTCCATTTGCGTACTTGTTCAGTGCAGGTTTTTTTCGTGTAGCACTTCATCGCTGCCATCGATAGTTTAAACAAAGTTGCTGCCACATGCAAACACGATTCTCCAAATCTGAAAAACACTATACTTTCATTTTAAGTAAGGCACCTAAAGTAGAACAATGAGTCAGAACTTACCCAGTCATGCAGTCACAATGAGCAGCAATAATTGACCATCGCTGTCTTATGCAGCAATCCAAGGGTTATGACTTGGTTTGCTTAATCTTTGTGATGACATTACTTTTGTCGAAAATATGGTTGCTGGTACGCCTTGAGTGATTACTTAGTAAGTCAAAACAGTGCCAACCCACCCACTAAGAAAGTGATTATATGCTTCCATACTTTGCCAGTTTTTCGTTTTTTCCTTTGTGTAAACGCCAGGTGAATTTATAAGGTAGTGGTATATATCCAGGTACTGAACTTCTGGCCAGGTAGTTGAATCAAAGGTCCAAGAATCTGCTGGCAGCTGATATGGACAGCATTGCAAACCTCATACATTCAACTTCGACAAGTATCTTTGTTTGGCTTTATCATCAAGAGATTCCATGTAATTAAATTGTGCCATTGCGAGCAGAGCATTGTGAATTAGAATAAAGTTTTTCAGCATTTCTAAAAACAAAAACGTGTGTAGTGACTAGTGACCAATGTGTGATGACTTTTATGATAATGTTCAGATGTTGACTAACTCCGTTATTGTTATGTGTAAAGTAAAACTGGTAACACTGCAATCTACAATTATTAAGTGGCAACATTGATTAAGTCTTTTTCTTTTTCGTTGTTTTTCAGGAAAGAGCAATAGGCTAAAAAATTATGGTATTCAATTATGTTTAAATCACCTGTTGAGAAGAATGAAGAAAAGTAAAGGAAGACTAATAAGAAGGCGAGAAGAATATTGTAGGAAGTGAGTCGTGCCCTACACGTGTGGTTGTTTCTGTACAACCATAAAAATGAAATTTCTCGTCATCAGTGGCATAAGCACGAAGGGGGGGGAGGGGGTCTCGAGTGTTAGCCGCCTCTTTTGACAAATTGAAGAGAAAATGAATGCTCCCATTTTTTTGAAACGACTCTACTTTTCTTCGTAGGAACTTTCCGAAATAGCTACTATGTTTTTTTTATTCTGTTTAACTGTCTTATTCAACCTCGAGAAACTTTCATTGCAATGCGATGCAACAATATTGGTAGTCCGACTTTTTCGTTGTGTTTTCATTGAACTGCATTTTTCTCATTTATGCTGCTGTGAAGCAATTTTAAGTAAGATTGTTTTCGTAAATCTTAAATGACGTATCCTGCATTAACTACTACGGTAGTTCCACAGCAAAAAAAAAGTATGCTAGTTGAAAAATTTTTATGATATAAACAACTAAACTGACAATTCCTTAAATGCAAAAAAAAATCAAAATAGCCTACCGGCAATCAAGGAAGACCTGACTAGCGAAAAATTAGAGAGGCCGAGAGGCGAGGGGGGAAGCAAAATTGTTTTACGTGCCTGTTTCAGCAGCTGGGATGCTCCGTCCTTCATGCACCTCGATAATGTATTTTCAAGTATCTGATGATGATGACGCCCCAATTTTCGCGAAAAATACTAATTACCGGTACGCTTATTTTTTGACCTTAAGCACACTATTGGGGGATTCCTCATGCGCGTAACTAATTTTGGATTTGAACAATATTTCGCTAGAAAGGGCAATTTTTTCTTATGCTCCACTTGCTTGGACTTCTCAATGCGAGAGAATTTGCCTATTTCAAAATACGTGAATGATAAAAATACGGACAGCGACCGCAGCGACAGGGCACGCCAAAGACGAAGTCGCCCTGTGACATTGTACTTACTGCTAATCCAAAGCGATTGAATGACGTTTTTCTTTCCCTAAACGTTTATTTTCACGGTTCATTCACATTTGTAATATTCCTCAATACTTTTGCCTTCACCCCATTTCAATTTTTTTCGACAAAAATTCATCTAGGCGTTGTTTCACGCGTTTTTGTCGAAAAGTCCTATCACAACCATTGCATTTTCAGCCGATTTATACCTACAGCATTGTGACATCACAGCCCATTGTGATGCGTCGTCGGAATCATGAATACAAATATAGTAGTGGTATAGGCAGATGGTATATTTTTGTATTCTTTAATTTGATGTGTTTTTTTAAAGTAAACAATTTTGTTTATAAAGGTTCATTTAGAATGAATAGTGTTTGCTAGCTGCTACCGGTATTATTGTTACAAATCATATATTCAAACATAATCATGAGCAGCGAAAATAAAGAAGTGGTTCCTTTGGAACAAATGAAAGAAAGCGATCTTTCATCGGAGGAGCCTGTTGTTAAAGATGAAACATCGGATGAAAAGGAAACTGATGCTGGTGAAAAAGTAACTGAAAATGGTGATAAAACTACAGACTCCAAAGATGCGTCTCAAGAAAAAAATGAAGATAAATTACAAAATGATGATCAAGAAAGTGAAAGTTTAAAGAAAGAAAAATCAGGTGTGTGTTATTACCAGTAATAGTTCTGTTGTTGTGTTACTGGCGTTTTTTTGTAATTTATACATGCATATGTCTTTTACTGTAGTTTTTGAAACAATGCGTAAACCATAGCAAATATTTTTGCAGTTTTTGCTTTTAAACCGGCCGGTTGGCTCCGTTGTTATGACATTGCTATTGGTGCAAAAGGTCTGGGGTTTAAATCCCAGTTGGTTGAATCAGACACAGTATCACCAGCAGCGTGCCACTGCTGCGACGTGTCTTCAGAGCTATGTTGCCCTGGCACTAAGCCACAGAGATCGTAGTCACGACTTGTTACACGCTTTGGTGTATTAATGCAAGTATAATGAAGATTTTATTTTTTATGTTTTTTGGAAAATGATAAACCTGTGTATCATGTCGTCTTTGTTGGTTTCCACCTGTTTAGGTTTAAGGTAGATGCATGTCCAGTAGCGGAATACTTTGCTCTTTGTACGAAGTACGAACGTGAATATTTGTTGTTTGTGAGCTGTTCGTGTTCCGGTTGTCTGTTTGTGGATGTTTTTAGAACCAAAAAAAATGTTGGTGAAGGAAAAAATTTTATTCGTGATTTCTAAAATTGGATTACAAGTTCATTAATTTGAAATATTTTTCTTCGTAAAATTTGCTTTAAATTTTTGTTTATAAGTAAGACTTATTGGAAAAAAGTCTGAAATCCTCGCAAAAAATAATTAAAAAAATATTCGTGTTTTTGCCAGCAATATCTTCGTATTCGAAATTTCCAGATAAATCACCATTTATCTTACGAATAAAAATTGTCACAGGCTTAAACAAAGGGTATTATGTACAAAATACTGAACATAATTAAATCATCCACTGTCTCCCAAGTCATTTTCAAATTTGTCATAGACAATAGAGGATTGCACTGATGTGACTCGGGCCATCTTGCTACAACATCCTGAAAAATGAGATTTGAATCGCAGATAGCTTGCATGTTTATTGAATGGTATTGCTTTCGGTTTACGTATGCATATTCGTCATTGGAGGGTGCGATCATTGGGTTGTGCGACTCATCAATGGCACCAACTACCATCGGCATTCCTAAAATTTGCTGGAAATCACTAACTGCGCGTGAGATTTCTGTTTCTTTTCTGGGCATGTTTATGTACTGAGATGCTTTACTCGCAATGGAATTTACAAAAGCTGATAAAACACGGCTAACAGTTGATTGGGTAACATGCATAAGGTCCTACGGCAGTTTTATAAACTTCCAGATGCTAGAGTCTTTACGCAAATTAAAACCTTGTCTAGCAGTGTTAGATCTACGTAACGGCTCCTCATCGACTGTTTATCCACTTGCCCAACATCACAGAGATAATAAATCTCTTGTTTTGTCATGTGAAATTCTTGTAAGACTTCTTGCTCTGTTTTTTCTTTTTGGAAAATGTTACGCTTGCCACTCTCATATCTTCTTTCGATTTCGATAAAAAATCTCACCAATGACATATTGATACCAGTCAAATACTGTAGGCTACATTTTTATTTGCTAGTTGCTTTAATTTCAATGCAAGTGATGTGCTATAAAATGAGTTTTTCTATTTTAACTCGCCTAAAAAAATCTTCGTGAACTTCACGAATGGTTTCTACCACTCGTGAATATTCACAAATATTTTGCAAAATTTACGAAGATTTTTGGCAAATTTTAAAGATATTCGGATTAACAAAAAATGTTCGTACAAACAGAATTTTATTTGTACAAACAAAAATGATATTCGGCCAAACAAAAAAATCTTTGCATGAACAAAAAAATATTCGTACGAACGAAAAAATCTTCGGCTGCAAACTTTTTGTTTGTACGAAGATTCTAAAATTTTTATCTTTTTTACAAAGTCTTTGCCCGAATAAAAATTTGTTCGCATGAATATTCGGGAATTTTTTTCGTTCCGAAGAGCATAGTACATAGGTCCACAACTGCTGGGTCGCAAAAAGGTAGCAACTGGGTTGCGAAAACGCTCAGTCAAAATGGTGGCGAACTGCTCGACTTACTGTAACATGCAACCCTATAGCCTAAGCACATATTGATTGCAAAATAAAGAATGTGACAGTTTCATACATCCATTTGATAAATTTTGTTTATAAGCAACTACTATAAGTAGACTTACCGCAATGTT
Organism: Trididemnum miniatum; assembly: GCA_964006365.1. Lineage (NCBI taxonomy): Eukaryota > Metazoa > Chordata > Ascidiacea > Aplousobranchia > Didemnidae > Trididemnum > Trididemnum miniatum. The sequence goes on from OZ023239.1 coordinate 14,560,813, forward strand.
CCCTCTAATTTTGGTAGTCTGCGTGCGCAGAAACTTTGGTGAGTGCGCACTTTTTTAGAAATGAACAGCGTTTGTGCCGCAACCCATGAATAAATTAGATATGGCAGCTATTGAAAACAAGTAACGAATCGAAATTTATTTTGATACCTCAAACCGCTCCTTAATTATGGACATTGTGCGCAATCAGTGTCACCCCACGATTTAACAAAGGAGAAGGACATTGCTGGGGGGCAACACTCGTTTCAACACACTTTCGAAAAAGGGCATTCCGATACCTGCTGTGAGTGCAGTCACTATTAAGGTGCGATCACATTCACTGACACGTTAAGACATTGTGCAGGTTTGTCTTATTGTGACATGCTTTGTGCGGATGTGATGTCATAATAAAATAAACCTGCACAATGTCTCAAAGATCTCAACATCTCAGTTAGTGTGATCGCATCTTTTTAGTGTCAGACAATACAAAAAAATTTTAGTAGTTCTTGCTTAAAACCAGAAGCTGGGCTAAAATAAATGAGAAAAGGCTGTTTTCATTTAATTTTTTTTTTATGATATGGCTGCTCCCAGTATATTTATGCGTGTGCGCAGTCTCTGAAAGCCGTGTGCGTGCGCACACAGCTTAGAAAGAACACAGGCCTACCAACAAAAATTTAGACTTTAAGCAGTCTAACCGGGTATTAAATCGACAAACTTTTGCTTTTGTATTGTTGGTCGCGACCAGTCCATGAGACTGTTTTCATTTCGACACCAGTCCGCGAAATAAAAAAGGTTGGGGACCGCTGGCATAGTATACCAAATTCACCAACTGCAAATATTCGTGTTTGTACGAAGAGCAGAGTATGCCGCCTCAGATGTTTAGAGTTTCACTGAAATCCCTGATGAACTATTTACCCTGTCCACATGCTCCAGTTAGAGTAGCTTTTTCAGTGATGCAAATCTTCTGGTTTTCGGCTAATTTCGCCGATTTTGTTGCCAAAAATGTCATTTTCGTGAATCGTCCAAATCCGTTAAGACAACTTTGGGGGCTGTGGGAGGGGGTTGGGGGTGCACGATGCTTATTCAGGTTGTTTATATGAAACTAATCGATAATTTGTATTGGCTTTCGCTATTGTGATCTGATGCTATCATCAGAGTGTGATGGAAGAGGAAAATGGTTTGTCTGAATCATTAGATCTCTTAGACAGCAAATCGTTGGCATGGCGTTTGCATGACCCGAACAGTCAAACACATGATGTGAAATGAAATCCCTGCCCTAAATTTTCTCATTCTGCAAAAATTGAATCTTTTTCTAACTCTTGGTAATAAAGTAGTAGCAGTAGTAGTGTTTAGATTTAATCCATTTCTAAACTTTTGAATTACTGGAGTACTCTTGATCATTTTATTTCAAGCATAAGAACTGCAGTCCTTGACGTTTTCGTACAATTGTTAATTGAAGTTTGGGAAATTGAAAAATTAGAGTTTCAACTGCTTGATTCCTTGATCACAAACTGCACATAACTATTTATTTTGCAGCGCCGTTGACTAGGCTGGTTTGCAGAAAATCGCTCTGCTAAAAAATAAGATTAAAATTTATCGCATTAATGGTACCCACCGTGGTTTGCAATCATAGACGTACGGTTGAGGGCTCCTAAGTGCGCTTTTCAATATAACTGTGATACAAACGTATTGGTTTGTTATGCAGCAATGATGTTGGTTTAAACATATTTTCAGCCGCCGGTCCATGGCAGCCTCAATTGCGGTGTAGTAGCAGCATAGGCGCACGCAGGGGGAGGGGGCACGATGCCATGGTACCGCTCTTGGCCCTGTATTTAGCTAGCAAAACCTAACTGTCAGTCTACAATTACTTCAACGAATAGTGGTTGCAGCCTCCTTTCACTTATTTTAGCTCAGCTCCTGCTTGTAGACATGGACTACTAAAATTTTTTTGTATTGTCTGACACTATACTGCAGGTACCGGTATGTCCTGTTTCCATAAAAAAGTCCGCTAAAATAAGTGTTTTTATACGTGAAAACCGTAAAAATCCGTTGGTGGCTGGGGGCTCTGCCCCTAGCCCCCCGGTTGCGGTCATACACATCAAGGATCATAAAGCTATGAAAACATTTATTAAATTGTAATAGTTTCAAAAGTGCAGCTATGTAAGCATTTTTAATGCACAAAAGTTGTGCTATGGGCACATGTAGCTTTTCACTCGAACTCCGTTTTCTTGCGAAAAAAGTTTTGTGAGCGAAGTAGTCTTAGAAGGCAGTTATTTTTACTGTCCAGTCTCCACCTACTGAGTTTTCTCTCCATAAAATCAAGACTCTGAACAAGCAAAAGCAAAGCACTCGTTGGGGGTCTTGAGGGCGAAGCCCCCCCAGACGTTGATACGCGTTTTTGAAGATTCTCGCCGATTTTTAATCCAGCTGTTTGCATCACTGGTTTTTGTATCACTATCACATTTTTAATAACATAATTACTTTTTTTCAATTATGACATTAAAATTTTATTAAGATGTACATAGCTCATTGGTTTTTGGCCTCTTCAGCAGGTAATATGAACGGGATAATTACGGCAAAAGGTGCTCACCGACTGCTCATATTTAATTAATGGTTAGTATAAATCAATAATTTAGTTCTAAGGATGGCTGCTCGACTCGAAGGCTTGAAGGTGCTTTCATAGTCTCCCTCTCCTGTTTTTTTGATGTTTTTGTTAATTGTAATTGTTATCTTTGCTGTTGCTGAGAACAAATAAATTACCGGTACAAGAACTGAATATTTAACTTCAAGAACTTTCCTAGTATTTACTCGACCTAGTTTGCTTCTAACTGTTGATTGTTGATGAATGTTTACTGTTTACTCGAACTGGTGATAGTCTACCCCTGATTGTTGATGCCCAAAGGTTAATAGTCAGAGGATATACTGCCGTAGAAATAAGCATTAATTGTGATTGTTTAGCCATTGTGATGTAAGTAATTTTGAAATGAAATGTATAGTTGAATCATTTGTAGGATTAAAATTGAAATTATTCATTTTTGAAATGAATTCCTTATATTGTTATAGCGTCAAATGAACGTTAGAATACCAATAATTTGGTTGTATTTTGGTATGTAAGATAGTTGCGTGTTTAAAGCAATTATAATCATTTTCAGCAATGCATTTTGTTTCAGAACCCGAATCAGAATCTCAAGCTGAAGAAGCCTCTGCCGAGGAACCAGATGCTTCCGAAGCTGCTGAGGTATGGAAAGAGTGGTTAGAATAAATAGTAGTCCAGCTATTGTTAAAAGCTCAGAGATTTAGCTTCGCTTTTAAAAAGTTGAGGCATGTTACAAGCATGATATTCGCTTTATTTCAGTCACTCTCAACTATTGATACAAGTGCAATCGATATGGAAACTGATGAAACAGAGAAGGAAACTAAAGAAAAAGAAGTTGAAGGAGAAAAAAGTACTGAAAACCAAAGTAAGGGACAATGTGTTTGTGCACAAATGCGCTGTGTTCACTGGGTTGAATATTTTGCTGTGCTATTGGTGTGGTACCCATCATTTTCCTCTATATTTGTGTTTTTTTTTTTTTTTGCTGATTAAGGTCGCACATTTTGTGAGTGTGACGCCACTACTTTTTTTTCTGGATATAAGAGGGAACGCCATGCACCAATGTTTGTGGAAATAAGTTTCTTAATCGATTGAGTTGATTTTTATGCATAGGTAATTTCTTTATCATTTCCAATATCACTTAGCTGTTAGTGCGGAAGATGTGGCGTAAATTTTGATACGTTTTGGACAAATGAGTTTCGGTTTAAACCGTTAATTCTCTATTTTTAAATATATAAGCAAACTTTAATGTTAACTCATCAATGTTATTAACCTAACTTTGCTTCAATTGAGTTTCTAGACATTTTGCAATCGTAGATAGAAAATAGAGACTTCTCAAGAAAGTTTGTCGGACAGTTAGCTTTTTGTTTCAGAAAAACGCGGTCGCTCTTCAGGTGAAAAACGTTCCGTTCCTACACCACCGCTTGAAACTCGACAAAAGTCAAAACGACCAAGACGACACATTGCAGAGACACTGACAAATTACGAGTAGGTTGCAAATTTAATTCTTGAAATATCAGGTAACTATCACTCAATGCGCTGCGTAGTTACCATAACTGTGCTAGAACAATCAATTTTATAGTAAGCAGACGTTACTATGATTTTTAATTACCTGGGCAAATTTTTAAAACCTTAGTCTACAAGCCTGTAGCTGTGAAAAAAAAAAAGAAATTTGTTGTTGCCGTAGCAAGCTAACCAGTCAGAATAATAAAAGAAAAATTTGGTCTATCAAACTCATAAAAAACTTACCTCTGTAGCTGCAGCGTTAATGAAGTTTTTATATATTGTCAATTGTAGCACGTTATGATCATATTGTTAATTGTCAGCGGCATTACCTAGCGGTACCGCGCGCAGGTGACAGATCCTACGTGACGGGTTCAATTCGCGGCTGAAGTCGATCGCATTTGACTAGGGAACGACCGGGCAACAATTTTGGCCGGGGCCGGGAAATGCGCCTGCCCCGGCGAGGGCCAGGGCCGGGGTTTATACAATGCTTTATATTGTGTCTAGAGTACATAGCTAGGCAGGCTACTTGCGTCGTCACTCCTCATGTAAATGCCGTCAATGGTGTTACGTAATGCTTTCGTAAATGTACACGCTTTTTATTGAGCTTTTCATTAGTGCATGACAAACGTCAAAAACGCTTTAAGCATGCACTTTCTTTATTTTTACGCACCAACGCGTTTTTCATATAAAATTAAAAAAATCTTCATGTGAAAATTAAAATATGACTTTTATATTTGTTGTAATATGGGACCACCCCAATTTTTAAGAGTGGGTTTTTGCATTTTACAGGTCGTCTTATACGCCGAAATATACGGTAAATAAATTTGAAATTCAACCCCGGCTCCGGCCAATTATTATGACACCCTGGCTGGGGCAAAAAGTGGAATCCCCAGCCAGGGATGGGGCCCCGGTCGATCCTTACATTTGACATATTTACCGAGTGGATGCTGACTCCAAGAGCCCAAGCTCACTTCGCAGTCTCCCTGAATTACTGTTGAATTTTTAGTTCTATATAATTTGAAAATAATCTCAGTTATTTATTTATTTATTGGTTAGTTTGAGGCTCTCATAGGAGAATTGTGCTTTCCTTTGCAGTGATGAGAGCGTTGCGATTCGGCGTGGAACAACATGGCGTTGAAATAAATCGCCGGAAAAGCTAACTTCTCACTATGAACCAAATCCGATACAAAAACTAACTTCAACGCCGAGTTGTGCCACGCCGTGTAATCTTGTTTCGGATAATGGCATGTTGGATATCGCACTGGGCACAGCCTTTATGTTTCAACGAACCGTTTTTTAAGCTATGATACTTCTTCGATTGCCAGCAGTGTATCTGGTAGTAAAGTCAAGAAGTCGCCCTCAGCATCCCAATCCTCTGCGAAACACAAGAAATCAGACAGTACGGACCAAGATGGCGGCCACGGCACACCTTACTACGCTAAAGGAAATGTACTTGCTGTGAGAAATGAAGATGGTATGTTGGCATAAAGCTAGTTAGGTTTTAAATGCAAATTTTTGTGATAATATCAGCAAAATAGTTATTTTTGGTGCTAAAATGGATTACCGGTCGTAGTCAACTACATCAGTGGTTTTGAAAAATTTTCCTCGGCCACGTTTTTTAACAAGTTTTGATTTTTAGAAAAGTCAATTGATAAAGCTGATATGTTTTATTCTGAACTAACATTATTGGTCACTATTACACACAAGAAAACTACAATGCACTTTGCTACCCCATTTAGACAGTTTCCTGAACTTTTAGGGCGCTAAACTCTAGAGACAACTTGGTATAGTGTCATACACGGCTTATTCTTGCTTCCATATTTGATTGTAGTGACTGATAACTGTAGCTAGCGCGCTTGGATCAAACTTCGTCTCATTAGGTTGTGTCGTTTTCCTGCTTCGCTTAGCTTTCTATGCGCAGGCTGTGTTCCATCTGAGCCACATAAAGGCCCTGCTTCGTTCCAAACAATGTCAAACTAGTAACATAAAAACTGCAGTATTTATTGGGTTGAGTTGAGTTGTGATTTGTCGTTATTTTGGTCAATTTTTTTGTTGCACTGTTAGTCTATTACTGATGTATGCGGTCATGTTTCTGTGGATTCGCTGTTATATGATCTTAACAATTTGTTCAAATCATTCGCCTTCACATCTTCTGCTTCAAAAATGTTAAATTGCTTACAAAAAGCGATGATTAATTTGCTTATTCCTCAGCAAAAGCTTCACGCACGTGTGACTACTTATGAAAATGTGCTGGCATTGTTATAATTGGTTAGTTTGAAAGGGGAGTTGCGCTGATGACAAAATTACATGCTTTGGATCAATAGCTCGTGAAATCCTTGTCAGTGCATGCTGCCAGTTATCCTAAACTACAGCTTACTACTTCTTACACGTGTATCAGTGTACCACTTCCTTAAGCCGTTACAATGGACAGAAGTTTTCTATCATTCTTTTACTTCTTTTGTTTTGTATTGCTCCCGTCTCTACCATGGTTTTAGGTTTTTTTCATCAGTTATAGCTTGTTCGTCGTTTTGTTTTATAAGATGTAGAATTTCTTTAGTCGCTCGAATGACCTTACCTTTGACCTACAGCTATTTTTTTCTTAAGTAGTCATTAAGTCAAAAAATCAAATCTTCATTACTTGTTGTATTACACCGAAACGTGTAACGAGTGGCGGGGCCCATCTCTGCTGCTTAGCGCCTGGGCAGCACAGCTTCGAAGAAACGTCGCAGCGGTGGCTAGTCGTTGGCGACGCTGTGCCGATTTGACCGACCCGGTAATCGAACTCTGACCTCCCGCACCAATAGCGCGTGCTTAAGAACTGAGCTAACCTGTCGGTTTATTCGTAGTCATTATGTTCTAAAAGTGTTTTAACTAAATATTTCCAAATGTGAAAAAAAAATTCAAATTTTATTTTAATGAAGAATAAGTAAATTAATTGACTTCAGTTCAAGCAATGAAGTGGTCGGTTTTTATAATTTTTTCACGATTAGCTTTAAGAATAACATCGCGCTTTGTTCGGGCTTCTTGGGGTTAGTCTATATTATATTTGCCGCCATACTGAGATAGAAGCAAGTGATGTGTAAAAAAACCAATGTCACTAAACTGTTTGCATTAACATTTTAGAGCTGATATCGAATCTAGTTTTTGTCATAGACTTATTATACCTATTAACTGAGGGACTGTTACCATTTTCAAGGTTTGATTTCACAAACGCAAAAAAGCATCAAAAAATTTGATTTGACTCATCAATAATGCAAGTTTTGTCGATAGGCTGAAAACCGATTATGGTTTTGCGGTTTCTTTTTTCAAAGTATGGTAAATATTTTAGATTTACTCCGGCTGGTAAGTAGGACTTTTCGGTGTAACCGACTCGGTGTTAAAATAGGGCTTCAGGTCAAGGATTCAGGTTTAGTTAAGAGTTGGGTGTTGTGAACAGGTTAGGGCAAGAATTAGGCGTCTCAACGCGGAGTCAGTGACTGTGAATAGTCGCGTTCTGGTCGCCAAAACCTTAAAATTGGTTGTAGTATATGCTTAAAGCTTGATTGCGTTGGTTTCTATACATTTATTATTTTAGGTGGATTTTATCTTTGCATATGCCCCAACAACATTTTTAATACAAGCAAGTCGTTCAAAGTGCAGTGGTTGGACAAATGTAATGAATCAAACATTTTCAAGCGATCATATTTCGACTATTTACATGTCAAGAGCGTATTGTATGCTGGAGTTCAACTGAAAAAGATTGATAACAACAAATTTGAACTATCAGAGGTACTGGTGTGGTTTATGTCAGGTATGGCAAACTGGCAAAGCACAGCGGACCTCATCGATCGCGTAATATTTTCAGCGGCCACATTCACTTTTAATTTTTATATTTCGCTCAAAAATGCCGGTGCAGAATTTTACTTAGCAAATTTATTAAACATTTATGGTGAGTTGTTTTTCCACCGAAAAATCAGAGATTTTTGCGCAATTTTCATGTTACAAAGGTAGAATGTTGTTTACTGTTAACCAGTTTTTGCAAAAGATGAGCGTTTTCTGTTCTACCGGTGTATTGTACTTTTAATGTTCTAACGCGGGGCACATTTACGTATTAATCGGGCCGCAGGTTTCTCATCCCTGGGTCATGTGGCTCCAAGTGTGCTTTTGTGACTGATTGCTAATAAAAGCTTTTTGGTTTCTTTAATAACAACCTGGTCGTTAGTTTTTGCTGCAGTTCGCCTTTTAACAAAGCAACCTCAGCGCTTATGAAACGCTCAACCGCAAGTCCGCTAACCACAGTACTGGCAAATGCTACGCTTAGCCACAGTAATTGTATTTTAGCTTACAATCGTGCACTTGGACAAGACATTGTCACGTTTGTAAGCAAAACAACATGTTTAATATTTCTGCCAACCAATGATATTTGCGGTAAATTTGTGCTCTAAAAAAGAAATCTTCATTACACTCGCGGTATTGCGCTGAAGCGTGTAGTGATTGGCGGGGCCCATCTCTGCGGCTTAGCGCGAAGGCAATTCCGAAAAGACATCGCAGCGGTGGCGTGCCGTTGCGACTGTGTCCGATTTGACCGCCCGTAAATCGAACCCCAGACGTCTCGCACCGTCAGCTGTGCTTTTTACAACGCCAACCGACTGGCTGTTTGTGTGCTGGTGATTGGAAAATAAATTGATTTTCCAGGCGCAAGAAAAGAAGATTAGTCATCGGCTTGAAAAGTCTCTTCGTGGTGATGAGGACATCTCATCAGACTCTGATGACGAAGATGATAAAAAAAAGAAGAGCCTCAAACACGCAGCGAAAGAAAAGACGGTCGAGAAAGCAGCAGGTTGGCCACTAAACCTCAACTCGTGTTCCCTTAAGTTACTGTTTTATGTGTGTTACAACTCTTCTTTTGAAGCGGTGTCAGAATTAGACTGAAACCTTTTTTTGTGTTCTCTTTTTTATGTATTTGTGTTTTGAATTTTTTTTACTCAAATGTTGGAGAGAATTTTAACACTCTTCGGTGATGCAGCGTTACCATTTAAGCTATTTAATTCACTTTCATAGCATTACAGTTATGTAGGCTTCATTTAAATTATAACTGAACAAAAAAGTTGCATCTTGTTTAAAATAAAATAACTCTCAACAGCTTTTCGCTCTACAAGTTTTGAAGCGGAAATTGGAGTTAAATGATATCAACTGGATTGAATTTGCATCCAAAGTTCCGATATGTTCATTGATTAGTTTTATTCCGCTTGTTTGGAAACATAATTTTTTTCAAAGTCTTCGTTTGTTCATTTGGTTTAGCTGTTAAAATGTAAATTATTTTTTTTTAATTGCGTGAATTGCTCGCTGCATCAAACAAATCGAGAACCCAATAGCATACGCTAGAACTTGAACACAAAATCACAGATTCGATTCGCGAGTTCATTTATAGTTTTAGTCTCCTTTTCTCGTAAAAAGCCTTGCGACGAAACGGCATGTCGGGAATATTTCATCATAGATTTACTCGCGGAATTACTATATTGTCTTGTTTTATTACATAGATGTAGAAGAAGAGGAGGATGACGAGGACATGCCACTTGCTACAATCACTCCAAAATCGACACCTTCTTCCAAGCCACAAGCCAAGGTGTGTACTGTGTAACTGTGTATGTGCCTGCCGTGGTTAGCGGTGAAACATAGTTGTATACTCTGTGTGTGTTATGATTTTTTGATCAAAAGTGTGTAGGTTCGGTTGTAGCACGGGACATAGACACATAATTCACATAATAAAGCCATTAGAACACCAACTCCAAAACCTATCCCAAATCCTAAACTCGAACCTTAAAACACTCTCTTAACGCTGCGTTGTCCCATGCGGAAAAGACCCGTCTCGATGCACTTATGATGACTGACCAGCACTGCTGCGCGTCTTGTCTTTTTGGTTACTGCCCTACTGGTATCTACGCATTAACTCGCATATTTGTTTTCTTGCTAAATTATATAACGCTCATTATTTTTTTCACAGCCTCGCAAGCTTTCAAAAGATGTCGATAATACACGGAAGTTGGGCAAAATTCAAATAGGAAACATAGGTTCGGGAGGAGTGAAACGCAAGTCCCAGAAGTATGAGATCGGAGTAACGTCAAGTTCTCCTGCAAAAATGACCCCGGTATGTGAATTTGACTTCAACTTAAACCGATATTTATTACTTTGGACACATATGAATATCTAACCTGATACAGGTGAAATCGTAATGTAATCATCATTAAAATGTGGCAAAATCGGTAGTTCATACACATTTCTACTGCCCAAATCCCCTTTATGTTGGAAATATTGGCATAGGCTTTCTTTTTCTCCGAAACATCCAACGAGCAATGTGTTGAATAATTTTGAAACTTCTGAGAACCCCGTACCCCTGATTTTTACGGGGCGGCTAGGAGAACCATTAGCCTTAATACTGTTTTTTATGAAAGACACCCTTCAAGCGTTTTTGTTTGAAGTTGAGGTTCGGTAACAAATGCGTTTCCTTTTGAATTGTGATGAAAATTTGATGAGAAAAAGTTGTTAGGCCTACGCCAAAGCCGAACAAATTGTTCAGCATGCCTTCTTGCAACTTAAAAAATAGGATTAGATAACTAAATTAGAAACCTATATTCAAAAATGAGCCGCCTTTTTTGCTTTAGTATTGCCGATTAAATATTTTAGGCTAGTGAGGTTTGGATTTCTTATAGTATCAGCTTCGTTATGTTGTTTGCAGTTTGCTTAACCACAGACAACACTTTCGGTCTTGCTAATGTTATGCTATCATAAAGAAGGTCGTTGTATCAGATGCCACTAACCGTGCATTCAAGCAGTCCACCTTTTGTAAAGATAAACGTAATTTCTCACATTAATGTAGGCAATGGAACCAATGCAGGTCTTCATAAATAGAATAGTATGCATAAACCAGGTTTTCAAGACGTTTTGTATCCGATTTGGTCACTAAAAATAATATTCTGGTCCCTAGAACCTGAAAAATTTTAACAATGAAGAAAAATAATTTATTTGTTTTGTTTTTTGGGGTTTCTACTGGTTTATTTTTGGCACCCAACGTGTTCTTTGATAAAAAATTGTATGAATAAACGCCTGGCTTGCATAGTGGTGAAACAATGAGCAAAACATACTGCTTATACTGCTATCGGCGCGGTAAGTCTGGGTTCCATTGCCATGCCGGTCAAATCAGACACAGTGGCCACTGCTGCGACGTTTTTTCGTAGCTGTGTTGTCCAGACGCTGAATCGCGAAGATGGGCTCCCCACTTGTTGCACGCGTCGGCGTAATGCCGCGAGCATAATGAAGATTTGATTTCGATTTGAGAAACAATTTCACCAGTAAGACAATAAACTATATTAAATTATCTTTGCCTAGGCTCAGGAAGGCAGCCAAACCTATGTTGTCCAAACGTTCTGTTACGAGATCATGCTACAAAGCAAATTATTACAAACTTTTTAGGTGAAAGCAGGTTCATCAGGTGCCCCGGCTAAACGTGGCCGACCTAGAAGCAAACCAACTCCGGTAAGTACCAACGACGCGATTCTTATATACCGGTGGATTATTTGCGTGCATTGTTAGTACTCTTATAAGGTTGAATCCAGGGGCGCACCCAGCAAATTTCAAAGGGGGGGTTCTGAAAAAAAAAAAACGATTCCGCACTCAGGAGCGGATCCCGAAAATTTTGGTAGGGGGGGATGAAGTTTTGAATTAGGTTGAATGTTAAGTAAATACAAAGACGTTATACCCAAAAAAGTCCTTTGAAAAGTGTTTTCATGTCCGCGGCACAAATTTTGACATATTTTCAAGTGCATTTTTTCCGGCAGAATTCTTTTGAAGCATATTGAGAATAAAAAAGACTTTGGGTGGGTCCTGGGGCATGCTTACCCAGAAAATTTTTGAAAATTTACATACTGTAGTGGCTATTTTAGTACTTTTTGAACAATTTTTAGGCAAATTTTGTTCAAATTTTTTGAGTGTTTCACCAAATATGATGCATTTTGTTCGTACATTTTCGATTATGCGTGCTTAGGGCGTAAGACTTGTTGTTACCGAAAAGGCTCGAAATTATGGACAAATTGTATTCATCAAAAACATGTTTGAAAATGGCTGGTGGGGAGTTTGCATCCCCACATCGCCCTGGATCCGCCCCTGCCCGTACTAATAACAATGTCTCTTACCACTACGCCAACCAGCCGATTTGGCTTAACTATATTGCGGGGCAAATTCTGTCACAGCTGTTTTGAAATAACAGCACGTACCGGTACTACTTTTGCACAGTTTGGACACTTTACTTTAAAAACAAGGGTTCGGTTTCAAAAGGGGGTTCGACCCCCCAACCCCCCCTGGGTGCGCCACTGGTGGAATCGTCAAATGGTAAAACCCATGACTTTGGGTTGTGTGGTACCGTAAGGTGTTTTCACTAACGTGATATACTTCGTTTTACAATTTTTTTCGCTCATTTTACTGAGGGGGGTTATATTCTCACTGAAAAGTAAGCATCGCAATATCCGTTTTAACCTCATAGGATTTGTCATAGTGGCTTTATTAAAATTAAATTTGAATTATTTTTATCGACAATTTGGATTTGATTGTGTCATTTTTTTGTTAATCCTTCTGTTATGAGAGAGCTACCTAAACGTTATCAATAGGAGAATACAGACCCCGTAAGGAATTTGCTTCTTCATAGTCCGGTTGATTTTCTAATTTGCTACTCACTAGAACCCACTTAGCTTAGGTCTGTGCAGCAACCTGGGTGATAAAGATAATAGAACTTTGGCTTCAGAGGTTTCGCACTTGATCCAGAGTGTCTTCCCTAAGACGAAAAAAGTGATAACTGTCATGAAACGAATAGTCCGTGGGCGCAACACAGCTCTGGTTCGGAGCAGAGTAAAAATGGGATAATTACGAAAGTGTAAGGAAGCAGGCCTTTCATGCAGTTTGGTTCTGCCTTGCATGTACTGTTGATGACGACAGCTGATTTTTGTCCGTACGTCCAGTTACAAGAATCGCCGTGGCTATGTTTTCATTCCGAAGCTCCTGTTGTTGTTGATCTTGATATACTTTCTCGGAAGAAAATTCTGAGTTATTTGTTTTAGCAAGAGATTACTGCCAATATAATGAGTTCAGACAGCGATGGAAGTGTGAAATACATGATCAACCCCGAAGCAATGCAATCTTATCAATCCAAATCACACAAGAGTAATGCTAATCTGGTGCCTAATCAAGCAATTGATGTGGCAGAAAAAGATCCGGCTTTCGATTTAAGGTAGGTAACACTGTGACAACGGTTGCGTGCGTGAACGAATTTTGACTCCGAATTTTTTGCCACACAACTTACTTTTATCTGAACTGATTCATTTTATGAAAGAAATAGATTATTCAGTTATTCATCAGTTAAAAATTTTTTGGAAAAGGCCAGCTGAGAATTGGGAAGAGTTAGGGTTTGCTTTTAAAGTTTGCTGATATTAAAAAACGGTCCGGTTTACTGCGAATAAAAGAGAAACTTACGACTTGCTGAGACATTAATATCGTAACTATGAGTGTTATTATCTATTTTTTGTGAGGGGATGCAACAAAGTGCAGCGTGTCTTAGTTGTTCTTTTATCTTGACATTTTATGTTTCTTTTCTGTTCAGCCTTTGAGTTTTTCCTGCTAAAAGAGTGTTTAGTTTAATATATTTAGGTTACAGACTGTATTTTTGTTTTACTTCTTTTCGTTTTAAAAAATGTCATTTAAAAAAAATCAAATCTTAGTTATACTCGAGGTGTTACGCCGAAGCATGTAACGAGAGACGGGGTTCCATCTCCGTAACTTGGCATTTGGGCTACACAGCTCCCGAAGAAACGTCGCAGCGGTGGCGAGCCGTTGGCGACACTGTGTCGATTTAACTGGCTCAGGATTCGAACACCAGACCTCCCGCACCAATAGCGTGTGCGCTTGGCAACTGAGCTAACAGCCGGTTATCAGAAGTGCACTTGCTGTTAGTCGTTGTTAGTTGTAAATTGGAAAATCTAACTTGTTTGCTAAAAACCTGCACCGATTTTGCTGATCGCTGTATTTTTTATCAGGCAATCCCAGTGTCACCTTCCAGCTGATAAGCTCGCGATTCGAGCTGCTATTCTGCAAGATGTTGAGGAAATGGAAGGTTTGTTCAGCGATATGTCCAAGTTAGCGCAGGTGATTTTCAAAAACTCATCTATATAGTATTAAAGTGTCGGAACTCAAACTCGCTCAATTTGATGTTTTTTGTCGAACTCGAATTCGATTCCCAAACTTGACAAAAATTTCTTGAACTCAGCCTAAAACCGATGGAAAGTACTTGAACTTGGGATAAATGCGGTAAAAATTACTGAACTCGAACTCAATTTGCAAACTTTTAGTGAACTCTACGAACTCGATGAGAAACGTTTGCGAGTTCGCTTCCCTGCTAGGTATATTGTCATTATCCTTACACTTTGTTGTTGGTTCGGTATCCCATAGAATTTTTTACTTTGTTTTGTTATTGCATCACATATGTTGCATAAGGACGTAACAATAAAACAAATAGAAATTATCTCTTTAACAATGAGACCTTGCAGTCAGTGTGATTGCACTTTTCAAAGTCGTGTCTTACCCTGATTTGACATTATCAAATTCAGGTCTATGATTTTGTACGCGAGGATAGTTAGACTTGCATGTTTATGACGCCAAGAATTCTAATTTTTGAGTACAATTCTTTTGGTGCCTAACTTTTGGCGTCTAACTGTCGCGCGCCTATTGTCGTGCTAGCGTGGTCCAAGCAATTCAGTTATGCTGAAGTAACGAACTATAAAATGTCAACGATTTCTATTTCAGTTGCTTACAAAAAGTCGGTCTGTCGATGTGCCGTATACTGCTCTGCATTATGCACTAAGAAGTGGAAATACCGGTGTGCTGCGCTCACTCTGTAATGAACTATCTCGTTTGAGTGACTTCGCCGTCAAGTCCACCGAGGAACCCCCAGCTGTACTTCGAGATACCACTGACACTCAGTAAGATGCTGATATTTTCCGAAAATAGATCAGCCCTCAATATAGTGTCAGAGCTCTTAATTATGCCATTTGGTTGCTTTTTCGTTATGCTGTTGGAGTTAGTGCTGAAAATTCAAGTCAACAAATTCAAAATCTTCATTGTATTTCCGGTATTACGCCGAAGCGTGTAACGAGTAGCGGGGCCCATCTCCAAAGCTCAGTGCGTGAACAACTAAGCTCCAAAGAAACATCGCTTCCGGGCGAGCGGTTGGCGACACTGTGTCGCTTTGCCAAGTAGGGAATCGAACCCCGACTTCCCGAGCCGACATTCTCTATTATTCGAAGCCAGCATTTTAGGTTGCTTTTGTTTTACCACAAAGTGCCATTGGTGCTTGAAGAGCAAAGACCATGGTGTCCTGTTCCAGTTTTACTACTTTTTGTCATTTGGCATCTTGAAAATTAAACAACAAACTTTATTTATTTATTTGCAGAAATGGTTTCAAAGGAGACGAGTTATCAGCAATTGACATCAGCAAAGGTCTAAAAGAGGGAAATAGGGCGTTTTTGAAGGTGAAATGGCTATAGAATGAAGTTTGGCTATTATAATTACCAGTAATCGAAAATAAATTGCTTGTAAATTAAAATTTCAGTTGTTTTGGTTATACACGCCAAGAGCATGATTTGTCTTATAGTACGGGTTGAAGTTTTGACGTTTCATCATTTCGTTCTCCGCGGTTGTGGGTGACGCATTTGACAGTTTGTGGTGGCTAAAGACGTATTCATGGATCTCATGTATTGTAACAGTGACTGATGTGTAATCGTTAAGTGTACTGGTTGAAAACGTTATTTTTGTTGCTAACCAACTGTGTTTTATTTTTCGGCCCAATTTCACTGAAGGTTTATTTCAAAACTTCATCGTCTGGCATTTTGCGCGAGCCAAAATCTGAAGTGTGGATTCAATCATTTTTACAGGATTTGAATGGGGCGACGCCTTGTAATAGCTGCTGCCCCAGTGTCTCGTTAACTTTTTACAGATACATAAACAATTATTGATCTGCTAACAACACTGTTTTCAACCTCGTTGCTTTTGACAACTTTTAGATTCAAAGACATTGTCATAGCCACACAAGAACCACTGCTTTTTTTGTGGGAAAAAGTTACTAAAATATGCGCTCTTTAAACCTTGTTTTGATTTCCAGGACATGAAGATAGTGTTTGAGAACGCTCATGCTCTGGCGAGTGATCTCGCTCGATTTGCTTGCTCCATCGGACTTACTCCGGATCTCATCCAGATCCTCATGGATGTTTATCCGAAAACAAAAGATGCGGACATGAAAGTAAGCGTTCAAATCTTTTTATTTTGAGATGAAGTTTGTCAGGTTAGCATAGTTTACAATGCAACGCGATTACCTAACTTTTTTGTTTATTTCATTTTGACGTTGAACTTGGGTGCGACAACGCGATAAAAACCACGCGATATCAAGGAATTTTACCTTAGGGTGTTCCATAATTTCACCACTTCCGATTTTTGTGATGCGTACCCATTTTTCTGATGGGATTTTGGACTTTGATTACGAATTTGATATTATTTTTTGACTATGACGTCATTTTGAGGTTGCACGACGCACTTATGACGTCATTTTTTGCTATTTTTCGTTATCGCGAGAACTACTTGCGTTAGAATTGTGGGTATTACACCAAACGATGCAGAATATATGATTTCCTATCTGTCTTCAATACATTATGTAGTCGTATCTCCTTCAGAAAAAGATTAAATCCGAAAAAACGTCGTTTTTGCGCTCGAAGCTATAACGTACCTGTACAACTTTTACCGCTTCATTGCCCGGTATCAAAAAAACGTTTGAAATAATAACCTTGACGACGGAAATGAGATAATGCACGTTTGATTGTCACGACATCATTGAACAATTAGCTTGCCTGACGCAGGCTACCAAATTTTATATCGCGTTAACGCCGGCCAGTATGATTTGTAATGGTAATCGCATTGCCGCGTGCCGCGTATCGGTAAACGCTCCTTAAGCTTTCCTTGCGACGAATGAATTAAAAAAATAGAGAAATACTGCATAGTGGGGAAGATTTTGTTGGACTTGTATACCGGGCATCGTAGTCTAGGCTAGCTAGGCTAACTCAAGTTCTGCGCTGCTTGTTGTTCTTCATAATTTTTAATTTAAAAATCGGAAGAACAACCAGCGCAAAATAGAGAAATTTTAACAAGATGATTGAAAACACAATTAGAACTGTCGCTGAAATGAAAACGAGACGTTTTGCGCTTCAGTGGATACAACGTCAGTCCATACGTCATCACATAATTTTTAATTTAAAAAGTGGTTAGAATAAGGCGAAAGAATTTGGCGATTCTGAACTCGGTACTTTTTAATTTTTTTCGCAATTTTCTGTTTTAAAAATTTCATCGTTATTCTTATCGATTTTAGTCATGGGACGAAAGCGCAAGAAAATTACGGTCGGAATGTAAATACATGTCCAGAAGTTTAAGTTTTTAGTCCTCATCGCAGTGGAAAATATGCTCTTCGTATTATTAACAGACTGCAATGCTTTCGAAATTTAGTCGATAGATTTGCTAATCGACTTTATTTTGTTCGGTGTTGCCATTTCTAATTCTTGAATATGTTTTGAAGGATCTCCTTTTGAACAACATGTACCGTGCGTTGGAATTGGGCCATGTTGATACTGCCCAGTTTCTCATGCGCTTATCTCGCCAATCATCTGTCCCTTCCCCCGTTACTGGAGCTTCCCATTCTCCCCCACCTGGACCTGCCGCCTCACGAGGTCTCACGGAATTGCACGAATTAGTCCTTTACACAGAAGACCCTCTACCAGCATTGTTTACGGTGAGATATTAATCAAATCTGCAGTATACTTACGCTGAAGCCTGTGACGAATGGTGGGGCACTTCTCCATGGCTTAGCGCCTTGGCAACACAGCTCCGAAGTAACGTCGCAGCGGTGGCGAGCTGTTGGCGACACTGCCTGATTTTACCGGCTCGGGAGTCGAAGCCCAGACTTACCGCACCGAAAGGCATGCGCTTAGCAACTGAGCTAACCGGCCGGTTCTACGGTGAGATAGTATTATCAGAATTCACTCCTTGTTTTGACGTTTTGTAGATGAGTGTAGGGTTGGTTCCCCTCCGGTTCCGCGATTAACATGCTTTTTATTTTATCTATAGTAGGACTTCTTAACTGGGATGCATGACCTTTGAAAGTCTGCCGCCAAGAACCCCATTTTACAGCCCCAAAAAGTTAAGAAACACTAGTCCTAATTTAATCGTTTTTTTTTTTGTTTTTTTTTGCAATTTTAAGGTGTATCATTGTATCTAATGTAAAGTCAAGAGCTGGCTGATTTCCTAGATTTTCAAACTTCGAGTAAAACTTTTTATGAACGAATAGAAAAAACGAACTAGTGGTTCTTGTTCCAGATAGGTGCTTGCCCTACCCTTAAGCTCATTAAAACATAGAATCTGGACTCAATAATCATGTAATGGCGAAAATCTTAACTCGTTACTTATATTTGTTAATTTTCCAGGTTAAAGATGCAAAAAAGAGAACTTTTGATGATTATCGTCTACTGCCCGTTCACTGCGCTGCTTGCAATCCTAATTCTTCCTGTATCAAGCAGCTTGTGGGTGCAGCGAAGGAATGTATCAACACCATGGACGGGCGCAGTAGAAGACCAATTCATTATGCAGCAGCTGCCTCTACGACACAGACCCTGGAGTTCTTGATACACAAGTGAATGAGATTATAATTTTTTTGATTATTTAGTAGCATGTAATTATTACCTCTTATTACGAGAAAGCAATCAAAGTGCGGTCGTCTGTCTACCTTTCTAAAATAGGGGAATCCCACAAAGCACCTTTTTCCAACGACACAAATGAACTTGGTGGCTTGTTTTCCAGATTGTCCCTTTAATGCCCAGCGTCAAGCTGTGAATATCAATTTGTGAGTCATTGGTTTGACCCTCGGCAATCGAACTTTGTCTACCACTTCATAGGCAGACGCAGTTAGTAGGAGAAAACAAAGTTTATTTGGCTTGCTTTTTGTGATTCTAGCTTTTCGTTAGCCCACTGTAGCAGTAACTGAGACAAAACATTTTTACCTGATTCTATTTCATAAAATTTCGATCATGCCCTATGCACAAGTGAAAATTTTTTACCTTTGTTAAAATTTGAAAATGAAACGGTTCGATCTTACGTAAACTTCCCGGTAGCGATGGCTGGATGAGCCTCGCTAGCTATCTCAATTCTCTCGGTTGTGTTGGGCTGTAAAATCGTTCAACCCTAACCCAATTTTTGCGTTTTTCTAATTATCCTGTTTTTCTTTCCTTTTTGCTGTTCATCTACTTCAAATGTTTTTTTCTTCACTCATTGGCTGGTTTGGCAACTCGCCTTACCTTTAGTTTTGAACTTCTGGTTAGGTTTAGGATTAGAGGTCAGTGTTCTGGTTATTACCAAATTTAGGTGTTTCAACACTAGTTGCCCCACGCCGAATAGTCAGTCTCGCACTCGTTTCATTCCGGCCTGCGTTTATGGCAGAAGCAAATCTAGTGACAAGTTACAATTCTCATGAAACCAAAGTAACATTTACATCTCGCAGAGTCAACATTGAAGAGCAAGATGCTAATGGAATGACTCCAGTGATGATTGCTGCAGAGGCAGGAAGAGAGAAGAACGTTGACCTCCTCCTCAAGACTGCAAGCAACAGCCGAGTACTGCACGTGGTGAATGTAGTAGAACGACCAGACCGCAGCAATCGATCAGCAATTCATTATGCTGCTTCTAATGGACACGCAGTAAGAATACTATATTGCCGTTGCTGTTTTAGAAGGGAACTGAAACGTAGAATCATATTTTCACTGAAGGTGTTAAAAAATAGAACTATTTAAAACTGACAGTAAAACTTTAAATGTATTTGTTTACTTGGGTTTTATTTTCGCATTGAAGCAGGCAGGAGCTGCAGCGCCAATGCTGGTCATCCAAGTCGCTTTCACTGATCAAAGTCAAACGCCTCGACTGTATGATCACTGAAGCTTTAACTCTTGCACGCTGCTTTTAGCGTTGCTGCTTTAACTCTTGCACGCCTCAGTTCGTAAATAAAACCCATGTACATCATCAGCTTCAACTTTAAACGCCTGGTTTGGCTAATCAGTAATTTACATTTAAAAATTGTTACTGCCAGTTTTAAAGTCGTTGTATCTTTTAGCAGCTTTGGTGAAAAAATGATTCTACACTTCAGTTCCCCTTTAAAGTCTGATGTCTTTATGCAGCGATTTTATTTGAATAAGAATTTGCTGACGATAGCGCAAAAGCTGAGATCTATTCAACGATTGACAATGGCACCAGATGTGAACTGAAACGTCTGTCCAAGTATTTTGGCTGTTTCTTGGCTGCATTGTTTGAAATAAAACAACTAGATGTGTTTTGTCACTGGCTTAGATTTCGTTCTCGGTGCAGTTTTAAGATGGCTTGCTTCATATGTGTATTGCTCTCGGTCAAAGTTATTTTTCGGTATGTTGCATGACTTTGGTATTTACATATTACTTTTTGCAGTCTGCATTGAAGAGATTTCCAAATGCGATTTTTCGTTTTCAGGCAGTGATTGATGTACTTGCAAAATACAAAGCCGATTTAAACAAGCCATTGAGTGTGTCAAAAGCCCGTGCTACTCCTCTCATGTTAGCAGCGGCGAGAGGTTATGTACAAACCTGCATTACTTTGGTGGAGGTAAGAGTTAGCATTATTCGTTTTCGTAGAGTTGCTGATCATCATCATCCAGTTTTAATCCTGTGTGTTCCTCGTGACCGAGAGTGGTCGGATGCACCTCATTGCCTCAACAATCGCTGTCACTCCCTCTTCCATCTTGTCCGATTCGTAGCCTCTTCCACCTCCAACCCAATTAATTCTTTTTACACTCTCTTCAACTTGACTCCCCCCCGTGTCTGCTTTGGTCTCCTCGCTTTCGCTGCCCGTTCACTTCAATTTGCTAAAGATGAAGGATTTGCTAATTATTAAAGGATAAACTTTAATAGGGCTACCTGGCTTTATATATGTTTAAGTATTACGTAGATCATGATTGACCCAACTTAAGCCCGATTTCTCTGTAAACTTCAACTAAATCCTTATGTTTTTTCAATATACTAAATTGGTATTTCTTGTAGCACGGTGCCAGCATAGAGATTCGTGATAAATTGCAACGAACCGCACTGATTCATGCAGCAATGAATGGACATTATCCTGTTATAACCTTCCTACTTAACAAAGGTAACTCGTAACCATTTCAAATTTCTGCTTTACTTGATGAGAGACTAGATTGAAGTTGTGATAGTTTAAACGACGTATTGACTGCTTTGTTAGGATAAGATTTCCTTTAAATTTTTTAATCGAAGAAGGGAGCGAGCAAAGAAGGCTAATTTGTCGTTAAGCTATGTAAGTTTTAGCTTTGCGGATTAAGCGACGTTCTATTATCACCCAACTGATGGAGAGAAGTTTATCTTGAACAATAACCTACTAAAGCCAAACTATATGTAGTCTCATTAACCTTGTGTTTTTAACAGTCCGCTGCAGCGTGGGAAAACCGATCCCACGTGACAGCCACGTCATTAAAGAAAGAAAGCTGCCGGTGCAGCAGCCTTTTTTGGTTATGGAAACCGGGCCGGTGCTCTAGTCACTTCCTGTAATTTATTTTAATTCTAGCATACCGCCTGGTTTGCGTAGTGTTTAAACACACCGCTGTTGGAGCGAGAGGTCTGGGGTTTGATTCCCAGACCGGTCTAATCTGACACAGTGTTACCAACCACTCGCCATCCCTGCGATGTTTCTTCGGAGCTGTGTTGCATAGGCGGTAAGCCGCACAGATGGGCCCTGCCATTTGTCACACGCTTTGGCGCAATACCGCGAGTATAATGCAGATTAAATTTTTGAAAATTATAGCATTAGTTTGGTGCTTATTGCTTTAGCACGTGAGATTATAGGAAAACAATCAAACGAAAGTCTTCTCGCAATAGAACGGTATCGTATCCCTTGTACCTATTTAGGATGCAAATAACTTTGTCTAAAGAAAGATGGCGTCATTTTATATATTTTTTTGTAAAGTTTATTTTGTCGTGCTTCTTTGTCTAACCACTTATCATTCTAACTAGGCGCTGATCCTAACACTGCTGACTCATCCAACAACACTGCTATTCACTATGCTGCCGCATACGGATGGTATCATTGTGTTTCGGTGCTACTGTCAGCATCAGCAAACCCGGATGTGTTCAACGATAGAAAGGTTTGTGCGTGAAACTCTCCCTGTTTTCGCATATAACTGCGGAGGAAAAACGTTTTTTTAATACACTTACGAGCAAGTGACTCCGCATTGACACAATAATAGAACTTAGACCAGCTTCCTTTGAGCTAACGATTCGATAAAAGGATTGAAGAGCGGGTTCTTCTTTTAAGTACCGAGAGGTGAACTCGGTTGTTAAGCATATCCGTGCGGGAGGTCTGGGGTTCGATTCCCGGGCCGTCAAATCAGACATGGTCTCCAACAGCTTCCCACCGCTGCTATGTTTCTTCGTAGCTGTGTTACCTTGACACGATGCCGCGGAGATGGCCCCGCCACTCGTTACGCGCTTCGGCTTTATAACGCAAGTATAATGAAGATTTGATTTGTTGCTCGGTTTGGTAGGCTAATTATTCAAGATCGAATGAATGATTTCAAGTTAATGTGATTACACCACATAACCTCAGCAACGCATCCGTCTTGCTCTCCCATCAGGTTAGCTTGGCCTGACTCAGAAAATCTTAATTGGTCGTTTTACAGCATTCTCCATTCCAGACTTATTCTCGTTTGTTTGTATTTGTTATTTTTGATGAGTAAGCTAAATGCAAGGGTTTGCATGACTTGAACTAAGTGTATTGTAGTTTGATTTTGATGACCAGTATAAATTAGGCCATGCTGTTGGTGCTTATATCTAATTGTATCCACTGCGACGTGGTGGCAAATAAAAGCAATAAGATACTTCATGCTGTAGTGGTCGGCACTCATGGTCTCCTACTGGAATACGAATAACCTGAAGTGTAAAAGTACCCATGTTTTGCATACATTTAAGGGTAAATTGCTTTTTAGATGCCTCCTATTGGTGTGGCTCTTTTGAAAGATCATCGAGAGACGGCCCAGTTGCTTGCTGATCATCATGCCGATGCTAATTTCCGGGACGAGAGAGGACGCACTCTAGTGGCTCGTTTGCTAGCAGAGGAACCCCTGAATTGGCAACTCGTAGACAGGGTCACTTATTTGCTGGAGTCATTCAAACCTGAAGTGAATGGCCAGGACGTCCAAGGAATGGGACCAGTGAGTGGAAATAGCTTGAAAATAATATTGCTTTGATGCATCTCAGATGGCCGAGTGGTAAGAGCGTCTGCCTCTGGAGCTGTAGACTCGGGTTTGATTCCGAGTCCGGTGAAACCAATCCTTTAAAATTGGTATTCACAACTTTTCTGCTTGACGCTCAGCATTAGATGGACACAAAATTGGACAGTGTGGAGAACAAGCCGGCAAGTTTACTTGTTGTGCCGTTGGGAAAGGCATTTAGCGGGATATCCCCAATTTGGTGTGGTATAGAGATGGCCGGCAACTCCTAAGCGAGCTCATTGTAGGGCATTGATCGCTTTCTCGTGATAAAAGGACAAATAATATACAATGAAACAAACAATTATCAAGTTTAGATGTAAAATAAATACGGCAGTAATAATGATAATAAGTAATAACGTATTTGTATTAGCGCTCTTTCCTGACGAAACTTCAGGTGAAAATACATTATTGTAGAACAAAAGATAATAATGTGTAATGGTACATTCTGCTTAGTGATCTTTCGAATTGGTCGATTTGGAACAGCAGGATTCTTGGTAAACACGAAGTCCTGATAGGAGAACCCATGCGCTGGCTGTGCAGTGTGCACATTTTTGTATTTTCGTCTTTTATGGTGAATGTTGCAGAATGTTTTTGGTGAATGTTTTTGCATTAAATTTTATGCGTTCTTGTTCCAAAAATTTTCCAAAAAATTTAAATTTTAATAGTTTTTTCTCAAAACGACTGCTTAAATAATGTTAATCAATGTTGCGTTTTTATGCAGTTAAGTACAGTAAATTCAACATCGCAGATATGTCAATGACAACTATTTGTACCATGGGACACAGTGTCGCCAACAGCTCGCCACCGTTGCGATGTTTCTTCGGAGCTGTGTTGCCCAGACGCTAAGCCGCGGAGATGGGCCCCACTCGTTGCACGCTTCGGCATAAAACGCGAGTGTATTAAAGGTTTGATTTTTTGATTTGTACAGATTCATAGTTTAGCTGCTAATTCGATCCGCGTTGGAAAGAACAGAGAGGTGAACGCCGAGAAACAATCAGTGAGCGTTTATTTGGCCGAAATGTTGTTGGACAGAGGGGCAGAATTGAACATGGCTGACTACAGGGGGAGATTGCCCCTGTATTTTGCTGTTGAAGATGTAAGTACTGTTACCTTTGTCAAAAATATGGACCAATCAGATAGTGGTTTGCTCTGTTTGGTTTCAAAAACGTATAGCTTTTTTTTTAGAATGGCTGCGTTGAATCAGTAAGGGATCTACAATTTATTTGGGATCTCCTATACTTATCAACAAAATCATAAAAGATGAACAATTAGATTCTAGTTTATGAGAGTAGAGATTTTAGGAGAATCTTCTAATCAAACGCCACCATAGAAAATAAGGGGAACAAACAAGTGGGAAAAAAACAAAATTAAAAAAAAATGCCAAATAAGGTGAAAAATCAAAAAATATGAAAATTACTGCAAAAATGGAAGTAATATGAATTGAAATATCAACCCACGATCTTTGTAGTCGTCGATCGCTCTTCACGTTCGCTCACAATGTTGCATTGTTTTTCATTTTTTTGACACTACCCTCATGCTACAGTAAAGGCCATGGCTTTGTTTTACTTCTGTTCAATCATATGTGGATCTTTGCAGTTGTTGCGTTTTTTAGATGAATGTGTCATTGATTGAGCTGCTGGTCCGTCGGGGTTCCCACTGTCCCAGAGGTACAAACTCAACTTCGGACAATGTACTGCACATGCTAGCTCGAAACTGGGACCAAGGCAATATGGCAGACATCGTCTTCGGACTTGTTAATATGGTAAGTCGCAGAAAATGCTCTGAATTAAAAATGCGTATGAATAGTAAAAGGTTGTTGGTATACGTCAATCATTGTGATGGTGAAGAGAGTCGCCATTAGTTCAGTGATATACACTTCACGATTTCGCATAAATTTCAAAAAAATATGAATAAATATAAAATACAAAATCAGTCAGTATTATTGGTTTCTCTGACTTTTTGTTTTTTAACTCTTTTCGTACCTGCATGCCATAACCTTGATGCTTTTGTTGCCTCTACCCTTTTCTTGTACCGCGTTATACAGTATTTTCTTAATCTTATCGTGTACTTTATCTTTTCCACGGTGCGGAAATAAAAGTCACTACTACTACTACTTTTTACATATCAATTTCGGTTAAAAAGAGAAACATCCTCATTCCTCAGTATTCTTATTCCAATAGAATCGTTGGTCATATAACAAACTAAAATCTGAGTGGTGTAGTGGTAGAGGTCGGAAGCTTGAAAAATAAAAACCCTTAAACGAGTTTGAAATTTGGATTCGTTTTTTGTCCTGTGCCTTAAATTGCATTTTCGTGACAGAAGGATAAAAATAAAAACTTTCTGCGCTCTTTATAGTCGGTCATTACTCCAAGTAGGTTTCATTTCAGAACTCGGTAAATATCGGACGAAAATCGCTGAGAGGGAAATGAACCGGCAGCAGTACTTGTCACTAGACGTTTCGACAGCATAGATTCAGCTGTCATCATGAGCAATGTATGCGAGGCAGTACAAAATTCATAGTGTGACTTTATTTTTCATCCTTATCTATTGTGTTATGACATGGTTTGCAAACGCTGTAATACAGTATTTCCTTTACAGTTACGTACATTGGTGTTATTTTTTCAGACTGCCCAGTCCGTACAAGAATTAGCAGCACGTCGAAATAAATATGGTTTCACTCCTTTGCTCCTGTTGACTAAATCCATTGCTGAGGTAGGACATGCAAAGTGCTTATGTGGTAAATTTTCGGACGTAGCATGCAGTGAATTGTTGCGTAGTTAGCATAGACTTGGTTTTCTGGTTCTTGGATGTTTAAATTATTTAGCCATTACCCTGTCATGTGTCAGTTTTTTGTGCCAAAAATCCGTGACTTTTTTGCCGCATCAACAATTTGCGACGGCATAATATCTTTTGGTTATATGAAAAATTAGCTTTTGAAATGTGAAGTCTGCTTTCCATCTCTTCACCAATGCACAACACTTATCGTCTGTTTTGTTACTGGTGGCATAAAGCAAGCTCAGAAAAAATCAACATAATTAATCATATCGTTCTTACCTGATCCAAACCTCTAGTGATTGCATTTTAAAGTTTTTTTATGAGACCTCTTCTAATAGGGAGACCACGGTGACCGCCTTTGAGGAAGATTGTTGCTGACCACGTGGTAGCCACTTACCATTGATTCTTTTTTTCAGCATGTAAAGCCTACAGAAGTAGATGATACTGACACTGAAATGAAGAAAATAGTGAGTGTGTTTTACTGTTACTCTTCAAGTGGCAAATTTAAGTTTTTGAAAAACTTTTTGTGTACGTATGGTGTACGTAACGTTTTGCCAAAATTTTGCATCTTTGTGAAAAAATATGCTTCTGAACCAAATTTACATTTCAGCTGAAGAAACTTGAAGACATAGCTTGTCCATTGTTAGAAGCTCTTGTACTGGCTGCGAAGTCTGACGTCAGCGCTGTGGTGGGAAAAACCCGGAGAAATTATCGAAATATCAACGATGAAGGAAAGACAGCTGCTCATTATCTGAGTAAATCGGCCATTGACAAAGTAGGTCCAAGTTCAGAGTGCGATTTTGTGTTTTACGATGTGTTTAGGCGGTTTTTTCGGTAGTCTGGGATACGATTCCTGGGCCGGTCATATCGGAAACAGAGTCGCCGACGACTCGCCTCCGCTGCGACGTTTCTTCGGAGCTGTCTTGTCCAGGCGCTAAACCGCGGAGATGGACCCACCACTCGTTAAAGTCGTGATGTCACATGCTTTGGTGTAGTTACTGCTAACTAAGATTTGACTTAGTCTCGTTTATCTAAAATTCTTTCTTAATAACAGCTCAGATGGCCGAGTGGTAAGAGCGTCCGCCTCTGCTGCCGTTCACTCAGGTTGGATTCCGAGTCGGATCAAACCAATACTTCAAAATTGGTGTTCACAGCTTCCCTGCTTAACGCTTAGCCTTAAAGGGACAGTGTGGAGAACAAGCCGGCAACTTTACTTGTTGTGCCGTTGGAAAAAGCACTCAGCAGGATTCCCCCATCTTAGTGTGGTGGACAGGTGGCCGGTAACTCCTAAGCGAGCTGGTTATAAGGCTTTGATCGCTTTCTCGTGATAGGAGGATAAATGTGCAACTAAATACAAAAAAAATTCGTAAAACTTGGAATTGCGTGTAATTATGAAGTTTTAAGGTTTAAAAATTTCTCACTGATGTTAAAGTCGTCATTTTCTGAACAGGAATGCAAGGTTTTGGCTTGTTTATTACGTCATAAACCGAAATTAGATGCGTTGGATTCTCAAGGGGCGTCCCCTCTGGTAACTGCTCTTCTTAGTCGAAACTGCCGCGCTGTTCAAATGCTGTTAGATGTTGGAGCCCAGCCAAATTTCTGTTCCAATAACCCCAAGCACAAATACCCCACCGCTCCGTTGATTCTCGCTGTGGCTAGACATGGGTAAGGGTTGATGCGTCAAGTAATTGTCGAAACAAATGTTTTTTTATAGTTTTTTGTTTGAATTCTTGAATTTTTTAGTTGGTTGCTAAAAATAGTTCGTCATAGCAATGTGTTCAAAGGCGCAACTCGGGATCGTGGATGGGAACTACTATTGATCTTGGATTTTTCGACCATGGCAACCGGCAGTTTTACATTGCTTACTTGCAAGCGATGGTGGTGTAGCTAGCCCAAAATAATTGTTATGTCAAGTACAGTTGCAGTGGTTCGAGCTTCATCCTTCTTTTCTTTGTTTTTTTAATTTTTTTCGTTGGACGAGCTTCGACTATTAGGAAGTTTTTCAAACCATAGATAGTGAAGTTACTTGTCAAATTACCAAAAGATCTCCAGAAGTTTTTGTTTTGCAAATAAAGTTAATTTCACGCTAAAACTAGATTTCATCTTGTCGTTTTGCCATAGAGGCTGTTTGACTGACTAAGGCTTATGTAGACAGGACTCGAAATTTAACTGTGTTAGGCTTGCTGCGCTAGTAAATTATTGTTCTTTTTCAGGCCTGGTGAAGAAAGTCTGCTTCCAGCCATCCGAGCACTTCTTCGCACAATATCCGACATTAAACTCGTTCCTCCTGATCCGAGGAACGGACGGACTGCGTTGATGTTTGCTGTAGAAAAAGAAGAAGGTATTCTTTAACATGTTGTGCTTCATCCTGCTTATTGCCACGAGAAATGTGCATTTTTCCCATTCTCTAAGTAGAGCAGCGGTTCTTATCCCAGGAGTAAGGGGGAAACGTACGCAAATTTTCAAGGAGGCGCGAGCCCTTACGTGCTTCGCAACACATTCTTGTTTAATTTAAACTTGGAGATAATTTTTTTTGCCCATTTTATGATTTTGGTGCTTAACTCAGTGGTTCTCAAACTTGTCGGAAGTATCGAACCCAACAGGTGTCATGCAAGCATACATCGAACCCTTAATTATAACCAGGAGCGGATCCAGAAAATTTTAGAGGGGGATGCAGTTTTGAATTAGGCTGAATGTTAAATGAGTGCAAAGACGTTAGACGTCTAAACCGGAAAAAAGCATAAGCTCTTTGAAAATGTTTCACGTCAGGGGCGTATTCAGAATATTCGTAAGGCGGTGGAGGGTGGCATAAAATTTTTACATTTTTTAAGCGTATTTATTTCCGGAAAGTTAATTTGAAGCAAATTGAAGAACAAAAATATGGCTCTAGGGGGGTCCGGGGGTATGCTTCCCCGGAAAGTTTTCAAAAATTTAGACACTGTAATGGCCATTTTAGCGCTTTTTGAACAATTTTTATGGCAAATTCTGTTTAATTTTTTTGCCTCTAACTCTAAGTCTTTCACCAAATATGATACATTTTGTTCGCACATTTTCGATTTATGCGTGCTTAAGGCGTAAAGATGATTGTTATCAAATAGGTTTGAAATTATGGAAAAATTGTATTCATCAAAAACAGCGTTGAAAGAGTATGGTGGGGGGATGCATCATTCCACGCAGAGATAGTCATTTACTACAACTGTATGCCTTTTTGCAAAAACTTATTCTGATCTTAGCCGAACCCCTGCTACAGCCTCACCGAACCCCTGGGGTTCGGTCGAACCCAGTTTAAGAACCACTGGCTTAACTACTGTCCTAGGTATTAGTGTAGGCCTATTTGTAACCTATCTTTATAATATGGTAGCTGATACGTGATTAATAAATAAACTGCAATTGGAATCTTACTCTTGCATTAATTAACAAAAGTAGGGGTCGTATAGCTGGAAATCATCGCTCAAGGAAAGTGGTGTTGTGCCAAAAGGGTTAAAAATTGCTGAAATACAGCATTGTACTCTAGTTTTATGCCACTAATTTCGCTTCATAGAGCCCGAAAAATGTGATAAAAACTTGGCTACTGCATGAAGTTTTTCAATATACTCTGTGGCAGTTTTGTGACGATACGTTTTTTTAGAAATCGATTTAGTCAATGCATTGTTGGAGAAACAAGCATCACTTAGTGAAGTGGATCAGGAAGGAAGGACTCCTCTTCATCTTGCAGTGAACGCTAGTGGTCCCACCTCTGCTCTTTTTGATATTCCTGATCTGCTAATTGAGAAAGGAGCCAGTTTGACAGTAGCTGACAAATATGGTCGAATTCCACTGCATTATGCATACACCAAGATAGAAAAGTAAGTGGCAGCTTGAAACAATGTGGACCAATCCAAACCTCTTTTAGCCGGTTTTTGCTAATAAAGTATCCAAGAACGAATTAGGTTGCGAAAAAGCCACGTCAAAAATATTACTTTTAAACTATCGTTATTGCGTCCTTTGATCAAATGCTTCATTATGCCTGCTTGGTGGAACCTTACAAGTAGTCCATTAAGGAGTCAGAAGCAAATCTCTGCAACAAAGGCAACTTTTAAGCTAGTCTGGATTAGTCCTACAGTACTATGTATATTGTATAACGCCTCTGGTCTCTTTCTCGTCACAGGAGGATAAAAATGAATAAATGTTCATCACTTCCGAAGATCTTTTCAACTGTTTAATAAATACGATGCTATATTGACAACGTTGTGATCAGTTTTTTAGTAAAACAAATTCAAATCTGAGCTAGCCGACCGTTAGTAAAACAGAAACAACGTTTTCACAAATATGTTTATTTTGTTTAATAGTACAATTTGGTGACTACCAGTTTTCTTTTTTCAGGGAGTTGAACGTCCCTGCTCTAGTTTGTGATCCGATTGAATTAACCACTCTTCTCACTTCCGGAATGACTGGGGAGCAAGTGGACACAGCTGATGCTGCTGGTCGTACTCCTCTGCATGAAGCCGCACGCAGAGGAGCGATGATATGCTGCATGCATCTCGTGGAAAGAGGAGCAAATATCAACCGCCAGGATTCTGACTGTAACACTCCTCTTAGTCTTGCTGTCAAATCGGGACACAACAGGTATGAAGATGTTAATGGTTGAAATCCGTTTTTTTGAGGAAACCAAAATGTTGTAAAAGAGGTCGAAGTGTTTTATTTTTGCATTTAGTTGCGTTTTCATCTTCCCGTCTCGAGAAAGCAATCGAAGCGCTCTAGCGAGCTCGCTTAGGAGCTGCCCGCCATTTGTCTACCACTCCGAAATGGGGGAATCCCGCTACGTGCTTTCCTAACGGCACAACAAGTTAACTTGCCGGCTTGTTCTCCACACTATCGTAATGCCGAGCGTCAAGCACGAAAGTTGTAAATACAAATTTTAAAATCATTGGTTTGACCCAACTGGAAATCAAACCCGAATCTACAACTACAGAGGCAGACGCTCTTTCTGTTCAGTCTTCCTTCATTTAATCGTTTAGAATTTATATAGACCATGTCGTCACTTGCCTTGTGGATAATTTAATGACTGCTTTAGTTTAATGTTGATGGTAGCGCACTGCGAAGCGATTCAGTACTTTTGTGAGTTCCTCCAAATATTAGAAAAACTACTGGGATTTGATACTATCTATTCAGTATTCATCCTATCGTGGAAACTATCGTTTTTCCTGCACCAAATTCCGAAATAATATTTTTTTGTGAATGCTCCTTCTAATGATGCGAGAATTGATTTTAACAGCCTTGTCTTTGGATGCAAGGTTCATTGACTCTAGATTCATTTGCGACTTTCAAACACCACATGAGTGTTTAAAAGTTTGTGGTTGTTTCGTGTTGTTTTGCTTTTAAGCCAAAATTGAGCTGTAGAATGGTATGAGGAATCTTCATTTGTGTCTAATTATTTCTTTTCATTTTTGATGTGTTTTACTATTTTTGCTTTCCAGTTGTGCAGTAATGTTGATACAGAAAGGAGCGAATGTTAACACAAATGTTATCACCATCCCTGGACCTGCAAGTGCTTCTGGAACTGAGGAGGGGGAAGAAAACTCCGCACAGAAATGGAGATTGCGATCTTCTATTACTCCTCCAGCTAAACCAACTTGTGAGCCAGTGTTTAAGGTAATGATCAGTGACAAAAATCGTAAAAAATATTAAATCTATGCCACAAACTGCTTAGTTAGCCTCATTTCTAGCTACTTTATTGTCTAATAAATAGCTTGTATCAGATGTATCTGTATTAAATGGCAATTTCTATGCTGGAAGCGTTAAATCTTCAAGCGAAAGATGCGTTTGCGCTTGAGAAACATTAAGCGCGCCTGCGATCACATTGCATTTTTTTTACATGGCGTGTTTTAAAATAACGCAAGAATTTTTACGGGACAATAGTTTTTGGAAGTTCACGTAGAACTGTTGCATTTTTTACTGCGAAATTTATTTCTGTTTCATGCTTTTTTCAGGTTGTCGTTGAGAAAGGTTGGCAAGGTGTGACGTATGTGATGTTGGATCGTCTGGAAGCCTGCGGTGTTAAATATGCCGCTGCTGTTGAGGTGGGATCAATTGAACTCTTCTTGTTGATTTAAGTTGTCATGCTTTGTCGTCTGTGTCCGATCGACGCCTGGGTTGCTTATCGTCCTCGTGAAATCGAGGGATGGCTGCTAGCGAAGTGCGTGACTATTCGGCGTAGAACATCGCGGCGAGGTCGACTCTGGTTAAGACATTTAATCCAACCATTATCTTCCAGTTTCAAACATACCTTGAGCAATAAACCAACCCGAACCTTAAAACTTTGTCTCAACGTCAAATTAAATCATGCCGAAAAATCCTGTTTTGTTACTGTCGAACTGCAGGTTTAGTCGCGGTTTCTTGTTGCTGGGCAGTTTTGTCAGTTTTGGAAACTCATGACATGTCGCTGCATTATGTACTGTCGGCAGTGTTTTTTTTTTAAGGCGTTTTGAGGAAACAATGGTTTTTCAAAATTGTCCAGCGCTTTCTCAAAATCTGCTAATTTTTGTTGAAACAGTTGTTGACGACAGAGTTTTGTTTACAAATTTAAAAATTGTCGGTCTTTCAAAATTGCTTAATGGTTCCTTAATGCAAACGTTAAAAAAACACTGACTGTAAGCAGTTTTTGCACTGACTTCTGATCATTGCTTTATTTTACAGTCTGCAATGCGTGCACGGAAATATCAAGTCGTTCTATCACTGCTGCGTAAACAGCGAGACTCGAGCAAGCTTTGCGAGAAAAATGACCTTAAGCAGAACCTGCTTCATGTACTAGCCGTCAACCGACCCAGCAACACTGACGTACAGCTTAAGGTGGGTGATAAGTGGGTCGAAACAGGGAAGTGAAAAAGATAGTAGACGAAACTTTTCGATTACAGACGTTTAAAGGTGCTTTGCTTGTCTGCTGGTTACAAAAAATTGTATTCAGTTTTTACGACTTGTCATTATGTTGACGCTAATAATTAGACGTCTGTTGTGATTATTGTAATATCTTTGGTAATTCGACTGTCACTACACATTTTTGCGTAGTTTCATTGCCTGGTAACTTAGTTTTTGACTCACTTTTGTCAGTGCTAGTTTTTTGCATCGGAAAGCATTGGACGCCGTTGCAAAATTAATCATTGCTTTGATTGAAGGTTGCCAAAGTACTCATCGAGCGTGGCGTGCCAAGCTACACCACGGATGAGCGTGGGTGCACGCCCTTGCACTATGCCGCCTTCACTAAGAATCTTACTTTGATCAAATTCTTCATCGGTAAGCTTTTGGAAAAAGCAAAATTACCTCAAGTTCATATCACTATTTCTTGTTTTTGTACTTCATTGTATCAGGGTTTGGCTAGAAAATTGTGGTTTTCTCACCATTTTCAACTTTTTCATTTGGTACCAGTGAATATTGTTCTTTAGTGATATTGCCAGGTACTTCGAAGCGTATTCGGGGGTTCTGTTCTTATGCATTTCGCAAGAACAGCTTCAGCGTGGAATCTATATGATGCGTAATGTTACCTTGTTGGTTTTTAGTTTTCAGCTCACTTCGCTGAAATATCTCTAATCCTTGCATTATTTTTTAGTAATGCGAAACCACAGGTAAAATATTTTCGCAAGCTTTGAAAACCTGCTGAGTTGCCGGTTTGCGAATTCAGCGAATAAACTTAAATTGTCGAAGTAATGTACTACATGCAGTGGTTAATGTCACCGCGAAAGTTGTGAAAAATAACCTGGTAATGAGTTAACATTCGTGAATCTTACAGAGCGCAATCCATCTTCCTTCCGAGGTATGATTGGTTTGAGTGATCTTATTGGAAGGAACGTGTTTGCTGCTTTATTATGGAACACTGCTATCAATGACGACACTACAGTCAACATTTTAAAGTAATTGTTGCAAGAATAATTTGCAACACTACTCTTTTGTCAACAAATCATTTTTTAGACTATTTCTCGAGCATGACCGGAACAGCGGTGCAATTAACCGAACGTGCAAATTCCCTGAAGCCCTGGCAGAAAACCAATATGCTAGCAGCGATTCTGCCTTGGCCGTCAGCGACTATTTTAGCGGAGAAATTAAAACAATCATCATAAATCCGTTGATCAGAGCTATTCAACTTAAAGCTCACAGGGTAAGAAATTCAGTTTTGTCGAGTTTGATTAAGTGTATTCGAATTTATTCGGTTATTTGAATAACAGCGTTGCAGAGTCGTTTTTTCGTGATATTTTGCTGTCTCATTCGTAGCACAACTATAGTGTATATTCGTACTCAATGCACTTTGAACTTGTGGTGACATCTTGGTATAGGTCCAGGAGATAGGGTTTTTGTTCTTGCAATGAAACCTTGCTTTACTGAAGGTTGAAGTGTGCCTTGCTTGCATAAGTATAAGTACTGTTAGTATCACAATGCAATATGCTGATATTACAGTCGAAAGAAATATTCAGCGCTAAAAGGACCGAACACGAATGCTCAGTATCACAATTTTTCTGTTATGGCTTGATACCTCGCTGCTAGCAATAACTTCGTAGACAATAACACGAGGAGAATTTCGGAGATATTATGGTAGGCCTCATTACATTCAAAACGCTGTAAGCCCGGTTGCCCAATGATAAGAGAGGTTTGCTTTTGACCACAAGGTCCTGGGTTCGAACCTGAGTCTACCTGATGAGCGGTCTAATCGCGAAACTAGTCTTAGAATTGGTTTCTATTGTGTTTGGTTAGTTAGTACGTCTTTTTGGGCCTGCTATAATATCTCTTTATATGTTCAGAAAGACTTACATCAGTTCCACTTATTTAGCCTTGTAGTGATGAAATTGTTTATTAAGGTTGTTGATTTGCTACTGGAATATAATGTGGACATTAACATGCAAGTTGAAGGGTTGAAGAATCAGACTCCGTTGATGGTGGCAGTGCAGCAGGTGCGTCTTTCAAAAGCAGACTCTTACGTTGCATCTGTGTTAAACTGTTGATACAAGACGTAGGGGTTCCTTAAATTAAAAGTTTGAGAGATCTTGATGTAATCGATAGCTTAGTATATCTTATTCTGATTCGTTCACTGCCATTAGTAATTATGCAAAATCTTTCAAAGGTTTAATTTTGAAATTTGTATTTGTGCATTTAAATAAGAGATTATAATACTGACTAACTGGGGTAGCACATTCACTTGTGCTGAAACGCTATAAAATCATTATTATAGCCCGATAATCTGCTTCACTCTAGTGGAAATCATCAGGGTATCACTTTACATAGAACGACGAATATGTGGTGAAGAAGTTACTCGATCATAAAACACCAGTGCTTCTTTCTGCTCTGGACAGTGACGAGCGTACAGTGCTGCACCATGCTGCCAAGCCACTTTCTTATGGTTATTGGGAGAACATGACCATTCTGAAGTAAGTGTCTGCGTGGAAAGTTGCACCTCCTCGTTATCTCATTTCAAACTCTAATGGTGAATTATTTTTGCTAAAGGTTTTGTGTCAATACCTGAACTAAAAAGTCACGCGAGCTGATAATGCTGAAATTCACGTTATGTGCCCACTTAGAAAGTGTCTGCGGCCTAGGTTACACAAAGCAATTTCTGATTCGTTTTAAACTTGTGCTAAAAGCAAAAGCATAGAAATAATTCCGCGTAGGATCAATCTTCATCATACTGAAAGTATCATATTATTCTCTTCCCAGCTGTTTGCTTAAGACTTAGTACCTATTGATAATTGTAATTCTGCAGAAGATCTTATGGTGAGTCAATTTGTTCATCTTTGTTTCGATGATTAAAGTTGATTTTGCATGGGGCTGAAAGTGTCCACGCACTAAAAGAGGAAACAAAACTTATCCACTCCAGGTTCTGCTGCCATTGTTTAAAGGATATGAGTACTAGTGCTGATAACCGTTATTTTTAACAAAGGCTTTGCTTAACCCCGTAAATAATCCGTTCTTCCATTAAGCGTCAAGCATTACTGAGCTAGACGATGCTTAAGCAATGTTTTTTCCAGGATGCTACTGGAACAAGGAGTTGCAGTTGGAAATGTTGACCGCTTCGGTGGGACTGCTCTCTCGTATGCCCTCGAAGGCGGCTCTGGGCGCATGTCAGATGAATTACAATCCATTATGGGAATAGAAAATAATAAATGGGTAAGAATAAGCTTTTAAACATTAGGTTGGGTTTATTAGTTTTACTTATTAGATTATTACAAATTAATTTTTTTGTTACTTACAAGGTTTTCTTATTGGAGTGGGCCAAGAATCACTAAAAAAATTTAAGATTTTTTACTGAGAAGGAAAAAAGTCTTTATTTTAAGAAAAAACGGTGAACGCGTAATACAAACAAGGATTTTTTTCCTTTGCAAAAAACCTTAACTTTTCTAGCAGGTTTTTACCCAATTGCAATGGATGAAACCCGCAGTATTTTGCTCGTTCTTCACCTTCTGCTGTAGTTACAAACCTTTTGTTATGTCTAGACGAAACCAGCTTGCATCACTGCTGAGACATCTGATCATATTTCATGGCCTTCTCCTGCTCCGGAGTTCGAAGTGGATGCAGTGACAATCCTGGAAAGGATCCGAGAAGATGAAATGGAAAACGAAGGAGAACAACCAAGCCCGCATCCAGATATTTTATCGGGACTCCGAGAGTCGGGGTCAGTTATAATGAAGTGTTCAAGTGTTTTCATTACCCATGACAGCGTTTCATTTTTGTTAAAGCAGCGTATCATGTTTAAAATGTAAATAAAAAGCATTGCAATCCTTGTAAAGTTTATGGCCGTCCGTCTCTATATCGGCAACTCTCGTCCCAAAAATCTCCCGAGGAAGTGCCTGTTTTAATAGAGAAATAACTTTGCAAGAAAACATGACAAATTTTACAAGATTTCGCAATTGCTGCCTTTACTACGCATTTCTGATTACTGACAAAGTACACATTCTGTTTTGCTCTACAGTTTGTGTTTGTAAACTAAAATGTATTAAATTCTAGGAACATTTCACGCTACTTAACCAGTAATCAATCTCAATTTTGGAATGTTTATTTTGCTAGTGCACCAAGTTGTTGATCATTTAATTTGAGACTTCCGCGTAAGTTTACTTTTATATTTTTTAGGGAGATTGTCTTTGACCCCACGGTACAGCGACATTGCGACGTGTTTTTGATTGCGGTGGACGTCCAGCAAAGTGGAATAGTGCAATATAACTTCTTCAGAATGCAGGTAAGATCTGTGCGACGTGGCCTCGTGGTACCGCGTGTGAGTGACGGGTTCGATTCGCGGCTGGAGCAGATCGTATTTCTCAATGTCGGATAGCTGTTAATTAAAAAGCGCAAGCTCACTTCGCAATCTCCCTCAATTACTGTTAAATTTGTATTTTAGTTTGTTAAAGCCCAATGCAGCCAAAGGAATGACAAAAAGCTAATATAAACACTTAAACACAAATCACGGTCATATTAACGCATAATGTATTTTTCAGGTCATTCATCAAAAAGGAAAAAATTTGTACATGTTTTTTACCCGTTGGGGTTTAATTGGGGAGAAGGGGAACTGGCAGACCTCCCCCTTCAGCACCCCGTCTGATGCCATCAAAGAATATGCCAAGTATTTCAAGCTGAAGACAGCAAATGAATGGAGAAACATCAACGCGTGAGAAATGAGTTTTACGAAATACACATTTTCGGTAGGACCAGAATTTCAAAAAAATTATTTCTTTGTTTCTTGTTAGTTTTAAACCTCAAACACGGAAGTTCCACGTGGTGTCAGCAGACGTACAGCGACAAAGAGGAGTGGCGGATTTGGAATTTGATCTTCGCACGGACATCGAGTCTCTACTAGCCAGAGAAATTCAAAATGTACTCTCAGATTTGGTGAGTCGACGGTTAAAATGATAAATTTGCCGAAAATTTAACTTTTGTAGTCGATCTATGCATTGCTGTTTTTCGATGTAAAGCAATTGAGTGCATTAAGATATGTGCAATGCAAAGCAAATAACATTTTAAATTGATAACTGAATCCAAGAAATTGGAATACACTGACGACTGCTGATACTTACAAAATATCGCTCTAACATCAGTTTATTTCGCACTTACTGATCAAACTTAGCCAGCTGAAATGGCTGAGTAAATAGAGTGTCTGCCTCTGGTAGCGGTAAATTTGGGTTTGATTCCGAGTCGGGTGAAACCAATACTTTAAAATTGGCATTCACACCTTCCCTGTTTGACGCTCTGCATTAGAGGGACAGTGTGGAGAACAAGCCGGCAAGTTTAATTACAGTATTGTGCCGTTGGGAAAGGCACTTAACCGGATTCCCCCATCTTGTTGTGGTAGGCAGGTGGCTGGCAACTCCTAAGCGAGGTCGTATAGCGCTTTGATCGCTTTCTCATGATAGGAGGATAAATAATGCGACTAAATACTAAAAAAGCGATTGTTGAAAACCTAGTTTAGAAAAATTTTAGCCAGCAGCGTATCAGATTTCGGATCAATGCATCTTGCGATTGCACCAAACGTTTCGATTTTAAGCAATCCATCGTCGTCTTACAGATAAATGTGGAAAGCATGAAAGAAGCAATGAAGGACAGCACAAACGTGGATCCAGATGTAATGCCATTCGGAAGACTGGAAAGGGAAAGGCTTGTACTGGGAATTGATATTTTGAATGAAATACGGTAAATTGTCAACTATTTCATTTTCAAGGGAACAAGCCTCAATAATTCTTTATACTAAACGTGTCGACAAAATAGGTCCAAGTTACTGACTGGAAAGTTTTGCACTGCTTTGCTTGCATTGCTGATGATTGCAGCTGAATGTATGTTGTCGAAACTTTCAGTTTAAAGAATTACTGTGGCTTTACTTTTCTCCTTGTGCTATTTTCGTCCCAAAGTTATTGTATTCCGTGTTTTTTAGATCTCCACATATTATTGGTTCGTTTCTGTGTGTAATCGAAGCACGTCGAAACTCGAAACACATCCCTTTGCTATTTTAGAGAGTTTGAATGATTGTTTTGCGCCCTTTATCTTCGCTGTCACTGAACCCGATCTTCACGATGGTTTTTTCTCTTTCACTCAAGTTTCTGAGTCGTACTATCAAGTGCTAGCATTAAACGGCGGACAGTCAGACACTCTTTTCCAAAAAATGAATGCCCTTAGTCGTTTTTTGTATGTCAAGTGCGATCTTAGTGCCGAGGGTGATGTAATCAATATATTTGTGCTGCTTCTCTAGCTCATTACACCTTGTTTACAGTGAGCACATTACATCTACCGGTGACCTGAAACCTACTGATCCACAAGATCAAATTCGTCTTCAACGTACGCTTGAAAAGGTAGGGCGTTGATTGATATAGACGGTAGTACCAACTTGCAATTATTTGTAGCCTAGAACCCATGAATTTCTTTTTATAGTTTTGGTACTTCAGTTTTTCTGCTTTCTAGTTTTTTCATGTATTAGTGAAGCACTTGCATGATGGAAGATGACCTGGTTGAGCTTCGAACCATGAAAACCTGCTCCGCTATGTACTGCAGTGCCCCGACCACTCGGTCAATTCCGTATCCTTTCTTTTAGATCCAACAGAGAAGCACGGAATATTATCGTGTGCTGCCACCTCGCGGTGGAATATTTGATCGCATTCGTCCAATTGGTGACTTGGAAACACTCTCCAGGTTGATGTTACAAGCCAAGAGATTATCAGAACTGGAGTTCGCTAACAAAGTTCTCCTGGGTGCTCAGTACAGAATTAACGGTAAGGAACAAGTTGATTGATTTTTTCGTTCTTGTGGACGGAAGCGCTGTACCAGGAAGGTGGTCTACAAAAGTTAAAAGCATAACTTTTCCCAACACACATATTCAGCTGTCATAGTCAGCAGTGAAAGCTAGACAGTGCAAAACTGAAAGTTGTTTCCTGCTTTACTTAAAAAAGTTGAATCCATATTGTCGAAACGTCTAGTTTTAACGTGGCTTTATTTTCTTGAGCTATTTTCATCCTATATTTATTGTATTCATAAGTTTTCTATATTATGTCTCCATTGTGTTACATTAGATTAGGAGGTTCATTGTTCAAAATCTAATAATTATGTAACTAAAATCTATATTTGTTTTCATCAAAACAAGGTTGCACTAATGCACCTGTTGCGTTAAGATTGTCTAATGTTACTTTAAACGTGCAGAAATCAATCCTCTGGATTACGTGTATCGCTCCATTGGATGTAACGTTCAGATGATGGATCCGGATTCGGATGAAGCGCAGTACCTCCTCCAGTGTCTCCATAATACAGGTAGATTATTTTAAAACTAAGTTGTTTCAAATGAAAAGAAATACATGCTAATATGAGGTGCAGATGTTTTGCTAGAAACTCTTAATTTAGTCAG
This sequence comes from Trididemnum miniatum, assembly GCA_964006365.1. NCBI lineage: Eukaryota > Metazoa > Chordata > Ascidiacea > Aplousobranchia > Didemnidae > Trididemnum > Trididemnum miniatum. Next base: position 14,601,403 of record OZ023239.1, read on the forward strand.
TCAATAGTCAAGAGCGACCTCTGCTGTTGTAAGGCTAGGTTTGATCCTTGGTTTAGTCACACCCAAGATTTTTTAAAGCCGTAGTCATAATCACATCGCTGTCGCCCTCGACCTCGCCACAGCGCCCTCCTCATCACTTGCGGCTTGCGCTACGATGCCGCAAAATTCTGGGAGTGAGTATTAGTGACACGTTGTTACGTATCTACCGTACAGCCTTGCAAATTAATACAGTGAAGATTTTCTTAAATAGTAATCGCATTTTCGACTAGCATTCTAGTCTTTTACCAAGTTTTTTAAGGCGTTATAGAAGCCCATTTCGGTCCCTGAGAGTGTTAATCCGATCTCTACCAAGAAAATTTACGGATTAAAAATAGCATTTTTTTATGTTGTGAATCCGTACAGGTCCATTTAAGGTCCTTCTACTAGTTCATTTTAGGCTGGCATCATATCATTTTTGTTACGCAAAATCTGAAAACTTAACGTCTCCACATCACAGGTTCACCTGGCATTAATATATCTTGCATCTACCGCGTGAGCCGACCTGGAGAAAGCGCTGACATAGTTGCTACTGGATTGGGCAATTATCGTATGTTGTGGAAGGGCACCAACATTCTTAATCTCATGTCCATTCTTCACAAAGGCCTGCAACCAAGTGAAGTGCCGAGCAGTGGAAATCTGCCACATTTTGGAAAGGTAAATAACGGTCAAATTGAAATAATTTTGTGATAAAATGAATATAGCAACATATGTTATAAGGGTTTAAATTTTGTTGCCAGTGCAGTGATGCGCGTGCTGTATGCGGGCAATTAGAAAATAGGACTGCTGTTGTCGTCTGAAATGTGTTATTGAGTCATTTTGATGGCGGAAAGTGTGTTGCCAGTGCATTAAGGTTTAGGCAGCACTTCTGGTCTACAAGACCAACATTAATTTAACTTAAATTCCTCGTATTTCATATATTGCAAAACGTGTTACTGAATGTTTTCTTAGGTTGTTGATGGATACGAAAACGCACTAGTTCCGTTACTGCTGTTTGCTTTCCCACTCTGCAGTATGCACCACTCTCGTAATCTGCTATCGTACTTGCTCCATCCGTGCGTTGTTAAATAGTGTAATTTTTTCAGGGCATTTACATGTCTGATACTGCTGCTAGAGCAATGCAAGATTGCAAGATATGGGGAAATGAAAAGAAATACATGCTGCTTTGTCAAGTAAGAAGTTGATGCGGAAACTAACTGATAATTTCATCCCGAACTAATCCGTTTTTCCACCAGGTTGCTCTGGGGCATGTTAAAGAAATCCGTGGTGGTACGACTTCGTCGGACTCAGAAGTGGCCAATTCGATTATGGCGGTAGGAAAATACATACCGACCCCAGGAAAGGAATTAATATTACCTGAAGGTATTGCTCAATAGGCTTATTTGGTAGCAAAAACTTTAGTTAATGTGTTTTATTTGGCCTTAAAAGTAATGTAATGCAAAATTTGGAATCCCTAGCAAATAGACGCTTTAATAGTCACAACACAGCATGTGCTCAAAAAAGTACTGCAATATTTAGACAACTCTTAGGACTGGGAAGTAGGGTGTCCCGCTTTTACACTTTTTCGCAAACTCTTAGTTTGTACGATTTAACAGGGTACAAATCGGCACAGAAACCCATTGCAAAAAATTTTTTGAAAAATATGGAGTTGTTCGTGCCCGGAAGGTGCTTTGAAATATTTTGGGGGGTAAAATCGCAATTTTGACGTAACTCGAAAACTACACATGTTGCACGGCTGAGTTTGGTGTCAAGCGGTTCCGAAGACACGGTTTCCTATCTGTCTGTGATACATTTCGATGCTCTATCTCGATCAGAAAACAATTTATTAAAAAAAACTAAAATTTTTGAATTATGGAAGGAAAATGATCAAAAAATTATATGCTCCTATGTTCTTCCACATTCAACTAAATCCACAAGGTCCCTCCTATATGATATTTTGGCGTGACGTCATCTCAATTTCAATCAAATTGCTTCTGGTAAAGGAGGTACGTTGGATCTAGTTATTAAAAAAATCTTCGCCGAACATTTTTCCGAGTGGATAAAGCCAAAAAATGTTGCGCTCCATGTGTATTTAAAGGACCCAGCTTTCCAGCTGAAGCATCTGCAAGATCCGGAACAAGCTCTAACTCAAGGCGTGGACACTTATGAAGAGTTGGTTTGCGTCCGGGTGCCGTTGAAGTGTTATTTCAGTGGCGAGAGTAAGCACGCTCCTTGCGTTAGATATGATGACGTCAATTTTTGGAGCAGCATTGATAACTATGACCGATGAAGCGAGCGATACATTGCTCGAATGTCAAAATGTCTTTCAGGGGGAAAGGCGAAAGACAGGAAGGGCTCAAGTATGGATCTAAGATCACAAGGTTACATATCCGAAAATAGAACATAAATAGTTGTTTTCAGTCAACTTGTGTAATGAGTGTATAAAGCCATTTATGCAATAATAAAACATGTGATACCGTCAAATTGTCAAAAATTCTGTCTTTTTTAAAATAAGTTGTTTGCTGATCGAGATAGAGCATCGAAATGCATTAAGACAGATAAGAAATCTTGTCTTCCTAATCGTTGGACACCAACGGCAGTCGCGTAGCATATGCAGTCGGGGGTTTCATTTTTTCACCATTTTCGATTTGAAACACGTTTGGGGTCATGTTTGCTAGAGTTTTCGACACTGATCAAACATATCAACTTTATTTTCGATTATGACGTCATTTTGAGGTTCCAAGGATTTTCCCGCTTTTTGCGTATCTCGAAAACGGCACACGCTAGAAAGTTGGGAGTAATGTCAAAATGCGCGGAAGCGTCGATTTTCTATACCTTCACCGTTGACCCGAAGTGCCTATCTGCTTCAGAAAAAAAGTTAATAGAAAAAAATCGAATTTTCGGCCATTTTTAGAAGATTCGCGCTTTTTGTTTATTTAGCTCCCTGCATTATGCCTAATCTTTTTCATATTTGATCTCGAAAACTTTTATATTGTATTATGTCACCACATAAATGTTGAAAACCATCATCTACATACATTTCACGGTCAGCAATGCACAGCACAGCACGCAGCCGTAGCTCAATAGCACTCGTCTGCTTCATACTGATGCAGAGTTTTTTGCTCACCAGTCCTTTTCAACTTGCCGATTCTTTTTTCGTTTGCTCTGTTATGCTTAATCGTTTTGCAAAACTGTGCAGCAGCTGATATATTTGGTCAAGGGATACAAGGCGCGTTTTTGCTTTGCGTTGTGAGGAAATGCTTCATTTAGGTCACTAGGCTTGATTTGATGTCTACCAATGGCAACAAAGAATCCGTTTGAACTGCCGTTCTGTTGTGTGATTGCACTTGGGCGTGTTTGCTCTACGCAACGTTTTTGGGGATAGCCAATGTGATGCGAGCTTTAGGTAATACCTGTACTTGAATACAATACAAGATTTGCCCATTCGGGTCCAGTATCGTTCAAGCCAGAAAAAAATCTCGTTGAAAAAGAATGATTGCGGAGTCTGCTGCAGCTGCTAGCTTTAAATATCTTTCGAGGAACGACAAAACAAGGAGACACACACTGACGAAATCCACGAAGCAATTTTACTTGGATTTGCTTTCTGACCGGCAGTGATTTGCCTTGCTTCAAATATGACTGAACGCAAATTATCCATTCGCTGTCGTAATCCAACGCGCATGTAATGTCCTTGCTTGTTTGTTTTCCAAAAAGTAGTTCAAGATTGAGTGGGATGCAACGATGGAGCAAGCCAATGCCAATAAACACATCTGGTCACGTCTAAGTCGCAGTTCTTCACTCTTTTGACTAGAAAACAACAAAACATCCCATTTTCGCTTTGAGGTGGACCGAGCCGTGGTTCTTATGAGAGTAACGTCAAGGTCATGACGAGAAATTATACACGTAATGCGTGCTTTTTTAATTGACTTGATTTGCTGAAAAGTGCGCCTTGTATCCCTAGACCAAATATATCAGCTGCTGCACAGTTTTGCAAAACGGTTAAGCATGACAGAGCAAACGAAAAAAGAATCGGCAAGTTGAAAAGGACTGGTGAGCAAAAAACTCTGCATCAGTATGAAGCAGACGAGTGCTATTGAGCTACGGCTGCGTGCTGTACTGTGCAGTGCTGACCGTAAAATGTACGTAGATGATGGTTTTTCAACATTTGTGTGGTGACATAATACAATATAAAAGTTTTCGAGATCAAATATGAAAAAGATTAGGCATAATGCAGGGAGCTAAATAAACAAAAAGCGCGAATCTTCTAAAAATGGTCGAAGATTCAATTTTTTTCAACTTTTTCTGAAGCAGATAGGCACTTTGGATCAACGGTGAAGGTATAGAACAGGAGTCGGAAACCTGCGGCTCTTTGAACCCCCAGTTACGGCTCCTTTTGGAGATAAACAAAGACCTATTTTTAATAATCATTTTCGGAATAACTTAAGTCTTTGGACCTGACCGTGGTTTTGCGGCTTCCAGTGAGTTTCATATTGTAACAAACGGGCTAATTTGGCTTTTTAAGTGTAAAATGTTGCCGACCCCTGGTATAGAAAATCGACGCTTTCGCGCATTTTGACATTACTCCTAACTTTGTAGCGTGTGCTTTCGAGATACACAAAAAGCGGGAAAATCCCTTTTGACGTAACTTCAAACGCGCGCTGGAACCTCAAAATGACGTCACAATCGAAAATAAAGTTGATATTTTTGATTAATGTCGAAAACTCTAGCAGACACGACCCCAAACGTGTTTCAAATCGAAAATGGTGAAAAAATGAAACATCCTAATGTGTAGTTTTCGAGTTACGTCAAAATTGCGATTGTACCCCCAAAATATTTTTTTTGCAATGGGTTTCTGTGCCGATTTGTACCCTGTTAAATCGTATAAACTAAGAGTTTGCGAAAAAAGTGTAAAAGCGGGACAAATGGGGTCACCGAGTATGCAGCCAGCCAAATATGGATGACGAGAAAAGTTTGCCATTACTTAAATATTTGGTATTTTACTCACACGAGGTTGTTTCTAGGTGGCGCTATTTCACTTGGAGAGAAAATAAAGAATCCTGACATGACTGGAGTGAGCAATATGTATAACGATTATGTCGTGTATAGTCCGGACCAGGTAAGATTTTATTGTTTCCACATTTTGATTAAATTCTTGCTAATTTTTGAACTTTACCTCAGGTCTGCCTGCGTTACTTGGTTCGTTTTGATTTTGGTGATGATCCTGCTGCTGCCGTAGACTCTAGTGCTGCTGGAACAACTTCTAAAGCTGGCAAATAAAGCGATGCAATGTAATGAATACACATACGAAGCATGTTGTGCGTAGCACTGCCAAAAAAATGCGTGTCTGCTCTACATTGAAGAACGCTTGTATAGAATTATGTACATTTTTCGCCCCCTCCCCTCATTTTAGATGTGAACTTTTACCAATTGTGTGTGATGTTGAATGAACGACTTACAAATTGCAATTTCGAAATTTCTGGTCTGCGTATTTCATTCCGGGTTATTAGTATTAGCCAAGTCATTGCTGCAGAATAATGGCTGACCAGTAAATTTGTTAATCGAGTGAAAATTTGTCCCTTTCTAATCGTGCTTAGAAAATCGAGATGATGGCACGTTCAGAAGCCCTATTAAAGTAGCAGAGAACCGAGCTCTGGGTTAGGCCTTCTTTCCATAACATATATCGTGGATTGGTTTACTGCCGGCGCTACTACAGATACCTAGCCAAAAATTACAGGCTTGATCGAAGTCATGTTTCCATGAATCAGCAAACCTCAATGTTTTAGATATGAAATTTTAGAAGTTGATTAAGCTTGTAACACTTTTATGAAGCTTGTTGACTTCCGAAATTTTAACAATTTGGAATTGAATTTAGTTCAACCCTACAAACTTTAAAAATATAATTGCGCAAACTTTGCTAAATACGAATCGTTTTCATGAAATTAGTTTTGCTGTCCCAGTTATTGGGATTTTAAGCAAGCCCATAGGCTTAAAAAATTTTAACTTTTCACCTTTCTCGCGAAATCAGCAAAACTCAACTTTCGGGATTTTATAGTCTACCGGTACGCTGTAGGCTTAATTGACAATAATTTTAATTTTGCTGATTTTCGCATAATTAGCGTAACTTAAAGTTTTAGAAAGACTAAACACTTGATAGGCTACAATTTCAAATTTTCACGAAATCTGCATGATCGAAAAAGACAGTTTTACCTTAAATTGGAATCCTGTAATATTTAAGATGCTTTCGCGTGTTAGGGCACGTAGACAAAATAGTTGATGATCCACTTTGGGTATGAAGAGTATGGACCTTCGAATTCCGTATTGTCCAGATTTTAGATTTACTCCAGTAGATCTATAGCCTACTAGGCCAAGGCCGTATTTTTTTGACGCGTAGCTTGGTGTAGGGTATCCAATTCGTTGCGACTGCGCGTTTTTTCATTAACAGAAAAGGCTATACCCGGGTATAGAATACGGAGCAAGACGATTTGAAGCAAAACGTGTGTAACAGGGTCGGCGGGTTATTAAACTGTGGAGGTCGAGGGGGTTGGGGTCCCGGATTGTGACCCCGTCCCCCACCGTTTTCCAAGCCGCCAGCCCCGACTCCATTTCACTCGTTTCGCGTCAAATTATCATGTACCCTATAGTGTACTTGCTTCGTATGCACTTTTACATTTTCCTGTAGGCTTACTGCTAATAATCCAGCCGTGGCCGAATTAATAGTAGCCTACCGCATCCATTATAATTGCGAAAGCAAATATACCAAAATTTTTAACCTGTTCCATATTAATACTATGTCAAGTAGTAGGTTTATAGCCTCCAGTAGGTTTATAGCCTACTAGGCCAAGGCCGTATTTACGGCCATTACGGGGGATATGGGACTTCAACTACCCTCCAAAATATTTAAGGTTTCAACTGAAATAGCCCAGCCTAGCTGTCATCAAAAACGTGGAGGGGTTGGCCTATGTAGCATTTTGACGCGTAGCTTGGTGTAGGGTATCCAATTCGTTGCGACTGCGCGTTTTTTCATTAACAGAAAAGGCTATACCCGGGTATAGAATACGGAGCAAGACGATTTGAAGCAAAACGTGTGTAACAGGGTCGGCGGGTTAGAAAACTGTAGAGGTCGAGGGGTTTGGGGTCCCGGATTGTGACCCCGTCCCCACCGTTTTCCAAGCCGCCAGCCCCGACTCCATTTCACACGTTTCGCGTCAAATTATCATGTACCCTATAGTGTACTTGTTTCGTGTGCACTTTTACATTTTCCTGTAGGCTTACTGCTAATAATCTAGCCGTGGCCGAATTAATAGTAGCCTACCGCATCTATTATAATTGCGAAAGCAAATTTACCAAAATTTTTAACCTGTTCCATATTAATACTATGCCTAATCTATGTTTTAAGCAAGAGGTACATAATTTGACGCGAATAAACTTGATGCGAGGACAATTTGACGCGAACGAACTTGACGCAAGGACAATTTGACGCGAAATGTATTTATCTTTTTTGCAAGATTTTTTTCATAAATCCAAAACCTTACACTCCCAGACCCCTCATCCTAATTCCGACACTAATCCACATTTTGCAGCACATTTTCGTCGTTTCAAGTTCGTTTGCGTTGTTTTTTCGCGTCTAATTGTCTTGCTTCATTAATTAACCCTACACAAGTAGAAAATGGGCTGAAAAGATACTGCGGTGAAAACGTACCCCAAATGGACGTTTTCAGCGGCAAAATCTTCAAAAATTTGATGTAGTTTGAAAAATAAACTAGTTGACGAAAATTTCGACTCTGGCTGTACTTAAGTTGCAGGTTTTTAAGCAGCAGCACGCTTTAGAATCAAAATGTAGAACGTTTAGTTCACCTGTGCGAAATCAAGAGTCAAAACAACGTTCCCACTTTACTTCACCACTGAACAAGACTAATTAATTTAATGACACTTTGTTTCGAAAACTTCTGTTTGATTATTCACTTAGTGATGCTGAACTTTTAGCCGAGTCATTGTTATTTCGATCGAGTATCGAACCCCGGCTACCTAAGTTTGTGCAAAAGAAGCACTTTTGCCTGTAAACAGTCGCCACTCGTAATGAGTCACTGAATTCAGAAGCAAGGCAGTTGAAAACGTATGCGCAAATTTGAAGTTGACTCGCTGCGTTTCAGATTAAAATACATTGTCAAAGAACAGTCTTGTCAGATGTCAACCTGCAACTCTTAGTCAATGAAACAGGCCTGTTACATTACAGTTGGCCTACATGAAAGTGAAATGTGGAAATTGAAGTTGAGGGTATGGTCGTTATCCATAAAAATAATTGGGGGGGAATAATGTCCACTTTTGCGTATTGGCGTAGGCAGGGGCGAGTCACAAAATTTCCGAGGGGTAGGGGCGGCAAAATGTATGGAACATTTTTTTAGATGCAGTTACTTTTGGTAAGTGGCAACAGCAAGTCGAGACAACTTGCAGCGAAATGAGGTTCAAGGGGTCTGGGGGCATGCACCTCCGGAAAATCTTCAACAAATTAGAATGGGTACCGGTAATAGGCTACTGCTTTTTGAATAATGGTTAGGTCACTTATTGTCTAAATTTTCCCCCTCACTCTGATTGCTTTACTAAATAATTTTTATGAAAAAAAATATGTAGTTCCACTCTATGTCTTTAGCACAACAACGTTGAACTTGCCGCTATAATTATCTTCACAGTTTTAAAAGTGCCAAAACATGACTTAATTTTTTGCATTACTACTAAATTCTTAAACCCAGATATCTAAAATAATCAAACCTGTTTCTTGATAGGATAAACAATGCTCAAAGATGGCGTCGAGAATTTATTTACACGCTTTACGAAGAAGTAACAACTCACAATAACAAATTATTAAGAATAAAAATACAAAAGAAAAAAAAAAACAAGAACATATATACAGAGCGTTAATAACGTGTAAACTGAACGACACCATTTATAATCGTAAAAATGATTTGTTATTTGATAAAACAAAATTGCTTATTGGTTCATGATTTGAGGAAAGCATAATCCGAGGTCAATGGAAACCGCTTCCTACTTGAGTTCTACCAGCGTCCTGCAATGCCTACAACTTAAGCACCTTCTCGGACCCTTAGGGGTTCGTGACATGACCCCCAGGTTAGGAACTCCTGGTCAAGGTGTTGTAATGACCGTTACTTAAAGCAGTACTCATAAGTTGTAGCCTACGCTTGAGAGCGATCAAAATAGACCAATAACTCACAATTTTTTTGATCACCTCGATTTCACTTTTCGTTTGTTTTGCTGTTTGCCAAATAAATTGGATTTTGGTTACCGTAGATTAAAATTGCTATAAAAATTACGTGTAGTTGATAAAATGCACAAAGTTTTTGACTTAAAAGCAAATAGTTTTCAGCTAGGAAGATATTGCACCTTCTGTTAGCAAGAAAATAGTTCGCATGACATGCGAAAATGAAAGTCTATCACAGCGATAAGCTTGCTACCTTGCTAGCATCTCTCACAGCCTTTGACCGAACCTGCCAGCCACGACTCAAATCCACTTCTGCGATTTAGAAAATAAATAAACCAAGCAAGAGCTTTTCGCTATACCACCGCGCTTCGCGAAGTGGTTTTATCGGCTAATAAGTCAGTCGTTGAATCATCGCCTGGCGACGAAACCGACGTTCTATTGTCACTAACGGAATGCGACAAACAATCGGCCGGTGAATTGTCGGTACGGCTGGAATAATGTTGTTGCGCATCCTCGTAACGGGATGCCGATCTTCCTCCAGAAACGGAGTAGGAAGACCTTCTAGAATTCTCGCATCCGGACTTGGAATTACTTCTCCACGAGCGCGATGTTCGGGAGGGATGATGCGAGTATGATGGAGGGGGAGATTGAAGATAATGTCCGGATGTGGAGGAGCGATGTCCGCAATCACAGGATGGAGTTGAGGAGTGGGAGTAGGTGTTATCACTCAGGATAACACTCTCATAAGGAGGAAGAGCAGAATCGTCTACTGCGGAGTTGGAATACTGCCTCTTTGGAGTCGCTCGGACCCGATCGCAGACGTTCGATTCTGAACGGTACGAGTCACTGTCTTGACAAGAAGCGGAATGACGTTGATGATGACACCGTAATTGACGTACGTCATCAAAGCGTGACGTCGAGCGCGAACAACGACAACGTCGATGATGGTTGTCGCGAATGGACCTTGGAGATGAACTTCGGGATGCCATGAGCATCGCAACTTCTTCTGACTCGGAATAATCTTCTTGATTAGGCTTGGAGTAGACAGAATGAGAACAGGAAGTGTGTTCCTCGCATCCTTCGGAGCGACAACACGGATACAAGTGGGAAGCACCGGGGTGAGGAGAATAATCAATTGAATCATCCAGATCATCGGAGTAAGTTGCAGACTGTATGCGATTAACCGAGAAGCCATGAGAACGACGAGGAGGAAAATGCCTTGATGACTGAGGAGGTCCTGGATGTCCTCCACACCGATGCGGAGTAACTGCCTTGTCACTGGAAATCCTTGTATTGACCAATTCAATCTGATCAACTCTGTGATGATGATGATGAGATGATGTTGGAACATGCTTAGAAGGAGGATGAAGTTCAACATCATGATGTAACGACAACTCTTCTTCAAGGGGAAGATGTTTTGCCAGAAGAGGAACTTTTAGATTTTCGGCAGCAAGCATATTACTTCTGAGCTTCCGGTAATCACTTCTGGACGCGGGAACTTCATCCACTTCCGGAGAAAGGTTACTTTGTTGATGTTCTTCGAGGTCCAAATTCGTCAGTTTTTGAGCTACTTCAGGTTCGCACTTTTTCCAATTTTTCGCGACTGTCATCACTTCCGGTGGCTCTTTCAAAGCATCAAGGTCGTTATTTTCACGCACGTTTTCATTCGCAGGACGACGCCGACGCAACAGAAAGCAAACGAGCATAGCCAGGGCAAGAAAAGCAACTACCACTGCACCCAGTGCAGCTGCCAGCGCAATCAGGTAACTGGATTCTGCAAAAAAAGGTCAGAAAACTTACATATTTGTAAATTCCAATTATGATGCATATATCGATAACCGGAATTTCTTAATAGTATACAGACTTACGCACATCCCTCAGCTAATAAAGAATACGTTTCAAAATGGCATTTAAGTCAGCCCAATATAGTACCAGCCTGCACCCAGCATTATTAGGGTGTGTAAAAAAATGACAACACAGTAAATTATCCCCTTCCACCCCACATTACCTTATTCGCTTTACTCACGAAAAAGGAAATTTCAACAATAACAAACACCCTATTGAAGCATTTAAAAACACGATTTTCAAAAGAGTTTTTTTATTCTTCTGCACTCCGAGAAACGATACGAGTGCGTGCAACGCGAAGCCAACTTTAACTCAACCGTGAAATCGTCATCCACAAAAAAATCTGAGTTGCTGACAAACCTGAAGAGTTAGCAGCGATGTCCATTTCGATATTCAGCAAAGCCAAGAAATATTTATTTGAACGTTTATCTTCAGCTGACATATCGAGTAGCTGATCTGCAGCAGCATCTGGCGCGTCACTTCCGAAAGTTGTATTCGAAGTCTAGAATAAAAAATCAAATTTGACAGCTCAGATGGCCGACTGGTAAGAGCGTCCGCCTCGGAAGCTATAGACTTGGGTTTGATTCCAAGTGGGGTCAAACCAATGACTTTAAACTTGGTAGTCACAGCTTCCTGCTTGACGCTCAGTATTAAAGGGACAATGTGGAGAACAAGCCGGCAAGTTTATTTGTTGTGTCGTTGGGAAGGGCACTTAGCGGAATTCCCCCATCTTAGCGTGGTAGACAGATAGATGGCAACTATTAAGCGAGCTTGTATGCTGTATAGCGCATTGATCGCTTTCTCAAGATAGGAGGATGCAATTAAGTACAAAAATACTGTCACTACTGACGTTATTATCAAAACAATCCAAGGAAAATTTAGCAGCTGAGAGTGGTGGTCTCTAACCATAACCAAAATTCTCTAGCATTTTATGGTCCCGGGAAGAATTACCTCAATGTACAAGCCTGGGCTATTCAAGCCAGGAGCCACTTGAAGTATGCGGCAAATGCGGTTTTCTCCAGTCGTGAATCGAACCCGTCTCAAACGATTTGAAACTAGCGCAGTAACACTAGGTCATGCCGCTGATGATGTTGCTTTCTAGTACATGTAACTAACGATGAATGGTGGTAGCCCGAGCTTTCAAAATATTAAAATTACTGGCACCAGGTACTGTATTTCAATACACGGTACTCAGCAGGTTTTTTTTTTTAAGGAAAACGCTCAGTGCCCAAAATAAAACGGAAGGAATTCAAATGAAAGTCATTATCTGCATAATTTTTCTTGGTTCTAAGAGCCAGATCGGTATTTCAGGGTTCCAAATCGGGTTTTCAAAACGCCCTTAAAAACTGATAGTTGACATAGTTTCTTACCAGAGTGACTTTGATTACATTCCTTTGATCTTTATCGATACCACAGCGCACCACCAAGGGGTGATAACGAGCGTTTTGGGACATAGCTGGTAACAAACGAACAGCTAAGCAAACATCTTGAACCCAGATGCCCTGAAAATACAACAAAACTTGAAAAGACGATCGAGTCGAGTTGCTCTGTTATGGCTAAAAAATTAATGGATAAACTTAGGTGTTGGAGTCGTTTGATGCAAATTTACCGGAATAACTTGAAGTAAATCGTGCCCAGTCATAAGATTCGAAATCAAGCACTTTTAATTGCCATCAACTCTTATTGACTTGCATTTCATGACTTGCACTAACTCCTATTGTCATCCTGGCATGTCCCTAACAACCATATTTCGATGGCGCGAGACCAAACACATAATGATTGCTTTTACGTGGAAAAATACGTTTTAATTTTAAGTTACACAAACCAACTCTTACAATTGGCATCTTTCCAAGGTCAAAAAACATCTTCACTCGGACACAGTTGGACGCTGGAAGATTATCGGCATTGGGCAAGCATTTGGAAGATGGATCCGGAAGTGCAAGATCATCTTCAACTCCTTTATTAACTCTACAAACTCCACGATCCATACACTGCGGAGTGAAACAATCTTCCTGCACCAACCTCCTGCATGATTCTCCAGGAGGACAATGCGATCCCTGGATGTTGTTCATACTGCAAGATGCTTCTCCACACCACACCTAAAAATAAATAAAAAAAATAATTTTTATATTTTAAAATCAAAATCAAATTTTCATTATATCCACGGCGCAACGTTTAGATGAGTGGAGGGGCTACACAGCTCCGAAGAAACGTCACAGCGATGGAGAGCTGTTGATGACTCTGAGTCCAATTTGACCGACTCGGAAATCGAACCCCAGATTTCCAGCAGCCGGCTGCTTTAATTAAATTTCTGCATATCTTTATTTAAGAAAAGATGAAAACATGAAGCAGTAGATAGGGACACCGTTATCATGACAACCGTCGTCGCAAACTTCCTCATTTACACACTAAAGCAATGGTTAAATTCAGAATTATTTGCAATACATGCGATCGGAAGCGGTGGGTTAACTTTTCCGAACAACAAAGGGTAGGAAGTTACGAACTATTGTACCGAAAAACAGTAAAAAAATGTTTTCATTTAATAGTTACGCACGAATATTTATATTCCATCTGTTAAAATATTCGGCATGACTTTTTGGGCAAAAGAAATCTCACAATAGTTTCTAAAAGCAATTAACATGCAGCTATGGTAGCTAAATATTACAGTATATATTACAATTTCATTACACTGATCAATAATTAATTAATTCCTATATAATCTTAGTAACACACAGTACACACCTTTGTACACTCGGTAACTCCTTTATTACACTTGCAAGTGTTGCACTCGTTGTCCCAGATCGAAGCGTCAGGATGAAAATCCCCATTCATCAAACATGAATTCTTTTGGCTTACAACTGAAAACACTTTTTATTTAGGAGCTGGGTTTTGTAAAGGATACAGTTTGACTCCTTGATCCCAAAGTAAACAATATATCTAAAACGTGTGCTAATTGTTAAGATGCTCGGTTTTGCTCGGATCCGACTCCGCAAACCTCGTCAGGGATTAATTTATAGGTCATAAATTCACTCGCTTTGACTAAGTTAGTATCAATGCAGGTAAACTTTCCGTTGAAATTAGGTTTACCTTGATCACAATTCTTTCCTGTTCTTCCAGGCGGGCACCTGCAGCGGTAATCTCCGATCAAATCCTCACAGACGCTGTTATAAGCACACGGAGAAGAGAGACATTCATTCAAATCTGAAAATAATAATCTCGTTATTCCAAACTTCGGTATCCTATAATTTTACTAGCAGCATATCTGCATTTCTGTTAGCAAACGCAAACTTTGGAAGAAAGAGAAAAAACTAGTTCAGTTTCCAGGTCAAAAAATGCAGGCCTTTTGTGGAGAATACTTAAAATCTTACAAAAATTATAATAATGTTTGTAACAAAGGGTTTTATATTAACCAACTTTTTCAAACGTTTTCCGTTCAATTTTAATTTCGACAATCACAAAATGCAAATTTTAAAATACGAAGTTTAAATATCACGTTTTGAAAAATCTTTTTTTTTCCAAGTCCCTGAATGCAGTATTTCAACTCTATATCAAAACCACATTTAATTCATTTATTTGTTCAAATAAAGTTGATTGACTCGCACCTTCTCGGCTAGACTTATAAAAGAATTTGAGATACAGTAGATTCCTCTGTATTTAAATCTAGGCAGAAAGTGTAAGGTCTCTTTAAAGATTGAAGCATCTATCACAAGCCTATGCTTCAAAAATTAATTTCTAAAGTTTCGATACTACATGGCATAGAGGCGTGTCGGTATGAAAATAAAATTTCGAAAAATGGAAACACAAATTAAGCTGCTCAAAAGTGGTGCAATTATACATTAAGACACATCATCTCTTTCAATTCTTAGATCACATGATTACAATTTTGCTGAATCATGATGACTTTGAATTTCAACATTGCGGTTTCTACTAGAATTTTTGGAAAAATTGAAATTTTAAATTCTTAAATTTGAACATCAACTACAATTATTTTTACTGTAGACACTAAAAATAAAAATACTTCAGTTTCATAAAAAAGAAAGAAAATTTAACAAAGTTAAAACTTAAATGATTTTCAAAGCATTGAACAAAACACTCCAAAACACATTGAGAAAGGCAGAGATGTTAGCTGGCGCTCTTCCGGACATCATCAAATGTCCCAAATGCATGTCAAATGAGATCGGTTCCGACTGTGAATTGAACCAGTTCCAAAGGTTCTGTAACCCGAAGTGCTGTATCGCTACCTTATGTTAGTGATGCTCCTTAATAGTAAACAGAGCTATTTTATTATGTAATTTGACCGTAACACCGAACAGAGAGAGCCCAACACAAAATCAGTAAAATCACCAAAAATTTCAAATAAAATATAGAAATTTGAATATGACTTTGCATTTTAGCTTTATATTCTCCCCCTGAAGAGGCTATAAGGCGAAATAGCCTGTTCAGAGAGTACTGGCTAATTTTGAGTTTACCAGTTCGTAAAAATTAGAAAACTTACTTATTCTGCAATCCGGTCCATCAAAACCTTTCAGACATTTACAAGTGAAGTGGTTAATACCATCAACGCAAACTCCCCCGTTGTAACTAAAAAAAAAAATCATTTTTTAAAAATCATCAAAACGTGACGAAACACGTGACTTGACTTACCAAGGTTGAGGCGAGCAGTCGTTGATATCTAAAAAACAAAAAAAAATTGAGAAAAAAATTTAGCGAAAACTTTTGAATAGTGGGAAAGGAAGTCGCTCACTATGTAAACGACTTTACAATATGTGAGAAATTTGGTTTGTTTTGTTACTTCGTAGCTGCCAATATATCAGTCGTTAATGCACAATAAAGCATCACGCAAAACCACATGAGAGCGAGCCGATTTCCAAACATCAAAGTGTCATTTGTTGCCATTCTAGGAATTTTACACGCAATAATTCTGTCAAAAATCGTTTTCGAACAAAAAGAACATTTTAGGTAAATTTAAACCGCTAAAATTTAACAAATTGAAACGATATAGTTAGAAAAACACACGAATCCCATTAATTCTGATTATTGAAACGAAAAAGTGAGAAATTGACAAGTGTAATCTCCATGATTTCAAATTGAATCATATTAGACAGTTCTGTTTTCTAAGAAAAACAACACCAGTTGCGGTGAAGAGGCAAAGGTGTGAAATTCATCATAACAGAGCACGCAAACTTCGATAAATCTTAATAAATTTTGACAGTAGAAAATATAAAAAGCTAGCAAAAATATAGAAAATGTAAAAGAAAAACAGCACAAAATTTACTGAGCGTAAAAATCTAAATCCCATTCACCACTCAGAAAATATCATCAAGTTTTAAAGTGATACAATCTAAAAGTTTTAAGGTGATACAGCTCAGATGGCCGAGTAGTAAGAGCGTCCGCCTCGGGAGCTGTAGACTTGGGTTTGATTCCGAGTCGGGGTCAAACCAATGACTTTAAAATTGCTATTCACAGCTTTCCTGCTTGACGCTTAGCATCAAAGAGACAGTGTGAAGAACAAGCCGGCAAGTTAACTTGTGCCGTTGGGAAGGGCACTCAGCGGGATTCCCCCATTTTGGTGTGGTAGACAGATGGATGGCAACTCCTAAGCGAGCTCGTATAGCGCATTGATCGCTTTCTTGCGATAGGAGGATAAATATGCAACTGAAAAAAAAAATACAACCGGAAAGAATATTACGCTGTTCACATGTCAAACCAGCGAACTTTCTTATTCAGAAAGCCAGTTCGCTTATGACTCGCATTAACTGGACATTCGGAAAAGGTAATTGTTAACTGTGGCCGTGGCCATTACTTATTAGCGCTATATATCTATCAACTTACTCTCTTGGCATTGGGGCCCAGCAAATCCATCTGGACAATAACACTCATAAGAATCTCCCACTCCTACGCACACACCTCCATTTTTGCAAGGTTGGCTAGTGCATACTGATATTGTACCTACGACATAAACAGCAAAACTACGTAAGAGAAGCAATCTACACTTAAATTATGCTGCAAACCCAGTGTCTTCATGAGTAAAATACCTTAGACGAACCACTACCGCAATCAACAAGCCTGATCAAGAATCTACACAATATAGAGCAGTTTATTCCAGCATTTTTTACGTTGTAGACATAGTGCCACGATGTTAGCGCTTGAAATACGATGCCGAGAAAAAGGACAAATAAGTCATCCTGGAAAGTCGGCGGAGTATTATTGAAGATGCGTGGCGTTCGAATGAATCCTATTTATCTACAGGACCAAGTTGGAGCAATCAAGAACCGCCTCAAATAGAAAAATGAGCAACGATGCAAGTTTTACTTCAGTTGGTTTAAACTCAGGCTAGTCTTCTGTATTTCTGCTGTAATACACACTGTCCATTCGAAAGTAACTAGTTGATATTTTCAGACTAGTTCAACGAAAAAGCAAACTTCTGAACTTACGTCTGGTACACGATTCTCCTGTCCATTCAGCCGGACAATGGCACACATACGACTTCTTTTTTTCCACACAAGTACCACCATTCGCACATGTATTGTCATCACAATAGTGATCCCCTGGAATTTTCATGCAGCTGTTACAATGTGATCTTACTGGGCAAAGCAGAAGATATTTAACAAATAAAGAGGTTATTTTTAATTTTTTGAACGGAAAACTCAACAGTAATTGAGGGAGATTGCGAAGTGAGCTTGCGCCCTTCGAGTCAGCAGCCACCCGGTATATATGTGAAATGCGATCGGCTCCAGCCGTGAATTGAACCCGTCACGTAGGATCTGTATCTGCAACCTGCGCGGTAACGCTACGCCATGTCGCTGACGAAGGGAAAAGGTAAAGCACTGTGATAAAACAACTACTGCCTGCTTACATAAGCATTTTTTTCAATCGGTTACTTATTGAATATTGGGTAGATTAATGGGTTAAATTTTCTATTATTATACTAAAATCACGTCCAAAAAGTATATTATTCAAAATTTCGAAACTACTCCAAACTGGTATATTCTTAGGCTAGATTATACGCATTTTCCGAGCTTTGCAAAAAACTTTGCACCGTCATGAGCTTGTCGTAATCTTTGCTTCATCATGATGAGATCACATGCAATCGATTAAAAACTGATCATGTAAATAACTTAAGAAGCTGGTTATTCGATTGATATTTAAAAATCGAGTATAATAGTTTCTTCCGTGTTGTTTTCACATTCGAGCATCAGAAGTTTTCGAATACAACAAGTTTAACTCAATCATAATGTCTGACTGTCTGTTTTCGGTATGAGCTGCAGTCTCTATTTGCAAGTCTTTCGTTAGAGCTAGACCAACCTACCACACCGAGTAGATTGCATGAAACCATCAATAGCGTAATAAAACAAGAAAATGCGGAACAGATCAGAATTCACCGCTTAAGAAAAATCAAATCTTCATTATACTCGCGATATTACGTCGAAGCGTGTAACCTAGTCGCGGGGTCCATCTTCGCGGCAACACAGCTACGAAGAAACATTGCGCAGTGGCGAGTCATTGGCAACCTTGTGTCCGATTTGACCGGCCAGGGAATCGAACCCCAGACCTCCAACACCGACAGCGATAAGCTTAACAGCTGAGCTAACTGGAAGGTCTGTTCAAGACAAGACATGTCAGGAAAAGCATAAAAAGCGCAGCGTTAGTATGATTGAGTCTCTGTGCTTGACAAAGTTAACAACACTTAATCTTTATCTAAGTTGGCTCGATCAAAACTGACATTATATCAAACCAAAAAGCTTAAAGCATTACGTGATCGCGCTGCACTTTCATTGGTCAAAAACGGTCATGTGGATGTTAAACCGTAACAAAAAATAGCACAAAACCTAACCAGTCCCAGACTCATCTAGAAAACAGAAAGCTTATCTCGCATCAATACAGGTGTTTGGTGGTGTCAAATTTAGTGAAACCTTTTTGCCCCACGTAACCTACAACCATAAACCCATAACCATAGACAATACAAAGGCACTAAATGTTCTTAAAGGCACGCTAATAACAAAACTATACCTCACGTACGATGCAGAGTTTTGACAGCAATACCCAAAGAGGAAAAGTTTAACAGCAAAAAGTGAGAGCTTCTTACGAAAGCGCACGTTTATATTAAAAATGCAGGCAAAACCACAACATTCAAGCATTTTCAAACCAAGAGAAAACTATAACCGGCCCGTTAACGCAGTGGTTAAAGACATCGTTATCGGAGCGGAAGGTCTGTGGTCGATTCCCGGGCCGGTCAAATCGCACATTGTCACCAATGGTTCGCCACCGGCGCGACGTCTCTACGTTGCCCAGGCGTTAAGCCAGAGATGAGCCCCGCCACTCGTTTCACGCTTCGGCGTAATATCGTGAGTATAATCAAGATTTAACTTTGATTTTAGAAACACTCCATTTTTTCATTCCTGCAATACACGCATTCATCTTTTACAACTGGCTGGATGCGCTACACGTAAAGAATACATTTATCATTCTTGACTAAACAAAACCAAAGCATTTAAGAAAAAAATCACAAAAACCACAAAAAATCGATTAAAAAACGAGCAACAGATACGAAAAACTAAGTAGGAATTCTAAACAAACGTAACAAGAACATTAGACAGGATAATCCTGTAAGGAATGTCTAATCGCTTAAACAAATCATTTTATATTGTCAAACATTACATGAAAAATGCACAAAATTAAAATCTATAGGTGCAATAAATTATTATCTATTTTGAAAATTAAATGAGATGAGTTACTTCCTATTTTCTCCAAAAGAAAGTAACTTAGCATCGGATTAAATTGTGATGTAACATCAATTTTTAAACGAACTTTCGCAAAACCTATGTTAGGGATATTATAAAGACGTGAATTGAAATGAGATATGTCAAGGCTTACAACATAAAACATGCTAAACATATCGTGGGAAAGCCACGAGTAGACAGACAAGTACAGACAAGTTGGACATGACAATACCATTTAATCTTTAGCTAACCTACACACACATTTAGGTTAGCAAAACTACGCAAAAATACCGGTACCGTAAAGAACAAAAACTGATTTTATCCAATTTTACTTTTTTCACTATTCACTTAATTTCGATCCACTATTACCAACGTAAAAAATAAAAAGCAGAAGTGTGCTGGGTGTTAACAAGTTTGTAAAAACTGAGTGACCTTTTCAACAATAGAAAAAGTGTAAAAGACCATGAAACAAAACCCTAACAAGCTTAACACGATGGATAATACACGAGTCAAAACAATGTATCAAATTGTGTTCTTATGTATCTTTCCCATCCACAACTCAAAACAACGTTAACAAAAGACTTAATTTACCGTCATAACAAAGGATAAGCCAAGTAAAACGTTGAATTACCAATCAAAGGCCATGACTTAATCAACAGCAACCAAGGTTATATCTATTAAAAATTATCGAAAAAAACAAAACATACAATATTTGAATGCCTATTCCAAAAACGAAAAATATTTTCGAGACTTCAGTAAA
Organism: Trididemnum miniatum; assembly: GCA_964006365.1. Lineage (NCBI taxonomy): Eukaryota > Metazoa > Chordata > Ascidiacea > Aplousobranchia > Didemnidae > Trididemnum > Trididemnum miniatum. The sequence goes on from OZ023239.1 coordinate 14,621,957, forward strand.
TCACGTTGTTCTTTGTTTGCAGCTGCATGGTGCTGCAACCGGGCCCAAATGATAAAGTGGCCCAAAAACAATTTGGACCCATTTGCAACACCATAAAGCTGCAAACAAAGGGCAACACGAAAAAAGACTTAAAAACCGAAGAACAGTATAATTAAACAGGTTCTCTTACCCTTATTTATCAAAAAACACCGCTGTGACTTGAGGGGCTAAAAGTTAGCAGTACAACTTAAAAGAAATTGACGAGGCCAATAGGCCAGGACATACTTGATAGGAACAAATAACCCAATATGGTAGGCAGACATGTTTTACATACTGGACATTCAGTTCATTTATCCAGCTAAAACCACAAGGCTTTCAAACAAAAATGCTTAATGTAATAACAAGATAACGCACGATAAGTTAAATTCTTGTCTAGCCAGTGGTACTTACGGGAAGCACATGTTTTTCCTTTCCAAGGCGCACGGCATTGGCATATAAAATCATCTGAAAGTGAAGTGCAAGTCCCTCTACTGCGACATGGGTTGTCGCTGCATTGATCAATATCTGCAAAAATTGTACTTTTATTTGAAACAAGAAAAGTTTTTATCAAAAATTTTTTCTACACAATGGTTCTTGAACTTTTTGAGCCTGGAGCAGGTAACGGCCAATATAACACAATCACACTAGTGGGTCATTACGCGATATTTGTAGTTGGGTTTTCGAACCCCTTGTAGTACCTTCGCAGACTCCGAAAGGGTTTATTAACCTCAGGTATCAAAGCCTTGATCTACAGTGTACGGTACTAACTGATTTTATAACACAGATTCAGTTGCTTTCACTAACAACGCATAGGTCTACTAGGTAGCAAAAGACTAATATTAACGATTTTTTCAGACAAAATTTACTGCCTACGCTCAAATAATTCAAACTGAAATTATACATAATATCGCACCAAGTTAAGCAAAATTTAAAACTCTACATTACTTACTATCTTCGCAATTTTTTCCTTGCCATCCTTCAGCACAAATACATGTGTAGGAATTGACTTCATCTATGCAAGTGCCACCGTTTTGGCATCTGACTCCAAGGCAGTTGTCCACATCTGAGTCACAGAGCATGATAAAGTAGAGAAAATAACTCTAATTCACATTAGGTAGCTAGAATTAAAACTTCTACTAATTTTAATGATAACGCATTTAAACAATCGTGTTGTTTTTGTGATTTTGGTAAAAACTAACTCGAGTTTTAAATATTTAACTTTTAAGCTTGCTCAGTGGCACGGCGTTACCCGTTTTGCAATAACAGAAGGGCAAAATTGTGATTCCCGGTCCATCCCTACGTTACAGCAAACTGATGTTCCGCAGAGTGACTATTGTCTGTAAAAGATTCGTTATTATTTTACCCAGAAACAGCAGACCCAGAGGATGCAATCTTTTGACAACTTGAATCTTGCATTATGGAGGATGACCTAACTGAGCATCAAACCCATGAAAACAGCTGCAGAGCCCAATGTGCCAACAACTCAGTCAAGACCATTTGCATAGGTAAAAATCTACGTGGTTTTTTGTTGCTTTTTATTCTTACGAAGACGTAAAAACTTTAAAAGTAAATTTTGTGTAAGTAATAAACTTAGAGGGTACAAGGCAAAACACTTAATAATTTATTGCAGATGATCATCTATATGAATCTTTCATAATGCAAAAGCACTTTTAGAAAAAATATCTTGACACAATCTCAGATTTGGAAGCTAAAACTAAAAGCTTTCCACATTCTAAAGCTTCTACCTCCATCATATTTTGTTGGTAAAACAAAAACGTCAGTTATTTTACGTCATTATGACCTCTGGTGACGCATCTAAGAAGCCAATTTGTTTATGAAACGAAAAACTTAAGCAATAGACTCCTTAAATTGCTGAAATCTAACTATATGTGTCACCATACCCAACAGGTTCTAAACCATTAGAATGCAAAATTACTCAATTGCAACCAGATGGAAAATTGTACTTAGATGTAAACGAATTGAAAAAGAGACATTAATATTGATAGCAGTGTGGTGACCTCCCATTAATAAGAGATGAAATAACGATAAGCGAATAGTAATGAAAGTTTATCAATGATTTCAAAGAAATACAAACATCCATCGGCTAAACAATCCAATTCGTCACAAAATTTGTCGTAAAAACAGCTGCAAACTAACCTAAGTTCCCAAAAAACAGAAAAGGGAAAATATGCAGTAGAGGTACAAAAACCCCAATGGTTTTGCTACAAAACCCCAATGGTTTGGCTAGTGCAACAAAAGCTGACTCTACAACAATTATACTCACTAAACTCGCAATGTTTTCCTTCATAACCTCGGTCGCAAATGCATTTGTAATTATTGTCAACGAGGCTCAAACAGGAACCGTGGTCTCCGCAGATCTGAGATGGTTCCATTTCATAGCCAAGCTCACTGACGTTAGACCGTACGTGGACCGTACAGGAATCGATAACTAAATAAAAAAGGGGTTGGTATTATAGTATATAACAATATTCGTGTTCTGCAACTAAATGTTTAAGTGTAGTTATCAAACTAACAACTGAAAATTCAACAGTATATTGAGAGAGATTGCGAAGTGAGCTTGCGCTCTTCAAGTCAGCAGTCATTCGGAATATACGTTAATGCAATCGGCAGTATTCTTGGTAAGCAAACTTTTTGGATCATTTGCAAAAAAAATTGATTACAGTTAAAATGTAAGAACAACAGTCTTAAAATCAAATCAAAATCTTCATCATACTCGCGCTTTTACGCCGAAGCATGTAACGAGTGGCGGGGCCCATCTCCGTTGTTTAACGCCTGGCCAACACAGCTCTGAAGAAACGTCGCAGCGGTGGAGAGCCGTTGGCGACACTGTGTCGAGTTTGACCGGTCAGGGAATCGAACCCCAGATCTCTTGTATCGATAGCGTGCGCTTAAAAACTGAGCTAACCCGCCGGTAAAACAATAGTCTTCTTTGACATAAATTCGAACATTGTAGATCCGTTTTGCTGCTTAAGAAAAATGTAAATCATTACGTTTTTAGACCACGGGGGGTAAAAAATACAAAAATTCCACAAATAAAATCGATCTTACCTTCACATGGGGTGGTTTTACAAACGTCTCGTAAAATTGAGCAATTTTTTCCTTCATATTTTGAGCTACAATTGCAGTAATAATCGTTCAACATATTGAAACATTGCCCTCCATTTTCACAAGGGTCAGGGGTACAATGACCCTTATTAAGCTGCAAAAAGAACATAAAAATGACACAAAACATTGTATTTTGCAAGTCTACTTTTACAAGTAATTTAAACGCACTGTACCTACGCTAGTAAAAAGTGTAAAAAAATAATATGTTACTAAACTTGCAATTTGAAAAAAATGCTTGCAAATTGCACAGGTAAAATTTTCACTTCAAAAATGATGTAATCAGCTTAAAGAATTACCAAGTCTAACGGGAGATCAAAATCTTATAATACTATTATAGTGTGAAGATGACACAATTAAGGTGGTTCAACTGAGTTCAGCCCTATAACAGCTGCTGCAATATGCTTTGTCGACGAACACCCATTAAAAAAGGCAGAATTTAACATGGACAAAATGCGTTTGAGCTCAAAAAGTTGCGTCGAACACCTTTTAGGAATGTATAGTTAGTAGTCTAAAATCTTGTATCGGTTCTAAAAAGGTTTGATATCTTTCTAAATATAAAGCCGCAGTGCGGCGATGGCATTATATCGTTTACCAGATGCTTCGCAACGTGGAAACGTACATTAATCAATATTGGGTGGGGGTGGGGAAATATTCTAATCCATAACAAAACAGAAAATAAACATTAAAACTGTTTGAAATTTAAATTTTTACTGATTTTCAAAGAAAAAAGGCGAATTCATAACATCTTTGCAAAGCAGAATGGCGAGTCTTGCAAATTTTTGAAAAAAACTACATTTAGGATCATATATATAACCAAAACAAGATAAAGCATACTAGGTTTTATTTTAAAAATGTTAGTTGCTTATGCTTAAAATAAACCTGTCGGAACTAAAAATAGAGCAAAATGCCATTTTCCTCCAAAATTTTTCTTGTTTCTAGGACCTGAATTTCATTCTAAAAACGCCTTCAAAAAAAACTATGTACACAAAATTGCACATTTAGCAACTAGTAGGCCTAATACTAGCATGAAAACATTTTTGAGTTTTTTTTTTTGTTTGCTTGTTATTACTCAGGCAGTTTTAATAATATTACCTGGCAACGACGGCCTGAATATCCAGACGGGCAAATGCAAAGATAATCATTCACTTTATCAATACATTTTCCTCCTCTTAAACAAGGGTCGCTTGCACATTCGTTTATGTTCACTTCACATCTCTTGCCTGCGTAACCAGCAAGGCAGGCACAAACGAACCCATTAATTGAATCCTAAAAAATAGATGCTCTTAATCTATTTCTTTCAGAAAAATGACGTCACAAAACGTATGACGTCACAAAACCAGCAGAAACTTTGCTACAAAGCAATTAAAATCGCAAAACTTTATCTAATGAGCTTTGCGCAACTTTCGTAATTATAAAATCTGAATGTGTTACGAGAACAAACTGACGAGCGTAAATTTCATTCATAAAAATTAGAGTAATTTCAAACACAATGACACAGCTTCCCTTAATTTTCAATGGCATCTTTAAAATAAAAGCAACCATCAAAAATTCGACACGCATTATGCGATAATTGTAGCGATAAATGCAAAAATCACATGAATACAAAAAATTACAATAATTTCAAAAAAGAAGAGGCATATCATTATAATAAAGAACCAAATAAAAGCAATGATAGTATTAATAAAAACTGCACAAAAACATGAAACTTCTAGTTACGAAACGTTCAAAATCCCTTTGGCAGTTTTTGCTTTGTTTATTATGCTTGTTTATAAAGGTCGCAGGCCAGTTGGCCGATAAAAAACAATCCCAAACAAAATTCGGACCTTGAAAGCCAGAAAAACAATACCCAACGATAACCAGACTTACATGTTGCAAGGCGCCAAGATGACGTCACTACTGCGTAAAAATGACGGCACCAATTACAAATTTACCAACAATAAGTGACAAAAATCACAACATTGCTTTGTTCAAAATAGGATATATAGCGTCGGAAAACTTCGCTAAAACTATGTGTTAACAACATATTATAGCCTATATCCTCCCATAAATCATGTCACAACTCACCACACATGTAGCTCCATTCAAGCATTCTTTATTAGCGCATCCACTAATGCCTGAAAAACATATTTAGCCAAACTAAAACCTTGGTAGTTGAACGAAAATGCAAAGTAGCACTTTCTTCCATTATTTTTTGCATCCACGGGTAAAGCGAGCAGCTATAGCAGATATAATACAAATGTATATTTTCAGGAGGTTGTTGAGAGGGGCATTGTGCCATGCCCCCCATTTAAATTTTGCCATTTGGTAACAAAAGATTAAATGTTGCGATGTGACTAAAATGTATCACACTCTTTTGATGGCTCTTGCAGATTATGGCCTGCCCTTCCCCCCTCCCCTTTTTAAAACTTTCCGCTGAGCCACTGAGCATAATGCATCTCAATCGTTGCATTTCGAACCCCTTGCGGTGGTCTTTGGCAAGCTAACGTACAAATAACAGCTAAAGCATCTGAAATTTTGCCACCATGAAAAACTAGGTAAAAAAACAAACTTAAGGCTACTACATGGTTTAGCTGCAAAAGGTGAAGTTTTTAACCCCGTATCTTGTAAAGTTTTCGGGGTAAAAATGACTGCAGTCAAATAAACCAAGACTGCTTTTCGCATAATGCCAAAATTGTTTCGGAAACTACAATATCAACATATTTGCGAGAACTGGCCTCTCTGGGAGTGTAAACCCATGAGAAACACAAGAGGAAAATAAAAATTCATTATTTTAAGAACATGAAATCAGCGACATTATAACCCACACTATCATCGAAAAATCGCGCTTAGCACGACGTATTTGGGAGCGTAGGCGCCATATTGAAAATTTACTAAGCACAGAATTATTTTCGATTGGTCGCAATTCAATGAAACATTAGCTAAATGTCAAGAGGAAGATGAATAAAGCAAATATCAACGTTCTAGTATTTGCAATTTTCTAATTTTTGACAGACAAAGCTGGATGCTGTCTGCTCACTGATCAACTTGGCCTAATATTGCAAAAAAATAAAAATGGTTATAATCAGCTTTTCAAAACGTGTTCTATGACGGAGTCAGAGCAAATACATTAGTAAAAATATATCACGTTTAGATCAAGTATAGTAAAAACATAAAGCACAAAAACCCAACGGTCTGTTTCCAAAAACCCAACCCGAAACTGAGATCATCAGGGGTGTCGTTTTATATTTTTAACGTATTTTATCTGAAAGTGGTATTTTACTGACATAATCACCCTGTCCACATGCCCAATTTTAGTGGGATTTAAGCCCACGGTTTATGGTACTAGTTTCTACATCATAGTCAATTTCTTGATGTTACAGTCATTTTTTTACTATGACATCAAAAAATTGATTATGACGCAAAAATTGAACCAAGAACAGCGGGGCTAAAGCCCACCAACGTTGGACATGTGGACAGGGTAAATGCAAAAAATCTTTAGTTCGACATCACAGCACGAATACTTCCATTGACTTACTCAGGTCGCAGTTGACTCCTTTCCATCCTGGTTCGCATTCACAATGATAATATCCAGGCAGATTGCGGCAACTGCGCGCATGCACACACGGACTAGCCTTGCATTCATCCGCGTCTGCACAAAAAAGTAAGTTATTCAAACCGTAATTCAATTTATGGTGAGTTCACAAGTCACCTACCAGCTCGATTTTATTTGCCCTGTCCATCATGCCCAGTTGCCCAGTCCATGATGTCTAGTTTAAGCGGTCTAAAAGGCAGGGGCTTTCTGCATAATCAAGTTTTTGATGTCATATTTGAAAAAGTGATTATGACATCAAAATTTGATTGCGATGCCGAACACCCGTGGGTATTTGCCCCACTCAAAAACAAGGGAACATGGTAAATGCAGAGTTCAAGCACTCCCAACCTCCCACAAAAACCATAGTAAACATCTCATCAAAATGCGTGTTAATTTTAACGTTGATGATTTATTGGACAACTTTACCGTTGAGATCGAGTCATTGAATCAATTAATCAGGGTCACTTTTGGATGACGTCAAATCTTGATGACGTCATCACTTACGAGTATGACGTAGCAAGTGGTCCTTGACAATATTGTTAAGTGATCGATCAGAAACAGTTATCATAATTTGCTAAAAATGAGTCACAAAACGTGTAACGTCACAAATCATTTATGGGCTGATACGATTAATTAAGTACGCACACGCACTGGGACAATTGGCCGGTGCATTAATTGCCCTAACAACTAAAGATCAAACAGCAAAAATGTATCAAATAAAAAATCCAGCATGGTAGATTTATATTGTTTTTTATCAGTTGTCTTTTAAAACATTTTTTTACAAATAGGAAAAAGAAAATGGATATGCAAGGCAGTGTAAAACTTAATTGCATAACTTATGTTATTTTCTTTTTCTTCTTCTTAAGATTTTATACTGCCTCGCTCATACTGCCGAAGATGACCGCTGAATCCATGATACCGAAACGTCCAGTCACAAATAATTTGCACAATGAACATGTCAGCTGAAACCTTAAGCCAATTTTGTGCAAATTTACCTTATACGTTCATGGCTTTAACGCAACGATAAAGAAATTTGCAATTAAGAAATCAGTATATATATGCTGAGATGACGTGAAGCATTAGTACTTTCTGAGCATGTTATCTACAGAAAAGCCTTCGCCACTCGCTCTCTACTAAAACCATGTAAAACACTTATGTCATTATAAGACAGCGCGGCACTGTACATTGCAAATGCAAACACTAATCTGCAAAACCCAACACGTCGGCAATGTGAAAGCCAATCTATCACAACTATTCTCACTTTGGTGGTTTCATACTTAGGCTACCAATAAAACTTGAAGGCCAAGTTATTATACATGGGGGATTGTAAAGCAGGCGCCAGAAAAAGCTAATACGCATAAATTAAGTAAGCCATACCGGCGTAATCTGAAAGATAAGATCAGTATAGTCTTCTATGCAGAAGAGCCAGAGTTTAAAATGCAATATAGAGCTTTTCTCAATTCATATTTCATGAAGAAGCGAGGATAAAAAAACAAAAAATCTCAAAAGTTGTTTATCAAATCTTCGCTATTCAGAAAATTCTCAACGAAATGTGGAGAATGAAATGCTATTAATAATGTACGAAGTAGGTATTAACCGTACCTATGTACATGAATGCCACCAAAGGCACCGCCAAGAGAAAGTGATAATTTGGATCCTAAAATGACCCTCAGCGGCACGGCAAACGACCAACACGCGAATATTTCACAATCGAAAGCTTACCAACAGCGAAATTTACAAAAAAATGTAATTTTTCTATTTGAAAGTAAATAAAATTAGGTAAAAACAACTTTTGGCGGATTCTTTTAAATTCATTTTACGATTTTTCAAAGAAAAACAAATACCATGAGCTAAGATTTTTTACGTGCCTTATCCACAGGTTATTTTTTCGTAGGCCAAAGCCTGCGGGGCTATCTCACTCACAAATTTTTCAATGCTAAAACTTTTTAAATACGATATTGAAAATCCGATTATGTATGTAAAAGGCCCAAGGAGCTTTTGCACTACGAAATTGGATATACGTAATTTAGTCGGCAGCGTGGCCGAGTGGTTCGGAGCGTCGTTTTCACGACGGCCATGATCGCAAGGTTGATGGTTCAACTCCCACTCAAGCCTCGTTGTTGCGTCTTTGAATGAGATGTTTCACGACAATTATCTCTGATTGATGGAATCTGACAAGCAGCAAAACAAAGTCAGAAGCAAAACTCAACCAGAAAACTCGGAAACAAAGGTAACTCCTAAGCGAGTTTGGATTCGTCTTCTGCATAGCGCCTCCGTCGCTTTTTCGTGACAGGAGGATAAAATGCAGAAATCAATCAAATCAATCATACGGCCAATATAGTTCTTGTCTAAGTTAAAATCAATCAAGGTCAGTGAAATGAAAGCGAAATAATCATTCAGAATTTTAAAATTGTGGACCAAACTCTCTAGTCCTTCATACAATCATAAGAACTATAAAACCGGTGACATCACAGGTACATCGTGAAAATATACTTCCTAACAAGCTGTTTCGCAATTTAGACTCTTCAGGGGGGAGACTAATGCATTAAAATTGAAAATTTAGTGTTTATTCATATAAAAACCTGCTCTATGGTAACTTATTCCACGCAAACTTTGCAAGCGTTTTTAATTAAAGCCCAAGTAACATGATGCTTCAAATAAATATTTAATAAGATGAATTTTCCGCTAAAAGACAATAAAATGCAAGATCAATTTCAGAGGCATTTTTGTAGCAAAAGCTTGCAACAAAACTTTAAAAAACTGTGATCGAAAACAATCAAAAACGATAAAACGTGGCAAAAATCGCCCAAAATATTATGTAAGTTATGCAACAATTCTCATTTTAATAATTATGAAATAGCAGTTATATATTACAGTATTATAATTTTATGAATTCAACAGTAAAAAATAGAAGCCTCAGGTTTGACTTACCAAGTTGGCAAGTTGTTCCTTCCCAGTGAGGGGGGCATTCACAGTCAAAGCCCCCAATACGATCATGGCAGGTACCCCCGTTGCTGCAAGGTTGAGATGCACAGTCATCAAAATCTGAAAAAAGCAAATTCTTCCATTTCATTTTTTTTCTCTCGTTTTGATATTTACGTAACTAATGAATCCTGAAAATGAGTAATTAGCAAATTCAATTCAAATAAACAGGAATTAGCAAATGGGATTGCTAACATGCAAAAAAGCAACAAATGTATGATGTCACAAAGAGAGTTTTGAGCAGAGGTATCTGGAATACCTCTGAGATGCCATAACTCATCAGCATTAAGAGTCATTCTTTCCGAACTAAGGAGATGCCGGTAACAACAGTTATGATTCATTAAGGGCATGAAAGAATGCTGTCAAAAAGAGCAGCTGAAAATTAGTATATTTTGAAAGTGGATACTTTAAGGCGACAGAAAGGCACAAACCGAGCTGTCCATGGGCAGGTGCCACCGACTGGAGAGGTTGTGTAGGGTTAGGTCACACTACAAAACAGGTAAAAACCGCTTTACAAGAATAACATTGAAGACATCAAGGCAATAAAGCGTACTTTTTATGTGTAAGTTGATTTGAAAAAGAAGATTATCCATTTGAGCATGGTGTGAGACTGGTCATCCACAATCCTTATTGCGACACGACGATATAAAAACGGCGACGTATTGGCGTTTAAAATAGCGAATTTTTCTCGACGACACTTCACTAAACGAAGTCGAGAAGCACAAAACAATGAACAATTTCGTATTCCCACGGCACTTGAGGTATCTACTAGTTACCCACACTCAATTTTATTGATAACTATTTCGAACAAAGAAAGTTATAAAGTAACTAAATGTATGATGAATTTATGAATGAAGCCAGTCACTCAAAATCACAACTTGGAATTTATACAACACAAACTTTGAGCAGCTCTTGGCATTAAGTTATTTGCATTGCCCAATGCAAAAGAACGTTAGAGCTGCTTGGTAAAACAAACCGAAACAAAGATTCGTTATCATCTTTTTTAGTGAAAACGACGAAAAAAGCAAGATCCTACTTCCCTGCAATGTCGTTTAACACAGAAACTACGACTCCTTCTCAAACTCAAAATCCTCTCAAAAAATCGTTTTTAATATCTACAAATCGAAAGTAGCATCAAACTATTAAAAAATCTTCGTGTGGAGCGAGCCACAAGCGCACCTTCCCCGCATATCAAATGTGCAGAGTGCACTTAGTCTGTGCAAGCAAATGGCTTTGCACGCGTACGCAGAGGAGGCGAATAACAATCACCAAAAACTAAACACACGAATAGCTACTACTGTTTATTTAAACAGCGTGGTGTTCGATACGCAGAGTAGTTTATGAGAAAATACTAAAATAAATAAACAACAATTGAACAAAACAGCGCGTTAATTGACTTAACTTTCCAACCTCTTTAGCCGCGGGCTAAATCGCTAGAAAACGGGGTCAAAGGCAGAGAAGAAAGTAACCGAAAGCACCAATCAGCAAAAACATCCCAATACAGTATGGTATTAATACTAAAACGCACTACAAGTGCTGTACATGAGTAACCGTCCTGCAACTGCGAAAATTATTAGAGTTATATCTTGGAGTTCTAAGGTATGTGAAGCACTTAGACCTGATATTCGACTAAATCAGATCAAAATCGATTTTGGGAAATGATTTTTAGTTTTTGAGCTTTAGGTTCGGACCAAATCAAGCCCAAAATACTGACTTCAAATAGCCACAAATCAAACTTCCTCATTTGTGACAATTTTTCAAAGTGTAAATGGCGCTTAAAAACACTACTGTCGCCCAAGGCTTTCAGCGAAAGCAATGAGGATAAACCGAGCGGATAACCGCCTATTTTTCAACCACAAAATCTATTTATTATTTATGCAGTGGATGTAAGATGTAATTGAATTGTAAAAATCCTAAAGCGGTTTGGCACGTCAATAGTGATTACAAAGCCCCGAGTAAAACAGGGAAAAATAATCGTTTGTCTCTTTAAAATTCGCAAGACTATCATCGCTTTACAAACGCTTCATCAAAAAAACGTTGAGACAGCGCAGCGCTCAAATTACGGATTCCAGGCACGCGTAAAATAAGAAGGCGTGCAAAAACGAAACGAGATAAAATCGAAAGTTACTTACTTTCCTGGCATGTAAGCCCAGTCCAACCTGCTTGACACACACACCGGAAAGTGGAGCCTTGGTCTTGACATACACCGCCATGCAAGCAAGGGTTAGATATACAAGAAAATTCAGCTGTGAATTAAAACATATAGGTTTAAAGATATCAGCCAGTTGACGCAAGTGGCAAAGGCATCGGCGCGGTGAGGGAGGTCATGGGTTTCATTCCAGGGCTAGTCAAATTGAGTAGTGTTGCCAACGGCTTGTCTTTCTTCAGAGTTCTAAGATGCATTTTCCACAAACGTTAAGCCGCCACTCGTTTCACGCTTCAGCGTAATACCGCGAGTATACTGAAGATTTTTTTCTGAAGTTTAAAGACAACTTAAGCCTGCTATCGTGAGCCCAAGCGGGAAAGTGAAAGTTGTTGCCTTGGAAAATAAGAGACAAAATGTTATCACAGAGCTGCCTACAGAGCGCGATCGATGCAGCATGGAAGCTTTTTGCTCGCGGTATGGAAGATTCGGAAATCATCTTCACGTGAAAACGTCACATGTAATCGTATTAACCGAATATCACAATACTTTGATTGCAGTTTAATAATTAGTGGAAAAATGGATAATTAACTTTTTACAAAAAATATCCACCAAGGAAACTATATTGTTCATTTCTTTTTATTATACTCGTGTGATACGCTGAAGGGTGTCGAAAATTTTATTGTAATTCTTTTACATAAGCAGCAGGTAGTCGAGATACACAGTGAGTACACGTACATAAAAACAAATAAAAAAATAACAATTTAAATTGTTGTGGTTCACATACTTTTTCAAAAAGGCATCCAATTACGAACGACATGAAAATGTAAACAAAAAACTTTTCAGCGTTTTGTTTAGATTAGAAGATTGAAATTGTCAAAAAGCCGTGAGAAACAAACAAAAAGCAAGAATGGTAACAGTAAACAGTTACAAAACATGACAAGGGACAAATTAAACGTACTACGGAATGGAAAATTGTCAAAAAAATAGCTACAAATTTAGTATACGATTAACCTGCGAGAAATTGCATAAGTATAAACTAAACTACGATCCTAGTTCAAGTTTGGTAAAACCGGTTTTTAATATTTAAAAAACTAGAAACCATTCAATCTCAACGTGATAATTTCATAAACGAATAAACAGAAACTAACTCCATACATAACAAGACACAATTGTAGTAAGTTTTTGTTTATCAATTAAGAGAACCAGAATTAAATCCTTTCAGATGAAACTGATTTTGTTATTGTTATGTCTACTTGTCTTACCTATTTCGCACTTTACACCGCTGTATCCATCCGCGCAAAGACACCGAAACTGATCGGGTTCAGGATTGGTACACGTTCCACCATTACGACATGGATGGTGTGTTCCACAGTAATTCAAATCTGGAGACAAAGAAAATTACGAAACTTACATTCTTAAAAACAAACAAAACACGACTGGGATGACACACTAAAGAAAAGCATGAGAAAAAATAACAAAACACATATTATGACACATTTGTGTTTCAAGAAATCGAGAAAGTTATGTATGTGGGTTCATCAAGTAGCAGTTCACACGCCTACACACATAGACAAAATACTCGAAGATGAAAAACATCGTTTATCGATTCAGTAATCACGTGACTAGAACAAAACCTACATAGAGAAATGTCTATGCACTGAAACAAACATGTCACTTTGCTTTTACCTTGAATTATCATAGACCTTAAAGAAAGGCGCATAACTTTTTGAGGACCCCTAAAATTTTTAACGAAAGGTATAGATTCCTGCATAAGAAATATGTAACAAACCCTTAAAATACCTTCCCGAACCCCTAAAGGCTCATGAACCCCAGGTTAAAAACACTGACTTAAAATAATGGAAACGAAACAACTTCTGTAAAGAAACTAAAAACTAACTATAGAATATATTGTAATCTGCTATTACACGCACTAGTATTTTTTTCAAACGAGGACATACAAAATTTAAGTGTTAAGTATTCCTAATTGAAAACTAATTAAGTTGTTAAGGGGAAATACGGTGATCACTTACTTTTATCGCATAGCAGTCCTCCCCAGTTGGTGTCACAAGTACACTGCCATGGTGAGTTGCAGTGACCGTGGACACATCCAGGGTAAGGTACACACTCAGTACACAGTTCTCCCTGCCAACCGTACTCACATCTGCAAAACGGATTGGAAATTGAAAAATAGCGGCCAGAATCCAGATTTTTAATAGAATACAAGTTCGAGTTTACCAAAAATTTGCAAACCAAGTTCAGTATTTTTACCGAGTTTATCCCAAGTTCAAGTACTTTTCATCGGCTTTAGGCTAAGTTCAAGAAATTTTGTTAAGTTCAGGATAAGTTCAAAACTCAATCAGCTTTTTTCAAAATCGAGTTCGAGTTCGGCATAAAAGACTGAGTTCAGTGAGTTGAGTTCGCAGCCCAGCCAGAAACTGCATACGTCTAATATCATGATGGAAAAATATTTACGTTAAACACCTTTCCACTTAGCAAATTTTTCCAGAAAAAGAAAAGCAATCATAAGTCGGCTTATTTTGAAAAGCAAGTCTTTCAATTTCACACCGTCATCCAAAACGCCTTATAGCAATTTATACAACAATTGAATCAAATGATTATCAGATCACTTCAGTTGGATTTTAAACCCGACTTTTAAAGCACAACAACAAACCCAATTTCAGTGACAAGCTTGCATGTAATTGTGTAGGCTAAAAATACACAGCGCAAACGGTAATCAAATAGAAACACTGTAAAATCACATTGAGGTCAACCAGAGTCCAAGTTTTAGCATTAGACCATTTCTAGTAAGGTAGAAAATCTCTTCAGCCAAACCAACCAAAAAAATAGAAACATCGGGCAAGATTCCTATCTGCTAACTCATTTTTATGGTTTGATACTCTATTCCAACTTATACCGTGAGCACTAGAAAGACATAATATATAAAAAGAAAGATATACAAAGAAAACACAAGCCTCTTGTCAGCTCTATATCATTTCAAAAGGTCTTCAAGTGCTACTCCAAAGCAGTAAGAATGCATGTTATCAACATATCCACAGACATGCTGAACATAGCGTTATTGAAACTTTGTAGTATTATTTTGCAAACTTTGTAGTATCAAGATTGCAACAATATTTTTGCGCCTATGCTTCTGTGTTTTACTCTCAAACGTTAGCTGTTTAAAAAAAAACGCTGAATTAACGCTTATTGGACAAACTAAGCTGATGCAAAAATATTTTTGATTTTAATAAAGCATACCACATTACCTAAGGCGCCTAATTGGAAAGTTGATGCAAAAGTAATTTCAGTATTTTTGCAAACAAAAGTGGAAATACAAAAAAAAAACGTGACAATTTAAAAGTTGCTGAAATAAATACAATGCTTAATTGAATAATTCTTATTAAGAAATATCTTAAAAACATTGAAGAAAATATTTCGAAAACAGTATTTAATTATATTACATCATAGCTGTTTTATAGACAATTTTATAAAGGTCAAATTAATATTGTTTAGCTGAGCTTAAATACTTTCTTCTATTTGTAACGAGTGACGACAAAAAATTTGTTATCTGATTAGGACGGTGCTCTTTTATCTAGTACAGGTTGTTTCTTTCAAGGCAGTTTATTAGACAAGTAATCGGTTAAGAATTTCCTAAAAGAACAGAAATAGTTTTTTATATCGTTCTACCTCGAGAGTTTGATGTAACTCAAAACAAAAATTGATACATGTTATTTTGCTTTAAAATAAGGCAGAGGCTGTAGCAGACACAGCAACGTTTCAAAAACAAGTAGAACCTGTTAGAAAATTTGCCTCAATAAACATTTTAACTTTAACTAATCGAAATATTGGCTTAGTTATTACTTTATTCAATCACAAGTCAACGTTATATTTCCCCTCTAGACGTTATGATGCGCTGCAGTCCTACAGCGCTAGACATTTGCCAAGGCAAAAAATAAAAGAGAAAATGACGTCACATTACGTCAACATGACGTCAAACACACGCTAAAAGCAAGGTCAAACATGACGTAACGATAAAAACTTTCAAAAGTACAAAAAAAGTACCAGCCCAATAGCCTAGTTTGTAGGAGCAACCAACACAAAATAATTCGGTTATCTTGCAAAAAGTAGGAACAGATATCAGTCAAAATCCAGCTCTTACCAGTAAACATATACAAAACTGCGATGATGTTTGGACAAAGGCACACTAGTATCAATTTTGCAGCTTGCAAACACCAATTTACTTTCCTCGCGTTTTCCGTTGCATTTAACCACGAAATCTGTAGCTGCCTCACATTAAAAATCTGCAATTCTTACTTCATGGTTTACTGCTTTTGTTTTTATCACCAGGAAAGCGTTTGGCTTTGATGAAATTAACAAAGCAAGTTTAGGCAACATATGGCAAATATGGCTGATTTTCTTAGTAGGCGTGCTGTGCAAGATAGAGCTAAAATTGGCGACAATCACATTAAATGGAGGTCATGGCTCCTTACACGTCGCATTGAAAAAGATTTCTGCGATCGGCATTTAATAGTTGGATAGCGCCCAAGAGAAATAATATGGCGATCAAATTTACAAAATTCTATTGATTTTTGACATTGTGTTTTTGCAATAATTGTTTTAACACTGCAATAATCAAAGCTACAATGTTATCAGATGAAAATGCAAGAGAATAAATTACAAAAACAATTTATTTCATTTTAGAAAGGGTTTAGAGCTCTCGAAGCTGACAGATGGAAAAAAGATAGGGTTAATTGTTCCCTGAATGCAAGGCAATATGTCATTTGAAAAATCTTCTCGGCGATTAAATACAAAACACAGAACGGTATTTACTAGTTCAAACGCATAAGCATACTGCGCATGTTCCAGGTTAACCAACCTGTCAGTTTTTTTTTCCAGGAAAAATGACTCGTGTCCAAAAATTTTTCTGCACAAGGTTTCTTGATTCTAAGGACCCGAGTTTCATGTTCAGATGCCCAAATAGAGGCGCTAAAACGGAGATGCACAACACAGGGCACGCGTGCCCAATGTGGCACACCATAAGCTCTAAAGCGGCACGCAAACAGTTTGATAAAAGTTAAATCTTGTATTTATAATACTATCGAAATAACTCAGGTTTATATCAATGAACTCAAACTACAATCAGAGATGGGCATTTATCGAGATAATTTATAGGCAATAGTTATCGGCGATAATTTATTACCGATTATCGTTATCGCTCAAAATAGTTTTGATTTATCGATTACCGATATCGTTTTTGTAATATAGTTTGTTATCGCCGATAAATTATCGCGATAAACGATTCTTTATGCACACAGTGTTCAAACTTCAAAGTTATTGAGTTGGCGCTATGGAAATAAGACACGGTCTCCATTAAGTCTGAATGCAATTTTTTAAAAATGTCTTTTTGTTTCGTTTAATGCCACGGCAGAGTCAGTGAACTGCTCTCTTTTCTTGAAAAATCTAAAAAAAACGGTTTTGCAATTTGACTAACAAAAAAAAAACTTCGTCATACTCGTTGAAAACTTACCGCAACATTCATCGGAATAATTTATCGATTAACGATATCTCTTGAAGAAATTGAGATTTATCGATTATCGGTATCACCCCAGGCTTTTTTGAAATTATCGATTAACGTTATCGCTTTAGTACAGAAAGGTTTATCGTGCCCATCACTGACTACAATAAATTGAGTCAGTAAATACTTCTTCGTTATTTTGTATTGTAATTTTGAAGTTTAATGTTATTTGTATGTATTTAACGGAAGTTTGTACCTCATACCAACAATTACTCGAAAGTGGTGAGGCACGCGACAAAATTATTTCAAATACTTTAGCACGTATCTATGGGGCGCCGTTTGGAAAAAAACTATTCGTTTTGTGAACCATGTTTTTTGAGCTTATTTAGACCATAGTTTGTCCGATATGTATATTGGAAATGTCCTACTTATATATCGGACAAAATGTACTCTAAGTCGGACCAAAATACACGCGCAAAATAAGTCGGACAAAATCGTTTTTTTCCAAAAGGCGTGTGGCGCGCCGCTTGGAAAAAAACGATTTTGTCCGACTTATTTTGCGCGTGTATTTTGGTCCGACTTAGAGTACATTTTGTCCGATATATAAGTAGGACATTTCCAATATACATATCGGACAAACTATGGTCTAAATAAGCTCAAAAAACATGGTTCACAAAACGAATAGTTTTTTTCCAAACGGCGCCCCATACGTATCCTCATTTGAGTTGTACATGTACAACCCTGCCCTAATCGTCTTAAAAACCTGTCTAAATCATTTTTTAGCATTGCTTAGTTTGTTTTTTTAGTTTCATCAACTACTTCGTTAAATGAAATTACGCACTTTCCATTATGACGTGATGGTAACAGCACAAACTTTACTGCGCTAATGCGCTATTTTCTGCGCATTTGCACAGTAAGCACATAGAGTTGTGTTGTGGCGAAATACGATACAGTTCGAGATAACATAATAGGATTTTTGCAAATTTAAACCACGCTAAAAATACGTCATACAAAAAACATTACGTAAGAAAAACTTAGTAAAAACTAGCTAGCTAACCACAAAGCGTAACCTTTTAGGTGGGGTCAAATTACTAGAAACGGTCCCAAACTGATTGAATTCACAAGTGAAGGAACAATTCATACTGGAATAACGTTTATTAACAACTTCAAATATGTTTCATTACCAGCAGAACTATTAACTCTATGCCAAGCAATTAAAAAGTTGAAAACTTCAAAAGAAAAACTGACTCTTATACCCAAACTGCAACAACCTAATAAAATTTTTACAGATTGCTAAAAAGTACGCCAAGAGTAATACGACAGAACGACAATAAAAAAAATGTCGTACGGTCAGAAGTGACGAATGGTCACCGACAAAATAAGGTATTACTGATACTAATCAAAGTCTCGTCAGCCTTGCTACGCACAGCCAATCCAGGCTAAACTCATTCCAGACTATATAGACTCTTTTTTGCATTGCTTTACCTGGAAAAATGCAAAAAAGAGTCTATACAGTCTATACAGTATTTCAATGCAAAAAAGAGTCTATACAGTCTGGAATGAGTTTAGCCTGGATTGGCTGTGCGTAGCAAGGCTGACGAGACTTTGGTTATAGTCGAAACATTAATTTGTCCCTTGCAAATTTCTGATACTAATCAGTTTTTTCGTTATGGAAAATATTAGGTGGCCGGCTTGGACTTGATTTTCTATCATAGACCTATTGATTTCTTTCATTAAGGATCTGGTTTTCAATCAGGGACCCATACATAACCTGCCCAAATGCCCAATTTAAGTGGGCTAAAAGTCCATGGGCTTTCTGCATCAAAATCAATTTTGGAACAGGGTAATTAAGCCCCTACATTACTTAAAAATGCGTTAATTGCAAGAGACCAATCAGCTATCGTTTTTCAGCAGTAACACAAAGTTTTGACACGATAATCGAAGCAGACCGCAGCCAAACCATTACCTCGTTTTGTGAATAAAATACTTTCAGTAAGTCGAATTGAAAAAGTTTAATGGTGCGTACAAGCTACGGCTAATCCATGTGGAACTTAACAGTCAGTTTGTATCAACTAACAAAAATAAATGAGCTGTAAAACACAAAACGAACATCGTTGACAAAATTCTACCAGTCGTAATTACCGTATAACCAACCCTGTTATTGAACTGTATCTTACCATGTTCTACTTTTGTTCTTTGAAAAATAGATAGGACAAAATATATTCGATCCCATGCTATATTTAAAAGATAGATATTAATTTTGTCAGAGTTGAAAAATTAAGATTTTGAGGAAGACCTATTAAATGATCACCTTACAAAGCTACAATTAAGCATCTGTTCGGATTTGTTTGAGTTTGAAAGTGATGGAAAAATTTTGATAGTCTGTCGAGATAATTTCGGCTTGCTAAAGTTCACGCATTAATTACATGTAGCGCGCTATTTTTCAAACATAATAACTGACTTTCTGGGCAGACATACAGCTTGTCGCTGCAACACAGACGGAATGAAAGTGCATGAACAAATATTTAATGAGTTATATCTCATTTTTAGCCACATGTCAGTAGAACTAACGTAGGCCTATTTTCAAAATCAATACAATTATAATTCAGGTGGTGCTGGACATCAAAGCCGTATCTATTTTATGAGGCGACAATAGTTACATGTTGCTGGGATACTATCAAATTCAAAACTTCAGATATAAAGTTATGACAATGAATGTAATTTTGTGTTAATTTACAACGGGCTATGACAAATAAAATTGCTCGCGCGCGCTGTCCAGGTGTTTCTAGTGCAATCTTCACTCGATTTCAAGCTTTGTTGCGAAGACGAATGACCATGATTTGACAAAGCTACACTAATCCGAATCGATGATTTGGATCGAGCGAAAAGCAGCGTTTGCCGCAAGCCTAAGTCAGTTTCTCACGGGAAAAACTTAAGTTGCATTCGTTCGCGGTTAGCTTCTTGGATCATAACGATACAAAACCCGTTGAAGAAGCGACAAAAGATAAGAGAAAGGCATAAGTTGTCAAGACTGTTAGCAACGCCTTTGACAATAAATCCAGTTTTATGTCAACCCGTTCTGTTCGCCTTCTGGTCTGTAGAACAGACGATTTAAAAAACGTATATAAACAAGACCACTATGAAAATATAAGATTGTTCTGACATCAAACAAACGTCAAAAAACTAATGAAATTGCAACACTATTAAGTGCCTGAAATTATACCAGCCGAGACTCAATCTAACAACATGGAACTACCACTAACAAAACACGAAATACTAACGTCAAATATTTTCCTGCGATGGTTGTGCTTGTACATTTACTAAAAAAATGATGGAGAATCGCTTGATTTGAATGCAATAAACAAAATAAGAATTCTAGAAACAAATTTCATGCACTGCATAACAGAACAAATAAAACACAAAAAACTAATCGAAAGAAAACAGCTAACAGCAAAACGGCCAACCCAAGGAGTAAAATTTTTGATACATAAAAAAGATCTTTAGACATAGGCAAACACAGACTTACTGAAGGTTAGCGTCACAGCCCCATCCAGGGATGCCGACAGCTAATAGGAGTGAGTGGCAAGCACTGACTCCAAAAGCAAAACTTAACTATAACGTAAGTTTTAATGCACCCAGTAAGCGTAAAGGGCTCGTGCTTAATTTTCTTTTTAAATTTGACCTAGTTTGATAAATCCAACCCCAACTAATCTAGTTGTTGGTCAGCCGATTACTTGCGAAGGATGGAAGCGTTGAGTGAGCGCACAACTGCACACAAAACTTTGCTTTGCAGTAGAATAGTCTAGCTCAGTGGGTTTTTACCGGGATTACCCCAGTACTGTCCAGGGTTTACAAAAGTGTACAATTTAGAGCTGGGTCCAAGCCAATTAGTAAGTTAAGTTAATGCACAGCAGTTCCTCGAGTCTCTGGCATGTTTCATTGGGGTTCCGCCCCAACAGAAAGGTTGAAAATCACCGGTCTAGCTTGGACGCTTTCGTACATGTTGTGCAACTTTCCGTACTCAGGTGAGCTTCGTAGCATAAAATGCGCATTTCGAGTGGAATGTGGTATTTGGTTTCGACGCGGCTACAAGGTCGTCATAGCCATTGCCAATGCAAAAATAATTGTTAAATTTAGAAGGAGGGCCGTGAGAGCGGGAAGAAAAACAATTTGCATAGCCCTAATAACATGACTTTCCACTCTAACATTATGTAAGCAGAACGGAACGTCAATCACATTAAAATTAAACAAATATTAACGAGATAAGAATGATTTGGCGTTAACCAAGCTAAAAAATATTGATCAAGTTTACGTGATCTGCAGAAAAATGATCGAGTATCAAATAACCTCATTAGATAGACGCAAAAATAAGTGATACAACACATATCACTGGCTCGCCCGACCAAGCTTGATTTGGCACGCGACGTCAGACAAGCGATGCGTAATAAGAAACCCATCTATTTACTCCATATTAAAAGTCCCATAATAGCTAGTGTGGCATTGGCACGAAAGCTTAAATACATGGAATAATATGCACATACCGCACATCAGTACAATATAAGCATGCCGCCGTTGCACCGAAAGATGAAAGAAAAAACCACGCGACAAATCACAAAGGGAAACATGATGATGTCACTATTACGTATCGGTTCATTCCTTTAATTCGATCTAAAACTGGAAAAGACCCTCAGCAATTAAAGTAAAAAATTAACGCTGAACAGATCGACCTCAGCCAGATCAAAGTATAAAAGCGATTCCTGATATGGCCACTACGAATTTTAAGACAGCTTTAAACAAAAGCTTCATGCATAGCCTCCAGATAACATTTTTCTCTGGTTATTGCAAAAAATTTAGGCATTGTACTGATAAATTTCAACTTTACAAAGCTGATTCATCTAAAAAATCCAAAAAGTATCATTTCAAGGCAAATTCATATTATCAAAATATACGTTCAAGGATTATAACCAACCATCGCTTGACAGAGTATTTTCCGTGGGCAAATATTTAGCTGGATTTTCAAAAGCCTAAGCAAAAGCACGATTATCTTCCAAATAGAACATTTTATTCCGGCGACCTTTGACCGCTTAAACAATAAGCTAGCGGGTAAGAACGTCAATACACGTGAATTTCAACTATTTCAATGCAATTCAAGTACGACGAACTAAGTTTTTGACAATTTAGTTTGAAATAGATCGTTTGGCTCTAGTGATCAAAGCGTTTAATGCAGACTAGTATAAAAGAAGAAGACTAACTGATTCAAGAAACAAGAAATATGAATAAAATCGCACGTCTTTTTGTTTGCTATGACACCAGTTGCTTTTGTTGGCTTAACTAAATCCTTTGTAACAAGTCAAATTTTAGATTTTATGACATTTTTTGAGCGTAAAACATCTTTTTAAAACGGATTAAAAATGTGAAACTTGTCACGACAAAGAATGAATCTAAAACACCCGTGTCTGTGTAGTTCGACTGCTTGCTCATCAATCAAAAAAATCTACAAAAATAACACTGCACGCATGCATGTTGTGTCCTAAAAGCAAATCTTACGATACCTACCGACCCTCAAAATGCTTAATCAATATCAACATTTTACGAAGTATTGCAAAATTATGAAGCTCAAACAATAGAGTGGGTCAAATTTCAGTAAAAGCCACGCAATTTTGCCAAACTTAGCCAAAACCACAAAAGCCGAAGTGATATATGTACATTTCCCATTTCAATGAAACATCGACGCGTGCTGAAATATAGCAAATGACTGAGGAAACAGAAATTCACCACAGCAAAAATACGATTGTGTGAATTCGTATGTCTTGTATTGAACTTGCAATTTCCTCGTTTACTGGTACTAAATTGGAGTACTGGTAATCACTTCACATAAATGCGTTGCCGTTTCACAGTTTTCACACTTTTAACAAAGAACAGAGCTACAGCTTTGCCAAGTCTGTAATTTTAAATGTCAATGCTGATAACAAATAACAGAAAATGCAGATAAAACATGTTAAAAAAAATTGAAATCCGAAATAATTTGTGACTTGATAGCTTATCGAGCCGATGTCGAAGAAAAAGGAACAATTAGCACTGAATAATAATAACCTGATGAAAGCCAGGCATAAGTTTTGATTTTTCAACCAACATACAACAATCTGGGTAATCAAACTGTCAACTGCAACACATGGCGCTATTAAATAACGTCTACAAAAAATGATGACCGAAAACTTGTAAAAAAAAATCATATCATTATATTCACCGTATTACGCCGAAGCGAGTAACAAGCGGCGGGAACCCATCCCCGCGGCTAAGCACCTGCCACCTGGGCAACACAGCTCCGAAAAAACGTCGCAACGGTGGTGAGCCGTTAGCGCGCGCTTAACAACTGACCAAAAACTTTTTCATGCAAAATAGGTCTCCAAAGCGAGCAAAAAAATGCTCGTGATAAAAAATAAATGATCAAAGCAGCTTACCTGCACTCGTTTGGTTCTTCACATGTTCCATGATCAGCGTGGCAACCTAGTTTGCATTGAGCTGAAATAAAAGAGAAAAAATGCAATGCAAGATGCTATGGATATAAAGAATAAAGAATTTTATCTCGGCAAACTTCAATTAATCATGTTACAGGCGATACCTTGGTAAAAGAAGGTAAAAGTGTACCTAGAGTAAAAATTAACCGCACAAGGTACGTGGCAAGGAGCATACTTTTGGCCTAATGCTACCCATCGCTCGTGATGATGTCATCACGAAACTTTCAGTAAAAATATGAAAATGGTAAAGTTTTTGAAGAACCGACTCTTGCCGTGTTACACCAGGGCATACCCTATAAAAATGTGTAGGTTTGCATATGTAACACACAACTAATCATTATAACACACAACTAATTTTCAAAAGTTTAGCTCAGGTTGAAACTTAGCCATCGTATGACTACTATTTTAAGCTTGTTGGTGATTGGCCTTAGTCCAAGCTATTTTTGGGAGAATTTTTTGTTAAAAAAAAAATTTCTCATCTTTTTCCATCCACATCTGCCAGAGGCTAGATAGGTGAACAGTGGCCCATAAGGAGAATTAAGCGCTTAAAGGCGGTCTCTTGTAAACGGATTAAATAATATTCATTATTTTAATCTATTTAACTGTATAGGTTGGCCACGAATGATCCTTCTTCAAAACACTTTCACCGCCAAAATATTTCCTAACTCGCAATCAACGAGTGCCAGGCTATTATTTTCTTCTAGAAAACTTGTCAATTGACGAAGGGGATTAAACACTCCGACAAGCGAAGGAGAAGTGAGCAAACCCGTTATTAATTAGCGATCGACAGTAAGCATTGTCAATGATATTGAATTCCAGATGAATTCCTTAATCTCTTTTTAATAAGAGGGATTTATCAAATCTGTATATTACATTTCAAGTCCAACATGCCAGCGAATGTCTAAAACCAGGTTGCAATTTTTGAAATGACGCAAGCTACATACGAACTAAAATGTACCCATAAATTTTTTGGGTGGAAGTGTGAAAAAGATTTTTGGAATATGCAAAAGGTATGATATCACCAATGAGACCGTTAAGAGAGCAAATTCCAACGTGTTTCGGAGAAGGACGTGAGCCCTCCCTCCTGTTTACGTCTCTAGCACGAACATACAGTAAGTTTCACGTGAGTTATTTCGTTTTCCGCCAGGTCTAACACAAAATTTGCCAGCAGTGACATATTATAATCTTATTAACACACAATTACCCAGAAGATTTACGTTTAAAAAACGAACCTAATTTCTATGAGATATATATTGCTAACGCCGTATCAAACGTAACATATTGGGCAAAAAGAATGTCAGCTACGCAACCACGAAGGAAAAAAGTTGTTACTTACGTTTGTTACAGTCTTTGCCAATCCAGCCTGCCTTGCACTGCTTATGACCATTTTTGTCACAGGTATAATGTCCATGATAACCATCTCGGGGCTTGCAAAATTTTGTGCAGTTATAACCGTAATAGTTAGTACTGCAACGAACTCGAATTTTGTATTCAATCAAAGCTCTGTGTCCGTTGTGTTTCACATCAAACCATTTCGAGGGAGGACTAAGCAGGTTGGAGTAGATATGCTTATCTATTAACTGCTCTTCAATGTTCAGCACTTGGGGATCTAAAAAAAACAAAAAAATTACCATCTAGTTTGGAAAGTTCTTCAAGATGAAACGTACCTGTTTGACTTTCGGCATCAAAGGCTTCCAAAATAAGTGTGAATGTTCTCTGTAACAATATAGAAAAATTACAGAAAATGCATGAAAGGTAATTAAAAAGGGTCATGTAGCACCGACGCGCAGAATTAAGTTGGCGATGTATGAAACTCAAAATATTAGATGGACTCAATGGTCGATGCAGTATTGCAAGGAGTCCTCCTGAGAATATACATTGTTATTTTGGAATTATAATCCGAAAGAAAAAAACATTTGCGAACACCGACAGCCCATTTCTTTCTCAGCACATAAATCGGAACTGACTCTCAACGATAAAACAATTAGCAATTTAGGGATTCACATGCTAGACCTAAACTTAAGAGCTAGTTAGTATATACGAAACTTTTAACACAAGGCGGGTGGCATCTACCGAGCGAAATGTGAGACTTTAACGAATGTAAGGATTCGATTAAACTCGGTTTAAACTGGAAGAATTGGACTACTGCTTAATAAATTTTGTGACTTTAATCAGAGCATTCGTTTAGCAGAATCAACTTGTGTTCAAGTGAAGAAAACTGGACAGAAATACGAGAACATTTGAATACAGACGGTGGAAATCAACCATCGGAAACAAAGGGTGCTAAATGATTTTAACCAGTTCACGATACCAATAATCCTGTAGTTTGACAAAAAATTCAGTGAGAGTATGTACCTATCACTCAACACATATTTAAAACGACAGCTAACGCCACATATAAGTGGCACAAGATAAACTGGACTAAGCAGAAACTTTATAACATGAAAAACAAGCAAAAATGTTTCCCAAATGTGATTTATAAACAGTCACAAAAAGTAAAATAATTCAAGCATTGTTCACTTATCAAAGATACTAAACAGCCTTGCCCAAAGTGAATAGGTTAATCAGATCTATCAACACAGATACTTGATACTCGAAACAAATAATGGGTTCCGAAAAGTTCTTTAAGCACGGGCAAAGAGCCAAAATATACAGAACTGTGCAAGTAATAAAAGATATGAGAACTCCAACCAGTTTGCGACAAATTTTAATAAGCTTAGGATTCCTTGTTTGGAGCTAAGTTATATTTTTTCACACTTAACACCTAGACTAGACAAGCCTGTTTATTAGATAAAACGTTCCGATTTTTTCAAACACTAAAAAAAGTTCAGCTAAAACTTGCCAAATAAATTCTGCCGCTATGATTTGAATTTCTATCCAAGAAAAAAATTATACGGGTATCAGTTATCACCGTCATAATTTTGGCAACAAAGAACAAAATACAACCAAAAAAAGGGTCATACCTTGAGTCGTTTTGAATAGAAATATGCAAATACTTGGACAAACATCAGCAATTTTCAATAATCAGGCAATTAAGAAACATATTAGCAAAAAGCAATGGTTAAAAATTTACTATCAAACGGAAAGTACGAAAAAGTGAATAAACAACGCAGGGTCGTCAGCCGTGTTTGTTAGGCGAGAAGTATCATGTTTTAAATGTTGACTTTCTCATAGGCAACCAGCACTTGAATTCCATTTACACACTTCATTGTCGCCTTTCGGCAACTAGCAGAGTCCACTTCAGGTCAAAAGTGTGAAATTGTCTTGTTCAACACACTGAAGATGCCACGCGTCCTACTGCTTTTACATTATGCAATGCAAACAATACGTATGGCACGTCGCTACCTTCAATGCTTATTGGGGTATAAGAGGCGCTCGTTGCAAATTTGGGCAACAGCTGCGCGTAAAATATTAGTCACTAAGTACAAACGAAACATGATTAAAATATATGACAAAGGGGTCAACCAAAACTAAGACCATGGGTCAAAAATAGAACTTTCTATAAAGTCTTCTGCGCCAAAACGAGGTCAAATTTGACTTCTAAACGTATGAGGAGTAAACCAAAATTAAGTTAAGTATAGGCCAAAAACACAACTTTGTTTAAAAAATTCTAAAAACATTAGTTCAGTTGTTAAGCACACGCTATCGGTGTGGAAGGTCTGAGGTTCGATTTCCGGGCCGGTCAAATCGGTACGGTGTCACCAACGGCTTGCCACCGCTGCGACGTTTCTGTTGCCCACGCTCTAAGCCACAAAGATGGGCCCCGTCACTTGTTACACGCGTCGGCGTAATACCGTGAGCATAATAAAGATTTGATTTTTCATTTGGTATTGAAAACCTTAGATGTCTTTAGTGCAAAGACATGATTAAATCTGATAAAAAGTATTATAATCATTTAATATAGCCGCTGCGGACGAATTCCGACTCAGGTATGCGCGACGGACGGATTGAAAAAGGGCGAAGTTGACAAGTAATTATCTACGAAAACAATACATTCTGATGATGGTGATAAACCACTAAACGATGAGTTTAGAAGTAATTTTCAAAATATATATCTCGCATTTTTACAGTGAGGACAAGTCGTAAATTTTAGCTAGACACGCAATGTAGTTGAAAGTGGTATGAATTATATCAAGATTTTTCGGGCGAGAAGTAACGTTTTTCAGAAAATGTTAATCCAAATAGCATATTGCATCGTGAGTTGACATTTAAAAGCCGTTGCCTTTTCACACAAGCTATAGGTACACAAGCAATAAAAGACCATAATAACTTTGATTTATACGTATTTGATCATTAGGTTTAAACTGCATAACTTGTGGGCTTGTGATTGCTTTTCTCAGGCCCTGGCGCAGAGCGACAGTAAAAAACACATGGTGCAACTTAACGTCAACAAACATAAAAAACTCATTGATGGACCAAGCGCCTATTCCCAACTTGTAGTTACACATGAAAATTCAGTACTATTTTGCTACTTTCGGACGCACAAACCCGTGAATACACATTTTTTTATTCTACCCTCCCTTAAAACTGAAGATTCGTCCCTCAACATTCTAACCAACACCACCAAAAACCGTTAATATTGAGTAAAATACACACACTTTCAAATGTTATGGCAAAAGATAGGCTGTCGGCAGGCACGCACGTCGTCGCAATATAACTTGGTGATGTCATTTAGGTGACAACTAGTATGCTAAAATAAACATAATCCAAGTAGTCTCCATACAAGGGAAAAGCCGACTGGCAAAGTTACGTCGTTAAAGCAAAGAAAAAAGCGGCAGAGACTAGCAACAATTGAAGTTTATGATGACGCTTCAAACAAAAGCGTGGGAAAAGCAAACTAAACTCTACACAGACGAAGAGATGAGTTGATTTTGTTAGCTGCTGGATACTTTACCGTTTAGGAATCTTTTGCGCAACACGTAGATTTGTCTATGGGGCGCCGTTTGGAAAAAAACTATTCGTTTTGTGAACCATGTTTTTTGAGCTTATTTAGACCATAGTTTGTCCGATATGTATATTGGAAATATCCTACTTATATATCGGACAAAATGTACTCTAAGTCGGACCAAAATACACGCGCAGTCCAAATAAGCTCGAAAAACAGGGGTCACAAAATCGTTTTTTCCAAACGGCGTGTGGCGCGCCGTTTGGAAAAAACTATTTTGTCCGACTTATTTTGCGCGTGTATTTTGGTTCGACTTAGAGTACATTTTGTCCGATATATAAGTAGGACATTTCCAATATACATATCGGACAAACTATGGTCTAATTAAGCTCAAAAAACATGGCTCACAAAACGAATAGTTTTTTTCCAAACGGTGCACCATATTTGTCAACGAAAAAGTTCCTTAAATTTGCAAGCTATGTAATTCGAACAAAGAGAAGAGAGTAAAGCCCAAACGTAGCTAGCATCCACAAAAGATGAATAACTTTTGTATATTTTTGCGACGAACACGTGTTCACATAATTACATCTACAATACCAAAAGCGTGGCATATAGGCTATTTAAAAGCAGAACGCGGAACAAAATATTCTTCATACCTTACCCTTTTTCAGCAAATAATCATCAAAGTAGCAAGTGTATCGGCCGTTTTTTTACTAAAATTCAATGATTTCTCAGGCTAATGCAGTAATTCGACTAATAACTATAATTTGATTAGGGCATAGTGTTTCAGTGCTATTAGCCAAAATGACTCCAAAAATGTAAAAATCAACAAAACGATTAACAAATTTAAACCATTCTACGGGCATGGCACTTGGTACTAAAAATGGCCGAATCTAAATTGGTTGAGAATTGAGCAAATGCTTTATCCAATTGGATATTAAAAAACTCAACGTAAGGCTAAGTTTTGAAAATACCTCGCAATAACTCATTAAACTGCATTCTCATTGGGAAATTTTCATAATGTTGATAGGGTAAGTCTTGGGAACCGTACAGATTATTTGAGTTTATTTGTGCATTAACTAAGTAAGTCAAGCAGATTAACAAAAGACAAAGGCAACAAAATGTCGCACACTCACAAACCAACAAACCTGGTGCTGGTTTATTATTGTTAATTAGGTATCGGTCACCTAGTTTCATCCAACCACTGTAGCAAGGAGTATCGCACCTTTTTTAGTTATCCGCTGCCTAGTTTTGTAAGACAGGTATGAGGCGCCGTTGTGAAAAAAACAATTTCGCAAAACTTGTACGAATTTTCAGCAATATTTACTAGAGATGCGCGTAACTGTTACTTCTGAATAACTGTTACTAACTGCTACTTTCAAATATTTATCTGTTACTTTGAACTGCTAATTTTTATTCGTTGAGCAAAAATAGCACTTTCGCTAGCAGCAGATACGAGAAATAAGAGAAAACAAAAAAGCAAGTGAACTGCACTGGCAGATACGAGAATAACGGATAAATTAACAGTTAACTACTAGCAATAACGGTTAAGAAAGGTACTACCATACACTTAACATAACGGTAGGTTCTGCTTTTCTTTTATCCGTTATTTTGCGTGTCTGCGACAAATAAGAAAAAGTATGTTGTGTTTTTCCTGAAAAATTGGGAATGTTAAAACACGACGTTGTGTTTTTCCATTTTATTGCGCCAATATCTCAAAAACTACCTGCAATAGAAATTTGATTTTTACGCATAATAAAGAACAGAAGCTAAACATCAAATTTATGCAACAAGAAAAAAATCGAAAATTTGGCCACGTTGCGTTCTTCCTGAAAACGGCAGAGTTCTTGCGTCATAGTGACCTGTTAATAACAGCTACTTTTTAACTGTTACTTTTCCATTGGCTTAGCTGTTACTAACCGTTAAGGAAATTATCTGTCACTTTTTAACGAACTGTTATTTTTTGCACACCTCTAACATTTACGCAGTTTCATAGCTATTTAGTTAAAGTAAAGTGAACTGCAGCTAAACGCTTCGAAAAATACGATAATAGCCAAAGTGTAACGACATTTAATAAATAACAGCGATATTTAATAAATAACGCGATATTTATCAAATAGCGGCAATATTAAATAAATAGCCGCAACATATAATAAATAGCAGTGACATTTAATAAACTGCAGCGACATTTAATAAATAGTGTGACATTTGATAAATAGCAGCGATGGTTAGATAAAGTGCTGCGAAAAATTAAAGTGCGCCGGTAATATGTTAATGAGATCAACAGTGTTTCCATTCAGTTTAATCTTGAAATTGTTTTTTTAAAAGTTTTATTTATTTATCCAAGTTTGAATTACTATCGGCACAGTGTATCCACACTACTAACAGTGGAACCACTGTCTGTGCTCAGCGTCCGAAACGAAAATTAGAGCCTAGATATTGCATTGCCATTTTTTTATTTTTGTTTTCAAATTTTTTTATGAAGTTTATAAGGAGTTTCTAGAGCACTCGATTGCTAGGCTGATTCAGCAATGAATGAGAAAGCGAAAAATTTTGGTAAGGGGTAAATTATAAAGTAAGTATGGGGGAGTATGGGGAAGCGTTGCAAGAGGTATGGGGGATGCGAGGAAGTGTGGGGAGGTGTGTGGAGGGAGGTGTGGGGGGAGGTGTCAGGTGAGTGTGAAGGAGAGACGTGGGAGAAGGTGAGGAAGGTGTGGGTAGAGGTCTTGGGGATGTGGGAAAGTGTGAAGGAATGTGGGGAGGTGAGTGTGAGGAAATGTGGAGAGTGGTGTCAGGTGAGTGTGGGGTAAAAGTATTGGGTGAGTGTATGGGGAAGGGTGAGGAGAGGTGTCGGGTGAGTGTGGAAAAGTGTGAGGAGAGTTGTGGGGGGGAGGTGTAGAAAAGTGTGTGGGCTCTCCCAATACTTCCCCACCTAGGTTGTTTTTTTTTTTTTGGTCAAATTTCGGTCATAGTCCAAATTAAATTTCTTAAAACCGAATTAGAGCCATTTCGGTCAATTGACCGAAGTAAATATCTTGCCAATATGCAAGCAACAACTACATACGGACTGCCGGTGTCACAGTGTCAGGTTTAACAGACATCAAACTGATCAAAGTAGTTTTTATTTGTGTTGTGGTTACACAGGAGTAAGTGTATATTTCTTTCAAAGTCTTGTTACTTAAAACATGACTGAAAAAAAATTAAAATGACCGAAATTTTTGTAGACAGTTAGGTCAATTGACCGAAATCAAATTTTGAAAAAAATAACCCAACTCCCCACACACCAACACACTTTTCCACATTTCCCCACACCCTCCACACTCACCCCATACACTCTTCCACACTTCCCTTACATCTTTTCGCACACCTCCCCTACACTTTCACACACACCCTACACTTCCCCTTACCTTTCCCCACACCCCAACATACTTTCCCACTTCTCCCCCATATTTCCCCACTCCTTCCATATTCTCCCCATACTTGACCCAACTCCCCGAACTACCAAAAATTCCCCGATTCTCCCACCATCCATACTCCCCCAAACTCTCTATACTTCCCATACTCCGCCCATTCCTTCCATACTCCCCTCCCCCCCATACTCGCTTTATCATCTACCCCTTACTAAACCTTCTCACTTTTCTCATCCATTGTTAAGTTAGTCTAGCAATCAAGTACACTAGAAAGTTCTCGTAAATTTCATTAAAAAACTTGAAAACAAAAATTAAAAATGGCAACACAACATCTAAACTTCTTAAAAAGTTTAGCATATTTGTGGACATGCCTAACAACGCTTTTTGTTGAGTGGGTCCACTGTAAGAATTATACGTACACTCTCTACATTGAGGTTGTACTCTAGAGAAGTACCGCGATTTGATGTCACGAAAAATAAAGAAATGGAAACACTGCTGATCTCATTAGCATATTACCGGCGCACTTTAATTTTTCGCAGCACTTTAGCTAAACGTTGCTGCTATTTATTAAATGTCGGCGCCATTTGTTAAATGTTGATGCTGCTTGTTAAATGTCGTCCCTTTTTATTAAATGTTGCTGCTATTTAATAAATATCGCCGCTATTTCATAAATGTCGCGTTATTTATTAAATATCGCCGCTATTTAATAAATATCGCTGTTATTTATTAAATGTCGTTATACTTTGGCTATTATTGTATTTTTCGAAGCGTTTTAGCTGCAGTTCACTTTACGTAGCTGTGAAACTGTGTGAATGTTGCAGAAAATTCGTACAAATTTTGCTAAATTGCTTTTTTCACAACGGCGCCCCATAGACAGGGCTTTTGCAAAGGTAAAAAGCTAGCCCCTTCAGAGACCCAATACAACTAAAGTTTCATCAACAATTCCAAAACTAAAGTAATGCGACGAATGCATTCATTCATTTATTAATGTCGATTGTCAAGACTTCGTTTTGTTTGCTCTTGGCGCATTTAATAAAAAAAATGTGGGCTAGCTTTTCATCCTCAAATACATCTAACAATGTATTCTTCAGTGCAAATATGCTAGCGTGACTACAAAGACAGCTTTATGCGCTCTATATTATGTACTTTTACGAAAGTGCAGCGCAAAGAAAATTCAAGGAAGCGCTGCCGTTATTTGAACAATGATAAACCTCTGTAAGATAACATTTTTCAAATTTACCAAGACGGATGGTTATCTCGACCTCACGCGCAAAGAAGTTCGTTAGTTACACAACTTGGAAACAATATTTGATAAAAATAAGACAATATGAACGTAATGTTATTAGCGATGTGGGTTAGCAGAACCGCGCATGGGTTCACAATCGCATTTGACACATTTCGGATAGCTAGTTAGCTACGGGACCTACTGGCCTCCAAAAGTGCTTCGAGCCTTCCTATACTGCACTGTTGACTTCTAAAAGTTCAGTTCTTCGTAAACAACTTAAGTTATTTGTCTATCAGTTGTTTTATAGAAACGTTCTTCCTCATTTCCATGTTACAGAAAATCTTCCAGGACTGATACTGAGTATGTTTTCATATCAGTACTTCACTCTTTAAATCTACTCTAATTTGATTCTATTTTGTTTTGTCAATAGCAAACCTTCTTGCCAAGTTTTATTATCTAATGGCAAGTTACAACACAAAATTAAGCGGACCGAGGGACTGCCTTCTGCAACAAAGGCACATAGATGTCACTGGCAATCTTTTATCCACGTGGAAAGCTACGGTAATTCATAAAAAAAAGACTTTCAAAAAAGTTAATTTCGCAAGATTGCAAATGCAGCATTAGAAATGTGCCAAAGTTCAACTAAGCAGTTGAAAAAATTCGGTCTAGAAATAATATTTGCGATGCGGTGTGGGAAATTGTCAGCCGGGATCGAGGCGATAATACAGTAAAAATTTTCTAGCTTCTCAAGTGACAAACAAATATGTTCCGGAAAGAAACGATGAGTCTAAAATGCCACACTTATGCAGTCGTCTTCGAAGATTCGCTTTGCTTTTGTCCAGAGCGTTCCGAAATATGTCCGTGACGTGTCGCGCTTATTATGAGCCTAATCAACACGACTTTCCACATCTAAGGATCAATAAAAAGTGTATAATGATATGGCTATAAGCTCGAGCAAACAATGACGCTGCAACAACGCGATTTATCAGAAAGCATGACGATTGCCCTGCGCTCATCACAAAATTTTCGACTGGATAAGAAATCTCCAGACCAGATGTTACAATGGTCAAATCTAAAGGAA
Organism: Trididemnum miniatum; assembly: GCA_964006365.1. Lineage (NCBI taxonomy): Eukaryota > Metazoa > Chordata > Ascidiacea > Aplousobranchia > Didemnidae > Trididemnum > Trididemnum miniatum. The sequence goes on from OZ023239.1 coordinate 14,656,431, forward strand.
ACCAAATTAGGTGCAGTCATAAACTGATCATAAGTAGAAATTCAATACATGAGCTTAAATACTAATTAAATCTAATCAAGAAACTAATGCCAACTATGCGATTACTAACTGTTTCTTAATTCGTTGAAAAGGTCAAAAACGCGCGATTAAATCAATTGTTTGCAAGGAATTTGCCCGTAAAATTTACGTTCAAAAAACTACTAAATGTAAAACACCGTTTTATGGAATTAGAATAAAAAATAAACAACCAATGAAGTTCGATTGAGAACGCCAGTTTTTATTTTTAAACAACTTAAAATTTTACCAACCGCTGCGATTCACAAGCCAAAGCAGATATTATAGATTTTATCTCTCAAATAGCTAACAAGACACAAAAATTCACAAAATCATAATCAGATTGTGCGTAACCAAACAGAGTTGTATTTTTCAGCTAGAGCGAGACTTCCGAACTAGTCATTTAAGAGGAAGCATGCGGAAAGAAACAAGGATTTTCACTGATGCAATTCGACAATCCAGCAGACAAGCGCAACTTGTCACCAGTGACAATGAAATCTATTCATATTTAACTTCCATAAGAATTTCATACGCAACAGGAAATAAATCCTACGTGTAAATAGAAGTCATTTTATGAAAAAACACCATTTTAAGTCAACTGCTTGAATCTGAATCAATCTATATAAAGTTACCGAAGTTTTTGGAGGTGAAACTTAGGAGATTGACTAATTGGAATCGAAAGATTGCTTGGGCTATAGTTCGTTATGGCATCAGTTTTCCGTAAAATACGTAATTAGTGGTGGGATTCAAATTTTTTGTCAGCCGGTTCTGATTCATTAATGGTACAAGTATAAACAGCAATGCTGGTCGGTTCACTGATCTACTAAAATTCCTTGAGACGGTTTGACAGAACTGACGCAAACCGGGCCACCGCGCGCAACCCCTACTTCCTAAAATAAAAACAAGCCATCAATTGTTAGGCAGGCCTAATCAGTAGCTGAAGGCAAGCATAAGCACGTGAAACGACAGAAACATACATATTACACAGGGGTGCGGGTTTCTAGTTTTTGATCTCACAAATAATACTTAGTTAGCTGTGGACCGGTGGTGCCCTAATCGATTTTATCTCATCAGTATGTACGCAGTGAATATTATATCAACAATAAACTATGCGAGCATAAATTTCGTGAAGGTGATGCATCTGTAGCAAAATTAAATCATCTTAATCGACCAAGACCTCTCGGGGAGGTAGCTAATAAGACTTGTAGATTTTCGTGGAACCCTATTATTAATCAAACTTAGATTAGTGCTTGAACATTCAACAATATAAATAGAAGACGAGAGATTATAGTCAGTAAAACCAAGAGATGTTTTTTGTAAGAAAGTTTAAGAAATAGTGAAAACCAGTGATTTTTGTCAAAAATTCCTACAGAGTAACAATTAAATGTTATTAACGAATGCTTCATTTCTTTTTGTCACATAATGCAGATGGCAAGTACACAATAAAACTTGTGCAGGTGCACAATTGCACAGTAGCCACAGAGTATTCAAGCCGGAAATCGGAAACATCATGATTAGAAAGTTAATAATTCCACAGTTGCAATTATTCATTTTTATGTGGCCCAAAACCAATTTCTAATTTCATAACGTTTTTGCAGAGTCATCCTTGCAATTTTTACCGCTACAACGTTATACAACTATGTAACATAAAATAAACGCTATATGTTACTACCATACACACGCTAGCATAAAGCATACAAGTTCTACGAAATTTGTTAATCAAAACCTACCGTCCATGTAAACAACAGAGGAATTTTTATTCTTCCTTCGTTGGTAGGGTCTTCAATGTTGTCAATTTTGAAAGAATTGGGGCCCAACACAGGGCTTAAGGCATTTCCAAATGCGCAAGAGCCAGAGTCGAGTTCAGTACTGCTGGTAGACTGATATTCCTTCAGACAAACTCGGAAGAAGGTGTCGCACATATCAGTGACGCAGCCTCTTTCACTTCGACTTCCATCACAGCAGTTTCCAGTTGATAGCTCACCAGCAGTATTTTGGAGCCGCACAATTTGTAATTCAAAAAAGCCAATAGGAGCACCGGGGGCAGAACCAATAGCCACCTAAACATAGAAGATTTAGATATTTTGACTTTGGCAAGTTCATGTTGTGAGAGAAGCAACACAATCTAAGACGAGAAGTCAAAAAACATATCGCGCACATCGATATATTCCCATAATCCTACACAAAATCGCATTGCATCCGAAGATCAACACGTAAAACTTAGCCATATCAATAAGCTGTTGACTACAGTGCTTTCAAGCAGCCATTAGGTCACAAGTTCTGAGGGGAGTCCACCGCCAAGCGATAGCGAATTAAATCGTTCAATTGTAACAATTTTCAGTTAGTCTAATTATTCTTTCTCCCCGCGCCCCCCCAAGGATAAGCGGGTCTAGAATATAAATGGATAATTATTTTTTCTTTCGATTTACTTCAAACTGAGGAGTTAACCGTATAAGAAATAAATCCGTGGCCAGGGGCGGATCCAATTTTTTTAGGGGGGGGGGGGGCTTGATGTTCAAAAATTACTTGACCTACAATTTTGCGGGTATAGAAGTACAAAAGTAGTGTAAAATGCACAATTACAAACTCAGGAGACAGCTTGAGCTTATAGACCCACGGATACGCAAATGCGTGGTATCATGAAGTGATTTGAGTGTGACAAGTCTGTCAGTTTTAGTCGAAGATTCGTAACAGCGATAAAGGAGGAAGTATGAAATGCTTAGAGCAGCTTGAGATAGTAGCACAATAGTGTGGTTTAAGTTCATCGCACATAAATCAGAGTGTCTTTGGCAGCTTTTAAATAGCATCAGTTATTTAATTTAAAGCCGGAGGCGTTGATCAAAAAACTTTCTCACGCTGCTAAACGACGTTGCGGTCGCAGCACATAGCTGTTGACGTTATCTGTAAGACGGCCATCGCTCCATTGAGAAGCTAACCCGCTCAAGACGAGAAATGGAAAATAAACAAAAAACCACATCAACCCAGCCACTTTGGCTGGTATCAAAAATGCTTTTTTATGCCACATGATGATTGGTGTCTCTGCATAGAACATACTGAATAAGGCAAGACAGTTGCATCAAACTGATGGGATTACGCTACAATACATCTGACTTTTCAAACAAAAAAATAACTATTTTCGATAAACTACGTTTAGCTAAAAATATTCAAAAACACATAAGGAGTTTCTGTTGGCGAAATCACAAAAACTCATAATACACAGCGTGATACAAAAAAATACCAAAACCAACACAAAAATTACATTTAATAAAATAAAAACTACAAAACAACGCAAAAAATGCCCAAAAATAAGCTACAAAAAGCAATATTAAAAACCGTGTAAACATGCCTATTGCTTTGGCACAATGTATTTGACAAGAACAACTAGCAAATGCTATTTAATTACACTGGTATAATACGAATTGATAACTCAATTTTTCACAAAGCAAAGTAAACCGTAAATAAACCCACGCTAATCAATTCAATCGGGATAAAAATGACAAATTTTACTCATCTTACCCCCAACACAATCTAAGTTTCAAAATTCTGTAGCTGCATATTAAGTTACTATATGCTACTTGTTATTTAAAGCTTTCCAAGCCCAAATAACATTGGCAGATTTGCTACCACGCCAATTGCCAGCAAAAATCTCTCGAAAATATTTCAAAGACTTCCAGCACACGTAAGATCAATCAGCACAATTTTTAAGTCCATTGTGACCGTCTTACTGAGGATAGTTTGCAGATAGTTCAAAGCAATACTGAATAGCAGATGTACGTCATACGCACTATAACGTTGTGATTACTCGCACGGGAGTTCATATCCCGAGAGAGGTTAATAATCAAGTTAACGAACAACTCTGACATTAAAATAGTTGTAGCAATTAAAACTTCAAAAGGAACATAGAAATTCCACTATATACATTTTTCAACAACCTCTTAGTTTAGCTCAGACTCTACTTCCAGTCAATTTAAGGCTAATCCCAATTTTCAACATTCTAACCACAGCAAATCTTCACCTATCTTACTCTCAAGTAATCAAAAATCAAATACAACTTTTGACACTTACCTTGACAAGATACATAAATGTAATAACGATCCAGACAAGCAACCTTTTGGGATACAAACGCATTATTTCAAATTTGTTAGTTTAATACCTTCTTTGCATAGATTCATGACAAATCTACAAACTTTCTACGAACGATATTTAGCTGAAATATAATATTTTTAAAAGTGTGCCCAGATCGATAGAGACGCTTCCCTAAATTTGGATACCACCTAAAAAGTTAAGCAAAAAAATCTTTTATTCGTCTTAGGAATAAGCCAATAACTCGACTATCTCATTTCCGACAGCGTTCAGAATGACTACCTAAGCCTAGATAGTAAAATCGCCCATTATGACGTATTGAAAATTTTGTGAAAAACTTTCCATTGTTCTTCTCCAAGTTTCGGACTGATTTTTTAGATTAAACAAACGTATGCTTCTTTTCTGTCGAAAATCTTACTTAGCCAACATACTGGACGTTCACTGCTGACTTCGCACAAAAAGCGTGCTAACAATTATTGTAACAAGAGTTTCAAAGCTACACCTAAGCTTGCAGCCTGTTAGCAATTCAAATAAATCCACAAAATTCATCTTTTATCACTCATGAGTATCATCTCAGATTGCTACTCCTCCTGCAGGCTTGCGAATCACTCGATGCTTAACCTCAGCTAAACGTGCATAGCGACAACAATTCAAGTCAGCAATAACAAACGATAACTCCCTTTCCACATCGAAATACAAACAACGCTTAATCCCTTCTGCTTGTGATTATTTTCTGTCCTCGCCGAAATAGTCGCAAATAGAAATTTGCCGGCACGCTTTCTAGATAACGTATCGGCGCTTTTGCACATCACACAACTTTGTAGTTGGAAGCGTCGCACAGCGCCTGTTTCGCCGCCTTCTTCTTTCTACCCTGCACCTAAGGTAAACGCTCGCCATCTGGTGATTGCTTCGATAACGTAAGTAAACTGCCTGCGTCTGATAATTATTTTGCGAATTATTCTAAAACTGTCGAATTTTTCTCAAGTTTTAAGAGGAAAGGAAGCCACAAGAATTCTTGTAACTAGGCTAGACGTTTCGATGACATAGATTCAGCAGTCATCATCAGTACGGCATGCGAGGCAAAACAACACTGTATGAACTAAGTTTAGTTTTTAGTTTGTGACGTTACAATCACACAACTTATTTTGATCTGGTGTACTGCCTGGGCTATGCTATACTTGTTTAGAATCCGAAACTTTGTTTTAAATTCTTGTTCATTTATATTTTTACTGCCTTGCATACTCTGCAGAATGATGACAGCTGAATCCATTTAGTGGAAACGTCCAGCTTTGAATTTTACTATGGCTACAATTTTTTTCCTAAAGCTATTTTTTACTCAACATTTACTGTCTTTCTCAATTTTATTTGAAAACTGTTGAAATGAATGTCTCTGACTTACTATAGTGCTGAGCCTGCAACTTACCAGTAGAGATCAAAGAGTTTATGATCAGATCAGACGACAATTAAAATGCTGAAGAGGTCAATGAACCAGAATATTTAATGAAAAGAATTGATTAGATAAACTTGTGACGTAATAATCAAGTTTTCACTTGATTGTCACCCGACATAGAGTCATTTGAGGATAAAAAATGTCACTCTTTAGGTTTGTAACGGTTTACAAGTTTCATTACAAGGATTTCATAGCTTCAAAAAACTATCTATTTTCTGGAAGGCTGGCGGTCGTCGTCGATAACGGGTTGGGCATTAATAGATTGAATAGCGTTTTAACATATTTTTGGAAATAGTTTTTAGTGTGTATTTTTACTGTTTTTATGCAACTTAATCATGCAACCTTAGAGATATTCCATAAAAGCTAACATTCGTTTATTTCACTTTAATGCATAAAAACCATAAAAACAATAGAAAACAGCAACTTCTGCTTTCAGGTCCATTTGTTTGTGGGTGACACTTATAGTTAATTCATCCATTGATTTTTTTCATAATTTAGTTAGTAAGTCTTCACCCTACTTTCCCGAGAAGCGACGGAGACGCTATAACGAGCTCGCTTACCTAAGCTTTTGATTTGAGCCGTCACGTACTTGTACTACCCCTCCAGTCTCCGAAGGCAGACATTCTATTTACTTGGCCATTTTCACAAATGAATATGTGGATTGCTGTCATGTAGCATGATGTAGGAATCTGATTAATGATTATTTGAACCTTACACTAAATATTTTGCGGACGAACGACTGATCAATAACACCATACACTTATTCAAATATTTTTCAAATACAATTTTTTGTACAAAAGTAATCTTTCGGTAGAAAAATTCTTCTTTTTCGAACTCAACACCAACATGGATGCTTCCGGATGAGTCAGAGTTTGGGCTTTAGAAGTCTTAAGTATATAAAAGGAATCGTACCGTAGAGCGAGAAGGACGCTGCTCTTTAGTTGTTTATATAAAAGGAAATTAATATTGCAAAGTTTTATGCTGTAATCAAATTATCATAATGCAGTGTTGGTGAGATTTAAAAATCTGTTAGAAACAAAATGAAGTAAAATTGCAGACTGGGAGCTAAACATAATAAGCACTGTACAACAGAACATTGATATATCATGTGATTAGCTTTATGAAAAACAAGATTAATTACAAAATGAGTATAATATTAATACGTGGCAGCTGCTTCGAAATTTCGAATTGCATAGAAAAACATTGTATTCGGAAATATTTTGCTTGCAAAAGCATATAATTCAAATCAATGTTGTCCTGCTACAAGCCGAAAACGGAATTAGGTATCTACAGGGTGACTATTAACCAGAATTTTTTTTTTAAATAACCTAAACAAGGTTTGCACCTTAATTAGCAGTTACGCTTGCATAAATGCATACCTTTAGTATTTCAAAACAGAATTAAAAAGCGTCGAAAACATCTCTCAAATTTAGGTAGTCTTGAAAAAGACTGTTTTTGAACTAAACATTTTCGTTGCGCTCTCTTCAGGGTTCAACGTGATAGTAAATTGAGGAGGTGGTCTATGTATTATCATCAGCTTCATCGAAAAATTTGCAACAAAAAAGGAGGAAAAGGAAAAGGGCTGTGATTGCTTGTTGAAGGACGCTTGTGATTGGTCGAATATGGATGAATTTGAGAATTCAACTATCGGAGAATTTGCAGCGAGTAAATTTTCAGCCACCTTTGCAGCCACCTTTTCAATTTACTCTCGCGTTGAACCCTCAAGAGTGCGAGACGAAAATGTTTGGTTCAAACACAGTCTTTTTCAAGACTACCTAAATTTAAAAGATGTTTTCGGCGCTTTTTAAATTTGTTTTGAAATTCTGTACCTCCAAAAAGCTTTTCACCAACAGTATTGGGAGTAAAGAAAACACACACCTGCTTTTTCGGATAGTTTGCATCCTCGAAAGACTTTTCTGCGCTGGATATAAAAGACGCTGCATATCTTCTTTTTCCAGCTGTTGTTTTTGGCAATAAAACAAAATTGATGCCTGCTCTTCCACTTTTTACATTTTTTGCTTCTTCAGCTTCCACGCAACTATACAGTACACTACCTATATTTAAACTGGTTCAGTATGCAGCATAAGAATGGTTGAAACTAGATAGTAGTTGAAAAGAAAATTAGTGAAAACTTATTTAGTTTTGTGGATCAAAAATATACTGTCATTATGCTTGCCGCATCACGCCAAAGCGTGTAACGAGTGAATGGGTCCAGAGGCGTAGCGAGAAATTCCAAAAGGGGGGGGAATAGTTTTCATATTTTTTTGAGACTTAGGCCTATTTTTTTTCAGCAGAACAAATTTGTAGCTGATTGAGAAACAAGGAAAGCTCTAGGGGGTCCGAGGGCACGCTTACCCGGAAAATTTTTGAAAATTTACATGCTGTAATGGCTATTTTAGTGCTTTTTGAATAATTTTCACGCAAATTTTGTTTAAATTTTTTGACCCTATTTCTGAGTACTTCGCCATAGATGATGCATTTTGTTCGTACATTTTCGATTATGCGTGCTTAAGGCGTAAGGCTTATTGCTATCAAAGAGGTTCGAAAGTATGGAAATATTGTATAGCCTAACATCAAAAGCATTTTTGAAAATGGCTGGTGGGAGGGTGCATACTCCTGATCCTATCCCCCTGTATCCGCCCCTGGGCATAAGCTACAGAAACCATCAAAAGAGTCTGGCATATTTCAATCAATTTCGTTCGTTTTTACTAAAGGGCAAAGTCAAAAGGGGGGCATGGCCCAATGCCCCCCCCCCCTAAATACGCTCCTGACTGGGCCCATTGTCTCGGCTTAGCGCCTGAACAGTGAGCAACAAAGTTTCGAAATCTAAAGAAATTTCGAAGTGGTGGCGAGCCGTTGGAGGCACTGTGGACTGGGAATCGAACGCAGAACCTTTCGAACAGATGGATATGGCGTTACCACTTCTTTGAGTTTTGTGCATAAATAAACAGTTAATAGCAACAAGAATTAATCTGAAGTATTTTCGAAAGATAGCTTTAAACCAAATTTTCAATATTCAAACAGGGTCCAACTCTTCGTGAATTCACATAGCATCACATTCAGTATTATAACAAGACATGGCCAGAAGAAGCCTTGACTATTGCCAGCAGTACACTTTGCTTTTCAATATTCAAGGGTAGCATCAAAGCAATATGACCCATCATAATAATTTATTTAATGCATTAGTAGAGTTGAAATTTTCTTGTTATGATCTAAATAGTAACTTCACCAGTATACACCAGTATTCACCAGTATACACAGTATACGTACCGACTGGGGGCGGCGTCCTCCAAAAAGGTCGTTGAAGGATGTCATCTGAAAAAAAGGCCACCCACACCCGGTCTAGATAGTAACAGTGACGCACTCAGTGTAAGGAAAAAAGCTTAACGATTTTTGGGGGGTTGCACCCTTGGAAAAGAACAGTCGGGCATGCAGTGATGGAGAATTACGGCATCACTACGAGCTTTGAGCCAGTTTGTATGTTCATGAGTTTTTAATTTGCAGCGAAGCGTAAAAATTGGTATTTAAAAATATTTAAGCAGCATCAAATACAAAATAGCCTGTGACATCATAATTTGTACGTTTCCGCTTGAGTATCATAGATGTTTTTTCGCCTGGTTTCAAGTCGTACAACCACAGGCCTATTCAACCCTCTACACTGGATTTCGTTATCCTATTCGATCCTCCGCAAATTTAACCTACCCCCACATATTCTAACTCGATTCTGAGTCATTTGCATAAGTTCATCAATCACCTGATAGTCAAACGTATAGTTGCAGAAAATAGTAGATGTCGAAGACGAAGACAATCAAAACTGCGCGCAAAGCGCTAGCTCAGTTCAAGAGCAAAATTAGTGCAAAATTACAAATTTTGTAGAAACTTGTTTCACACAGCACGCAAGCCACGGTGAACTAATGAGACTATGCATTGATAGGGTTACCATATTTTCACTACGTAAAAGGAGGACAGGTTCTTCGAGGGTCATCATGTCCGCAGATGTCCAGTTTTCTGCTCAAAAACAAGTGAAGACCAAAAATAAGGTCATCATGTCCGCAAATGTCCATTTTTCCGCCCAAAAGCCAGTAAAGATCAAAAAAAAAAGATCATCACCTCCGCAGGCAGTAATTTGCACTGAAGCTTTCCAAAATTTTTCGGTATGTTTTCACCGTTCATAATGCCGAAAAGAAGGACATTTGGGCATTTTTTGGCATCCTCGGAGAACAATTTTTTTTGGTCAAAAAGGAGGACGTATAGTAAGCCTATGCATTGATTAAAAAGAGCAAGGCCAAAAAGAGCAGTGCATTCATAGGGCACGGAGCGAGCCCCGAAAAATTTGTCATTTTGCACATCAAATTGCATTCAATTAAAAAAAAGCTACACGGGTCTATTTTTTTTCGATCATGATCAAGGACCCATTAATTGTCCAAATCTATCACTGGCCAATGCAAAAGCTAAAGCCCTGCTTTAATGCAAGTTAAAAAGCAAGCGTTATAATTATGTCTTTTTACAAAAATGTTAATGTCTGTGGATGAAATCTAAATCAGTATGGGCCCCGGGGTCATTTGCTTCCCGCCCTACCCTTTCACAGACCCTGCCCTAAACTGCTCTAGCCAGGCAAAAAAGGTTGTTAACGCAAAAAAAGGTTACTGTTCTAAGCGGTGCTTTTTCAGGTTTTGGTACACTGACACATCTTATAAAAAAAATTCTACTTGGTAGCATGTCAACCTTGATTAACAGGTGGTTACATCTACCAATGCATCAAACCTACGTCACTGTAATTACGGTGTGATGGGAAAGCTGTTATGATAATATCTTACATTACTGGTAGTGTTTCTGTCACACGCATGTTCTTGGTATGCAGAGTCTGCTTACAGTAGCGGATCCAGAAAATTTTGGTGGGGGTATGCAGTTTTGAATTAGGTTGAATGTTAACTTAATACAAAGACGTTAGACCCGGAAAAAAGCGTAAATAAGCCCTTTTTTATAAATGTGTCCATGTCAGCAGTGTATTCAGATTTTTTTAGGCGGGGAGGCAGCAAATTTTGACATTTTTTAAGCATATTTTTTTGGCAGAGTTAATTTGAAGCAAATTGATGTTTGCTCCTAATTAGTCCTTCACCTAATATGTTGCATTTTGTTCGCACATTTTCGATTTGAGCGTACTTAAGGTCTAAAGATTTTTCTTATATCGCAGACGTTCAAAACTGTGAAAAAAAATTATCAAAAACATTGTTGAAAATGGCTGGTAAGGGGGGATGCATTCCCCACATCTCTAACCCCCCTGGATCCGCCCCTGTCTGCTTGTCGTCGTCATGTGGTTGGGCGTCCTCTTCCGACGGTTTAGATGTTGACGGCGTTGATTTTAAGCCAGCGTCGGGTGTCATCATCCGGGACCAACAGACCTTGTATTCCTTTTGGTGCACGATGTAGGGGGCATGTAGAAATGATGTGGTCTGCAGTTTGCTCAGAGGCACCACACTCACAATTCGGTGAAGGAGCAGCGCCCCATTTGTACATGGATGAATGGAATCGCCCTACGCCAGTCCACAGACGATTCAGTTTTACCCAAGATGTTCTGGGCAAACCCATTCCAAGAGACTTAGGACTGGCCCTGGGAATAAAAACATGAAGCTTTGATGCACTTTTCAAGTACTCCATGTTCCATACATAATCCATCCATTGCGCTGCACAAATGTCTGATTCGGTCAGACTATCCAGTAGTTTCTGTGCAGCGGGTACAAATGGGCGTCTTGATTTGAGCCTTCCCTGGTGCGCATTTTGTTTCCCGACCAGCTGCTCATGTAGAATATGATCAGGGTTAAGGGAGGCGCGGTTAGCCAGGGAGAGTGTCGCTCCTCGACGGCGAAGCTCAGCTGGCTGGATGCCTGCGAGGATTGGCAAGTAGTCCGTTGGAGTGGGTCGCAGACATCCAGTGACAATGCGCAAGGCGTCATTTAAAACACTGTCGATTAGCCGAGTGTGAGCACTACGACACCAAACAGGTGCGCAGTACTCAGCTGTGGAGTAAACCAGGGACAAGGCGGCTGTTCGCAATGTTTTGGCTCCTGCACCCCATCCCGTGCCTGCAAGTCGCCTCAACAGTGTGACGCGAGTGGAAAGTTTCTTGCGCAATGCCTCTAGGTGATGACGAAAAGTGAGCGACCTGTCCAGCTTTACACCAACGTAGGTTGGAGTTGGACAGTATGGCAATAGTTTGCCGTTGTTGAAGATTTTGAGCTCACGTTTCGCCTCTCGGTTGTTTAAATGAAAGGCCGACGTCACCGTCTTAGTTAAGTTGTTTAATATGCTCCATGCTTTACGACCGTAGTGAGAAAAGTCGATGGTTTGGACTGCCTCAGACCATCGGTCCCTGCGTTTTCTGTCAAGCCTGGACAGCAGGGCAGAAGCAGCTCTGCTAGAGTCTGATCCCTCAGGCGATTGCCGGAACATCTGATAAAGGTTCTCACACTCAGCATCCCAACACGGAATGTGGTCGTTTCGTCGACCACGTGGGATATACTTTTTGGCTGCTGTGCTGATGGCATTACAGAAGTCCTGGTATGCCCGGTCCACATCAGATGTATCAGGTGGCAACAAGCTCTTAGCGAGTTGGTTGGTCAGGGCATTGTAATGGCTCCATTTGGCATTGCGGAAGTTCCATCGCTTAACAGGCATACTCGGAACTGACAGAGTGAGCCTTGGTGGAGCAATGAGCGAGAGTCGATGTTGTGACCTAGGAAACTTCTCTAAAATACGCCTGTCAGGTAAGCGACTATCAGGACCAACACTAACAAACGCCAGGTCCGGGTTGGTGCCAGTGTTCCAGCGGCCTGAGTGGAAAGTGGCCATGTCCTTTAGGTCATGGAGAGGGACAAGGCCATTAAGGCTTGCCCAAGCAACAAGGCACTCTCCATCAGCGCTGTTGCTGCTGTAGCCCCAATTCACATGCGGGCAGTTGAAATCACCCGAGTACAGGACAGGGTGTGGAAACACTGGTAGGTCGGTAGTCTGCAATGGTGTAGGTGGAGGTTTGTAAACATTGACAATTTTGTAGCCATCAACGTCTACGCATAACCACTCCGTCTCTGATGTAAATGGGGACTGATCTACTAAGGTCCATTTTAGTCGCTCATGGACAAATGTAGCAAGGCCGTGTATCCTGTTTAAACAGTACCCAGCTAGTGCAAAGCCTGGAATCACAAGCTTGTCGGTAGAAGCACAGTGGGTCTCCTGTAGTAGGATGACGAGTGCCTCAAACTATGAGCGAGATGGTGAAGGACATTCATCTTGCTTGCAGTGAGGCCTTCAATGTTCAGCTACAGGATTGCTGGCCTTCGGAACTTGTTGACGATGTGCCCTGAAGCAGAGCAAACATCGCCCCGTCCAGAAAAGGACGTTTGCCGGTTAGTAGGTCTTGGCTGAGCATCGGGAAGAGTGGATACCCTTCCGGGTCGGCAGATTTGGTTTCGGTCTGTCATTGTAACTTTGCAAGAGAAAAGCTTTGTACAGACTGAATCACAGCCCGGGCTACATGGAAGCATCTGCCATCCAGGGCCGGTTTTAAGCCGATTTGACCGATTTTGCCAAATTGGGCCCCGCGCAAGTGGGGTTCTTTTTCTGTATTAGGCTATGACTTATGACTAGGGCAAGTTTTTGTTGCACTAAAAAAATAAAAAAGTTGCGTTTATTTTTAACAAAAGTTGCAAAGTTGCTTGCAAAGTTGCAATTATTTTACCAAAGTTGTGAAGTTGCACGAAAAAATTTAAAAAGCGGTGAAATCAGTTGTCAGAGTTTGTATCTATTATTGACATGAACATGATTTACTGAAATACCGGTACACTGCTAAACATTTCCAAACATCGTCTTGAGCAAAGTGACGGTCTTTAGCTAACAACTGCTTTGCCCAGCATGCTGATGCTCATAATTACAGAATATAGCGAGCCTATTGTTACAAAATAAATGACGCTGGAAGACCTCAGTCATTCCGCATTCTGTGACAATTACTCCTTGCATTAAAACAAAGTAGACGTAACGCAGGCTTACTTACATCTAGGAAATTATTAGTAAAATAATTAGACATGACTGTTCATACCTTTTTGCGAGATTTTTTAAAAATATTTCGTAAAAGTTGCAAAAAAAGTTGCCTCTAAAAACGAAAAAAGTTGCAAAATAAAATGTTGGCAAACAGCTCTATAGATGCTCTAATGAAATTTTTCGTTACTTAGAAAGCTTCCCGAAGCTGTAAAAAAAAGTTGCAAAAGTTGCAGAAACTTGCCCTACTTATATATGACATACAAAATAGGGGAAAGTACTAAAAGTTGAGCCGGTGCGCTATTTAATAAAACTATTTAATAAATCGAATGTACGCTATTTAATAAAACCAAAAGCTTTGAGAAATCCTCAAGATTCATAGCAACAAAGTCAATGGCACAGTGAAAACAGTACATCGAGTTAAGTTGAAGCAATTTATGGACAAAAACGGCTCTAAGGGTCAAGGCATATATGCATCCCCGAAAAATTTTAAATTTTTATGCAGTAATTGCAATTTTGGTGCTTTTTGAAAATTTTTTAGGGATAATTTTTGTTTATTTTTTGCCTTCAATTCGACATCTTCGCCAAATATGAAGCTTTTTCGTAGGCACATTTGCGATAACGGTACTTAAGGCGCACATAGGCCTATCTGAAGAGACAGCGGCTCTTGAGCATAATTTTAAACTTTTTATGTTTTGTTGAAACAGCTGCGGCTAAACTTTGCACATCGTTTGCCATAAAAATTATATTATTAGCCTAAATATGGAAATTGCGTTCGTTAGCAACACAACAAGCAACGAAGCGTCTTCCACTGCTTGTTTTTTGTCTTCGAACTCGTAAAACGATATGAGATAGTGACATAACCATAACACTTGCACAGCTATCCCATGCGCTACTGCATCTTAGAGATCAGATCAATGTCAGCTCGATGTAAAGTTCTCGTTGATGAAGTAGACTGTTACACGAAACGTTATTGTAATTTACAAAATTGATCTAATATTTGCCCCCCTCCCCAAGGCGGCTGTTCTGGTGCCGGCTCTGAATAAAAGCATCCAAATTACCTAACATTGTTTTACAGCAAGTATTAAATGTCTATCTTTTTTTGGCTTGTATGTAGCCCTATATGTATTTTTTTAATATAAACATCCATACATTTTACTTTAAGGAGTAGGGGCCCCTCCATCAGATTTCTAATTGGGCCCCGCAGCTTCTAGCACCGGCCCTGCTGCCATCTGGGCCTGCTTGTGATGGATTTGGATGGGAAGAATTTCTGAGACAAGCGGACAGATCCATGCGACCACTTTTGAGTTTTAGTGGAGCAAAAGAACCTTTTTCCTGAATGTCTCTAAAAAAAGAGAGGCTGATGCCAAAATACGGAAATTAGAAAAAAAAGTTCGCTATAAGATGAAAAAGGTAAAAGAGTTAAGAAAATTAAACGGTTGCTGAAGGGTACGCGGTATCAAGAAAAGTTACGAATTTTTTCATTGGTAAAGTTACAAAATTTTTTACCTAAACCCGCTTTACTAAATGTATACTACGCTCTTTTCCAATCTCATTTGATGTATGGAATTTCAACTTGAAGCCCAACTTACAAAACATCAATTAACCAGCCCCAAATTCTACAAAAAGAAAGCAATGCGAATAATTGAAGGTCGTTTATGGAATGCTCCAGTAGCTGATGTTTATCAAAAGTATGGAATTTACGGTGAACAATCTTTCCCGGTTCGAAGTTGCTATGAGTCTACATTACAGCAATCAACTACCTTCTCCATTCTCCAGTATTTTTTCTTACTTTTCTCGTCAATCTGAACATTTTACTCTAGGCGCCTCTGCGGGTTCAAAGCAGCTTCCCTTATATGCAGAACTGTTAAATTGCAACGCTTTCTTAAATTTCAAGGTGCTAAAATTTGGAACAGTATACCTGAATCGTTAAAAGACTTGAATTATGCTAAATTCAAAAGTGAGTTCAAATCTCACTTAATACAAAACCATTTTAATTAGTTAAATCTTTATCGAATGTAATTAAGTGATCAATGTACTTGTGGTTCTTTTCGTCGTCTTTCCCAGGTTTGCGTGCATATCTTTTTTTACGAGTATGTTGTTTTGTGTTCTTTTTGTTTTTCTCGTAGCAATTGTCGCTCAAGTCTCAGTTACATGTACCGGAATGTTTGTGCATGATTGCATTGCACGTTATCAGGCAGCTGTGACTCGATGACTCTAGGGTCCCTTCTACCTGGTCGTGCGTGTTCTTTTTAATATTATAATTACTATTATTATTTTTTTATAAATCATGTTTCTGTGTTTTGCAAGTGCGACAAATAAAATGCAACTACTGCTACAAGAGGTGAAGACCCTCAAGCTTCTGACTTTTTGTAATCCAACTTCACGTTTAATCTTTCAACCTATTTTCAACCCAACTTCATGTAAAGCACCATACACCGTTCCATCCACCTTAAAAACACATGGCCTGTTGTTCTTGGAAACAAAAACCTGGTCTAACAAACCTGACTTCTTAGTATAGCTTTATGATTTGGACTGTGCAGCATGCCAACAACCCAAGGAGCAGGTAGTAAAAGGACAAATCTTGATTTGAATATTATTTATTTTGCACAACAACTGTCAATGCAATAAATGTGTTACAAGTAAAAATGGTCAAGGCCGCTGAGAGAATTTTTGGACCGCAAGGCTAAATAGCTATGATTAAAGAGTATTAAAGCATCAAGGAGCATTCTGTTGCGAAAAGGTCTCCGACCCCCGGTGTGGGTCCCAGCTTCATCCTCTCAGCGTTACTGTTACTGCTAATGGAACCGTACACATGCTGCTGTACATTGTGTGCAGGAAAGACTCGGTATTTATTGGTTAACTGCATGATGTACAGTATTGCAATTAATTTTGTACCTGCACTGTACGTTAGAAAGGTTATCTTGCTTTGGTTTTTCTATCAAGCAGTTTAGCACTGATAGCGTGTGAACTGGCGAAAGTTCTGGCAAGTGCAAGCTATCTGGAAGTTTATAACTTTACCTTATGTAATCGTCCATTCAGTACCGGTAGCTATTGTTATCATAAGCTTTAAATGGTAACCGAAGTTATTCGTTCAATGTGGTCGATCGTTTAAAGATATTTAGCCTGCAATTTAATTATCAAGTAACAAAAAGATATTCAATGACCAGCTTAAACTGTTGAGAGGAAGAGGTCTAGTTGTTGCAGCACAAATGTGGGTTTATTGCGTTGGCAACATATGACGCAACAAAGTAAAACGTAATAAAGTTTACCTCAAAAAGTGATTTTGCATTAACACGGTTCCATTTTCTACATCTATGCAAACGGAGCAACATTTGATTTGTCGAATAATGTAATGGCGGCCAAAGGTCAATGTGGTGACAGAGCTAAAGAAGACATGAGCAAAAAAATTTTTGTTCCAACCGAAAGAGATATGTTAAGATGTAAAAATTATATATTGCAAGAAACAGTAGGAGAGGGTACATACAGTAAAGTTAAGGTAAGCCTTCTATGCGAAGAGATTTAGATATTACCGGTATATTCTAAGTTTCGAGTATAGTTTCACTTTTTTTCACACTGACTTATTGTGATAATTTGGTCGGTTTAATTTTTCATTTTTATTCTCCTCCAACAAAGCGATAAAGTAAGCGGGGGGGGGAGGGGGTCTTCAAATTTACGATAGATGCCATTGTTCCCCAGTCTATCTCTAAAGTTTTACTGCATGCCTTTTTACTTTGTTGAACAGTTGATTGTCACAAATCTGTCTAGTAGTAGTAGAGTTCCAAGATTAAACCGCGAACTCATCTAAAAGCGTAACAACAAAGAACAGAGCTTCGATGCGAATTGAACCAATGACCTAATAATCAAGCCGTCGCAAAAACAACTCAGCCAAACCACCACGTTACACTAATATTTGGCCCCTCACGACTTGAACCCGAAAACAAACCAAGAATAGTAAGGAGTAACATTTTTTCAAAGTCAAGCTTAATTTGCGTAAAATTATCGTTTTGAAATACTAGTATATGCTGTAGGTTCGAACCGTCCAATCAATATTGGTAGACTTTTCAAGGGTGGAGGTTAGACTTGCACAGACCGAAAACCTTATTCTAGCTCAGATCCTTTACGAAAGACAAGCCCCATCACATCACAGTAATTTTCCATATCACGACCACTAAAACAGCCAAAAATAATTTTAAGCCACCCGGCAAAGATGGGCATTTATCGAGATAATTTATCGGCGATAATTTATTTCTGATTATCGTTATTGCTCAAAATATTTTGCATTTATCGATTGCCGATATCGCTTTTATAATATATTTGTTATCGCCGACAAATTGTCGCTATAAGCGATTCTTTATGAACACAGTGTTCAAAGCTAATGAGTTGGCGTTACGGAAAAAATACACGATGTCCACAAAGTCTTGTTGCAATTTAAAAAAATCGTTTTTTGATTAGTTTAATGCCAAGACAAAGTTTGTGATCTGCTTTCTTTTGAAAAAACATTTTTGCAATTTGACTTACAAAAAAACTTCGTCAAAAACATTAAAAATTTGCCGCAACATTCATCGGAAACATTTATCGGCGATAATTCATCGATTACCGATATCGCTTCAAGAAAGTAAGGTTTATCGATTATCGGTATCGCCCAGGGCCTTTTTGGAATTATCGGTTATTGTTATCGCTTCAGTACAGAAAAGTTTATCGTGCCAATCCTTGCCTACCGGTGTATCGTAATAGCATTTTCAGTACTACGATCAGCCTAGTATTTGAGGTAAATATACGAATCTTTTCAGTGGCGTAGCCAGTCTTAGTTGAAAAAAAAAGGGGGGGGGGGGCAAGCTGGGGGCAAGGCTTCGGCGAAGGAGGGCAGTTTTTATTTGACAAAAATTAGAAATGCTTACCCTGGAAAAATGACTTTCTGGTTTTGACGTAGTTTGGCTGCATTGCAACCACTGTCAGCAAATGTTCTCGTTGTCATTTATACTTTCACACAATTTTACCGTTTTAATTCTGCTTCAACCAATTTTTCGTGGTAGCCTAAATATTAGTCTAATCCAGTGTTTTTTTAACCTTTTGTAGCTCAAGGACCCCTAAAACATTTGCTCGAAAGCTATGGACCCCTCTGGGTTGGCAGAGCAAACAGACTGCAATAGGCGATCTTGTGCATATGTAACTGCGCCATTGATCAATTTATGATTGGTTGTGTTTAGTGATGCACCCAGGATTTGGCAAAGGGGCCGCAACCAGTGGCGTAGCCAGCCCAAAATTTGGGGGCAAAACTTCATAGGCTTTTCCAGTGGCGCACCCGGGATTCGGCAGAGGGGGTGCCCCAACCGGGAGTATGGGGGCGAAGCCCCTAGCCGCCGGAGACTAAGGGGGTCTGGGGGCACAGCCTTCAGCCGCCACGGATTATTAGGGTTTTTGCAAGAAAAATCATTTTAGCGTAGTTTTTTTGTCGAAAAGTGGTCTTAATCCGCCCCTGCTTGCGTTGTTAGTAGATTCACGTTATATCATAAGTATCTTTGTTTGTAGGCTAGTGGTCACTGAAATATTTCGGGGGGGGGGCAATTGCCCCTTTTGCCCTCCTGGCTACGCCCCTGGTCACAACCTGGGGTTAGGGACGCAGCCGTCGGAGGCCATGGGGGGTCCAGGATTGGCAGTCCAGGGGTCCAGCCGCCAACGAATTTTTACGGATTTCACATAAAAAAAAAACACTCATTTTAGAACACTTTTTTATCGAAAAAGGGCATGCAGTGAGTGCAGTCACTACGGACAATGCAAAAATATTTTCGTAGCTTAATTATGTCTTAAAGCAGAAGCTTGCCTAAAATAAGTAAAAGGAGGCTGCAACCATTATTAGTTTGAAAAATTATAGACTGA
The DNA here is from genome assembly GCA_964006365.1 of Trididemnum miniatum. NCBI lineage: Eukaryota > Metazoa > Chordata > Ascidiacea > Aplousobranchia > Didemnidae > Trididemnum > Trididemnum miniatum. The sequence goes on from OZ023239.1 coordinate 14,675,929, forward strand.
AAGTTAGGTATTAGCATCTTATTACCAGGGGCGCCGCCACGGGGGGCGAGAGGGGGCGAACGCCCCCCAATGATTTTTTGACCATTTTTCCAAATTGCCCTGAACCGCAGAGTTTTTTTTTCAAGGGGTAGGGGGATGACGTCAGGTGCTTTCGGTAATGTAATTTTTGTAACGATGTGTCTAGCTCCATCTCGCGTTCTGATATTCTTCGAACATTCCTAATTTCGCAATTTGCAAACGCATGTAACAGAAGCAAACACTGCTTACTGTAAAAGACAATGGTTACAATTCATATCAACGACCAGCTGTTGTATCATAAAAGCCACCTAAGGTATCTCAATACTTTGTGAAATCATACCTGGCTTGACGTACGGTAATTTCACGAAGCTAGTGAAACGTTTTTAGAAATTTATAGTAGCAACGGACAAGTGAGGGCTTTTCAGAGTCAGAAATCTCTTAGGTTTTAGCAAGTATTGATTATACATACTGTAGATTGATTGGCAGTCCAAAGCAGAATGTAATTTACTGCGCTTCAGCAATATTTTTGTTGTTGTTTATTCCTACGCAAAACATACTCAGACGTAAGCATAGGATGAAAAGATGATATAGAAAAAGGAAGGCGCTACAAAATGTTTAACCGTTGAAGCATGCAGATTGCAGACCCATAACCACTATCGGTGATGGGCACGATAAACCTTTCTGTAGTAAAGCGATAACGATAATCGATAATTTCAAAAAACCCTAAGCGATACCGATAATCGATAAATCTCATTTTTTTAAGCGATATCGGTAATCGATAAATTATCCGCCGATAATTTTTTTCAATAAATGTTGCGGTAAATTTTCAATGTGCTTGACGATGTTTTTTGTGAGTCAAATTGCAAAAATGTTTGGCTATATTTTTCAAAAAAAAGAGATCAGTCCACGGACTTTTCTGTGGCATTCAAAACAAAGAAAGATTTCTTTAAATTGCAACATGACTTTATGGACACCGTGTATTTTTTTCAGCTGTTGTATCGAATGTAATTGTGTTTAGTTGCATATTATTTATCCTCCTATCACGAGAAAGCGATCGATGCGCTGCACGAGCTTGCTTAGGAAAGTACGAGCTCGTTTAGGATAATAATTTTGCGAAGCACTCAGAATTAGGATCAAAAATTTAAATAAAATCTGCCGGAAAATTATTCAAAAAGCACTAAAACAGCCATTCGCAGCATGCAAATTTTCCGGGGGAGCATGCCCCCGGACCCCCTTAAAGCTTTTCTTGTTTCTCAACCAGCTTCAAATTTGTTGCGCCGAAAAAAAAACTACGCCGGAAAAAAATGTGGAAATCATGCCCCCTTCTTTTTTTAATTTTGCTGATCTTAGGGGAAGCTAGCTACTGTAATTCTAATTTGATATTTTGATGTTTCGCTGTTATTTGCCCTGAGTTTCTGTTAAAATTGGAGAAAATTTAACTGTGACATCATATTACAGCTCTAAGAGCTTTGTATACTTTAAGATACCAGGAAATGTAGGAGTTTTTGCGATTTTGTTCACTTTTGTCACGAAGTTGCAAAAGTTAGAACGTGGGTTTGATGAAAAATTTGGGAATAAAAAAAATTATAGTGAGAAGTGTGACAGGCTACTTTAGAAATGCCGATTAAACTGCACCTACGCAAAGCTAATGCGTCTATCGTCTTATTCATGTTTTCGAGTAGCTCTGCAAAAATCACAAGTTATGACGTCTATTTGCTCCTCCAATGTTTTTTCCCGGCGGCGCCTCTGCTTATTACATGGCACGGCACTTACTTATTACAGGGCATGGCACCGTGCCCCTGCGTGCGCCTATGGTTGTATCAGCAATTACATTGCGCCCTTGATCACTTTCTCTAGCACAGTTATCTATATCAACATTCATTGAAATGTCATCAGCACCGTTATCAGAGTCTGCCTGAGATTCGGAATTGTTAGGCTTATCAAAAGCTTGGCTGCAAGAACTATCTTTATTTTTCTGTTCTGCAACATCGTTTGTTGCGGATGTTGCTGTTCTTTGAAAAAAAATTCTCAAATCCATTTTGCCTAATACATTAATAAGCCTACAGAGTACCATCTTTAGGTCGGTTGTATTTCACACTAATTTGCTGCACTGGAAAAATGTTTGAGAATACCTATTCCTATTTACCGCAAAATTTAATCAAATGAAAACCTGTCGCAGAGCAAGAGGTACCACTGTATTAGATTAAGATTATAAACAGAGGTAGGCTTAAGTTTACACTGTCTAAGAAATTTCTAAAAAGCTCGATGGCCCAACGGTTGCAGTTTCTGGCTCTGATTCAATAGGTCTCGGGTTCTAATCTAGTCTGAGCCTGTCTGACAATTGGTAGGCCTAATGACCGTGAAGTAGCTATACTAGGATCGACTAGAATTGATAGCTTTTCGCTTGTAAGCTTAGTGGCCTACTACTATACCAATACCATTTCTTATGTATATAATTTGTTAACCCTACACGGCTAACTCCCCTTGTTACCAAGAAATTTCTATTACAGCATGCTGCTATAGTTTCGTAAATCCTTAAAACCAATTAATTCTGACTACTAGCATTTTAAGATCGACGCTTTTTTTATTTCAAAGCATTGAATATTCCTAAATCACTCTAGAAAAAAAACTGCCCTTTCGGCCTTTCCCTATTAAGCTTTCTAAGAGGTAATGCGTGCGAATTGCGATTCGGTTGATTGACAACACAACGATTATAGGTAACAATTCATGACTCTGACGTTACAATGGCCAATATGCGTTGTCCTTCAAGGTTTCAAAGCTAAAATACTCGGGCCCGTAATGTGATGAGGCCATGAGCGCAGCAAAAACTAACCTGCGCGTGGGGGCTTTATATTAGCTTTACTTTACGTTTGAAAAAAGTAATGCAGTGTTGTTTTGAAAACAGTCGGAAATTTTTTACAGGGGGCAGAGGTCTTATTAAGGGGGGCAATTGCCCTCCTTAGCCCCCTAGCTACGCCACTGGATCTTTTCTTGCGAACTTACCCTAGATTTTCTTCTCGAATATTATTTTTATTTTAAAGAAGTTAATTGAAAAAACATCGATGCCTGACATGCGTTCCAAAATATTATCACCAGCGATCGCACTTAAACTTTTCTGGCAGGTTAAATTGCATAGTAAGGTGTTTACTGTTTAGAAAGCTACCTCATTAACACTGAAGCGGGAGGTGGCAATTAAAATAATCTGCCGGGATGAGGCGCCATCTGTATTTCGTCAAAGATTTCTTCCTCGTGAAATTGAGATTCTCTCCTTTGTACAACATCCTCACATTGTCAAAGTTCATGAAATTTTTGAAACAAAGACCCCACCTCGGGTTTATATAGTCACAGAATACTCCCACGGAGGAGATCTTTTAGAATACGTAAAGGTACGATTTTTGTGGTTCTTGCTCGCACTTCGGAATAGCAGTTTGGTGCAGTGCTTTAGACATTGCCGTGGGTGCGGGAGGTCTGGCGTTCAATTTCTGGGCCAGGCAAATTGGACACAGTGTCCACAACGGATTGCCAACGCTGCGATGTTTCTTTGGAGCTGTCTTGCAGGCCCTGAGCCGCGGAGATATGCCCTGCCACTCGTTACACGCTTCGGCGTAATGCCGCGCGAGTATAATGGAGATTTGATGATTTTTTTATTTCTAGCTCTACTTCGTTTTAGTTACCGTACTTAAGAAAGTTGTACTGATATTGAAAAAAATTGGAATAGAAATACAATGTAAGTAATTCCTAGACCGAAACTTTAACTCCAAAAAAGTCAACTGAGGTTGAATAATTTCGATAAATGCATTGGTCTTGTTGATGTATCATCATTAGCCTACAGTATTAGCTAGTCGTGTAGACCTGCTCAGCCTGAAGGCGGAAAAAAAATGAAGATTTGAATTTTTTTGATTTTGAAGACACGAACTCAAACACGGACAAGCAAATTTTTAATTCCATTACGAAAATGTTGCTGCTTCACAGCTCTGATCTTGAATTGTCAAAAAGGTCTATGAAGTTCTTAAAAAACGTGAAGGTTTAGGAACGCCTTTGTATTCGAAAGCATATTTGCCTCCGAATAATCTGATAGTGATTACGCTTCTTATTTTACATTGTGTATGTTTGTAGGAACACGGTGCTGTGCCGGTAAAAGAAGCCCGATATATTTTTTACGATATATGCAGAGCTGTCGGTTATCTTCACGAAAACGCAATTGCTCATCGCGATATAAAGTGTGAAAACATCCTCCTTGACCGAAGGCGGTCAGGGCTGAAGTTTTATGCTAAACTTTGTGATTTTGGCTTTGCAAGAAGGTTTCCAACTGTAAAATCAAAATTTGGAGTAGAAAAGGTAGGCAGCTGATAAAAACGATTAAAAGTTTAAAGCTATGGGCTGGGCTTGGTATTGGTCCTAAGTATAAGTTTACGCATGCAGGTTGTGGCCAGTGGCGTAACCAGCCGGGCAAGCTGGGGGCAAGGCTTCGGTGAAGGGGGGCAGTTTTAATTTGACAAAAATTAGAAATGCTTACCCTGGAAAAATGACTTTCTGATTTTGATGTAGTTTGGCTGTATTGTAACTACGGTCAGCTAATGTTCTCGTTGTCATTATTTATACTCTCACACAGTTTCACAGTTTTAATTCTGCTTTAACCAATTTTTCATGGTAAACATTGGTCTAATCCAGTGTTTCTTAACCTTTCGTAGTGCAAGGACCCCTAAAACATTTGTTCGAAAGCTATGGACCCTTCTGGGTTGGTAGAACAAACATATTGCAATATCTTGAGCATTTTATGTAACTGCGCCATAGACCAATCAAGCGAATCCCTTAGAATATCTTTATGAACCTCTAATGGGAGAGTATAGCGGTCCCAAAAAAATTTCTCTGAGGAAAGCTACTCACGAAACCAGTAGCCGTTTCCTCCTTTTCGCTATTCTATTCTCTGTAACAGTTAGCTTGTATATTGTCTGATTGTGGTTGAATACTTCGTCTGTTTTGTCTGCGCAATATTGAAATATTAACCCAACAACTTAATTATTGTGTTTAAATTTAAGTCTGAAATTCTTTATAGAGCAAGAAGCAAAAGACTATTTATCAAATCCGCGGAAATGAAAACTAGGCTACAAACAGTGGCGTAGCGAGAAATTTAAAAAAAGGGGGGAGCCATAATTTCCACCTTTTTTTGAGCCTATTTATTTGCGGCAAAACAAATTTGTAGCTGATTGAGAAACAAGAAAAGTTCTAAAGGGGTCTGGGGGCATGCTCCCCCAAAAATATTTGAAAATTTATATGCTCTAATGGCTATTTTAGTGCTTTTTGAATAATTTTCACGCAAACTTTGTTTAAATTTTTTGACCCTATTTCTGAGTGCTTCGCCAAATGTGTTGCATTTTATTCGCACATTGTCGATTAGCCTACGCGTGCTTAAGGCGTAGCCTAAGGCTTATTGCTATCAAAGAGGTTTGAAATTATGGAAAAATTGCATATATCAAAAGCATTTTTGAAAATGGCTGGTGGGAGGATGCATACTCCTCATCCTACCCCCCCTGTATCCGCCTCTGGGAATAAGCCACAGAAACCATCAAAAGAGTCTGGCATATTTCAGTCCCTTGGCACCATTCATTTTGTTCTTTTTAACTAAAAGGCAGAGTCAAAAGGGGAGGGCATGGTCCAATGCCCCCTCCCCCCCGCCCATAAATCCGCTCCTGGCTACAAACCAGCAGACCTAGAAAAGATGTAAAAAATCTACGACCAGATAAGTGTCCATTTAACAACGTAATTAAAAATATATTCTCATAGAGAGACGGTACCCCTTTTGTCTTTTGGGAAAGAAGATCGAAAACAATCAACGAAAGAAAGTGGCTTATCGGGTAAACACTTTTGGGTCCTTCAAACGAGAATCAAATCTACGGTTTTATTTCACATTAATTTGCTACACTGGAAAAATGTTTGAAAATGCCTATTTGTATTTACCGCAAAATTTAATCAAATGACAACCTGTCGTAGAGCAAGAGGTACCACTGTACTTAGACGTAGATTTAAGACAAAGGTAGGACTAAAACATAGCCATTGGAGCATGTAAATTTTCAAAATTTTCTAGGGGAGCATGCCCCCGGATCCCCCTAGAACCTTTCTTGTTTCTCAATCAGCTACAAATTTGTTGTGCCGAAAAAAAATACGTCTAAAAAGATGTGGAAGTTATGGCCCCCCCCTTTCGAAATTTCTCGCTACGCCATTGCCTACCACTACCAATACCATTTCTTATGTTTATAACTTGATAACCTTACACGGCTAACTCCCCTTGTTACCAAGAAATTTCTATTACAGTATGCTGCTATAGTTTCGTAAATCCTTAAAACCAATTAATTCTGACTACTAGCATTTTAAGATCGACGCTTTTTTTATTTTAAAGCATTTAATATTCCTAAATCACTCTAGAAAAAAAACTGCCCTTTCGGCCTTTCGCTATTAAACTTTTCAAAAGGTAATGCATGCGAATTGCGATTCGGTTGATTGACAACACAACGATTATAGGTAACAATTCATGACTCTGACGTTACAATGGCCAATATGCGTTGTCCTTCAAGGTTTCAAAGCTAAAATACTCGGGCCCGTAATGTGATGAAGCCATGAGCGCAGCAAAAATTAATCCACGCGTGGGGGCTTTAAATTAGCTTTACTTGTAGGTTTAAAAAGAGTAATTGCAGGGTTGTTTCCAAATCAATCGGAAATTTTTTACAGGGGGGCAGAGGTCTTATTAAGGGGGGCAATTGCCCTCTTTAGCCCCCTTGCTACGCCACTGGTTGTGACACATGTCGTCTAATATTGCGGTTGTGTTAGTATTGCTTCACGCGCAGGTTGATTTCAAAAAGTACCGACTCAGTACTCGTTATTCGATACTTTCGTGATCTTCATTCTACATATTGTGTGACGTCAATGTGGAAGCTATGGTCATTTGCAGTGGCGGCTCGTGGCCAAAAAAACAAGAGGTGCTGCAAGCGACAAATTTTGACAAGCCTGCTTAACTGTGGTAATCCCAACGCCTGTTACAGAAACGTCAAATTTGCGGTGCAGCGAGCTAACACAATACAGCAGAGCATTTCTGTTCAAATTTTGTTTTTTTAATTTACACTGCAGTTGGTAGTAGTTGTTTACGACATCACTATTGCTGCAATAGGTCCAAGTTCGATTACCTGGCCGATCAAATCGGACACAGTGTCGCCAACGGCTCGCTACCGCTGCGATGTTTGTTTCGGAACTGCGTAGCCCAGGCGCTAAGTCGCCGAGATGAGTCCCAACGACGACAAAACAAGTAAACTTGCCGGCTTGATCTCCACACTGCTTAAATCCGTCCCTTCCATGCTGAGCGTCAAGCAAGGAAGCTGTGAATACCAAGTTTAAAGGCATTGGTTCGACCCGACTCCGAATCAAACCAGAGTCTATTGCTCCAGAGGCAGACGCTCTCGCCACTTGGCTATTTGAGCTCCGCCACTCGTTACATGCTTTAGCGTAATAACGCGAGTATAATTAAGACTTAATTTAATTTTTTTGATCAAGATAAGCACATTGATTTTTTAGATCATCAAATATTACCACAAAAGTTAAAAAATGCTACACGTTTCGGCGTGATAACTTACGACTGCAAGCTCAACGAAGATTTGATTTGGATCTGGGGATGCAGAGAGAATTTTTCTGAAGCATCTTATTCAATCATGCAAGAAACGCGCTAGAACAGCGGTGAAAGCTAAAATTTTTTTATAGAGCGACCTCGTGAAAACGACATTCTACCCAAAGACGACAGTCTTGCAAATATTCGCATTAAATGGTCTTCGGGGCTTCAAAAATTTTTATAAGGTTTTCAAAATTGATACAGTGATAGTTCCACAATTCAAAGTAGAGTTTACTCTTTCAGACTTGTTACTTTGCTAATGTAGCTATTTCAATGCTTAATTTTGCTTTGGAACAAAACTTGTAGAGATGCAGGCCTATTCCGACAGTTTTCTACTATCAGCAGTCAGCACTTTAAGGCTTGAAAGCTTACTAAGAGCAAAACCAGCCTCAAAATGACACCACGAAATGTAATTTGATGCTACTAAGACACAAAACCGTCACAGCACAAAATTACGGATGAGATGCGAACATGTCAGAAAACAAATAAATTGAATAAACGCTACGCACTGATACTTCTGTAGTTTTCGTTTTGCCTTGAATAAGCTTTATGTTACCAATGGTATTGTTTGTCGATTTCCCCATCTTTAGTTTGATGCCAATGATGTCCATAACACGCGTTGAAAACACCAACGGCAAAAATTTCTCCCACAGAAGAACACAAACGAACATTATAGAAGCCAAGATTCAAGTAGCAGACTATTACGCACACTATACACAGTTACACACACTGCAAAAAATCTTTGCTATCAATTCAAGAGTTAATTAAGTTCAATGAAAACATTATTGTACTAAAGCAACACTATTCCCTACAGAAAAAAAACTGGATGCCATCTGAAATACCAATCGGCATTTTTTCTTGTAACTCGTGTACCTTGCCGCTTGAGATCTATATACAATGAAATATACAATGAAATATACAATTATAATGAAATGAACCTTTCCGTATATAGGCCTATAATAAGTGCATAGCCAGTCAGATAAACAGTAGGCTACAAAGGCTGTGGAAGACAGGTAAAATTTAGGAAAAATACTCTCTGAAACATAACAATCTACAGTAGTGGTTCTTAACCTTTTTTATTCAGCTACCCACTTTGCAATCCGACGTAACCAAATTACCCACTTCCAATATTACAAGTCATTAAACACGCATAAATGCAGTTGCGCATCAAGTGAAGAGCAAAAAGAAAAACGCAAATCTCCAATTTTCCGCCCAAAATCTAGTGAAGAGCAAAAAAAAGGTCATCACGTCCGCAGATGTCCAAATTTCTGCCCAAAATCAAGTGAAAAGCAACGAAAAAGATCATCACGTCCGCAGATGTCCAAATCGCGACCCCCAGGTTGACAACCACTGGTTTATGACCTATAGTGAACTGTTGTGTTCCAAAACTTCAAATTACCCACCTGAAATTCTCAAATTCCCCACTATAGTGGGTAATTATCCACAGGTTAAGAACCTATGATCTACGGGAATGATCTCATACTGAAACCAGTATGGCTGCGATAAGTATAACACAAAACACAGAAACAGAACAGTACCAGTAGATTTGGTAAAAGCAATACAAATTTTTTCACTTGTTCATTAAATTACATACAACGCACACTACATACATGTGGGTAGATTGAGGGCTGTTATCCACAAACTCAAGGTTTTTTTAAGGCATTTTAGATATTTTAGATCCTCAAATATATATAATATACATAAACTGGGTACCGGTAGGTCTATGTATATACCTAAAATCAGGGAAAATTGTAGAGAAAAATAGTTTTTTAATGCAACTACAATTTTCCCTAAGAAACCTGCCAAACTTACGCTTGCTTGAGCAAACCATAGCATCCTTGATCCAGTTACCACTGCATATTTCTGCAATCATCAACCAACTTTAGCCTAATCTCATCACAAGAGTATGAACTGTCTGAATCATAAGCAGATGAGCATTTACACTATTTGCTGCCTGGCAGTGGTCTAAATGTCTACACATACTGATACCAGTAGCCTACCATTACTGATTAGCCTACAGTTAGGCTACCGATACCTGTCTGCCTAGTCTAAAATAGAAAGCCTACCCAGTCTAAATCTGCATCACGTACCAACTATCATAGAGCTCTTACACGGGCTAACTCTATCAGATATAGCAGGGCTAAAAACTAGTCCCGTTATGCCATGAGCCTGAGCTAGTCTCAATTCGCTTTGTTCTGCCAACAGTGCAGCTCATACAAAAATTCAACAACCAGTCCAAAAACGTCATCAATAGACTTTGTTGCATCACCGTTTGGCTCATTTGCATACGAAAAAACTTGAGCTGCAGAACGAAACAGGGATTCCATTTAAAATTTGTATTCATTTATGATCGAAACATTGAAAGAAATAAGAAATTTAAAAAATTTAGCGATAGAACTTCAAAAGGTAAGAGAAAAAAAATTAAGTGCATTAAAAAAAGTTAGGGGGTGCTGCATCTCTCAGCTCTTATGTACGAGCCGCCACTGGTCATTTGGATGTATCAAAATTCCGCACAGAGCGCCTTCCGCTGCGTATACGTGCATAGAGGTTTACTTTCAACGTAACCGGCTGACGGCGCCTTTGTCTGCAGTCTACTGCGTGTGACAGAGCAAAGTCTACTGCGTGTGACACCGCGTAGCCTACTTTCGAAAAAATGCGCCGCGTTGCAGGTACAAAAAAAGTACGCGGTGCTAAAAAGCAAAAAAAGATACGCTGTGCAATTGTACGCGGTGCTGTGCGCCACTGAGTTACAGTATTATGCGTACGAAGATCAAACATAGCAAAGATGGCAGAGATGCTAATTTCAGAGTTCTCTCTAAATATCTAATAAGAGAATTAACTCAGCTGATATGGTTCAAAGTTAACTGCATGCAATAGCTCGGTAGGTTAAGTGCTTTTACAAACATCCTTTCGAGCCATCTCAGTAGTGTAAGATAATTTTTGGTGCCAGTAATAGATCCAGTTTCAGGGGCGTGCCCAGGAATTTAAAAAAGGGGGCCGCAATTTAGGATTTAGACAAAGAGAGGCCCTAGGCCATTTGATCACACTGATTGGAAGAGCAAAAACACGTCTTCACGTTCTCGGATGACCTGTTTTCACTAAAAATATAAGTGAATACCATTTTCTATAGACTTCAGCCTGCTCAGCCTATTGGTAAATCCGGCTCTGCATGCCAGTTAACTTTAACAATTACGCATATCAGCTTTACACCATGAAAGTTTTGTGTCCCTTGGTACACCCGGACCCCCCCTGGGCACGCCTCTGAGTTTTAAAAGATTCAGAAAATACGATGTATTTGCCACGAGCCCCAAATTTTTACTCAGCAATGTCCATTACAGAGTCTATTTTCGTTTTTCGTGAGCGTAGCTTACAGGCCGATAAAGAGGACTCTTTGAAATAGGCCTACATTTTTGAGTAAACTAGTGTGGTAAAATTTTAGCCTACCGTTAAAAAAGTTCCTTTTACTGTGGGACAACGCGCCCTGTTGGTAGCCTAATCTGGCACCGCATCAAGGTCCTCGACTTCTTGAAAAATCTTGCAATATACGGTACCGGTACGGTATTGCAATACACTCTTTCGGGGTCGTAAAGTCATGAATGATTGATTAACATAGCTCCTTATCGTCACCATTTTGTGTAGCCAACAAGGGTGGAAACCCAAATCTAAACCAAAACTTGAAAACCCGGTTTTAAAGGAAATTTTGGAAACCCAAACTTAAACCGACACCTAGGCTACTTAGCCAAATTTTTGAAATCCTAAACTTAAACCAAAACGTTTTTACTTGAAGCGTCAAAACCGAAACTGAAACTAAAACCTGTTCAAAATTTTCAACGGTTTAGGGTTTTAAAAGTTGTCATCACCATCATTACCAGCACAGTTCCTTTAAAGCTGAGCGTCAAATCGAGAAGCCGTGAAAACTAATTTTTGAGTCTTTGGTTTCACCGGACTCGGAAGTCGGAATTATACCCAAGTAGACAACTTCTGAAGCAATTGCTCTCCTCACTCGGCCATCTGAGCTGCTATACTTATCATCGTAATCATCGTAATAAAACAAAAACGCCAAGAAGTACAGCATTTGAATAATCCGTATTCAAAAGAAAATAGCTTTCTAGGATGAAACTTAAACCGAAACTGGAACCTATTGTTCAACAGCCGTGAAACCAAACCAAAACTGAAACCTGACATCTGAGTTTCATCACACCGAAACTGAAACCGACACCCTAACGCCAAGTAATCAGGTTTTCACCCTTGGCGGGGCCGTAGCCACGGGGGGGGGCTAATAAGTCCCTCCCAGAATTTGCTTTAGCGCCCTAAACTATTTATTTCGAAATGACGACGGTATATAAACCTAATGGTTTATAATTTTTTTAAAGGTAGCGCTGCTTCAATCAATGTTAAGTTTAAATCTCGAGGCTAATTTCTCATTCGCATCCTAATTCCTAAAACTAAAAGCGCTAGTGGTTTTAATTTTCGCCGTTAGACAGACTGATGTCTGAGTGTTGTGCATAGTGCAATTGCGCTTAAACGCAGTTAACAAAATTTGCATTATGGAAACACAACCGCTGCTTAATAAAATAAGCAATCGCAGCCACTATTGCGAGACAATGGGTTCAGAGCTCTATCCACTCAAAATGTGATGGTCTGAAAGCCGGTTAGACCAAGTTGGACCAAGTAAGCTTACTCTGCTAGCTTAAACTAAAGTTAGAACATAAACGAGCTTATCAGATTTTTTTCAGTGATAAACTGGAAAAGTAAAAGAAGGAAGATGCAGATGATTTGTAGATTCGCTTCTTTCTAGAACCAATAGGCAAACTACGCCGCGTATTCCTTCACAAGCACAAACCACAACTAGTCAGCGAGAATCACTTCGCGTAGAAGGTTTGGGACGTAATAAAAATAAAACATCAGAAAAAATTTAGTTTGAATTTTCAGCCCCCCTAAAATATATTCAGTCCCTCCAATACGTCAAGGCTGGCTACGGCCCCGCCTTAGTAGCAGTGGCGCCGTCAGGAAAAAACATTGGGGAGGCAAAATTACGTCATAACTTGTGATTTTTGCAGAGCTACACGAAAACATGAATAAGACGATAGACGCTTTAGCTTTCCGTAGGTGCAGTTTAATCGGCATCCTACAGTAGGCTATTGCACTTCTTACAGTAATTTTTTTTATTCCTAAATTTTTCATCACACCCACGTTCTAACTTTTGCAACTTCGTGACAATAGTGAACAAAATCGCAAAAACTCCTACATTTCCTGGTACGATTTCCTGATACAAAGCTCTTAGAGCTGTATTATGATGTCACAGTTAAATTTTCTCCAATTTTAACAGAAACTCCAGGGCAAATAACAGCGAAACATCAAAATATCAAATTAGAATTACAGTAGCTAGCTTCCCCTAAGATCAGTAAAAATTAAAAAAAGGAGGGGACATAATTTCCACATTTTTGTCAGGCTTAGTTTTTTTTTCGGCACAGCAAATTTGAAGCAGATTGAAAAACAAGAAAAGCTTTAGGAAGGTCCGGGGGCATGCTCCCCCGGAAAATTTGCATGCTGCGAATGGCTGTTTTAGTGCTTTTTGAATAATTTTCTGGCAGATTTTATTTAAATTTTTTACCGTAATTCTGAGTGCTTCGCAAAATTATTATCCTAAGCGAGCTCGTACTTTCCTAAGCAAGCTCGTACAACGCATTGATCGCTTTCTCGTGATAGGAGGATAAATAATATGCAACTACATACACTTACATTCGATACAACAGCTGAAAAAAATACACGGTGTCCATAAAGTCATGTTGCAATTTAAAGAAATCTCTCTTTGTTTTGAATGCCACAGAAAAGTCCGTGGACTGTTCTCTTTTTTTTGAAAAATGTAGCCAAACATTTTTGCAATTTGACTCATTAAAAAACATCGCCAAGCGCATTGAAAATTTACCGCAACATTTATCGAAAAAAATTATCGGCGGATAATTTATCGATTACCGATATCGCTAAAAAAAAATCGAGATTTATCGATTATCGGTATCGCTTGGGGTTTTTTGAAATTATCGATTATCGTTGTACCACAGAAAGGTTTATCGTGCCCATCACTGATAGTGGTTATGGGTCTGCAATCCGCATGCTTCAACGGTTAAACATTTTGTTGCGCCTTCTTTTTTCTATGCCATCTCTTCATCCTTTGCTTACGTCTGAGTAACGTTTTGCGTGGAAATAAACAACAACAAAAATATTGCTGAAGCGCAGTAAATTACATTCTGCTTTGGACTGCCAATTAATCTACAGTATGTATAATCAATACTTGCTAAAACCTAAGAGATTTCTGACTCTGAAAAGCCCTCACTTGCCCGCTGCTACTATAAATTTCTCAAAACGTTACATTAGCTTCGTGAAATTACAATACGTCAAGCCAGGTATGATTTCACAAGTATTGAGATATCTTAGGTGGCTTTTATGATACAATAGCTGGTCATTGATATGAATTGTAACTATTGTCTTTTACAGTAAGCAGTGATTGCTTCTGTTACATGCGTTTGCAAATTGCGAAATTAGGAATGTCGAAGAATATTAGAACGCGAGATGGAGCTAGACATTTCGTTACCAAAATTACATTGCTGAAAGCATCTAACGGCACATGGAATTGCCCGAGTGGTTGGTGCATTGGGCCCCCAAGCAGGCTTCGCGGGTTCGATGCTCAACTAGGTCATCTCCACGATGCATGTACTTCACTACCACAAAAACCCTAAGCTGCAATTATGTGGCTTGAAATAAAAAAAAATAAATAAAAGAAAGCATCTAACGTCACCTCCCCTACCCCTTGAAAAAAAAACTCTGCGGTTCTAGGCGATTTGGAAAAACGGTCGCCCCTTTTCACCCCTCTTTGTCGGCGCCCCTGGTTAGCAGCCAATGAATGTTCAGCACATCAACGCGCGAACAGTCTGTCAGGCTTTCGAGTGGCTGCATATTTGCTACAAATGAAAAAGGACACAGAACAGTTTGTATTTGCGAAGCTACCATCCCTTGTATCTACAGAATACTGAAAGTTTACGGAAAAGTTTTACATTTTACTATGAAAAGTCATTACGCCCGCATATTTTTAGATAGATTGCATGACCAACACTTTTTGCGGATCCGCAGCCTACGCATCTCCGGAAATTCTTGAAAGAAAAGCTCACAATCCAATGCTTGCCGATGTTTGGGCTCTCGGTATCGTGTTTTTCGTCACAGTGTTTGGCTCCATGCCATTTGATGACAGAGATATCAAGTAACTATTTTTAATGAATTTTCCGTCAATGGACTGCAAATCAATCAAAAGCAATAAACTTGCAATGCTCAAAACAAAAAAATAATATTCGCGACTGCTCCTTAATATCGAAGTTCATATATTCCTTTATAGGCTACCTTCAAAACCCCCTTTTTTTTGTAATAGGACTTTTTCAAATCCCTCTGGAAAAGCTTTTCCCTCAACAGTGGGGACAGTCAGGGTTAGATCAATAATGCAGGTGCCCACACAATTTACCACTTGTTTCAACTCCATTTTCTACCTGTTGCCCAAATAAATTAACTTGGAAAATCTTGAGATACCGTAGGCCTAGGCCTACATATTTCGAATCGGCATTTTTCAATATCTTTACTGCAGAATGAAAAATTGCTTGCTGGCATCGCGTCAAACATGAACTGACCGAAAAACGGCATAAAAATATCGGTAACTTAGTTATATAGCCTTCTTTCATATCTTTAAATTAACCATTAAAATAATTACTTTCCGTTAGAACAATGATTGCAAATCAAAAACGCGACGAAATCATGAACAACCGAAGCAAGAAAGTTTGTCAACCGGCCCAAAACCTCATCTACCAAGCTCTGAGACCTGATCCCCAAGAAAGACCCCCCATATTTGCGCTCCTGCATCACTCATGGTTTCGAGGACCCCACAACTCAAACGACGGATCCCATCAAAGTTTGAGCTCGGCTTCCACTAAAAATAAGTCCTAAAAGTTATTCGTTTTTTGGCTCCTTTCTGTTTGAATTCTTTAGTCAGAGTGGTAATAAAAATGTCAAAATTTCGCGAAAGAGAGAAAAACTTGTCAGAAATGTTCCGCTCAAGTCATTGCAGCTTTTTAGCCAACTTATTAAACATAGAGCGCCGATCGGCACAAGCAAATAAAATACTGGTATTTCGTATCTCTACCTCAATATTGTAACTTAAGCCTTGGTCACAATTAAGCGTTTAGTAGCGGCTACTTCTTGTCACCGCTACGAAAATGGTCAGATTGAGCGATTTAACGCTGCTACGAATAGCAGCGGTTTTGAACTCACGCGAGTGCAAAGGATGACGAATTTAGCAGTTATAGCAAAACTTTAGCTATGTGTAGTAATATGTCGAAATTTCATCGTTTAGCTATTAACCGCAATGTTAGATTGTAAAGCCCAGAAATGGGGAAAGAAGTTCGGAGTAAAATAGATCAAAACAAAAGCAGAAAATAGTTGAAGGATTGGGTGTTCAAAGGAGAAGAATATGTCGCACCTGGCACTTTACTTAAAGAATTGGTTGCAGAAGACTCAGCCGGTTTTAAAAACGCTATGAGGATGGAGTCGAAACAGTTTAATGAGCTGATTCCGTGCTCGATACAACTTTTTTCATGAAAGGGTCTGCTTTGTCGCACCACGCTAGTTTAGATTTCGTCGATTTCTGCACCGCTTTTCATAGACTCAATTAGCCTACTTTGTTCCTTTCGCTTCTCTAAGCATCTGTGAAGCATTTCAAGTTTTTGCGCAATGTTTCCGTATCGCCAAAATCTGCGTTTCTTTGAAGCAACTCTTCGATTAGTTTTAAAAATTGATGTTCCCTAGCATTTTTTTTCATGTAGAGCGGGTTACTAGAATGAGTAGAATCCCACATGCTGTACCTCATAATCCCGGTATAGGCTTTGTCAAGAACTTTTATATCTTCTCTGTCCCACTTCATGTTTGCAACCACATAAGAAATGAGCAGCCATTGTGGAAGTTCCGCCATCGCTGGCAGCAAGTGTTTCTTTTTTTTAATGTGTGTGTAACATTTAACAAAATTAGGCCTATTTGCTTTTCTTATTTTGTGTTTTTTGTTTTGTTTTTTCGGTTTTCTTTTCTGTTTTGAAGTAGCCTAATTACTGAAGTGAGAGGGTGCAGACTCGATGACCTCGTCAAGCTTTTTTGGAAACTAGACATGTGGTCTTTCGCACTCTCTCACTGGAAAAAAACGTATGCTTGAGAAAATGTTTCGTGTTCTGCGCCGGTTCTTTTTTTCGCCCACTTAATTTGTTGGAATAGTCTTGTGCATGCCTTTTTTCCGAACAAAAGTAAGTAAATAAATAAATAAAATATACGTACGCATGAAATTAGCAGTTATGTTTACGACATAAAAATCGCTTATTGTCTAGTTTACGTCACGTGACCTCGAGCAAGCTCGGTAGCGGCAAGTAGAATTGAACATGTTCAACTCTAGTAGCAGCGTCTACTGTAATTTAAAATTTAGCAGCAGCGTCTAGGTGGTCACATTGAGCGGTTAGTAGCAGCTTCTGCGAAGTAGCCGCTACTAAACACTCAATGTGACAACGCCTTAATGGAAATAGTAAAACGACGTTGTATTTAAATAGTGTTCAAAAAAGGTTATGTTAAGCCGCGGTCACATCGAGCGTTTAGTAGCGGCTACTTCGAACATGTTCAATAGTAGCGGCTAATTGAACATGTTCAATTCTGGTAGCCGCTAGCGAACGTGTTCGAGGTCACGTGACACAAACTAGACAATAAGCGATTTTTATGTCATAAATATATACTGCTAATTTCATGCGTACGTAGTACGTACTTCTACAATGGTTTCTCATTTTTTACGTAGTTGCAAACAGGAAGTGGGACGAAGAAGATATTATAAAAGTTCTCGAGATAGCCTATCCCGGAATTATGAGGTGCAGCAGGGCCGTTAGAGCCAAGCTCGGGCCCGGTACTAAAATTAAATCCGGGCCCCCCGCAAAATGACAAAAAGAATGGTGCGCCAAAATGATAAAAGAGATGATTTACCAGAAGAGGTAGCCTACTTTGTTATATGGAAATCGATTAACAACCAGAAAATGGCCAATAAAACTCTTGACCAGGTGGAGTTTAGTGTATGCTATCCTAGTTGAAATATAAGCCTGGTGACTCTCAGCACAGCATTCTTGAACCTTTAGCAGGGTTGGGAAAAATCGATTGTAATCGATATTCGATATTCTTTACTTTTTGTTCATCGAATGCATTGGAGCCTTTGCTTTTTTAAATGAGTATCGAAAATGGCCTTGTCTTTACTTTTTTTCGGCTTAAATCGATATTCGATTCTTTTCCTCGAGATTATGTTATCTTACTTTAGTAAATTTAAAATGCTTGTCGGTATGTCTTTCCTTTTTTGTTGATATAATTTTTTTGTGCCAAAACCCCCACTGAAAATAAAAATAAAACACAGTTGCTTAAACAACTAGTTATTTTGCATCTATAGTCGCACCCGCATGCAATGTCCGGTGCTTGTCTTTAAGCCACTGCGTGACCGTGAGCAAATTCCAGAAAAGGCTTAGCGCAAACGGCTGACTGCTCAATCGGTAGGCTGTAGGTAGCTAGGCCTTGTAATGCGCTATGGAAGCAAAGTTAGCAGTTTAGTGGTAGTGTAAGTGTATAGGTACCGGTAATTTTACTTCTTCTTTGGTGGCCTACTGAATTAGTGATCAGGTGGTAGCCTGCTGTAATTTGGTTTCCTGAAAAACAATCATAGGCCTACCCAGTACCGGTACGAGAAGTAACGTAGGCGAAAACTCAAGGTTGAAATGAGTTGCTACTCTAAAATACAGTCACACACACTCGGCGTGTACTGTTAATAATAGACACCTACTGTCAAGTGCTCAATGTATGGAAACAGGTTAGTCTAACAATTTTGGGGAGCAAAATATTTTGGTGCTTGTAGCCCTTGGGGCAGGTATGCAGTGCACAAGGGTTATGGTATCACTACGAGATTTGAGCCAGCCTGCAGAGCTCATGACTTTTTCATTTGCAGCAAAGTCCAAAAATTGGTGTTAAAAATAATAAAGCAGCATGAAAGTGCAAAAATAGCATATAACGTCATATTCTGTATACCTTCCTCATTTGAATAAATGTTTTCTCTCGCCTGGTTTCTGCTTGTATAAACACAAGCTTATTTACCCTTCTAAAGATTTTAACAATCTCCACGTAGTCTTAGAACTCCCAAGCAGTGATGGGATTCAAAATTTTAAGAACAGGTTCTTTGTATCATACTTACTAACAACAGGTTCCCTCATAAAGGTCTAATGTCTGTAAAAAAAAAGCAAGAACGAGTTCGCTGATTATCCTGACATTCCAAGAACGGGTTCGCGCGAACCCCATGAATCCCATTACTGCTCCCAAGTCAATTTTTATAAACACATCAATCAGCTGATATTGTAGATACCCGAACGTATAGTTGCTGATATTGATAAATGTTGAAGACAATCAAGACTGTGCGCAAAGCGCTATCCCAGTTCCAAACTAGAGCAACATTTAATGCGAAATTGACAAATTGTTCGTAAGTTACTCGTGTAGTAGAAACATGTTTTACACAGCATGCAAGGCTTGCAAGCCCGGTAAACTACTGGGACCATAAGCAATGATTAAAAAGAACATGGCCCAGAAGAGCAGTGCACTCGTAGGCAAGGGTGGAAACTCAAGCCTAAACCTAAACTTGAAAACCCGGTTTTAAGGGAAATTTTGGAAACCCAAACTGAAACTGACACCTATTTGGCCAAAATTTTGAAAACCTAAACTTGAACCAAAACCGTTTTTTCTTGAAACGTCAAAACCGAAACTGAAACTAAAACCTGTTCAAAATTTTCTACGGTTTTGGGTTTTTAAAATTGTCATCACCATCATTACCAGTACAGTTCCTTTAATGCTGAGCATCAAATAGAGAAGCTGTGAATACTAATTTTTGAGTTCTTGGTTTCACCGAACTCGTAATTATACCCAAGTTGACAACTTCTGAAGCAATTGCTCTCCTCACTCGGCCATCTGAGCTGCTACTTATCGTAATGAAACAAAAACGCCAAGAAGTAGAGGATTTAAATAATACGTATTCACAGTAAAATAGCTTCATTGGGTGAAACTTAAACCAAAACTTAAACCCAGAAACCGAAGCTGCTCGTAAGTAAAACTGAAACCGAAACTGGAACCGATTTTTCAACAAACGTGAAACCACACCAAAACTGAAACCTGACATCTGGGTTTCAACACACCGAAACTGAAACTGACACTCCAACGCCAAGTAGCCAGGTTTCCACCCTTGCTCGTAGGGCATGGGACGAAGACCCGAAAAATTTTATCACTAAGCGTACCAAACTGCATTTAAATTAAAAGAAAACACTATCCGGGTCCATCATGTTCGATTCTGATCAAAGGCCAAAATGTCACTGTTGTGGTTTAAATGTTTAACCATCCGTTTGCTTAAAATGTTTTGTCAGCATCGTTGCTTTTGTCATTTCAATTATTTGGCGCTAATGTTTGCAATAATATATTCATTCCGTAAACCTGTACCAGCAAAGCTATCACATTTCTCTTTTAATCTTAACTATTGCAAAGCCAAAAAGCAAATTGCAAAGCCAAAATGGAAGAGTTGCCAGAGAGTTGAGAAACTAGCATCTGACAAAATTTGTGATTCTGGTGAGTACCAATAACTTTGCTTGCAAAAGTGCATTTCGTGTTAGCTCTAGGTTTGCAGTATTTCGAAAAAGCTAAAATTACTCAGTATAATATCGATTACCATATTCTTTATTCTTTACTTTTTTAACCTACCATCAAAATCGATTATTTCTTTACTTTTTGGTGAAGTATCGAATATCGATTATTTTTTTACTTTTTTGAGTATCGATTCCCAACCCTGACCTTTAGTGACCACTGTTGATCGGCAAAAACATTGGACTATAACCAAAAGCGTCATGCAACCAATACGTCATGCTGACGATACTTGTTTAATCCAGGGAGTCGAACCGTTTAAAATATCGCTTCGGTTCAGGTTCAAGAAATTTATTTTTCAACGGTTCAGTTCCGGTTTAGGTTCAAGACTTTTCAAAAATTTGGGTTCAGGTTCGGTTCGGGTTCAGTTGCACCAAAATTTAAAGGTTCGGGTGGTACTGGCGTGGTACGACAAAGCAGACCCTTTCGTGAAAAAAGTTGTCTAGCTATTTAGCCGTTGGGGAAAAAATATAAAGACAAATCGTTGCATACATTTGCCAAAAAAAGCAGCGCAGAGCATCCTATACGCTTTGTACTGCTTTTTTTGGCTAATTTGAGCAATAATTTGTCTTATATATATGTCTTATACAATTAGTTTTATATATGCTGTAATGTATCTGGGTGTACTTCTCCTCGGCACAATAAATTGCATTACTTTTTTAGGGATAAAACAAATTTTAATTCAGAATTATATTGCGAAGACCAGAGCTGGGCCCTAAAACAAAAAGTTCAAAGCGCAAACGCAAATTGCGCAACCGATTTTTTTCAAGCACAAAACGCAATAGCAAAATGCGCAACCGAATTTTTGGAAGCATAAAGCGCAAATGCAAATTGCGCAACTCTATTTTTGCAAGCATAGAGCGCAAATGCAAATTGCGCAACCCAAATTTTCCAGACTAAAAGCGCAAACGCGAATTGCGCAACCACAAATCGTTTTGATAAAACGCAACTGCAATATTGGTTTTCGTAACTCAGGACTTAACTAAGATGCCCTATCGGTGGAAACAAGTTGCAAAAATATTTCAAATAGTAACTAGAATTCACCCCAACCTAACGGTAGAAATGACAATGCCAGGGGGTTTTAGTCCTGTATGTACAACAGGTGTTGTCATCGGTCGAAGGAAATAATGGTAAAAGCATTCTGTATGTTTTTACCTATAATCTCTATTACCTTTGGCACAACCTTAGCTTAACTAAAGCTAATCGGTACAAAAATCACTTTGCAGTAGCTAGGCTACCCATGAGCCATTACCCACACACTAGGCTAGTAGCACAGTAGAAAATTTCATTCCTTGCAACGAAGAAAATTCAAAGCACTAGGCAAATAGCACATCAGACATAAGAAGTCTCCGGCCTGGCTGCATTCATTTTTAAAAAATTGAGAAAAATATGAGTATCAGTTCTGCCAGGTTTGACGTGTCACGTTTTCAAATACAGCGGTTTCTGACATACTGAAGTTCAAACCTGACCTCTTTGTCCCGTATTGCTTGTTGCCTTGAGACTATAGACCAGTGGTTCTTAAACTGGGTTCGACCGAACCCCAGGGGTTCGGTGAGGCTGTAGCAGGGGTTCGGCTAAGATCAGAATAAGTTTTTGCAAAAGGCATACAGTTGTAGCAAATGACTATCTCTGCGTGGAATGATGCATCCCCCCACCATACTCTTTCAACGCTGTTTTTGATGAATACAATTTTTCCATAATTTCAAACCTATTTGGTAATAATCATCTTTACGCCTTAAGCACGCATAAATCGAAAATGTGCGAACAAAATATATCATATTTGGTGAAGGACTTAGAGTTAGAGGCAAAAAAATTAAACAGAATTTGCCATAAAAATTGTTCAAAAAGCTCTAAAATGGCCAATACAGTGTCTAAATTTTTGAAAACTTTCCGGGAAGCATACCCCCGGACCCCCCTAGAGCCATATTTTTGTTCCTCAATTTGCTTCAAATTAACTTTCCGGAAAAAAAATACGCTTAAAAAATGTAAAAATTTTATGCCACCCTCCACCGCCTTAAAAATATTCTGAATACGCCCCTGACGTGAAACATTTTCAAAGAGCTTATGCCCTTTTCCGGTTTAGACGTCTAACGTCTTTGCACTCATTTAACATTCAACCTAATTCAAAACTGCATCCCCCCTCTAAAATTTTCTGGATCCGCTCCTGGTTATAATTAAGGGTTCGATGTATGCTTGCATGACACCTGTTGGGTTCGATACTTCAGACAAGTTTGAGAACCACTGCCATAGACAATAAGTTAGTTAGCATAAAAATACTGGAATGGTCTTAAAATACTAAGCCAAATGGGACAAACAGTTCATTTTTGAACTCCAACATCTGAAACCGGCTGCATCTGAAAACTTAAAAGCTTGGCAGAACTGATTACTATGTAGTGATTGCAAAATATATTTTGCATAGTTGCAATGCTTTGCACAATCGCAATGCCTAATTATTCATCGCATAATTATTCAGCTCATGACTACGACATTCGACTTTAAAGCTTAGGCCTATTCGCTATACAATTTCGTAGTTGATGATTTATTCTATTGGATGACTCTGTATTATCCGCTTTAGTTTAATGGTTTGTTTTGATGATTACTATTTACCGCTCTTGCATAACAGACAGGAAATAAGCTTATATATTTATGGATTCTGATTCTGCCAAAATAGATAGTTTAAAAAGATAGTTCAGAGACGTAAGGCAAATGTACTCCCGTGTTTGTTCAATGTTATTTGTTGTGTCTCAATAAACGGACAAAAAACCATCACACACGTTTGGAGTCAGATCGCGTCCTACAACTACATACTTGGTAGGCTACCGTAGGCCTATCTTTATTTATGCCGATTGGTATTGAATGCTGTAGGCTTTCCTGTTATGAGTGTCAATAAACTGTAAACTATTTCTGTAGGATAACCTACCAAAGCTGCTACTTGCCGATTCCACGTGGTTTTATTTAACTTGTGACAAAACTGCGGTGTCGGTGCGACCAAAAATACAACTGCCTTAAAATTATTCGACCGAAACCGATTTATTTATTTTTGGAAAGGTAACCTGGCTTTGCCGTTGCGCACTTCAAAGAAAATTTAATGCGCAAGTAAAGCGCAATTAAATTTTAAATAAACGATGCGCAAATGCAAATTGCGCAATCGAAAAAAAAGACCTTAAAAGCGCAAATACAAACTGCGCAACCAAAAAAAATTTGATAAAAAGCATAAACGCAAATTGCGCAAACAAAAAAAATATATGAAAAGCACAAACGCAAATTGCGCAAGCAAAAAAAGTCAGGTAAAGCGCAATTCAAATTTTGCAATTGCGCAATTTGCAAAATTTGCGCATATCCCAGCTCTGGCGAAGACATGGCTGTATCGGTAAATAATTTTGCTTCGAATTTAAATGATTTAACTGAACAGAATTTTAATGATGCATTTGAAGCTTATATACAGGTGATTCACAAAGTAATTGATACACACGCTTCTCTCACGCAGATGTCGCGAAAGGAGAAAAAATTACAAAGTAAACCGTGGATAACGAAAGTGTTTATGAATCCATTCGTCAGAAAAACATTATGTACAAAACTCATTATTTATCGGACGATGATGCTAAGAAACGAGAGTATAAAATATTTGCCAATAAGCTAACCAAAACTAAACCTCTTGCAAAAAAAAGATTCTATGCTGAAGAGCTCGAAAATAATAAAAATAATTCACATAAGACATGGTAGCTGCTTCGCACCCTACTCCCAGGAAAATCTTCGAAAGACAGCCCACTTCCTCAAAACATACCTATTCAAGGAAACAAGATAACTAACCAACAACAAATTCTAGAGGAGTTTAACAATTTTTTCTCAAAAATAGGTGAAAAATTAGCCAGCGAATTCAACACTAACGACGAAGAATTATTGAAAAGATTTCTTTCCAGCCGAGTGGCACCATCAATTTTCTTAGAACCTCCTCGCGTTAATGAAGTAAAAGTCGCAATAAATTCCTTAAATTTTTATAAATCTTTTGGCCATGATGATATCCCACCGTTTTTTCTTCGTACCGCTTGCTGTGTTTGAGCCCCAACGTTTTGTTATTTTGTAGACAATGCTTTCCGACTGGGAATATTTTCACGAAGTTGCAAAAATCGAAGAGTTAACTAATTATCGTCCAATATCGATTCTCACTTGTTTTTCTAAAATTTTTGAAAAGTTGATCTACAGTAAGTTGATCTCTTTTTTTCAAAAAAATTCCGTTCTACACGACTCGCAGTATGGATTTCGAAATGGCATGTCAACAACTCATGCTGTATTAGATGTCCTAACCAGTACATGTGACCAAATTAATAATGAGCAATATACAGGCCTAATACTTTTAGATTTTAAAAAAGCATTTGACACGGTTTGTCACAGGAAATTACTTTATAAGCTTGAACACTATGGAATTCGTGGGGAAACGCTCAAACTACTGCACTTGTTCCTTTCCAATCAAGGGCGTTGGAAGGTGGGGGCTGAAGCCCCCCCTATATTTTTTTCAGCCCCCCCTTTCAAAAATTTATAATTGCAGTACATTCTATGGCTTATGGCGTCACTTATTATTCGTTTCTTTTCTTCAGTGATACCATCAAGCCAACGTAGGCCTACTAACTTTTGCGACTTTGCGACAAAAGTGAACAAGATCGCAAAAACCGTTGGATATCCTGATACCTTCGTGCACAAAGCTTTTAGAGCTCTACTATGATATCACAGTAAAATTTTCTCCGATTTTAGTAGCAACGTCTGAGCATATAACAGCGAAACAACGAAATATCAAATTAGAATTAGCTAGCTTATCATAGTAGCAGTGGCGTAGCGAAAAATTTTAAAAGGGGGTGTGGGGCCACAATTTCCTCCAAATTTTCAAACGTACTTTTTTTTTCGGCAGAACAAATTTGAAGCTGATTGAGAAACAAGAAAAGCTCTATCCGGGGGCATGCTACCCCGAAAAATGTTTGAAAATTCGCATGCTCCGAATGGCCATTTCAGCGCTTTTTGAATAATTTTCAGGCATATTTTGTTTAAAAATTTGACCCTAATTTTGAGTGCTTCGCCAAATTATTACCCTACGCGAGGTCGTACAGCGCATTGATCGCTTTCTCGTGATAGGAAGATAAATACAAAAAAATACGATGCATTTTGTTCGCACATTTTCGATTATGCGTGCTTCAGGCCAGAAGCGTATTTAGGAGGTGGGAAGCTTTGGGCCATGCCCCCCTTTTGACTCTGCTTTTTAGTAAAATAGAACAAAATTAATGGTGTCAAGTTACTAAAATATGCCAGACTCTTGATGGTTTCTGTAGCCTATGGCCAGGAGCGGATCCAGGGGGGTAGGATGAGGAGTATGCATCCTCCCACCAGCCATTTTCAAAAATGCTTTTGATGTATACAATTTTTCCACAATTTCGAACCTCTTTGATAGCATTAGGCCTAGCACGCACAACCGAAAATGTGCGGAGAAAATGCATCATATTTGGTGAAGCACTCAGAAATAGGGTCAAAAAATTTAAACAAAT
The DNA here is from genome assembly GCA_964006365.1 of Trididemnum miniatum. Taxonomy (NCBI): domain Eukaryota; kingdom Metazoa; phylum Chordata; class Ascidiacea; order Aplousobranchia; family Didemnidae; genus Trididemnum; species Trididemnum miniatum. The sequence goes on from OZ023239.1 coordinate 14,701,906, forward strand.
TGTGCCTGAAAATTATTCAAAAAACACTAAAATAGCCATTACAGCATGTAAATTTTCAAAAATTTTCCGGGTGAGCATGCCCCCCGGATCCCCCCAGAGCCTTTCCTGTTTCTCAATCAGATTTCAATTTGTTGTGCCGAAAAATAAATACGCCTAAAACATGTGGAAATTATGGCTCCCCCTCCTTTTGAAGTTTCTCGCTACGCCACTGCTTAGAGCGTAAGGCTTATCGCTATCGAAGAGATTCAAAACTACAGAAAATTTTATACATTAAAAACATTTTTGAAAATGGCAGGTGGGAGGGTGCATACGTCTCATCCTAGTCCTAACCCCCTGGATCCGCCCCTCAGCCCTTACTATAAGCCACAGAAACCATCAGAAGAGTTTGGCATATTTCAGTCACCTGGCACCGTTAGTTTTGTTCTTTTTTATTAAAAGGCAGAGTCAAAAAAAGGAGGGGGATGACACAATGCCTCCTTTTTAAATATACGCTCCTGCCTAGCAGCCTGAAACTAGGAGCTAGTGAACAGATAATAAGTTCATTTATAGGAGGTTTACACGTTTACAAACGTCGATCTGGCTACTGTGTGCTATGCTAGCTAGAGGAAAGCTTGAGCTCATCAAGCTGTCTTCAAGTGACTTTTACTGAATTTAAGTGCATGGTACGCTTGACGTAAGTTGCGATAACAAGGAGGGGGGTCTGAGGGGCTTCGCCCCCCAGACGTTGGTATGGTAACACAAATTTCAGCCCCCCCTACTTAAAAGTACTTCCAACGCCCTTGTTTCCAATAGACAACAATTTGTATCTTTCCAAAATTTGAGTTCTAAAACCTTAACAAATAATTACGGAGTACCCCAAGGAAGCAATTTAGGATCTTTACTCTTGCTTATTTATATTAACGATATACCTATCGCTTTAAATTCAATCCCCAAACTATTTGCCGATGATACGTGTTTAGTAATTCATTCTGCCAATCCTGGTTTATTAAGAAACAACATAATTAGAGAACTGCAAAAGGTACACATTTGCACAAACGCCAATACAGTTACCGTCAATCTCCAAAAAACTATGACTCTAATTATACCTCCCAAGATTATCAAACCAAGCCCAGATATTGAAATACAATTCCTAAACACGTCAATTTTAGCAAATGATCAAATTATTGGGCATCACTATTGACACAAGACTAAATTTTGAAGAACATATTGGCATAGTGGCGAAAAAAATTTCTAGATCCTTAGGTGTAATGTGTAAACTTAGAAACGTGCTACCTCCAAAAGCTTTGCTGGTCTTATATTATTCCATGATTCATCCACATCTGCTATATGGTATTACTATTTGGGGGAATACATACAAAAAGTATTTAAAAAGATTAAGAACACTCCAAAATAAAGCTGTTAAAGTATTGGGCGGTGGTAGATGGCAGGACCATGCCTCTGCTTATTATTCACAATTAAATATTTTAAAATTAGAAGATCTTTATACTTACGAAGTAGCTAAATTAATGCATAAATATTCACAAAATAAACTGCCGAAAAAACTTTCTTCCTTTTTTACCCCCGTAAATGCGATACACTCACGAACAACCCGGTTGGCATCATCTGGACTTAATCTGAGCTTACCGTTTTATAGAACAGAAAAATTGCAGAGATCTTATAAATTTCAAGGAGTCATAATTTGAAACTCGGTACCACAAGAGATGAAAATACTGTCTTTTTATCAGTTTAAAATTAAATTCAAAAAGCATTTAATTTCAAAGTATTAGACTAATAGCTTGTACTATCTACATGTGATAGCATTCAAATCACCTAAGATTAAGAGAAATACAATGAAACGTAATTGTTTCAGCTTCAAACTCGCGTCTCTTAGATTACTCCTATTTTGTTTCACAATTAACATCAGCATTGTCTTCTCGCGCTGCGGGATTGTAACTGCTAACATCTTGCACTCTGCACCGCGCTCACATTGCACTTCTCCGTTTAGTTTCTTGTTTTTATGACGTAAGCGACTGGTCTATGTGGATTTTAAGTTCTAAACCTTGCTGGTCTTTTTGCAAAAAATTCATGAGAGTAACTGCAGTTATTTTATTGGTTTTGATTTTATATTGTGTTCAAGTCTGAGCCGGGATTACGCTTAGTCAATTGCCCTGTTCTTTGTTATCATCAGTTTTATGAATTGAATACAATTATTTCCTTTTGAGTTGGTTTGAAGAAGTGAGGGCAAGTCCTAAGCAAAGAAGATTTCTTAGGAAGAAAATTATCCTTGGTTCATATTTCATTCTTCAACAGTAATATAGCACAAAAATTAATTCAGGAGATATATGTAAACGTCCAGCAGCCTGAATTGACAAGAAAGCTGCTCGACTCGATGACCGAGAGGTCCCATCGCAGCTTCCTGCTGCAATTCATGAAACCTTCCCTTTTTGTTTACGTGCGCGTATATTTTCCGTATCCGTTTATTACCTTTGTTCAATGTAATTTAGATTTGCTTAGTGTAGTTTTTGTTGTTTATCTAAATGCGTTCGATTTGGTGTGGTGTATTGCAGTGTTGTAGTCGAGACCACATGCTTCGAGACCAAGACCAAGACCGAGACCGGATAATTTTTTCGAGACCAAGACCGAGACCAAGACCGGGTGTTTTTCGAGACCCATGGTTCGAGACCGAGACCAGCAAGAATCGAGACCGAGACCAAGACCGAGACCGGCAATTATTCGGCTTACTAAAACAGATCTAAAACACCAACAATAAACTGTATAGCAAATTTTTATTTTTCTAAAAATTGCGAATTACACTTCAAATAAACAAGCATCTCCAACATGTCCGACGAGAGCCTTGCTCGGTGTGGCCGCATCATTAACCCACCCGCACTAAAAATTCGCTCAACGGGAGCTGATGAAGCGGGTACACAAAATGCATGGTTAGCAAGTTTTAACAATGCAGGAAATTCATTGCTCTTTTTTTGCCAAAAGTCAAAGATGTTTGAAGGCCCTGCAGTCATGGTTGCCACTTCGCTCAAATACTTCGTGAGTTGTGATCTTGGGTTGGCAGTTTGATTTACGGTCTCTGCAGTTCAATTTCTATTCTGTAACCCGAGGTCTATTCTACCTAGCTACCGCGTAAGCCATTGACTATATGCAGCTAACAAATGTTCACGTTTGCACTATAAATTGTCTAGAAGTAGAATGCCTACCTTCCGTCAGAAAAGAAAGCATCGGAAGGTTGTCATTACATTATTTTGTAACCTAAAATAAATCGTTCCTGCTATTAATTAGTTTCACTGTATACGAAATCAAATTAATGTGGCGTGAGCGTGGGATATAAAAATTCTGTTTTGAACTTTTGAGTTATGTCGAGTGAGCGTGCTGGGATTTAGAGCATTCTGTATTGAGCTATGAGTTGCGAGCGTGAGATTTAAAAATTTGGTTTGAATTTTTGAGTTGTGTCGTGGTAGCGTGCTGGGATTTAAAGCATTCTGTATTGAACTATGAGTTGTGCGCGTGGGATTTCGAGAATTTAGCTTAAGTCGCGACACGAAACAACTTTCGCACCTCACAATCACGAGTTAAACCAGAGTCTATTGCGTCCGAGAGGGGCAACAATAGTACATGTTTTAAAAAACAGCCAATGGTGTATCAAAAAACAAGCCGGTCTCGAGACCAGTTTTGACCGTACGAGACCAAGACCACAACACCTCGAGACCAAGACCAAGACCACAAAAATATGTTCGAGACCAAGACCAAGACCAAGACCGCTAAAAATCGGTCTCGAGACCGAGACCGGTCTCGAGACCTTCATCACTGGTGTATTGAGTTGTTCAAAATATAATTATCTTATCTTGTATATTATATAGGAAATTTCCTATGTTTTGCGCTGCGTTTTTTGGCTAATTTGAGCAGTAATTTTATGACGACCACGATCGCAAGGTTGATGGTTCACCTCCCAACCTAGTCTCGTTGTTGCGTCCTTGGATAAGATGCTTCACGATGATTATCTCTGCTTGGTGGAATCTGGCAAGCAGCAAATTAAAGAAGTTAGAAGAAAATTCAAGCGGAAAACTTGGAAACAAAGGCAACTCCTAAGCGAGTCTGGATTCGTCCTACGCATAGCGCCTCCGTCGCTTTCTCGTGATAGGAGGATAAAGATGAAGAAATCAATCAATCAATTTGTCTTGCATAATATATACGAAATTTCCTGTATGTTTTGCGTCAGTGTTTTTGGCTGTTTTAAATCACTTATTTGTCCTATATACAAAAAGGAAATTTCCTATATAATATATTGGACAAAATGTAGTTTAAATTAGCCGAAAGAACATGTGAAAAGTCCTACTTACTTTTTTCCGAACGGCGCCTCATATACAGTATGTGGATCTGTTTGCTTGCTAAACGCATTTAGCCGAACACTACTTAAAAAATGGGCAGTGTCTATTTTGCCGCCAACGGCAAAATAGTTTCTAGGTCTATTTCGCCAGCAGTACATCGATCCTGCATACCGTGGATACGCATGATTGTCGTTAACGGCAAAATAGTTTCTACGTCTATTTCACCGGCAGCACATCGATTCTGCATAGCGTGGACGCGCATGATTACCGTTAACGGCAAAATAGTTTCTAGGTCTATTTTGCCGGCAGTATGTCGATTCTGGATAATGTGGATATGCATGACCGGTAACGGAAAAATAGACACTGCCTAAAAAATAACACATCTCAAGCTTTCATTACCACAAAACAGGGTTAATCAGATTTATTAGTGTTGTTTTCAATCTCATTTTGTAAAAAATGCTTGAAACCTAGTAACAGCGTTGAAGAAGCAAAACAACAAAAACTAAACAATGCAAAAACATTATCTTTACCAAAATAATTTCCCAAGCTCCCTGCTTGAGCTGAAAAAAACACCTTTCCAAATACTTCAAAAGATGACATAACAGCATAGCAAGAAGCAGCATAAGTATTCTTGCCAGATAAGCAAGATACCATTGTCATTAAGGTAAAAGCAAAAGCACTAACAGCTCCACTTAAAAACCATAAGAAAGCCATTGACAACACATTCGTTAACTCAAAAAAGCTTAAAGAAAGAGCAGAAGTAAAAGAAAAATGTAGTAATATTAGAGGAATTATTCTAGAAAAACCAACAACAGTTAGTATATTTACCAGAGATGAAGGACCACCTTTATACAGAGACCATATCATACCACCAGCCAAAGAACCAATCAGTGAGAGTGGTTCACAGATCACTGAGGTAAAAAATGTGAATGTGCGGCGAGAAACACCACTTTCAACCATATAAAGTGGCAGAATGGACATGGCCCCAATTTCACCCAGTTTATATGTCAGAATAAAAATTAAAAACAGTACGTTGCATTTTGAGAAAAAGACAGCACGAAAAATGCCTGATATATTCAAATTAAGAACCTCACTGGAATGTTGTACTGGTAAACTGCAAATAAACTTCTTAAATACTGTAGCAACGAGCATCATTGCCACACAATAAACTCCGCTAACCAATAAAAATACAAAAGACACATTTTCATAATCAATTATCTGTAATACAATACCACTGAACGAAGCACCTAATTTATAAGTAACAATTTGAATTGCATTGCTTAGCCCAAAAAATTTTATATCATTAACAGATGTAGCAGATATAATAATCAACTGGTCGGTGGCCACATCAAGAAGCACAGTAAAGCAATTAATTAGAAAAAGCAAAAACAGCACGTAATAATAATTGAAAACGATATCAACTGTTGAAGAAAATAAAAGAAACAAACATAAATTCAAAATAACATTTGCAGCTAAACTTGCATAGAATATTTTTAAGCTATGATATTTTATATCAATAATGCTTATGACCAAAGGCTTAAGAAAAATCCAAGGGCACATAAGCAAATTGGTTTTTGTTACAGTTTCAACGGGAAACTTTAAAATATCAAATAAATATATTGGCAATGATTTAATTTGAACACCATAAGGTATACCTTGCAAATAATATAACAAACATAAAAGCACTAGAACATTATTTTTGAAGTCGATCATAGCTTCACTTGTTCAAGGTTGTATTTCGATCATTCATCTGTTAGTGACTTTTTAAAATTGGCTTTACCTAAAAATTGAAAAATGCAAGCATGTTACCAGGCTACAGTGATATTGATACACTTTTCCATCAACAGACTAGTACTCTCAAAACAATTTTCAGACAGTTACCGGTAATTTTTAAGAAGTAGCTATTACTACATTTATTTTATTGCCCTGCTATGCCCAGTCTGATTGTATACGAGCATGACAAAATAATAAAAAAATACCAGTAAGTAAAATGACTAATTTTACAGGCCACTTTGAATTTTCAAAACACAACTATTAAGCTTATACTACTGGCTTGACGTTACTTGAAACAAATTTATATTTGGACTTAATCTGGTACATACTGTAGTGATTATTAAATTTTAATCTCAGTGCAATCTGAGCTATGAGTAGGCCTTGGAACCAAGAATAAAACACCTCTCACAGCCCCTGCTCAGAAATGCTTTCTATTGGTACACACTACACTACCTAAATACCATCAACTTACCGGTACTGCAACAGTACGAGTTATCAGAAATCAGCCAAAACCTCAGCCGCCCAAAGCACACACTATTAGACTAGTGGCTTCTGGCTTGATCACAATTAACAGATTCACTAATATCCTAAAGTACCAGCATGTCAATATGAAAAAGCTTAATATGGTAAAGACTATCTAAACAAGGATACCCATACTAAATCTTTAAGTGCCGGCACTTACCAGAATACTAAAACTGGACCCATTCTACAGGAACCCCATCTAGCTATCTTGGTCTAGTCTAGAACCTTTGGCAACCAACCTGCAGCCAGGGTTGCCAGGTTTTGCAGAGTAAAATATACCAAAATGTTCCAAATTATATACCAAATATATACCAAAATATGATATTAAAAATATACCAAATATATACCAAAATTTCGAAAAAAAATCATCAGTTTATCTGTAAAAATGAAAAGTAAGTGTTGCATTTTTGAATGACATAATTAATTTCTTGTTCAATCTCCCAACAGAAGTATTTTTGCACTGAACATAAATCAGTTGTATTTGCTAACTACAATCAAGCTTTCATCACCAGTAATGCAGATTAAATAGACCGAGGAATCGAATCAAAGTTTCTCACGCTAAACGAAAAACAATAGTCACAAATACAACAGTTTAATTGAAATTATTCAACACTTTTGTTGCACTAGCGTATTTAGGGGGGGGATAAAGGGCGATGGCCCCCCCGAACAATTTTACAAAAAAAAGATAAAAAACGAGCAAAAATAAATGTAACTTAGATATATTAGGAAGTTATTGTGGAACTGTGCTACAATATAGTATCATAGGGAGTGGGAGGGGGGTCGGTTGAAAATAACAATGAAATGCAGATATTTTTAGTGTACCGGTAAACTAACTTTAAAAGGCTATAGAGATGTAAGCGGTCGGCGTTGGGTATCGTGAAAAAGCGAGAATTAACAAAGCGCCTATAATGTGCTTGCTATGCCTTGTTCGTTACTTATTGCAATTTAAAAGTGTTTGATGCCGATTTGTATGTCCTACCTCAGATGAGCAAAATATGATAGGGCGAGGATATAAACAGATAACGCGTTCGTGACATGAGCCGAAATTTAATTCAAATCGGCTTAGGGTGCTTTTTTTGCACCTTTACCTCATCCAAATCCGAACTGGCACGAATTTCAAAGCAAAAATTTGTCATTGGTTTTGAGTTTTGTTATATTTCTAAAATGAAAATAATTATTTTGATAAAGTTATTTCATTTATTTGATTTTGCTTGTCATGGCGAAGCCCACTGCTGCTAATTCGCCTTTAAAAAAGGCTATTTTGCCGAAGGTAGAAAGTAGTGCTTTTTTCAATTTCAAGGCCGACCTCTTGTCAATGGCTATTTTTATTGCATAACAGGCTTGCTAACTCAGCTAGCTTTGGATAAAGACGATAAGATCCAATCGCAAATCAAGTTGTTGTTGCTCTGACTTAAAGTGACAAAATTTAGATCTAAATATGGATTTTATAACGACTCTATGCAACTATGCTTATAAATCAGTCTTGACTTGCATGTTTCAGCGCCTCCCTGTTTTGTTGCCCGCGCGATTATCTAAGCCTTCATCAATTTTAGTGTGAAATTTGTATGCTTGTGCTATCGTTACTTTTCAGCGTATTGGCGTTTAGAAATGAAATGATTGATTGATTATAATAGGCCAAGAAAAAATGAATAGTAGCCAGACCCAGTAGCCTACTGGGTAACCAGAAAAAATTTGAGTTAACTAGTTTTCCAATGCAAGAAATATACGACCGTTTTGGTAAAATTTCGACGGTTGGTTCTAGCTATAGAATTAATACATTAACCAAGTGCGTAGGCAAGGGGGGTTCGTGAGTTCAAAGCCCCCTTCCCTATTGGTTCGTCAACTTTTCAGGTTTATAGGTTAACCTTGGTACTTGATCTGCGGCTGTGCCGCTGTAGCAACTACGCAGCGTAAGCCCTCAAGAACCACAAGCGTTGCTCAATTTCGGAATGCCATTTATTGCGTCACAATTTCGTGAGTTTAAAACTAGGGGGTGCTGCCAATGTTCAGAACGGGCACGTGATCTTGCTCTTGCGTCTGTTTATGATAACGTGGTGGCCTGGCTGAGAGACAAGACGTGCTCTAGCATGTAGTTCGGTCTGGCAGCATTAAATAAAATCAAATCTGCTCTAAGCGAAGCAGCTGAGAGCCTACAGGTTTAGTTTAGATAACGAGGATCACTGATGCATTGTTCTGCAAGCTGTTCAATTTTTTAGTTATTCATTGTGAGATTGATTGTCATTTTACACATAATTTATTATATTTTTTATATCTTTGTAGAAAAATAAACTTATCGACGAGAAAGCGACGAAGACGCTACACGCAATACGAATCCAGATTTTAGGTTTAAGGTGTTGCCATTTGTTTCCAAGTTTTTTGGTTAAGTTTTGCTTGTTGATGCTTTAATTTGTTGCTTGTAAAGAAACCATCAAGCAGAGATAATCATCGTGAAGCATCTTATCCAAGAACTCAACAACAAAGCGTATTGTGAGAGTTGAATCAGTCACCACCTTTTACGATGGTCGACGTGGAAACAACGCTCCACCCACTGCGTCACGTTCACTTTATTTGGGTGTTGCATCGTTATGACTAGGGCAGGGGTCGGCAACCTTTTGCACTTAAAGAGCCAAATAGTCCGTTTGTTACAATACGAAACCCAGCGGGAGCCGCAAAACTATCGTCAGGTCCAAAAACTTCAGTTATTCCGAAAATGATTCCTTTATTTACCTCCAAAAGAAGCCACAACCGGGGGTTCAAAGAGCGCAGGTTGCCGACCCCTGGACTTGGGCAACCAAAAGTCGCTTACGGATTGTACGCAAACCAAATTTCAGAGTGATTTTTCAGAAAGCTTTCAATGCATTGTTTCAAATCGTAGTTTCATAAGTCAAAAGAAGCCAAAATTCAGTGTTTGCGCGAAAATATTTTTCCAAAGTTTTCTTCCAGGACCTTTTTTTCGTGTTTCTGTGAAATCATTCATTCATTTATTTTTCTTATTTTTGACGAAACGCGCAACGGTGCAAAGCGTCACACATGTGAGCGTTTTCCAAACTGGGAGGCGTGGTCTAGTCTAAAAAGAGAGGCAAATGTTAGTCATGATCATTTAAAAATATGGCTGGTGTATTATTTTGTGAAGGAAAGCGTCATGATTAATATTTTGTGCGGGAGGCGTAGTAACACAAAGTTTGAAAATCACTGCTTTAATGTGTACGCTTACGGGCGATACTGCAAAGCTTGCAATCTTAAAACATGCGAAAATTGTGCAACAGAAAAATATTTTAATGAAAGGCTTCAGCACGTCCACAAAATCTCAACACACCATAAAGAATAGGGTTCCTCAACTGGGGATGCTTGCACCCTTGAGGACGCGAGGAAGCATTCCTGGGGGTTCAAAACGGCTTATAGATTTTTATCTTGTATTAAGAGCGCTTTTATTTTCGGTTGCTCAGTGTCAATTTTTAGCGCTGTTACGCTCTGGTAATATGTAGTTCGCAAACGTCTAAGTGTCGTAAAACCCTAAGCCTCTTTGTGGTTGGTTAAAATCAAGCTCTGAAAACAAAATGCGTCTGATTCAGCAACAGAGTAGTGACTGGTTTAACTATCCTATACCTTGCATTAGCGACACTTTCAAAAAAGCTGAAAACTCTAACATTGATTGCTCCGCTGGGGGAGCTTACAGTGTTGCCCCAGACCCCCAGCTGAATTCCTGCTGGGTTTTTGACGCCAAGTCATTACAGGAAAATGTTTAAGGTCAATAACACACATGAATTCATTTCAGCCCCTACCATTACGAACATTTGGTTTGCGTGGCTGATTACAGTCGCATATTTTGTGAGGGGTGCAAGAACATATCAAAAATTTTATATGAAAATAATTGGGAGTATGAAAATGGTTGGGAACCGCTCTATTATGAAAATAGTTGGGATGAACGGCTCTATTATAAGATAATACAAAACAAAAGAAAAAGAGAGTTCCTAAAATGCTTAAATGTGAACACTCATGTTAAAATAAATCATAATTCGTCACGTTAGTGCAAAAACTGCGTAAGTCATTTTTTGGCGAAATTGAGTTTTTAGCACCAACTTGTTCCTCAGGGTCAGCGCTAACGCTTGACACACTTTTTGGAAAAGTACATCGACGCGTTCGCGAGTTATGCTCCAGTTTCTAAATTGCGTAAGTCAGCACAATTATTAAATCATAATAACACATAGTATACCATGAAACCATTTATTCTTTTTTTCTATTGTTATTTTGCTTGTGACGCAAGAGTAGATACATTCCATCACACGTTTTTTGCGTTTTTCTCAAACCACAAAAAAATGACTTACGCATTTTTGCACTACGACAATCGACACACAATAATTAATCCCAGATCCTGACTTTCACGTTAAAAAATCATCCGTACTCCAACTAAAATCTCAGTTAGTGATTCAGCTTTATGGCAACTTTTTAACTTGTCAAAAATTGGCCCCCCCTTTTGTGAATTCTAAATACGCCTCTGTTCTGTTGCCAATTATGTAAAACTGCATTGCTCAAATCAGTAGAAAGGATTTATTAGGTAATCCAGCTATTAAAGAGCTTTCTAGTAATCTTCAACATATCAGTTATATTAAATTTCTGAAATATACCAAACGCATAAAAACACTACCAAAAGGCATAAAAATATACCAAATTTAAGGACATATACCAAACCATAATTTCACCTACCAAACGGTCCAAAAAATATACCAGATTTGTGAAATCTGGTATATAAATATACCAGTTGGCAACACTGCCTGCAGCGGCAGCCCATTACTGTAACGTTTGCAGGCCTACTAGTCTAGTCTAGCATAGTAGCATTGCAAACCAATTTGCAAATTGGACTAATCTAGGTAGAGATGGCATGGGCCGCAAAGAGACCCGCTAACGAGCCGTTAACCATTTTTTTTACTGGTCCGCTAAAGCAAAGGCCCAATTTTATCTATTGCTTTTTACTGGGCCGCTAACCAGGGCCGGTTTTAAACCTATTTCACCGTTTTGTCAAATTGGGGCCCGCACCTCGAGGGGTCCCGCGCCAGTGGGGGAAATTTTCTGCATTATGAGATAAAAAGTACGGTACGAAAAAATTTCAAAAGTTGAACTGGAACTGATGCATTATGGATCATTTCTACTGTACATTCTCCTAAATTTAATAAAAAATTCGGCAACTCTGCAGCTGTTAAAACCAAGCATTGCGAAGGAAAAAACTTACGTTTGATAACGTGAGTTTGCTGTTAACAAGAAAATATTTGTACTCCGTAGATGGTCTTAGAAGGGGTTCATTATATTTTTCAGTTGTAGCTTTTTAGCGTCTACGAGGAAGCATGCTCTCTTCTGAAACAGACCCGCAACTAGAAGCAAATGCTTAGGGGGGCAAAAAATATTTTAGGGGGGGCCAAATTACCTACACCGGTATCATGTATTATAGTAACCAATTTTTGTAGGGGGGCAAAATTTTTTTCCGGGGAGGCTCCGCCCCCCCTGCACTGAAACCAATCGACTCGTATAAGTCAAATTGTCGAATAGGTCTATAGCCCACACTATTTAATAAAACCAAAAACTATGAGAAACCTTCAAGATTTTATAGCATCAAAGTCAATAGCACGGCTCAAAGGGGTCAGGGGGCATGCATGCATCCCCGAAAAATTTTAACACTCTTATACTGTAATTGCAATTTTGGTGCTTTTTGAACTTTTTAATTCGACTTTAATTTTGCCTTTAATTCGACTTCTTCACTAAATATGAAGCATTTGCGTTATTGCGTTGGGGAAGATGCCCTTGGTTGAGCCAATTTTTCTCTTCACTTTCTTGCCTTAACCATATGGAATAGCGCTTCTACAAAGATATTGCCGAAAACTACATGCTTTCGGGTGTTTAGTTTAGGTAATGCATTATTTCCAAACAATGAAATTATGACCGTAAAAACAATTTAAAGATAAGAAATTTGCAAGGGACAAATTAATGTTTCGACTATAACCAAAGTCTCGTCAGCCTTGCTACGCACAGCCAATCCAGGCTAAACTCATTCCAGACTGTAAAGACTCTGTTTTTGCTTTGCTTTACCTGTACATTTCGACTTCATCTCTTTTCTAGGTTGTGCCCTATTTTTGGCAGGCGACTGGCCCCAAACAACGATACCCAATGAAAGAACCTATAACCACTAACCCACAACCAAGTTACCGTTAGCCTAACTAGCCCACATCACTAGAAGCCCCCATGGTAACCCACTCATTTGCAGCTGCAGACATTTTCACTCATTTGCAGTCTGCAGCTGCAAATGAGTGGGTTACCATGGAGGCTTCTAGTGATGTGGGCTAGTTAGGCTAACGGTAACTTGGTTGTGGGTTAGTGGTTATAGGTTCTTTCATTGGGTATCGTTGTTTGGGGCCAGTCGCCTGCCAAAAATAGGGCACAACCTAGAAAAGAGATGAAGTCGAAATGTACAGGTAAAGCAAAGCAAAAACAGAGTCTTTACAGTCTGGAATGAGTTTAGCCTGGATTGGCTGTGCGTAGCAAGGCTGACGAGACTTTGGTTATAGTCGGAATTTAAAGATAGTCATACGTTTGGCTCAACCATGAAACCTTTTTTCTTTAGTTGAGTCACCTCGTTCTTTAGTTGAGCCACTGAATCCTCCTATCTAAGCGTTGCATTAACCATGTTCAAAAGTCGTTTAATTCACACAAGGTAACGAAACGAACTGTAATTTTGAACGGTGGAGCAGCCAGTTTTATCCATGTTATAGATGAGTCCCATGTCAAACTTGTACTGCTCCATTACGGAGTACAAGTTATCAAAAAAGATGGACACGTTATGCCTGTTAAATGCGGTTGCTCTTGCGGCCGAAGTTGCTTCCTGCGCTCTCAGTGATAGCTTATAAAGATGCATAAAGTTGTTCAACAATTTCTTGCCCACCATTTTTCGGTAACCCAATTTTGAGGCTTTTTTACATTATTTTTAGAAGCATATTCCTATGCTAAATACCTGACTTTACCGGGAGTCAAACCATAAAATCTGTTGCAAAGGTCCATGAGATGTTGGGCCAAATCGGTTTCCATTGCGGCAGTAAATACTTTTCTGTGTGAAGAGTACCCCATAGGATATCTTTTTGAAGTCATTCTGCACCGTCTTTGGCTACTTTTTCAAGGTATCTTTTTAAAGCCATTCTGTTAATGTCATGTTTTTCAGCACCTTTCCTGATGGAAAGTGTATTTTCTCCTATGTCGGTTGCCGCCTTCTGAAATCGCCACCTTTTCTCGTTCAGTTTTGCGCTGGGCCATAGAAAGTTGTAAAATTCGATTATAAACAAGAATACTAGGTAACCTTAAAGACTAAACAATATATGTAATAGCCGTTTCCAAAATAGAACCATAGTTGAGCCACATGGCTCAACTAAGAATTCACCACGTGGCTCAACTATGGAATTCGCATCCCCCGACTTAAAATCGAATATTTTGCCAGTCCTCATTTTGCAACTCAGCGAAGTTTTAGCTACAAAAGATTGCTAAAAAACAAGAAAGCTAGCAGTACTACTTTCATGTCTTCCTCAGCTATACTTTTCAAGAAAATTGAATGAAGCATTTTTTCTAAAAATTTGTTGCTTTTGCTGTAAAAACACACTACCTGCTGCAGAATTTTTCGCCTCAGAGGCAACTGCACGAGGCTGACACAATCGAAAGTGCGTCATGAAAACTGAATTTTATGACCGCTACGGTTCAGTAATTTTGGCTATTAAAAAAATTAGCGATGGATTAACCAGAGGATCAACTATAAAACCGGCTCAACTAATGGCACCTTCCCCTAGACACATTTGCGATAGTGGTATACTTATATAAGTCATACAGGCCTATCTGAAGTAGTTTGTAAATTTAGAAAAATTATTCGCAAATTATGGCGTTTGTTTAGTTTAGTTGCATATTTATCCTCCTATCACAAGAAAGCGATCAATGCGTTATACGAGCTCGCTTAGGAGTTGCCGGCCATCTGTCTACCACACCATGATGGGAGAATCCCGCTAAGTGCCTTTCCCAACGGCACAACAAGTAAACTTGCCGGCTTGTTTTCCACACTGTTCGTTTAATGCTGAACGTCAAGCAGGGAAGCTGTGAATACCAATTTTAAAGTTATTGGTTTGACCCGACTCGGAATCAAACCCGAGTCTACAGCTCAAGAGACAGACGCTCCATACCACTCGGCTATCGGAGCTCCATACCACTCGGCCATCTGGCATTACTTTTAATTATAAGGCTTGCCTGAAATTTGAAAATGCCTCATTTGCCTTTCTTGATATTAAAAGTAAATCAACAAACATACTTTTTGAAGACAGCGGCTTTTGAGCATAATTTTAAACATTCGATGCTTTGTTGAAACAGCTTCGACTGAATTGCTTTGCACATCGTTTGCAGTAAGAGTTATTAAATATATGAGAAATTGCGTTTGTTTGCAACACAACAAGCAATCACGCGTCTTCCACAGCTTTTTTTTGTCTTCGAACTCGTAAAACATCATAAGATAGCGGTGATATATTACACACGCACATAAACCGCATCTTAGGTAGCGTTGCATTGGCACCGGAGCGGCGTTCCGGTTCAAGATAAAGCTGCCGTAACGGCGTTCCGGTTAGCGAGTTTTGCTACTTACTTTGTATGTAAGATAAGCCAAATATTTGTCCAGTTTTTAGATTATTTCATTGTTCCTTGCCTTAACGTTTTCGTTACTGCGTTACGTGACGTTTAATCTAATGTACTTATTGGCATTATGGACGAGAGATTGTAGTGAGTAGTGACGATAGTATACCGACGATAAATATAAGACACTGTGACGAAACAATTTATTTAACTATTTGAGCAGCCAAGTTGTGCAAACGTGGAAGTACATTTATGAGACAAAAACTGTACCGGCAGCATTTTTGTGTAGCCTTGGCTAAAGTACCCAACACCAACAGAAACGTGTTAACAGAGTTGGGCAGTAGGCCTACCGCGGTACTGTAACGCGGTACTTTTTTCGTACCGTTATCGGTATCGTCGATACTTTTTAAAAAATGCACCGTTTTTGGTACCGTCGTTACTTTTTAGATCGTTTTGCTCGATATTTCGGTAACTTTTTTTGAGTAAACTTAAGAGAGCAAAATTTCGCGAAAACATCTTCGACAAGTACCTCGAAACCACGTTGTTGTAGATCAGTGGTCGGCAACCACCGGGCTGCGGCCCCGTGCGAAGTTTGTTACCGATCCGTATGCGTTTTCAGAATAAATGCTGTGAATTTGAAACATTTATATAACGTTGGATGGAATTTCAGTCGCCAACAAATTTTTGCGGTTTTCACATAAAAAACACTCACTTTAGCAAACTTATTTGTCAAAAAAGGGGATGCAGTGAGTGCAGTCACTATGGACAATGCAAAAATGTTTTCGCAGCTTATGTCTAAAAGCAGAAGCTTGGCTAAAATAAATGAAAGGAGGCTGCAACCATTATTAGTTTAAAAAATTATGAACTAAAAGTTAAGTTTTAGCACCTTAATATAAGGCCAAGGGGGGAGGGGGGCATGGCACCGTAGTTTCCCCCTGCTAGCGCCTATGATGTCAATTCGCCTGTAACGGCAGTTTTTTAAAATCCCGTAGAGGTGACGTTGTAGACAAATTCTTCTATCAATGTTGTTAACAATTGATTTCTGAATAGAAATACTGTAAATTCAATAACAATGCGAATCAGTGTTTCAAAAAGTGCTGGATAACTGAGTTCAGTTAGAGCAAATATACATATTCAGTTAATGCAGTAACATCTATTTATAACCCGACAGTCTGTTCCAGCCTAGAGGGATCATCAGGGGTGTTTTATTCAAATAGAATCTATTCTATTTGAATAAGATAAGGTGAAGCAGACTGTCAGATTTTCAATAGAAGTTCCTAAACTGTGGTGAATTTGTAGAAATAAATTCAGATTTATTAGCGATATACCTATGTAATGATCTTTCAAAAACTTATACAAGTGTGTTGCAAATAACGAAATTTCAAAAAAATCATAAAAAATTCCTCCACGCCAGAGCTGGGCAAACTGCGGGCCGCATGCAGATATTTTTTTTGCTCTTCACCGATTTTCAGAGGGAAAATAGGAGATCTGCGGACGTTTAGACTTTTTTTAATTACCGCTCATTAATGCTTTGTGGGGGCAATTTAGACTCACACTTTCCAAAAAGGAGAGATTGCGTAAAACAGATTGAATAAATCTGGTCTTAACAATATAGAAAAATTTATTTCTGCGTCATTAAATGAAAGTAAAACTATAGACCTGCAAATTCTGAGAAAAATATAGATTTTGATTCATCTAAAAGTTCTGAGTATGCTGCTACTGATACACCAACCTCTACTGAAAGTGGCATTGAAAATGAAAACATTCTTCTTCAACACAATGATGAAATTCACACCGCAAGAACCTTTGCAACATTTTTTCGTATAGGCTACAAGCTCTTTTACGTCCTTAGCATTGTTCGAATGTAGCAACGTAGTCAGATAAGCAGAGGTGTGACAAAAGTTGCAGCTCTTCAGTGCGAGTTTTTGATGATGGTACTCCTTACACCTAGCCTCATAAATAATGAAGGAGACCGACAGATTATTATAAATGTTGCCATACATGAGAATGCTTATTTTAGCAAGCATGCCCCTGTCGTCTTGTTGATATAACCGACGTGTTCGCTTGCAGTATCAAGATTCGCGTCAGACACTGAGACTACAAGTCAGATCTTACACTAGCACCAGATGCAACAAAAAACTTGATAAAGCTTTAATTTCGTTGCTTTGCAAGACGAAAACCAAAACAAAAACTAATTTCTTAAAAAAATTTTTCGTTTCAAAAGTACCGAAAATCGGTACCGAGTAACGATATCGTCGTTACTTTTTTAAAAATGTACCGTTATCGGTAAGGACGGTACTTTTTTAGCAAAGTATCGGTACCGATATCGTCGTTACTTTTAAAGTACCGAGTGCCCAGCTCTGCGTGTTAATATATTTTGTAAAGGCTATTATTTGCGAGATTAGTGCGACTTTTGACCGGCCGGTTAGCTCAGTTGCTCAGCGCGCGCTATCCGTGCGGTAGGTCTGGGGTTCGATTACCAGGCCGATGAAATCGCCAGCGGCTCGCCACCGCTGCGACGTTTCTTCGTAGCGCTGTGTTGCCCAGGCGCTAAGCCGCAGAGATGGGCCCCGCCACTCGTTACACGCTTCGGCGTATTACCTATACCGACGACCCTTTAGTTTAAAACAAGATTTTGTTGGGGCGAGGAAGGACCTCGTAGTCGTAGATAGGCCTTGTAACAGGCAATCTAACAGATTCCTAGCAGCGTCACGTGCGTTTAAAATTGAATAAAAACTAATGGCGTCACAAAACTTGGACATACTAAGTCAGTACGTCTTGAGCTTGCGTTCCGGCTTGAAAAAAATTGCCAATGCATCCCTGGCTGCAAAGCTGCATCTTGCCGATTTCAACGAAGAGTGGTTGAATAAGATTTTTGATACAAGCAAGTGCCGTTGTCCGATTCCACCGCCACCTCAGATATATAAGGATAAGATTCAATTCAAGTGTAGTTTTGACGACAGGGTTCGTGCAGCTGAAGTCGAGTTTTTGATCACCTAAAATCGGACAGAAAAATGCTTTTGTCTTCAACTCGAGACATGGTTTATGCCTAGCATAGGCAAAAGTCATTATGCAAAGCAAAAAGGCGCAAAATTGCTAATGTCTGCCCAGAAACACTCCCAACCCGTGAAGATAGGGCAGTGAATAATCATTAGATGTCTCTAGCATTCTTCCAACTATGGTAAGACCACGTGTTACAAAATCATTGGTTGTTGTAAGTAATCAGTCGTCAGAACTGTCAAGTGTTGAGCCTGAAGTAAAAAGAATTGACCACTCGGATCCAAATTAACACCCCTCTTCAAAACCTCTCGCAACTGGGAAAGCTTACCAACGTTTGAAGACATATTCAATCAGCACTCGTGACGGTATTCAAGCTGACAAACGTTTTATATCAATGCGTCAGCAATCAAACCTTCAAAAATCAACTTTCAACAGCTACATACAGTTTAGTGTGAAAACTCCTTGATTCTATAGGTGGCAAACTGACTCTGTTCCACGCAGCGATGTCATTAGCCATCACAACTTTTATGTCTTGAAAATTGCGGGAAGTTTCTTGATGAATTTTGGATTAGTGTCCATTAAAATTTGACGAACGTGATATTAATGCTCTAAGACCTCTCAACTAGGGTTGGATTGAATTTGAATCCACTCACGAGTTGTTGATGAATTTGAATTTCGTTTTTTCAAAGTCAATGAATTTGAATTTCAAAATTAGAAAAAAAATGAATGGATCCAACCCTACTGGTGGCTGGTAAGTTGGATTGAATTTGAATTTTAAATTTGAATCCGCTCACAAATTCTTCATGAATTTGAATTTCGTTATTTCAAAGTCAATGAATTTGAATTTTGTTTCTTCGAAGTCAATGAACTTGAATTTCGTTTTTTCAAAGTCAATGAATTTGAATCTAATTTTTTCAAAGTCAATAAATTTGAATTTGAATCTAATTTTTTCAAAGTCAATGAATTTGAATTTCAAAATTAGAAAAAAAATGAATGGATCCAACCCTACTCTCGACTAGTGGGTAAAACAATATCCGATAACTCTTTTCTTTTCGTAAAAGATTCTACTTCTGTTGATCGCAACATGGTAACAAATAATAATTGGGACGACTAAAATTAGAGTGGATCAAATCACAAAATCAAGTTTTGAGAAAATCGACTTTAAAGTTTTTGAGTAGTTTGTTTTATAACTTTTAAAATTGGGTGCGATGTATAAAATTATGGTAGTAATCCATTATCTACTACCTGAAAAAACTTCTTAAAAATTTTTTTTCAATTTTTTCTTTTGTATTTTTTTTTATATTTTAGCGCTTGGTCCACTATAGCATTTGTTAAGGAACAAAATTTAACGAACCAAATCAGTTTGGTCCAAAATATGTAGCAAAAATTACTAATAATAAGTGGACCAAATCCATAAAAGAAGTTTTAAAAAATTACTTACAAGCGTAAAATCAACTAAAGCGTTACTTTCATTAATATGGGGCCACAATTTTGAAAAGTTTTGCACCGTATTTTAAGAGCTACAGTATTTAAAATAGTGTTTAAGAGGCCATTTATCAAATCAATGAAATTATCAACATTAATGTACTGGCATGTTACAGCAATGACCTCTTTGACGTAAATCAAGAAGAGTGTAACTGTGCAATAGGGAAATGTAAACAGACGAATACCCATACAGCAAATTGGCTTCAAATACAGCCTGTTATATGAGGAGAAATGATAAAAAATGGTAGAACAAAAAATTGCTCCTTAGCACTCGAAGAAAATCGGATTTCTTCTGGAAATAGCTCGTCCTGTTCACTTTTATCATGACGAATAGCTTTGCAGTCGTCATGATAAATTGGCGAAATGAATTTTAAAAGCTGCATTAAATCTTTATATTTAAACCAATTTATTCGGATCCCGTTGGGATAGGCCGGCTCCAAACTTTGCAGAGAATTAACGGGTGCATTCCTCTTGGTAAGATCCACCATTCTCGCTCCCTCTTCGCTGAAGTTGTATCTAAATGAAAACCCTGTGAATTCTTTCTCATACACCATTTCGCGAATTTCATTGAACTGAAAAAGCTCCCCATCTCCGTCTACTGTTCTACTCATCAATCATTCGGTTAATTTTTTAACCTAAAGAAAATCTTTTGCCACACCAAACTTCGTGGTTTCATGGCATTTTTCATCAGTTCAATACACTCTTTAGCAGAGTATATTGCCATGTTGCAAACGTAATGCACCTCATCATTACTTTCTCTGCGGTGACTGGTTGACTCAAACTGGTTTTTCCCTGGTCATTGGTTGGCTCAAACTGGTTTCTCCGCTGGTTATCGGTTGGCTCAAATTGGTTTCTCCGCTGGTCATTGGTTGGCTCAAATTGGTTTCTCCGCTGGTCATTGGTTGGCTCAAATTGGTTTTTCCCCTGGTCATTGGTTGGCTCAAACTGGTTTCTCCGTCGGTCATTGGTTGGCTCAAATTGGTTCTTCGCTGGTTCTTGGTAGGCTCAAATTAGTTTCTCTAATTTACTGGTCATTGGTTGGCTCAAATTAGTTTCTCTACTGGTCATTGGTAGGCTCAAATTGGTTTCTTTGCTGGTCACTGAGTTTTTTTAAACACTTTTCTATATTGGATTTTCTTTTTCATCTACACGCTTCGGCGTAATACCGCGAGTATAATGTAGACTTGATTTTTTTGATTTGATCTGTGTTTTCCCTCACACTATACCTTGCTTCATATTTACGATAATGTTTTCAAGCTCAGAGCTTGATTTATTTTCTTGAGAGGTTGTAAACACTTTTTCATGAACTTGTACTTCGAAAAAATTTTCAAGCTTCTGCTTGTCCAAGCTGATCATATTTTTCGTGTTTGTTTTATTATTATTGATTTTGTCATCAGGCACTTTTAGCAACAAATCGTTAGACAGAAGACACCCATTCGTCGTGGCGTTTGTGCCACTCCATGTAGTGAACCAAACTTTTTGTTATGCTTTTTTTTAAATTTTGGCGCGATAAGCAACACTTTGTGCCCTATCCGGAACATACACAAATCTTTTGACAAGGTTGAAGGTGCTAATTCGATCATGTTCTTGAAAAGAATCTGAGATGCAATCAATATCACGCAGGGATACGGACAAATTAAAATCAGCCGTCCCAGCACTTTTATCTCTAACTTATTTTACTATTCTTGCCACAATAATCAAATGCTACAAATCGTTATAAGTAAGCACTACAATCCGATGCCTGAGCTAAATAAAAACTATGAAATTAAACGATAAATTTTCTTTTTAAAAAAAAAACTTTTAATGTAACTTCTTGAATGACTTTAACTGGCTTGCATTGCAACCAGCACAACCACAGATAAGACGAAATATAATAACGAGAAAAGAACATCGGCATTATTGAAGTTGATTCATACCTTAGCATTGTGTATTGATTTTGTATTTCGTTGCATATTTATTCTTCTATCACGAAAAAGCGATCAATGCGCTATACGAGCTCGCTTAGGGAGTCATCGGCTATCTGTCTACCACACCAAGACGGGGAAATACCGCTAAGTGCCTTTCCCAACGGTACAAGAAGCAAACTTGCCGGCTTGTTTTTCACACTGTTCTTTTCATGCTGAGCGCCATGCAGGGAAGCTGTAATTATCAATTTTTAAGTCATTGGTTTGACCCGACTTGGAATCAAACCCACGTCTGCAGCTCCCGAGGCAAACGCTTTACCACTCGGCCATCTGTGCTATTAAAGAAGTTGGAACATTACTAACGGCTTGGTCTCAGAGAAGTTTCTCAACGCTCCCATTCTTTGGAAGGGATCGACTAGTACTCACTAACTAATGCTACAAAATAGCAAAAAGACAATGCAAGTTCTTTTAGCCGTTCATGTTTTAACGGTTCTAACACCGAAGTAGATATTTTGTTTTGTAGAAGCAAGGGTCAGCTATAAGAACAGTTTTGTATTTATCTTCTTCAAGCTAAGTTTAATTGTTACGACAACATGACCCTCATGTTCAGCTGCAGTATCTGCAATATATATTATTTACTCACCGTAAACATGCAGTATCAATCCGCGTTTTCTTGTCTCAAGAAAAACAAGATAGGTCTCGTTCAGATATATTTTGTCAGCAACGGTTATTGTTATACTATAGGTTAGCCAGTGTTTACCACATTTGCTTTTTTCATAGTTTGCTTCAACACAGACTGCGGTAATGCAGTTGTACCAAATCAATTTTAGCGAGAAGATGATACACGCGTTTTATACAGGGTTTTCAAATATTTTCATACCTTTGCAAGGATTCTCGCTACAAGTTATTTGCATACAACCTATACATTAGGATGACTTCAGTGGTTTAGAATCATGTGACACCGTTTGATTAAACCAGCTACTAAAAAATTACTTAAAGCCTAATATTGGCGAGCATAACCCGAATAAAAACATTTAGGAGAATAAAATTACTCCAAATTACAATATTTGTAGCAATATATCAACTTTTCATTAGTCGCTCGCGTACTCCCACAAAGTTTTTGCGCATTACAGTTTGGGAATCACAGTTCTACAAAAATTTACTATTGCATTTTGATAAAATAACGCATTACAGTTTGGGAATCACAGTTCTACAAAAATTTACTATTGCATTTTGATAAAATAATGTTATTTATGACATTATTAAGATGAAAAAAAATACGAAAATAATCTTATTTTCGTAAAAAATACGAAAATAATCTTATTTTCGTATCTTTTTTATACATAAAGTCGAATTTACTCCTCATTGCTGTAGAAAACTTACACATTTATTTAAAAAAATATGTTTTTTATGTGGACCAAGTCTTTTCATTTTTCAAAAATTCAACAAAAAAAAAAAAAACTAATACAAAAATGAACCATATCGACTTGGTCCATCTCCAATTTGCAAAAAACTTGATGTTAGCTGATCTTAAACTGGACCAGTGGCATGTGGTCCATTATTGTGTTGTGTGATATAAAACTTAACGAACCAAACCGACTTGGTTCAACTTGTTTGTTGAATTTATCGCTTCAAAAAATTGTCAGCACAATCTACTGATGCATCTGCAATTGAAAATGAGCATATCTCGAAACTGGTTTTAATCGTCTTATTTTAGTCGTCCCAAATTATAGCCTACTGCGCTCTTATCTCACTTTTTGATGTATCATAGTTCTGGTAAAATGCTGCTAAAGGTGTTAACTTTTGAACAGTAGCATTATTGACTATATTCAATATTTTGTGGAATCCCAGTTATATCAAACTAATCACTTTTATTGCCATGTAATCAAATCCTACATAAAGTCGAATTTACTCCTCATGACCTCAACTAACGTGCGATCTAATCACTTCAGTAATAGATTTCACTGTAAAAACCATTAAAAAAACGTTTTTTGTAATAACTTTTTGTAGGAAGCAGATAGGGCTTACTTTCCACCAGAACGCATATAGAAAATCATGTGTTCTGGATCGTTTGGTGTTAATTTTGTTTTTCTATGATGTGCAGTTTTTGAGATATCGAAAAAAACGCGAAAAAGCGCGCGGTGGAGCATCACAATGACGTCATAATGAAAAAATCTCAAATTCGTAATCAACGCCCAAAATTCCATCAGAAAACAAGGTACTCGTAAACAAGTTCGGAAGTGGTGAAATTATGAAACACCCTTAGGCAGCTATGCTATGCATGAAACACCGCCACAAATTTTTATCGCTAAGCAGGAGCCACAGGTGCTGAGTGAAAGGGGCCACAAATCATAAAAGGTTGAGAACCACTGCTTTTTGGGTAGTTTAATAATGATGTGCTTATACTTTTCACACTATGCACAGCGCTGCGGGCAACCTACCAAGGCTGTCGGCAGGATAAATGACATGATGATAAAGTATACGTTTTTGCGTATATTTGGTGGTAGGTAATTCGCAAAACCATTTTATTTGAAGAAGTTTACAAACTCTCATTGCCTACAGGCAGGTAGGTGGGTAGGCGCCACATAAACTGACCTACTTAGTCAGTACTCAAAAGTGTGAAAGCCGACGAATGAAGAACACAAAATCATACTATAGTTAGCCCATGGCTCAAGCTACCCTATTTCGCCGAAGTATGAGGATCAAGCCCACGTAAATTCTTCACTAAACGTCTCTCAGCTCGCAAAGCATAGCGTACTTTAAGCGCATACACAGCCAGGAAAAGCAAGGCCAATTTTTTTCCAAAAAATGCCCAGTATGATGAACTCTGCTCTACCAAGACTTACAGAGAATGAAACCCACAGCTGAAAGAATTATATATTACAATTAATTTATTGCATAAAATTGCATGGCTAAAACCGCGATACCACCCAACACCTCGCCTTCGACCTCGCTAGTTCTAAAATTTAATAAAAGTATTATCAATGTCTTCAATTATTTCAGTTGAAGACGCTATCTTTTTCAATCTTTGTTTGAGAAGTTCTTGCAACAAGGCGACATCTCGAGCATTTAAAGCCTTCAAGCATTGCTGAAAAACAAGTTCAAGTACTTGAGTACAAAATGATGTTTATCTGTCATGAAACAAAGTGCACCTTCAAGACCATAATAGGCTAAAGCAAACGTTCAATGAAACATCAACAATCGGATTCATCACGCTATGAAACTAATTAATAGACTTGTTTTTTCATCGTCCAATCACGAGAAAGTTGACCTTACAAATTGGAAGAATTCGGACTCTCTAAAAAACAAATTTCCAGCGTCCATAGGTCTACTGAAAGCTTCATTTAAAATTTTCCTGCTTTTCAAGAATACCCTTACGCCAAAGACAGATAATGGTGAAAAAGCAGCTTATCCAAAGATGCAAGATAACATAAGGTGCTAAAGTTGCCTAGTGTCGGATAAATATTAAATAAATGTGTTGACAAAATAGCCAAAAGCAGTCATTTAATGCGGAAGTCATGCGCTCTGAAAAGGACGAGTTCTTGCCACAGTCCAGTGCGTAAGTTTAAATGTTGCTCGTAAAGAATAAATACTTGGCAGAACGAAAGGCATCATATCAGTAGCTGGTTTGACAAGTCGGTACAAGAATCAATTTTTAAGCTGTTTAATGTCTGTAGTCATTTTTACGCACACCAAAACTTATGTGAAAAAGGCTACGAATACAGTAACGGTCTAAAAAGGTTGGTAAAAATAGTTGCTCACCTGTACAATAGCATCATTCTTGCGAAGTTGTGTGAGTGAAGCAATCGCGTGTTCAGCAGACGAACGCACCGATGTGTTCTTTTCAGTAGTCCGAGCAATCAAAAGCGATATTATGATGCAAGTCGCTTTGAAAGGAACTGCAGCATCTAAACACAAGTAGTTTGCCAGTAGCAAAATATAGAAGTTGCATGGTACAGATGATTTATATCTGACGTTATTTTTAGATATCAAAAAAATTATCAGTGTTTGAGGGAGAATGCGAAGTGAGCTTTACTCCTAAGTCAGCAGCCACCCAGAATATAGGTTAGAACGCAATCAATTCATCACGTAGGGTCTGCAATCTGCGCGCAGAACCGCTACGCCATGTTGCTCACGAACATGAAAAATTTCTCGATATAGCGGCGGAGTCCCGCTATGCAATCAAGACAACCTTAGATGTTTGTTTCAGCTTTTTTTCTTCCACTTAGAATTTGTTAAAACCCTACCAAGATAATGAATAACGATGAAAAGCTAAAAAGTAGGTGACAGCCAGTGCTTCAAGTATACGTTGTGTAGGCCATTTTCAAAGGACGGCCAATTACAAAAATCAACCATGGATGATTGAACTTTCTCTGTATACGCGCAAAAAAAAAAAAACAACCAATGTACATTTAACCGTTCACAATCCCCCTTGTGTCAAACGCCAGGCGGGGAAACTGCGAATACTATTTTTAGAGTCTTTCGTATGATGTGACTGGGAAGAGAAGTCCAGTCTCCCGGCTTCTAAGCGAAAGAACTTAAACGACCACGCCAAACAAATGAAATATGAGCAACTCAGCGTAGTAACAAATGTTTTCATACCGTTCTGCTCATCATCACTGTCTGCACGACTGAGTAGCTGCTGCATGCACCAGCTCACAGATCGAGCTGCTTCAACCTTCATATCGTTTGAACTGTGAGTTAAACCCTGAAAATCAACCACATTACAGTCAACTAACTACGAAATTTCTGCAACAAAAACACATCTTTTTTTGCTTAAAAAAAAAAATGCCTGTCAACGTCTAAAAAGACCCAGTGTTACTGTTCCCTGCCCGCCACAACGACCGTTTATTACCACACGATCACTCAGTAATATATATTCTAGGCATTTTTATCGTTTAGTACAGTAACAGATAGACATGACAAGAGACCGCGTGAATGACTCTGAAATTAAACAAGGAGTCAATAAGAAAAACGATTAGAACATTCAAAGACAATTATCAGCGTAACTACAGAAAAAGAAACAAATTTGTTTTATGTAATACAGCAAACCAGCCGGTTAGTTCAGTTGTTAAGCGCACGCTATCGGTGCGGAAGGTCTGGGGTTCGATTTCAGAACCGGTCAAATTGGACACAGTGTCGCCAACGGCTCGCCACCACTGCGACGTTTCTTCGGAGCTGTGTTGCCCAGGCAATAAGCCGCGGAGAAGGGCCTCGCCACTTGTTACACGCTTCGCCGTAATACGGCGAATATAATGAAGATTTGATCTTAACTCAGCAAAAGCACAAACATAATTATGGAAACCATAATATTAGAAATAAAGCAAAAACATGAAACAATTTGTGTGGAGCAGGGGTCCGCAAATACTTTTTGGCACGACCCCCAAAAACTGCCCTAAATCCACGTGACCCAAAAAATTTGGAAACATTATTTTTTGTTGAACATTATTTATTTTAATTATCAGTTTTAAGGCTACTGTCAAACGCAGCAATTTTTACAAACAGGAGAAAGTTGGCGCAGTCGTAAAGAATGAATTATTGCGTTTATTTTCCTAATAAGAAGTATGAGCTTTGCATTTACAACACAATAAGCAAATTCGCGGTTTGATGCGGGAGACGATCCAGAATGGAATGAAAGGTTGCGAATTGGCAAGTCAAAACACGTAAACTGCGCAAAATCCAATCCAAATTTAACTATGATATTCAGTCATAAAATCTTGGCGGTTCTTTTGTCTATAAAGTTGCTGTCCGTTTTTTTTGACGCATTCGTTATTAAGCAGTTTCTCAACATTTGTTTGTGACGACCCAAATACAGGTAGATAAAATTGATAATAAAGTTTTATGTTCAAGTCCAAAAAATATAGGTCAAGTCCGAGATCGACGAAATGTTCCGTACACCAAATATTTTTTTAGTTTCTTTTCTACAACTAAATTTGCGAAATTGAACTGCCTAACAGCCTACCCATTAAATCAATCTTACTTTGGCCAAGCATTTTTCTGTTTCGCGATTTATTTGCTACTGATCTAAAAGCTGCAACGCGCTTATATCCCCCACAGATGCCAATAAAACAGTTCAAAGTGAACAGAGACTCACTAACAGTGACTAGCAATAAAGATGTCGAAATTCTACGTGCATCGCCCATATCATTCGTAACAATTGAAACTTGTTACGTGAGAAATTAGTTTTTAAAAGTTATAACTCAAAAGATTCAAAAATTTTATGGTATACCGTGAAGTCAAAGAGTTTCAAAACCAAAAAGTTCTAAATAACTGAAAAAACTGAAGCAAAAAATGTCATCACGTCAAATAATTACGAAGACCTACGTTGAAAACTTTTGCGACTCAAAGTCGAAGGTGTCGCGACCCAAATTTGGGTCGCGACCCACTATTTGCGGACCCCTAGTGAAGTGTAATGTCTAATCACAATTAACTAATAACCAGACGATAAATCAAACAGATTACTCGTACTCACAGATTTCAAAGCATCGACAACTTGCGATGGGATTTCTCCTTCCAAAACAGAAAAGTGATAGAGAAGATATGCAGAGGCGTGCACACCATCGTTCACTATCTGCACCTGCACAACAAGAACACAGGTTGACTACTGGCACTTCAAGCAAGAGATTCTTAAGTTGAACCCTGGTACAATCAACCTGGAGCTGTAAATTCGAGCGCTCAAACCTGTGTAGGAGAGGTCCTAGCGTCAGCACGTTGGGTGGTTGAACTGGTGAATCAACTACGACTATCAAGAACTTTACTCGGCAAAACCAGGATAAGAATACGGTAAGGCTTGAAGATTTTGTTATCACTTTTGTGCTTAATGCCGTTTGATGCTATAACAATCGGCGTTAATGGGCTAACTAAAGCGCTAGCAGAGATAATATTAGTTTTAGTCAGCGACATGCTGACTTAAAGAGTGCAAACTCACTTCGCAGTCTTGCTCAATAATTTGAAAACAATCTCAGTTTAAAAAATTAGCAAACAAACGCTATTCCACATCTAAAATAACTACTTCACTGCCATTGATATAACACGCAGTAGGCTACTAGTTAGTGAGTAGTACCCTGTCTGTATTGACATAGTTCAAAACTTGATTGAAAATCTTGGACTGATAATTTTCCATGAGCACAGCAGAACAAGACTCCTTCAATGCAGTAGCCAGCAACGTGCTTCTCCCTTGCTTAAGTGGCCATGATGCTCCAGTGTCTTTCGCTAAACATCAACAAACTTGTTGACATATAATGTTGCAATGTGTTTATAAAATGTGCAACAAAAAGGTTACGAAGACTCTTAACTAGCTTTAAACAAACTTGAATTTTGAAAGGCTGACTTATAGCTGAACTGCTGTACGCAAAGCATAAGATAACAAATAAAAATCGTTAGAAATACAGCACACAAATTGCCAAAATTCACACATGTTCAACAACCAGTGTTCTAAACTCCATTTGAAGAGCTTGAAAAAACTTAGACATACTAAAACAAAATAAAATCCTAGTACATCAAATCTTTATTATACTCGCAGTATTACGCCAAAGCGTGTAACAAGTAGTGGCGCCTACCTACGCGGCTTAGCGCCTGGGCAACACAGCTGCGAAGAAACGTCGCAGCACCAGTGACATTGTATCCGATTGGACCGACGCGGGAGTCGAACCCCAAAACTGCCGCACCGACAGCGATGTGGTTTACGACTGAGCTCATCCTCCAGCATCTAACACCGCTGCGACGTTTCTTAGGAGCTGTGTTGGCCAGGCACTAAGCTGCGGAGATGGACCCCGCCACTCGTTACATTCTTCGGCGTAGTACCGCGAGCATAACGGAAGATTTGATTTGAAACTTCGACATAGTAAAACAAAATATCTGGTACAGTCCATGTCGGTAACCATTTACTGAGTTAAGAGATAGATATCTCCGCAGCAAACTTACCAAACACTTGCGTATCTAGCAACTGGACGATTTGTTTTTCACGCATAAATGCGCAGAGTGTGGCCAAACATGCAGCTGCACTGCATCGGCAGTTGTCTTCGCTGTTTGATAATTCATTACTCAAGGTCGTAATTAACTACATAAAATAATAAGACAATAAACAAGCTTATTGTCATTTCTATATGGATGCATCATTGGCAGAAGCGAATTGCACCACGCCTGTGTTAAATATAAATTTTTTTACCTCAGTTTCTGCAGTTAAAAAATATCACGCTGAGAAGTGTGATACTGAAATATTTTTAATTATTTTGCTCTAAGTACCTTAAATTGAAATATTTTTATGCCAAATGTTCTATGCATTTACACAATAACATACTACACATGTTTTTAAAATTAATTCAAAATGAAAACTAAAACCTAGAATTTGTGATGCAAAATATCAACCGATAAAATGCTGTCAGAACAACATAAAAAGTGTACTCCTGACATGGGATGCAAGTGAACAACAACAATAACAAATTTTAACAAAAAAAAACACCTCGTCTTTTGGCTTGTCTCCCATTTTTGCGCCACCATTTTTAATACAGCCTCTCAAAGCTTGCAGCAGAGTTTCCCTGTACAAACAACATCATTATGGAAAAAAAAAACAGAACGTTTTGCTCCAAACAATACTGAAGTCTTGGAAAGAGAATAGCAGGAGCAGTGTCTTTTATTTCTGCCCCGTAAACAAGATAAAGAATGCGATAAGATGAAGAACATAACAACGGTAGAAGAAAAGGGAAGAGGTAACAAAATGATTATCTTCATCGCATGCAGGTAGGAGGAATTAAAAAAAAAAAAAACAAGAATGGTCAATTGGTCATGGTTGAACACGACAACGCTTAAGCATTAGCGCTTGTAACAACTCGTAAAAAAGCCAACATACTATCTGAAAACTGCTTTGCCCAGATAGCTTTTCAGCAGGTAACATTAAACCTTTGGGAGTGTTTATTGCGCTCTCGGGCTTCTAAAATCAGTGATGGCAAACTTAACGTGCTTTGCTATTTTCAAGTGCGCAGTAAAAATTTGAAAATCAAAAAAAAAATTAACATTAAGATCCAGATAATTCAATTATAAATAAAACAAATCAATCCAAACGGTCCAACACTTACTTAAAAGATGCATCTTCACAATTACGGATACTGTTGTTAAGTTCAGTAAAAAGCGGATCGATCCTGCTGTGGATGGAGCAAAGATTGGAGAGAGCTGCTCCGGCTTGTAATCGAACTGAACGATTCGGATCTTGCAAAGCTTTGGTGAAAGTAGTTTGTAATTGCGGCAAAAACGGTTTGAGGAAAACGCCCACCTACAAATATGTTAATTTAACCTCCTCGCACAACCGGGCGGTTAGCTCAGTTGTAAAGCACATCGCTATCGGTGCGGGAGGTCATGGGTTCCATACCCGGGCCGGTCAAATCAGAGCCAACAACGGCTCGCAACAGCTGCGACGTTTTTTCGAAGCTGTGTAGCCCAGGCGTTAGGCGACGGCCACTCGTCACACGCTTCGGCGTAATACGGCGATTTTAATAAAGATTTGATTTTTTTAGTGTCTCTTTGTGCTTTCTTGATACGCAGTGTCACGAGTTGGCAGTACCACCTCAGTGACTCAGCGCGCAAGCAGCACAGCGACGAGCGTACAGGCCGCGGCAATAATGGCTAGTCGCTGAGACATTTCACAGTCATCTTTAATGTCACTCGATCGAGTATCGAAACTACGTCTTCTCACCGCAGAACGAGCACTTTTGATCACCAGGCAAAGCAGCTGTTGCATAAGTAATTTCCATAGTTTAATATGACAGTACCGTAAATATTTTTATCTGAAGAGCGCTTCGTTCAAACGAAAATTTGGAGCATTGGAATAAGTCTGATGAGGGCTAATAGCCCGAAACAGCGCTGTCCCGCTCTATGGAATAAGTCTGTTTAATCACAAATGATGCCGCGGCATAACTAGCAAGTAGCCCTAAAGAATCTTCAAGTAAAGCAGATTGTCTGCACTATATTTTTAAACAAACTTACAATTCTTTTGCCACCGAACTAATAAGCGTTTCAATCGAAAACGATTGCATACATTTTCCAGCTTATATTGTTTATTTTAAAATTATTAATGCTAACATTTCAATTTTGTATCTATCAAATTGTACGGCAGGGTTCTTTTTCTGATGTCACATTTCTGTTTGTGCATTTACATCAACTTCAACACAGGGACACATTTTGCAGCTTCCTGAGTTGAAAACAAGTTAAAAAACTCTCAAAATCGATAGACTCTACAGTAATTCATGAATTTAAAAACCTAAATAAAGCGCAAGTTTAGGCGTGCTAAGACCAGATCGTTTTGATTAGAATTAAACATACCTTCACCAGCAACTTGGACAGTGTTTCAAGAACAGCTAGTTTCACGTTCCAACTAAACCGATCTCCAAGAATACGAATCAATGGACCTTTAACAGAAAAAAATTAACAACAGATCAGTGCGAATTTACGCTGAATTTGTTTCCAGAATCAGATTCTATTCATAAAGCAGAACAAGTTGAGGCTATTGACTCATGAAAATTCGTCCCACGAAAAATACCAAAATTTCTAGAAGGAAAACGGCTAAATAGTTCAAAAACAGTTACACTGAGCGAATACACACTGACATAACCTCAACATTCCCTTTGCGACCCAAAATAAATATGGAAAAGATTGTTCTACGCAAAAATAGGCTCGTCAATGAGTATGCATTTATGTATTTACTTGCGTATTTAATTTTATTTATCTTCCTGTCACGAGAAAGCCATCAAAGCGCTATAACGAGCTCGCTTAGGAGTTGCCGGCCACCAATCTACCACACCAAGATAAGGGAATCCCGCTAAGTGCCTTTCCCAACGGCACGACAAGTAAACTTGCCTGCTTGTTCTCCACACTGTACCTTTAATGCTAAGCGTCAAGCAAGGTGGCTGTGAATACTAAGTTTAAAGTCATTGGTTTGACCCGACTTGGAATCAAACCAGAGTCTACAGCTCCAGAGGCGGACGCTCTTACCACTCGACCATCTGATCTGATAAGTATAGTTTACGCATGATCCTCCACTTACCACTTTTAAACTACCCTGAAAACAGAAGCACGATATCACATT
Organism: Trididemnum miniatum; assembly: GCA_964006365.1. Lineage (NCBI taxonomy): Eukaryota > Metazoa > Chordata > Ascidiacea > Aplousobranchia > Didemnidae > Trididemnum > Trididemnum miniatum. Next base: position 14,734,626 of record OZ023239.1, read on the forward strand.
GTCTCACCAGTAATGTTCACCACCGAAGGTTTGAGTGCAGTAGCAGTAAGATACTGGATGCATTCACCAATGGCTTTGGCAGCTTGTTCTTTTAAATCTGGAGAGCCATTCAAAATTCCCTCTCTGAACATTGGCAGGAAAAGCGACAGACCCTGAAAAATGATAAGAGCTTGAAAAGGAAATCTTTTTAAACAGTTTTTTCGACCGAAAAAATGTTATTTTTCAACTGAGCTTAAACTGTACCAACAGATTGCATAAGGAATATACAAAACAGCATTCATCAAACATTGCAATTAAACATTCTAAATAGAGCTATCACTATCAGCTGAACCTTGTATTACAACTAACCCGTCATATGGCCGAGTGAACAGAGCGTCTGCTATTAGAGCAGTAGGCCCAATGTTCGATTCCGAGTCTGGTCAAATCAATGAGTTCAAAGTTGGTATTCATAGTTTACCTGCTTGATGCTTGACATTTTACAGATAGTGTCGCGAACAAGCCGGCAAGTTTACTTGTGGTGCCGTCGAGAAAAGGCACTAAGTGGGATTCCCCCATCTAAGAATGGTAGACTGATGGTGGGTAACTTTTGCAAAGAGCAGCGACATTGTTTACAGTGATACTGAGCTATACAAAACCTTAATTCAATTAGATCACTCATGTACCAGTACCTTTTTAGGCAAGCAAAATCCAGGCAAGACTCCTGTTTTCAAGACAACTTCTTCATTCCTGATATACCTTAAAGCTTGTCGCACTGAACTAATGTGTTTCTGTTGGTCTGCTGCATCAAATGATGACGTAACCACAGCCAAAGCATCCCAGGCCTCTGATTGGATGCGCTCTTCCGAGTCAGCCAACATTTTGACAAAGGACTGGATAAATACCGTGATGTAATCGCTAAAATCACTCTTGGAGTCCTAAAATGAAGACGTGTTAATTTTTTTGCCGACGATCAAAGAATATACCGACAATATTGTTACATAAAAAAATAATATGATATCTCCTTGGGTATATAATAAATACTTAGAAATGATTGGCTGATTAAGGTCAAGCATTCTGAAAGATGAATGTACTTCCACCTGAGTGCCGTTGATGAAAACAAATAGTCCGAAACGGCGCTGTACCGTTCTATGGCACCCAGTACATGTTAACTTAAGGCAAATATGAAGAGCGTGATATCATATGCTAAATGCAGGACCACAGTCTTTTCGTGGAAAGCTCTCAGATTATATAAGCAATTAAGCATGCTTTCAAATAGTTGCGAAAACGTTCAGCAAATTTGGGTTTTCTTCTGGTAACTAGACCTTGCAATAAATTACATTCTGAACCAAGAAGTTTAAATTACGGTATTTTTTCCAGTTTTTCGCGATTACACAACACTAAATCGAAGATGTAATCACCAACATTTGCCTGACTGAAAAATAATATAACAAAATACAATCGGAACAATTCTTTGAATCAAGGTCGTGTTTAAGGATACGCTGATGAATACGTAATGCAACACAAGGCCAAAACGACTAAAATATATTACTACAACTACAAAAACTAGAAGCATTAAGATGGGCTTTGCAACTCATCTTTAATAAAAAGAATATAGCCGGTACAATAGTATTCATTTGGCAAACATTTCGGTAAAAACTTATACCATCATCAGGGTAAAACTACAGAAGCACGAGGCTAGAATAAACAGAACAAGAAAGAAATTTAATATGCTGGCTATAATCTTTTTAAAATATGTATTTACATAAATATGCCGATTTACTATCTCAACCTAGTGAATAACTGTACACAAACCGATCTTGAAAATTAGGAATCACTTTCACATAAGTATAACAATATTTCAAAAAACACCATGCCATTCTTTCAATCTAAAAAATCGAAACTTTGACCTACCTTGCAAAATGCATGAAGAAGCAGAATAGAAACGTATCTTAGTTGCGGATCCTGACTCTTGATTCCAAGGAGCAGGTCATCCACCACAATCCTCATTCCATGCTCCCCTTCCACACTAAGTATCACCTTTTCTGAATCCGCAAGAACGGATCGGAACTCCGCAGATCCATCGAGTGTTATTAAGGTAGTAGTGAGCGTCTGTTACAAAAATATGCAATCTGTGCATGATTTTCAAAATATAATAAAGATATATCACATGATGTCGCACATTTTTATTCTACTTCGCTACATAAGGTAAAGAATGCTCGACTATTCGGTTTTGAGACACCTAACCTTAACACTAGCCCTAACTGTAAAACTTAAAATTATTCTAAATCAAACAGAGCTTTATGCGTTAATACCAGAGTTCTATCGAATCATTTGTCCGAAAAACTTACCTTAAGTATAGTAGCAAGATGGCGAGTGAGAGCGTCTCCGGCCACAGCAGCGAATAATGCAAGTATCTGGGAGTTGACAGGAGGCTCCAACAACTAAAAAAAAATTACGAATTATTCACCAAAATTGCTAGTTAGATGAACCCTGAAGAATATGCTAAGATGGAAAAAGACATCGAAAACGCCAGCAACTTATGCAATATGCATACGTGGTTCGAAAAAAGGACAAAAATTACTTGAAAGAATGACATAGTTTCACGTGCATTACAAGAAAAGAAGTCGATTAGAAACCAGAAGGTCGGGAGGTAAGTTATGTCACTGTGATAAAAAGTGCACAACAAATTGGTTAGTACGCTTCATTTTTTGCCAGCAAGCAAATTTTGATAGAAGCAACATAACCCCCGCGACTCCTTAAACAAAGTGAGACCCAGAAAAGCGGAATGTGTGCAAAAACACCGGATTTTGTTAACGTGCGAATGAGGAAATTCTGATAAATTTCATTGAGCAAAATTTAATTAAATTACAAATAACACAGCCAAGAAGCAGCTAAAAATACTCGGACGGACATTGCGACTCACTTTTGGAGTCATTGTCAACGCTATCAGCCTACGCCGAGCTGTTTTTATGCCATGGTGCAAAAAAGAAAACTGCGGCAGGACAGAAAGAGCTTTAGTTTAGCCACGTGACAAGTAAAGAATAACAAAATTACGGTAGCAATAGGACCAGTTGACACGAATCACGTTCAAATAAATAAGATGTAGCCATAAACCAATAATTGTGTTGTCTGCACTGATATGATTAAATTATAACGAAAAAAGTCAAGAACAACTTGATACCTTTGGTACAATGAAGGGAAGCACAACGTGACCTTTGACCGCGATGATTTGCTTTAGTGCATCTACAGCACCATCAGCAGTGTCTTCGTCTTCTGAAATTTAAGATAGTTGTAAGACTCAAAAAATCAACGAAGGAAGATAGATTAGGGAAAAAGGGTTTAAAAAGTAGGCACTAAAACATCATAATACTGTAGTGTACGCTCTTTAGTTTAACGTCTCCGATAGTTAGGAGTACTTGTAAATAAAGAACAGAAACCAGGACATATGGGATATTTCCATGTTTCACTTAAATCTGCCTTTTCTCCATAATGCAGAACCGAAATAGTAAATCACTGTAATTGTATCAAAAAGTGTCACTGTGCTAATATTCGCCTTTAGCTTTGACTAAAAATTCAAAACAATGCAAGCACAACTTCTCTGGAGGCAAAAGCTGTTTAGACGTTTTTTTCTTTTTCTTTGCACACATTTCATTTTATTCTTGCACGTGAACGCAAGAATGATAAGAAAAACTTCAAAAAGTATCAAACCTTTATTTACCTCGCGTTATTACGCCGAAGCGCGTAACGAGTGGGTCGCAACCGTACAACACAAAAACGTCGCAGCGTAGGCGAACCGTTGGCGACAGTGTTCGATTTGATCGGCCAGGGAATCGAATCCCAGATCTACCGCAATGATAGAGGTGTGCTTAACCACTGAGCCAACCGCCAGTCTTATAAAAAGCTTGAATAATAGTAATAAGTCGATAGCAAAAAACATATATAATTTTCGGTAAAAGACGGCAAAATAGCATCACGTTCCACTTCCGCGTCCTCAATAATAACAAACTCACTCAGTCTCTCCAGTAATTCAGGTAAAATTTTATCCAGAACTTGTGTTCCAATGGTGGAATGAAGGTTGTCGAAAGTAGTGGATGCTGTAGCTCGAACTTCTGGAAGAGGATCACATAGGGCGGAGCGGACCGTCGGGATCAGACTGCCAGAAAACGAGTTGATCTGAATGCAAGAAAACCAATATTCACGACAAAATGAATAGTAATCACTACTACATAATATTAGCACACGCAAGACCTATATGCCCAGACAATTCGATGTACGTACATCACAATAGTGGAAATTTGTCGCGTTTTTTTGTTAAAGAATATTTAAAAACTAGAACTTTGCAGTTTCTTGCAAACACATATTGAATGCAACGTCAATTGCAAAAGCATCTCAATCAAACTCACAAATACAGCCAATGGGAAACCAAAATGTTCCCACTTGGTGACCCTAAGAGCCCGCGACCAACCGTCCCACAAAACACCTCGTCTGTTTAACATTAAATTTCGAAATATTAAAGCAACAACCACGATTTCATAATTTTATATCGAATAATATGTCTTTTTCACTTTGTTATCTGGCATTGCCTTAGTTATTTAGGCAATGCCAATGTTATTTGGCATTGTTGTTGCATTGCCTTTGTTGTTTGGCAGCACATACCGCGTCTCTGCTGCAAGATTTAATGATTTCCGTTAACCCGATACAGACTCCTTGCCTCTCAGAGGAGTGTTCAGATAACAGTCCTCGTTCCAGGATTGGAATCAACTCCGGAAGCATCCGCTCTCCTAGTTTTCGCACAATATCTCCGAGAGCACGTGCGGCTATCTGCAACAAAAGCCATACAAATGTTGATTTTGTGTGAGCAAATTCCTTGCGCCGATGTTTGCAAATAAAAAAATCAAATCTTCATCGTACTCGCGTTATTACGCCGAAGCTTGTAACGAGTGGCGGGGCCCATCTCCGCGGCTCAGCGCCTGGGCAACACAGCTCCGAAGAAACGTCCAGTGGTGGCGAGCCGTTGGCGACACTCTGTCTGATTTGACCGTCCCGGGAATCGAACCCCAGATCTCTCGCACCAATAACGATTTGCTTGACAACCGTTCGAACTAGCCGGCTATGATGTATGTTACGTTCATCAAAATAAAAAACTAAAGACCAAACCGGCTGTTCTTACATGTAAATGGTTACTCCACTAAGTGCCATCACTCAAAAATGAAATATATATGTTCCACAATTGTGCAACTAGAATGAAACTATTACAGTCTGTCGTGATTTACTTCCAATCTGTCTGTAAAACTCTTTCTAGGTTTGTTTATGGATATTACGACTTGAGCCTAAATCTTAAGATTTAAAGAGCAATTGCAACATCATCAAGATTACACTGCTACAACCATAATGTTACTCATCACAAAAAATCAAACTCTTAGAAGCTTCAAAAACTTGAGTATTTAGCCAAAAGCACTAACATGTTTTATGTAGCAATGCAGTACACACCATAGTACACCTGAAATTACAAGCAACTAAAAACAAAAAGTGACTCAGTTATTTGCGAATCATGGACAATTGGATATTTTCAAATGCAATAAAAAACAGGGTAGAGAGGTTTTCACATCAAATGTTATTTGCTCAGATGGCCGAGTGGTAAGAGCGTCCGCCTCTAAAGCTGTAGACCCAGGTTTGATTCAGAGTCGGGTCAAATCAATGAGTGTAAAATTGGTGTTAACAGCTACCTTGCTTGACGCTCAGCATTAAAAGGAAAGTGTGGAGAACAAGCCGGCAAGTTTACTTGTTGTGCCGTTGGGAAAGGCACTTAGCGAGATCCCCCATTGTAGAGTGGTAGGCAGATGTCTGGCAACTCCTAAGCGAGCTCGTTATAGCGCTTTGATGGCTTTCTCGCGATAGGAGGATGAACGCAACGTAAAAAAAAACGTATTCTTACTTGACGCTTGTCGTAAGATGACGAGGCCAGGCAACCCAGTAGTAGTTTGAATAGAGTAGGGAGAATTTCCCTCAGAATTCGAGCGGTGTTGGGGACAATAATTTTCCACACATGAAGCGCAGATTGGCGCACATTGCTAGTCACGTCACACCGGCCCATGTACAAACCAGCCAAGACCCTGTCTCGTCGCTCCAGACCGAGACGGTCAGCTAAAGCCTAAAAATATTCAGCTTAAAAAAGGTCATAAGATTGAAATATACATTCAGTAATATTCTGGTAAAATGTTCTCAATATGACTGCTACTAGGTTAAGTCGAAATGGTTGCTAATGATAACAAATGCTACTAGAGTGGCAAGAAAACAACTTGCGCTAAAATGGATGCCTTAGAATCAATACAAAAAATCTGTTCCATCTTTAGCTGTTAAGAAATATCTGAAACCGGTTTCAGCTAGTTCAAACTAGATTGTAACCTTGAATCCTTCAGCAGTTCCATAATTTTCATCTTCTTCACCAGTAGCACTCATCTTTCCAGTCACTCCTGATATGTGGTAGAGCAAATCGCCAATCAATTGAATAGAACTGAACCTAATGACAGAAGAATGATTCTAGTTTGAAAACAGATATTGCACAATTAAATACATGTACAAAGTTGGAGGCTGCAAATTTCAAAAATCCTGCTCATCAGATAAAGAAGACAGCAATACAAAGCAGTCGACTAAACTGACATTCAATCAAGACCACTCCAGTATCGTCCGATCCTTTTCACATGTTCAAAACACCCAGCACCGCTAATGTGGCAATTAACCGAATAAAAAAACACGAAATGTTACAAAGCCCTTTAGTTTGATTCGTCAGTTAGGTTGAGAAACATAAAAGATCGAAAATGACCCACCAAGATTAAACACGGGTTTTCTGTACTCAGTATTTACGAAAGAGCAACTCCAACCCCAAATAAACGATTGACACAAATAAACAAAACATGCGAACATCTAAGAAATAACTTCTGAGCAAAAGTAGTTTGCATAGGTTTTAATGTACACATATGATTAGATATCGTAAAATCCATCTTTTTATCGTTTTTCGATACGTATAATAGAGGAAGAATGCAGATACTTCTGACTTCAGCTTGTTCCGCTGAAGGGTGTCGCGAGCTAGTAAAGCCTATCTCTGCAACTTGACACAAGGGTAGTACTACCACAAAAGTCGAAAAAGTGTCATGGCAATGGCAAGACGCAAAGCACCGTGCTTTGACCGACTACCAAACCGTCTTCCAACCTCCACATCGCTTTTTTACCACCACGCCAAGTGCGTAATGAATTATCTAGCATGCATTATTATACCTTATTCTCCAGTTGTCGTCAAACAATCCTTTTTCTAATTCCGGTAAAAGAACGTCAATTGAATTTTCTGAAAATGACGCTATGATGCGCTGTCCGGCCAGCAACGCACTGGCTCGGACAAATTCGTTTTCATCAGCCAAGCCCTGCGAAAACGCGAAAGATGTATCAGCATATGCATATTGCATAGCTAGCTGCTAGCAACTTTGCTTGAAGACATGCTGCTTTTATCAGCGAGCGACAGACGGCAAAAGGGTAACACGAAAAGCCCTACTAACTAAAACTCCTATCGTGCGCCGTCTTCATACCGACCGCGAGCCAGCAACAGCACCTTTGAATTCAAGTTATTTCACATACTACCTAAAACTATATAATGCAAATCAAAGTCAAGCAAAAAATATAGGCACCAAAGTACGTTCGGAAGTCACTAGTATGACCCCTTGACCCGGTTAATTGAAACTTGCTAAGAAACACAATCAAAAGACTCAAGCAAGTACTATAAGTTGGATAAGAAACCCGCACTTACTTAAAAAAATGATTATAACAAATAAAATAGTTCTACCTTCAACAAGGGCTGCACTGCATCAGCTATATAAGCAACGAAATCATTTCCAAATGTAAGAGGCAGATACACAAACATCATGATATAACCATCCCGGACATGCGGAAGAATGCTCTCCGACTTCGCTGTCTTCACTATCTCCGGCATCAACTGGTCAAGTTTATCAGTTCCAAGGGAGGCCAACATCTCACTCATGCCCTGGGCAGCGCCGGACCTGAAAGTAGACATTCTTAGTAATTGACCCGAAACATTTTCACTGGAACCCCACTCAGCAAGATAACATTACCACAAGCTGATACCTATGTGCACGCGAAGACCTACATACGCCCAATCTCATTTTCCTTGAGTAGCCTTTTAAGTCATCACGCCTACCATTACACAGTACAGACACCTCTGTAACCAACCACAACTTCGATCCAAACATTTACTCAGTAACATTCCCAAGATCCATACATGGCTAGTAATTGTCAGATAATAAACGGCTGGAGTAAAAATTTTCAACATTTTTGTGCTGAAATTGCAAGTTTTCATACGTCGAGTTAGCATAAGAGCATTTAAACATGGGGTATAACCATTTTTTAAAACAAGATATTTGAAAGAATGATAATAGTATGAAATAACAGCACTGACGTTCACCATAATGCAGAAAATCAAAACAGTAATCCAATATAAGTTTATTAAGAATTATGCCGATTGACGCTGAATGAATAGTAGATATCGCAACCAGAAGTGTCCAGAGTCTCTTTTCCGAGAATCCGACTCTAGCTCCTGTGAAGGCCAGAAATCAAAACTCCAACTCCTGCTTATCACGTTCACAAGCATGACTTTAGCTTAGGTCAGGGGTTCTCAAGCGATGGATGTTGGCTCCCTAGGGGGCCACAGGACATTAACCAGGGGGACAAGAATCAAGAGCACGAGATTTTTTAATGGCACTTTACCACTTCAGGGCAGGGGACGGCTGCAGCCATTAGGAACGCACTGCTAAGCAGGGGGCTGGCCAATGGTGTTGACAGTCTCCAGGAAGGGGCCACGCTCACACAGCCATAAAAGACTGAAAACTTTAGGTTTCGGCTACAGTGGCTTAAAAAATTGACTAATTCGCCTACAACTCTGGATTCATTAACACAAACTCCGAGGTTACTTCGAATCCACATCCGGTTCGTAGAAACCTCTGATCACAATTCATGGGAAACTAACATCACCAAAGCTTGTAAAAATTGAGCATTCTTTAAAGAACTAAGTCAAATCGATTTTCCCATTTTAAAGAAACCAAGCTACGTGAGAGCTTACCTATCTACAGAGCTCTGTTCTGAAGTTAGATGTTCCATGAGCCACGGCAAAAGCTCTTCGAATTGCGATTCACCAGTTACTTTAATCATTGATCCCAAGGCACGGGCAGCGATGCTACGAACTTCGGGCACAGGATCAAGCAGAGTAGATTTCAATCCAGGCACAATGGTGGGAAGGTACGGTTTCAAATCCTGATAAAAGCATTGATCAGCATCAAGTAGTAGCGTCTTTTATTTCCTCACTGTCAGCACGATAAAGAATACGATAAGATTAAGGAAATATAACGCGGTACAAGAGAAAGGAAGAAGCAAAAAAACGACTAACGTTATGGCATGCAGGTAGGAGAAGAGGAGAAAATGAAATACAAAAGTGGGCATGGTTGCAACATTCAAAAAGTATTAGTATAACGTTCTAAGCAGTAGCTAGTCGGTCAATTCGACTATTGATTAATTAGACGTAGAAAATAAGGGTCTATGCCAAGCGTTCATAACCTGGAGCTTAAGATCCCCACAAGAGTCAATAAATTCCACAACAAAAACGGTATTTATACGCATGATTATTTAAGACTGGCCGTTAACGGCAACATGTTGTTATATACCTGCGTATTTGCTTCATTGCAGTGTTTTCAAGTCCAGAGTTTTAAAAAGGTCAAAAACTATTAGTCCTTACAAGAAAATGTCCAATGTTCATCGTTTATGTTTATTTCATATTCTACAAATATAGCACTTACAAGGTGGCTTGGATGCTTTGAATAAATGGGTAGTAACGAGGGAACTTTAAAAATATAATTAATTTTTAACAGAGGAAACAGTCGAAATCGATCAGGATAGATTCAATGAAAATCGTTATAAACTTTAGCCAACATTATCTGCACTACGTTCAATGGCACACCATACGATTATTCGAAAATTTTGGTGCTGTCTACATTCTTCAAATCGAAAGAAAAAGACTGTTTAGTTTTGACAGCGATGCAAAAACCGCTTGGTCATAAGCAACACCACTCAAAATTACTTTGCACCATAACAATTTCGTTGCTATTACTTTTGATAAAAGATACACGAAACTTACAAGCTTTTCCCGCTCACTGATAGCTTAAAAAGTAATCCATTAACAAATTCTACCTTTTCATCAGTCAGAGAGTACATGTTGCCGATAATCTGTGCTGCCATCTTGCGAGTGTCTGTAGAACGATCTTGGAAAGAGCGTTCGACTACAGGTAGGATGAGAGCCAGTGATGGCGCGTCAATAAAATGAACAAATCTAAAATAACCACAACAAAAAATTGGCACGAAAAATTCGATGGCATAGTTGGAATATCCAATTATGAAAAATGGCGAGATTAAGAGACGACATCATGGCATACAGAAAATTATTTAAACTAGAAGCGACAATCCTCTGCATTGTTTCGAATCTCTGCATTAACAGAGTAGAGCAATATTCTATATATTTATCTTTTCTACATCGACTGATCCTTGAGGGTTGCGCGGGCAGCAGCTCGAGTAGGAACCTCCAGGCATCTCGATCCTCTGCGACAAAGAGTAGATGCTGTGGAGGGATGCCAAAGTGAGACCAACTAAGATCTTCAACGTAGTCTCGTCATCGAGTTCTCGGACGACCTCTAGATCTTCGACCAATCGGTGTTGAACACAGCAATTTTTTGGCTGTTCTTTCCTAGGACAGGTAGTTAGCTTCGCATTCGGTTTTGTAGACAATGTACTCACTTCGTTTTTAACAAAGTTGAAAGACATTTTGATGTGTTCAAAGATGGATCAGCTAAGGCGTTGAGCAACACTGAGCTGATCGCTTGGATCTCCGGATTACGAATTACAGAGCCGATTTGTTTTAAAGCTTGGACTCCTGGAAAAAATTTCATAATAAAAACTGAAAAGGAGAGGTATTTACTTTCGCAACAAAGTGTAACATCAAACAGTGAGCTATCATCACAAAAAATTATAATACAACAACGGTTCATATCTATTAGAGCCGGCTTGTACTGAAATACTGTACTTTTTGAAATTTCTACGCTGAAAACAGTAAAAAAAACACAGGCGTAATGGCCAAACACAACGCTATTGGCGCGGGAGGTCTGTGTTCGATTCCCGGGCCGGTCAAATCGGACAATGTGGCCAACGGCTCGCGACCGCTGCACGTTTCTGTGTTGCCCAGCGGTTATGCCACGGAGATGGGCCCAGCCACTCGTTACACGCTTTGTCGTAGTACTACAAGTATTATGAAGATTGATTCTTTTTTGGAAAGCAGTAAGGAAGCTGTTTGTTTAGGTCGGTAAGAGTCAAACACCATCGTCTCTAATCAGGCATAAAAAAATGCTGGCATGTACACAGCAGGCCAGCAAAGCCAATCAAAGATCGATTAATACCAAGCCACTCAGAGCGTACAACTTTGCAGTTCTAGCATTTTATTTTACACCAAAACTATTTTCCTTACCTGCTTTTTGCACTTTTGGATGTGAGTCGGTGAGGACTTCGCACAACCTAGGCACAATACTGGGCAGGCAAGCTGACAGTTGCTTGGGGGCGCAATGGGCCATAGCGCCCAGCAGTTCAGTCGACCCACATTTGGTCCGCCAAGAATCTTCGCTGTTGATACCAGTTAATAACGAAGGTAGAATCAACCTGACACCGTGACCACTCAGGTTATGCATAACTGCACGGGCAGTGTTAACAGCAGCCTGTAAGAAAATGAATGCGCTTTAAACTTTCAGATTTTACTCTCGAAAATAAAGACGTTTTCACTCCCACGTGGGTGAATATACAAAGTAGCAATAGCTGAGACAACGCTCTTTAAATCTTTTCAATAAACACTGGCTTAAGGTGTGTCCATTAAAGTGATGACTACGAAAAAAACAATTTAGCCTGATGTGGGATGGGATGAACTTTTATATATATAAAACGAAAATGGGGTTGATTTTTAACTTTGTTAAAAAAAGTTCCCCCACCGAACGACTTTTTTGCACCCCATTTTTCATTTTTTGGCCATCTTCTGCCATCTGTAAGTTATTGCAGAAAATTATGCACTGATAAATTTATGGGGACGATGCTCCTTGTCATTTGACGGCTTTTAAAAAAAGTTTTGTTCAAAACGGACAATCAGGGCCGGAGATATAAGCAATTTGGTGTTCAAATATCAAACATCGCCCTCCAGTGGAGGAATTGAATATTAACTGTTTCAGAGAGTACTGGAGCGATTTAAATAAGTTTTAATGATGGTTACCCATTTTTAGCGATGAGAAGTTCGTTTATCCACTCAGATAAGAGGTAATTTCTGCCACTAGGTGGCAGCAGCATCGTTTCTTTTCTTTTGCAGTTTATTGGTAAACTAATCTAATAATTGCCGAGTAGACAGCTGATCAAAAAAGTGCTAAATAACAAAGTTAGAGCGTATTATATTCACTTCAGCACATCAGTAAACCCGACAGCCTGTTTCACTCGGTAGGGTTCGTCAGGGGTATCTTATTCAAAAAGAAATTAATCTAAAAATATCCAATTTTTTTGGGTTTCTATATTTGTTTAAATCGTTACGACATTCTGTGACTAAAAATGTCTTTTCATAAATTTGAAACATCTGCGGAGACGTCCAAAAGTTTGCCGAAATCAAATTATTTCAAATTAAATTGAACAGAAAATTCAACGGTAATTGAGGGAAACTGCGAAGTGAGCTTGCGCTTTTCGAGTCAGCAGTCACCCGTTAAATATGTCAAATGCGATCGGCTCCAGCCGCGAATCGAACCCGTCACGTAGGATCTGTCACCTGCGCCCGGTACCGCTAGGCCATGTCGCTGACAAATCTAGGTTCAACAAATGCAATCCCTGCCTTCAATAAGAGTTTTATGCAAATGTGTTCGGCAACCGGTATCATCAAAAAATCAAATTTTAAGTCAATAGCGAGTGTTGATGGAACATGAGAAGCAAAAGCTAAAAAATCTCGTCAGCCTTACTTTGCACAGCCGATCCAGGCTAGAGTCATTCCAGACTGTAAGGACTCTTTGTTACAGTGCCAACCTAAACTTTTCAGCTTCATTTCTTTTCTAGGGGGTTCTCTCCTATTAGTAGGCGACTAGCCAGAAACAAAAAACTTCCAGTAAAAAAGTCTGTTAAGTCTAACCCACAACTAAGTTACCGGTAGCCTCACTATTCAGTACAGGCCCATAGGGTGACCGAATCATTTGCAGCTGCATACGCGCTTCGACCCTGCTTAGGTCTGATCTGTGCAGCATAGCAACCTCCCATCCCTTTAAAAAAAATTCCTCACCTTCAAAAGAACTACAAACCTTAATTCTAGCCTCTACTGATTTTTCACAAGGTAAAACGTTGAAAATGAAAAAATTAAGGGAATGATACAGGTAGTCTTTGGGTTAAGATGTCACAAGGGTCCCCCAAAAAAACCGAAAAAGCTAGAAATGATTGCTTAGTCCCAACATCATTCTCCCGGAAAGTAAAAAAAACTAAAAAATGCCAGAACTCCATTTAAATTTCTGTTTACAGGATCCAGTAAGAGGACACAATCTTCAGAACTTGCAAATCAAAACTCCAATGTCACCATAATGGAAGTGTAGTTCAATGGGAATTCCTGCATTCTGCACGTCTTTGATTTGCATTTGCAAACCCAGCCAACAACAAAGCCCATCAGTCTGTCAGGGTTAAAATAGGTACAACAATCGATAGTTCATAATAAAGAAGAACCAACTTTCGTCTTCTCAAGGTCACTTGCTCAGACAGCCATCGTTAAGAAGCCCTGATGACATGAAGAATCTTCTACTATGAAGTCATTTTTCCACGTAATATTGGAGTGCTATCTTTTAATGGAATGAAAAATAGTACTCCCCCCATACAGGTAAAAAACTGAGAATCGAACCATCCAATTCGTAACATCAATTGTAAGTTTGATGAAAAAATTGCATTGCTGAAAGAGCAGTGAAATTAATGGAAGAGCTGCATAAAAAGTGTACTAATGAAAAATATCTCACTCTTAAACTTCTATCGTGCAGCAAGCTATCTTAATAACAAGTTTTTAGTGTTTTGAAGGTAAACTGTGATGCTTTTAAGTTTCTGTTTTGGGCAAGTTTTTGTATCTGAAAATTTGAATGCACAGGTTATGTTTTCTTTCAATAGATTTGGTAGTCGCTATCGTGATGTGTGTTCCTATTGATGAGGGAGAAATGAAAACATTTGAAAAGTCACGCATGTACAGTAGAAAGCATATTCATTAAAAACTAAAAAATGATGCTGCTGCCACCTAGTGGCAGAAATTACCCTTATCTGAGTGGATAAACGAACTTCTCATCGCTAAAAATGGGTAACCACCATTAAAACTTATTTAAATCGCTCCAGTACTCTCTGAAACAGTTAATATTCAATTCCTCCACTGGAGGGCGATGTTTGATATTTGAACACCAAATTGCTTATATCTCCGGCCCTGATTGTCCGTTTTGAACAAAACTTTTTTTAAAAGCCGTCAAATGACAAGGAGCATCGTCCCCATAAATTTATCAGTGCATAATTTTCTGCAATAACTTACAGACGGCAGAAGATGGCCAAAAAATGAAAAATGGGGTGCAAAAAAGTCGTTTGGTGGGGAACTTTTTTTAACAAAGTTAAAAATCAACCCCATTTTCGTTTCATATATAAAAAAGTTCATCCCATCCCACATCAGGAGTTTTGAAATTCCCAAAAAACTTTTTTAGTCATCACCCTAGTGTCCATCGATACGCGACAGCTGACAACACGATTACCTAATTTTTTTGTTTGTTTCATTTTGACGTTGAACTTTAGTGTGACAACGCGACTAAAACCACGCAAAATCAAAGAACTGTACTGGTACAGTTTTTATCTATTCATCGCCTTAAATTAAACAATTAATGTTTAAGATAACCTTGACGACGGGAGTGAGACAATGCACGTTGGATTATGGCGACACCATTGAACAATCAGCTTGCTTGACGCAGGCTAGCAAATTTTTTTCGCCTTAATCGCAGGTAGTTGCAGGCCAGCATAATTTGTAGTGGTAGTCGCATTGTCGCATGTCGCGTATCAGTAACCGCACCTTTATACTATAATATTCTCAGCAATTTCGGTATTAGTTATTTACACATTAAACAATGATCAAATTACCATTGAAAATCTTGGCAGGCGAATGTCGAATAAGATTCACGAAGACAAAATTTCTAACGCAAAAATGCTTTTCTCCTTACCTCTCTGACGTAATTATTGGTGTCTCCGAAGCACAGAAGTAAATGAGGCAAGACATGGACCACATATGGCTCGAATAAACGTCCCAACATTTTGCAGAACATCTCAAATGCAAGCAATGCTCCTTCTTTCCGTCTATAACAATTTCTCAAAGTTAATTTGAAATAATGCAGGACTTCTTTTTTTAATTGTTTTCATCTACTTCAATCTCAAATCAGAAACAAATCCAAAAAAATTTGCCGTCAGAATTATGTTAATCAGCTAGTTTTGCAATAATTACGCAGTTAACTGAGCTATATCACTTGCAATGTGCTAACATTTTATTACTCTTTTTGAACTTAAACCGACCCGGAAAGCGTGGTCTGGTGTATGACCACGTTCAACACCGCTTCAGAAGCACAAGGAAGCCTGGGCCCTATCTTAGCGTTTGCAATATCATTAACATCACATAAAGAATATCGATCACTTGAAGCGTTTCTTATCTTGGATCGCATCAGTCAGTGTGGTCATAATATCAAGTTGCTTGAATGATATAATTCCAAGTCCTTTCACTATACCAGCAAGGCCGTAAGCTGCGCCTGAAATAATGCGGAAACGTTACTGCAAAGAAGTAGTAGAACATACAATTAGATCACGTATAATCTTAAGCACTTGTTTATTACCATAGGGCGGGACAGCGCTGCTTTCGGTTATTATCCATCACCCGCCGCACTCAGGTAAAATGTACGTTCATCATTCAGAATGCTTCACCACAATCAGCCAAACACCCTTCCGTGTTGATGTACCAAAGAAATTTTAACTTTTGTGGTACGTAACAGAGCTACGTATCACTCCAGTCAAATTTTCCCGAGTGGCCACTAGTTTATTGTTGAAATATGCAAGCATGAGAAGGTTAACCAACTTACGAAGTCCAAGGTTTTGTGCTTTTAAAGTTGTAATCTCCCTACTGGTAAACCAGCAACGTTTAAAAATAGGACAAATAGAGAGATTATAAAATAAACTACCCCATGACCAACTCTTCATTCATTCTAACCAAAAAAATGTTTAGAAATATTTTACCTTTTCTTTCCCCATATTTGTCAGATTGAAGTAAGATAGTCATAAGTTTTTCAACTATTTTTGGAGCATCAGCTTTAATGGAAGGAACTAGCGAGGGGAGGCAGTTGGCTACAGCTTCTTGTACCTAGAAATACAATTTCCGCAACAATTTAGCCAAATCCTATAACTCCGTAATCTTTCCAAGGAGATAATTATCACAAAAGCAGCGTTGACACTGATATTATATCTAATAGGGTTCAATGTCAACCTCCTCAAACAAAGAGCTACACAACCATCAGTATTAGCTGGACGAGTCAAAAGCTTTTGGATAAAATCCCCATAGTATTGCATAGCCTAGGGCCTATATAATAAAACCAATATAGCCATTCCACCGATGCCGGCTTTTTAATTGATATTAAAAATTGAAGTAATGTAATTAATATAAGATGAGGGAACGTTTGATCTTAATTTTATTATTTTAACCCGCATGTGTATTACTACTAGGTACTTTGCATAGCAGGCTTCTCAAACAAAAGCGAAAACATTAAAAAAACGACTAAATATCAAACTTCCTCTCCGAAAACTACACACAACACTCGATCAAACTTTTAAAAACCACCTAATTTTAAAAGGATGTGAATTACTGTACTCACTGCTTGCGAAGGTGTTGATAAGGTTTCTGTAAGTTTGGCTACAATTGGCTTAATCTTCGGGTCGCCTTTATCAAGATGCTTTGCCAACGTTCCAAGCAGAATAACAACGCTCTGTCGGACCTCGTCGTATTCTCTGGAGTCTGGAGCCTGAAATTGTTGACTTTTAAAAACTAAAAGATTTTAACTTTTCCTTTTGTCAGCGACATGGCCAAGGCGGCACCGCGCGCACCTTACAGATCCTACGTGACGGGTTCGATTTGCGGCTGGAGCTGGTCACATTTGAAATATGTAGCTGCTGCTGACTTGAAGAGCGCAAGATCAATTTGTGGTCTTCCTCAGTTGCTGTTGAAACCGACCGGTTAGCTCAGTTGTTAAGCGCACGCTAACGGTGCCGTAAATCTGGGGTTCAATTCCCGGGTCGGTCAAATAGGACAGTGTCGCCAACGGCTCGCCACCGTTGCGACGTTTCTTCGGAGCTGTGTAGCCCAGGCGCTAAGCCGCGGAGATGAGCTCGGCCACTCGTTACACGCTTCGGCGTAATACGGCGAGTATAATGAAGATTTGATATAATTTGAAAATAAGCTTAATATTATTCTGAGCTCGATACTTGCCGAGAGTATTTTGCTAACTGAAAAATTTACGGATCCTCAGTATTACCGCAAAATAAGAACAACACTGCAAGGAAGAACAAAAAAGTCAAAATAGTTCAAAGTCAAATTTAGTATTCAGGACAGCTTTGGTAATTAACAGTATAATGCATCGATTATGTTTCAGGGATTTAAAACCTATTTTTTAAAATTTTTTCAGCACCTAAAATATCACTATTTCAAAAGTAGAATAGTAAATACTAACGCAACAGCCCACATCAATTGCACGAAAAGGCACATTTAATAATGCACAATATTGCTTAGGGCCAAATTTCGAATTCCTATATTCGAAATTCAGTAAATTCTATTAAACATTACTTCTACGTAACAGGTTGGTTCATATTTAGATCAATATAATTAGCATAAACATTTAAACAACCATTTACTTGACGCAGGAAATCTTCGAATGATTTGAGGAGTACTGACGTTGACGTTCGTCCGTGGTCGTTGACAGCTTGAACAGCTGACTCCAACATCTTTTTACGAACCTAAAAAGTGAAAAGTTGTGTACAAGCTCTGAATGGCAGACTACACATGAAAAATCCGCAATTTACTAGAGCACGACTGTTCGGCGTTGAGATATCAAACCCTGGCCCAAACTAAAACACTAACTCCCAATTTTAAACCTAAAAAGGATCCTAAAACTCTGTCTAAAACTAAGGAGTCAGTCATGCTGAGTCGTCCCGAGCCAGGCCCAAAAGTACCGTCTCGTTCCTTTTTCACCCTTTTGTGATGTCGGTTACCTTGGAGTTTGGATCACACAAAGCATCTGGGATGTACATGGAGAACAGAGATTCCAGATCTTGCTCCGATAGATCAGGAGAGATCTCCTTGAGAGCAAGAGCAATGCCAACACGAGCATTGTACTGATCAGGAGGAGATTCCACCACTACACGACCTAGTTCATCCAAGATAGGAGGTGCACGCTAGAAACAAGAAAAAGTAAAACAAAAAATAAAAAAAATCAAATCTTCATCATACTCGCGGTAATACGTCGAAACGTGTAACACGTGCCGGGGCCCCTCTCCGCAGCTTGGCGCAAGGACAACACTGTCCCCCCCCCAAAAAAAAAAAAAAAACTCGGCAGCGATGGCGAGCCGTTGGCGACAGTGCCCAATTTGATTAACCGGGAAATTGAACCAACGACCTCCCGCGTCGGTAGCGATGTCCTAACTATAACGCCAACAGTCCGAAGTAAGATGAAACAAATTGAAACTTTTTACAAATGGTATCAGAAGAGCACCAAAGCTTTTAAACACTTCCAAAATTCATAGTCTCACTATTGAATGAGCATTTAAAATCAAAGATCACGATTTGTGATCCAGTGGCGCAATCGGATTTAGAATAAAGACGTCAGTATGATGAGAGTTAACCCTGGTTAACTCTCTGCACATTCAAGCTTCTAAGAAGCTCCAACTTTTTCCTTTTTATTATTTTTCGTCGTAAGCGAGTAAGGTGGCTGCTCCGACCAAAATAATAAAAAACAAAGGCAGACGTCAAAAAAATAAGGCTTGGAAGTTTAAACGATTGAAATAATCACAGTGTAGATCAGACAAGTGCAGATCATGTGACAAGACGTCTTAAGTTTGTTGTCCTGTCAAGGATTTCTTTACAGATTAAGTAGTTATATGATACCAACAACCGGCCAAGTTGGCGTCCGCTGAGGTCTACGTTTCGATTCCCAGGCGGGTCAAATCGAACACAGGTGTCGCCAAAGGCTCGCTACCGCTGTGATGTTTTAGAAATGTGTCGCCTTGGCGCTAAGCCACGGAGACAGGCCCAGGCCACTCCCCAGCCCCACACACTTCAGCGGCATGCCGCGAGTATAATGAAGAATTGATTTGATTCTTTATGATACTAACTTCTTTTTTCTCGTAATAGAAATCAACCAGGCATTGCATAGTAAGAGCTGCCACTTCACAATGAACAGTCAGAGCTTCATGAAGGGAAAGTGCAGCTGCTTGTTGAATTGTTGCTGCTTCATACTGAACATCTTCCTAATGACATGAAAAAATCATTGAAATTCCAACAGTTACACAATCTAACACCTTTTTTATTATCTATTAACATTATTAATATATATTTTACGGAGTTGCATATTGAATTATTAATCCTTCCATCACGAGAAAGCGGTCAAAGCGCTATAGTCATCTTAGAAGTAGCCGGCCACCACTCTAAGATGGTAAACCTTGTTAAGTACCTTTCCCATCGGCAAAACAAGTAAACTTGCCGGCTTATTTCCCCCACTGGTCTTATGTGTAACGTCCGTGTTGGAACAGTTTTCCGAAATATTAGCGGAGTCAAAATTGACAAAGCTGACTTAATATCCAAATGAAGCAGAAGCCTTATGGAGTTTGGAGAAACAAGCCAGCAAGTTCACTTGTCGTGCCGTTGGGAAAAGCACAAAGCGGGATTCACCCATCTCATCGTGGTAGACAGATGACCGGCAACTCCTAAGCGAACTTGTTATAGCGCTTTAATCGCATTCTCGTGATAGGAGAATAATATATAACTAAATAAATACTTACCAGTAATTCAGTGCATAAAGTTGGCGTAGTGACGTATCGAAGTTTATTCCACAAATCAACAGCAAGTTCTCTCACTGCATCATCCACGTCATGCATGGCTACCCACACCCGACGAACCACGTTCAGTTCTTCAGCAGCAACGTCATCAAGTGTTCGAATTTTGTTGTGAAAAACCAGCAAGCCCTGGAAAGAAATTTATCAAAATTTTGACGAATCCACAAGAATTTCAAAAATCAAATCTTCATTATACTCGCGGCATTACGCCGAAGCGTGCAACGAGTGGCGAGGTACATCTCCACGGCATAGCGCCTGGGCAACACCGAAACGTCGCAGGGGTGGCGAGCCATTGGCGAGTGTGTCTGATTTAACCCACCCGGGGATCGAACCGAAGACCTACGGCGCCGTATTTAACCACAGCCCCAATCGGTTGGTCCACAAAAATGTATTAAATCTAAAATTACGTTAAAGACACATTGTTGAAAAGTATACACTGAGTGCCAATCGGATGCCTTAAATGTTAAATTATCGGATTAACTCGCTCTGGCATTGCCTCTCAAAAAATAAATATTGTTCAATAAATAATTAATTAATACTGGGTCGCAAGAATAACGTGAAATTATTACTGCAATTGAAGCAACTTCTTTTGTTCAAAAAATAGCAAAATTTTGCTGCGATGTTGCCTACCTTTAGTACGATTGTTCTAAGCTCGGTTACTGGTGACAAGAGTCCATTCAGCAATACTTGAATTTCTTCAACAATGTATTTGCTGAAAATATAAAGCTTCAGTGCAACAACAAACAATATCAGTCTAAAAGTAGATATGTCTTGACTTCTACTAAATTTCTAGCAATGCTTGATCACTGTAAATATCAACGCAGTAACTATCAAAGCATGCTGTAATTTTCCACTCCTGATACAAATACGGCTCTTAAATACCAATTATCAAGTTCTGAACCAATTTGAAATCGAAATTTAAGTCTACCGTTCCTAGCGCACACGCGATAATCTACTAAGCCATTTATTAACCTTCAACGCCAACATTTTGAAAATCCAATCTTTTAGGCCCTTTGTTTTGGTTGAAGCAGTGTTTCTAACGTTACAATCATGACTTCATTTAATCAATTGAAAAGCAATATTTATTATACTCGCGACATTACGGCGAAGCATCGAACGAGTGGCGGGGGATCACCCCCGTGGCTTCGCGCCTAAGCAACACACAGCTATGACCAAACGTCGCAGCGGTGGCGAGCCGTTGGCGACAGTGTGTCACATTAGATCAACCCGGGAATTGAACCCAGATTTACAGTAGCAATGCCGCTACTAAAAAGCATGTTCCACCATCAAATGCACTAACAGACTTAAGGGAACAAAAAGCAAGTTTTACGTCCATAACTCACTGCATTTTCAAACTGGTAGCTTCGCAAACGGTCAGTAGGACAGTACTAGCCAAACGGCTGGTGTCCACTTCCGATGTACCGATCAGCTTCGACATACTAGATATGATCGCTGGTCGTGGAAGCAGCTCCGAGTCCATGCTCACTTTCACGTGGGCCAGAATCAGACGCATCACAGAGCACATCACTTCACCATCGCCTCCAACGTAAGCTCCGGACCTATCAAGAATCTTTTGCAGGAAAGGAAGGAAAAAGTAGAAGACAGATGCTGGTTGTGGATCTAAAAAAATAAAGAGCTAATCGATTAGAAAAAAGTTGATTTGTACGCGATTAAACTGGATTGCTAAATCTGGTCCAATCCAATCACAATAAATTGAAATGTTGAAATTACTAAGCTGCTTCTCCCAAACACAAAGAAGCGACTGATGAGCTGCAAGGAATTAATTGAGTTGGCGGCCATCTGAATTGTTAACCCTTTAGGTTGACCAAACTTGTGAAGTGTCTTTCCCAACACACCAGGGAACTTTTCGGCTTGTTCCTCACACTAGTTTTCTAATGCTGAACGTCCAGTAGTGGAGTTGTGAATAGCAATTTTCGAAATTTTGTTTGACCCGACCTAAAATCGAACTTTAGTTCATCACTCCAGAAGCAGACACCTTACCCACTCGGCCATCTGGTCAGTACATATTAATCTACTAGCAAATGCTGTCATACGAAAGCGAAAAGCAATGACGAATCCGATTACTTTGTCATAAATAAAAATTTACTTTCGAATACACTAACTCCGTACTTTCGACTACATAAACGTGTATGCTACCTTTCAGAAACTGCTGTAACAAGTTAAGCATCTTCAATATTTGCTTATCCAATTTTTCAAAGCACCACTTCTCCTCAACTTCGTACAACGGTTCATGCATTCTCAATGTGGTGTACGCAATTTGCATGCCTGCGAAAAACAAACCAAAAGGAATTCAAAAACTGACGTCTCTCTCAAGAGTACGATACTGAAAAATTGGCTCGCAACATGAATTTATGTAACAGATTAGTCCAGGAAGCTGAAAGCCAGTTTTTTCAAAATTAAATTAGTAGCTTTTTTCTACGATTTCAATGACTTGAAATGCCACTAAAACCAAGGTACTAACGTCGATGAAGCAAAAGATGCTACGTACAAAATAAAAGAAAAGCCAAGATGAATTTACAATACGTAAAACCTGTTGCTCGTTCAACAACAAAAAAAATCAAATCTTCATTATACTCGCGGTATTACGCCAAAGCGTGTAACAAGTGGCGGGGCCCATCTCCGCAGCTTAGCGCCCGGGCAACACAGCTCTGAAGAACGTCGCAGCGGCGGCGACAGACGCTTTATACGATTTGACCGGAGCTAAAGTCAAACTCAAGCCCTGCCGCGCAGATAGCGGTGTTTTAACCACTATGCTATCCGGTCGGTTTCGCTCAGCATATTCCACACAAAATTGTTAGTTGCCAACCCGCAAAAAGGCAGAAACTGTATGCTCCAGGTTCGAACATTGTGTTACTGTTTTTATAAGGCTCATTTCTATACGCTGGTAGGTCTATTTTGATCCAAATAAAAGCAAATGGAACCCGCTAAATGAGCAATATTACAGAGCAAGCTCACGGAAGGCATAAAACAAAAGAACTTGAATTCAAAAACCAAAACCAGTTCGAATTTATGTAAATTACCCAAATTATTCAATGTAGCTGGCATCACAGAAGAGGTGAATTTGACGAACAAATTTTGCGCTCGACGACAAGCTAATGCTGACGAGAGCAGGGATATAAGAGTGGAAGCGAGATGAGAAAAATTCGCCAAGATAAGATCAACATCCACGGGAGCGCTCAGAGCAACCATGCACATTTTACACACGCTCTCAAATTTTTGATCCATCTAAAAAGTTTTTTATCACATAGCACATAATTTGTCCAAATTTAGCGTTTCAACGCAGCCTAGCTTTTAAAAAATAACACAATTCGATACTAAACGTATTATTAAACACACACGCATTCATAGAGCTTAGGGTTACGATTTAGCGCCACTTACCCTGTCCAGTGTCCACATGTCCAATTTTAGTGGGCTTTATACCGACGGTTCTTGATTCCAATTTCTGCATCATAATTAATTGTTTGATGTCATAGTTAAAACAGTGATTATGACGTCAGGAAACTGATCATGATGCAGAAACTAGAACCAAGAAGCGCAGGTCTAAAGCCAACGAAACTTGGACATGTAGACACTAGACAGGGTGTTTGTGTTTTAAGTTCTGAAGACTAGCGAAGTTCTCCTATGCTATTTAAAACATGGTAAACTACTTTCTATGCAGAGTAATACTTCTTAATAATGAGTTGATAACACAAGTGACATGGATTCTGACCAACGTTAGCGTTCCTAAACAAGACGCTACGAACATGAGTAACCAAAAACTGGTGAACGGCAACGTACGAAAATAAACATACGTCCCGTGCCAGGATAGCAAACACACAAACGAGCACCGAGACAGTCTCACGCACTGCCTTGTTTTTCAGTATTCTCCTATAGAATAAACTTAAATGTTTAACATCACCATTCACCAACTTTTTTCATTCTTGATCGAATGTCTGCTTCTTTTTGCAATTCTTGATCAATCGTTTCTTTTTGTTTCTTCGTCAGGTTGGTGGGCATCCGGGAGGCTTTGTTGCCTCCCTGCCCTTTGACCCCTTCCTTGTCCTTTATCTTCTTTTTATCTTCGAGTTCCTTCCGTAATTCTTTCTCCATAATTTGATCCTTGTATGAATAAGTTCTGCTTTCTCGTTTCATGTTTTTGCTTTCAACAATTTTTGGAAAACTGAAAAATCAAAATCAAAAATTCAAATCATTATACTCGCGGTATTACGCCAAAGCGTGTAACGAGTGGCGGGGCTCATCTCTGCGGCATAGCGTCTGGGCAACACAGGAACGTCGCAGGAGTAGGGACGAAAAATGACAATGACGCAAAATGATAAAAAATGATCTCATCAAACAAGTACAACGAGGGTTATTTTCTTGTTGGCATTATGGCATACGTAATGCAGCAAATGAGAGGCTAACAGCTACGAAACTGTGTACCAATACCCAATATTCAACTCATTCAGTCTGTTTTGTGAACGATACTGGACTTTCTTAAGTATAAGCTATAAAAACAGAGCATAAGAAAGTCAATTGTTCATTTAATATTATTTGTTTAATGGCTCTGCAGACTGTTTCATGCCCACAGACACTCATCAGGAGTAAGATCTTATTCAAATGGACGAATTAACTTGTAATAGCTCTACTTTGAAACACAGAGCGCTCTACTTGCTTACGCAAGCAACCAATTACGTTTATTTAGTGGAAAAAAAACATCCATCAATTATATCAACCTACAGTATACCATATGCAACAAAAATTTTTATAAATACGAAAACCTTACAAAGGAGATCACCTGTCAACTATTTCCATGTTCCAAAGCTCTCCATCAGGAGTGTTCATGATCTCGACTTCTTTCTTGGTGGTGTTGCGTAAGTCATTTGATTTGAAATCCTTCATGATTCGTTCAGAAAGCAAAGGAAGAACAAGGCTTGGCGCAAAGGCAACCACTGTTTCCAGAGCAGAGAGAGTGGTCTGGATTAATTGAGTTAATCAATAAATTAAATGAAAATTACATATGCAAATGGCTTGGATCGATGAGTACTAGAAAATTATCCTACTAGCGTCCGCCAGGAGAGGTAATTTTTGACAATCCTTCGATGAAAAAAATGCAGTTCTTTTCGTAAAATATCAACCGCAGTCGCTAGAAAAGCTGATCGATTCTTATTTGAAGTTGACACCCTAACATTCTTTTTTAACCCACAAATTTTCTCTGTGCTATAAGCAAGTATAGATAATAAAAAATAGGTACACGACATTTGGGCGCGAGACATCTGGGCGTAGGCATTTGGGCGCAGAGCCATACGGGCGCAGTGCCATTTGGGCGCGAAATACGTGAGAATGACTTCCCGACTAAACGAATGAGAATGACTTCTGGCACTTCCATCAGCCTTATTTAAAGGATGAAGATAAGAAATTTGTTTATTTGCAATTCGTACTTCACTTTTTTTTAAATGTGTAATCATCACTTCTGATGATGGGAATCGCATGCCCACCTTGATAGGTCTAAAAGTTGTAGCACAATCGCTTCCGCAGAGTTAGAGAATCATTGTTTTCGAAAGGCAACCGGTAGAGATTAAAGATAAAAATCGGGCGCTCGCAAGGTGTTAAATTCTAGGCTCTAAAATTAACAAAAACAAAAGATCTAAAAGTTAGAACATTTTCGTTACAATGTTCTCGAACGACGGAAACGCGTGAGAATAAGGCAATTGCAACGACATGGTAATGCGTGATTAATACGTAGCAAATTTTTAATGAACACGTAAGAAAAGTAAGTTCTCGTTTAAAAAATTAAATGATTTTGAAAAGATACTGGATCAATCTAATACACGAATGAAATGGATCATAATTTTTGTGTGTAAATAACAGCTTGATATACGTTACCGTTAATTAATACATCTTAATTTCTTCTATGAGATCGTTGCAAACAGAAAATTAAGTATAGGATAAGATCGTTGCTGACAGAAGTTTTTATTAATTTAAAAAAAACTAACGAAAAGTTGATTAAAAATGCGTTTGAACGTATTTCGCGCCCAAATGTCGGGTTTCGTAAAAAATAGAAGAATGATTAACAACACATTACATATCATTTGAATGAAGGAATGCTTAAAGCAAATCTTGAAATTTTAATAAGTTCTCGGCATCGTCAGCAACATGACCTAGCGGTACCGCGCGCAGGTGACAGATCCTACGATTTGCGGCAGTAGCCGATCGCATTTGACATAATTACCGGGTGGCTGCTG
This sequence comes from Trididemnum miniatum, assembly GCA_964006365.1. Taxonomy (NCBI): domain Eukaryota; kingdom Metazoa; phylum Chordata; class Ascidiacea; order Aplousobranchia; family Didemnidae; genus Trididemnum; species Trididemnum miniatum. The sequence goes on from OZ023239.1 coordinate 14,761,097, forward strand.
ACTCGAAGAGCGCAAGATCACTTTGCAGTCTCCCTCAATTACTGTTGAATTTTCAGTTCAATCCAATTTGAAAAACCTCAGTTTTATTCAGGCACCAGCATATAATTCCTTACCTGTGAGGCCACTTCTGGACAAATAAGAGCCAAATCAATGGATGAAATATTATCTTCCACAAAGGTACGCGGGTCAGAGCAATGCTGTTTCAAAAAACTAGCGAACACATTTTTTTTTGAACAAGCTAAAAACAAATTTATAGTTAAATAACGTTATCACTAAAAACGGCCTATTTATCATAAGTACATTTATTTTTTTACAAGTACATTACACAATATGTCAATCAAATGCAATAGTGAAATAATCAATTTAAGGCGCAACTGTTTTGAAAAGAGACTGCGAGAAGACCATACTGCAGATATGCAGTAACGCATATCTGGCGCGGTCGCCGAATCTGCAGCCTCCAAATCAGCTTTGAATTACATGGCCAGCAAATTCAAAGATCGCTGACACGCGGTCTGGGGACATCTCCGAGTTTGAAGGGTTGTTAGCTCCATCGACTCCAGATTTAGCAGAGTGCTGCGAGATACGTTCAATTGAACAAATAATAGCCTTTATAGTGCATCATTTATCTATTGCAAGACGTCGAATTGTGTAGCACTGCCATATTTGAGATGTGAGCGGTTTACTAACTCCCGCGCATTTTACGGACTATAAGGCGCACTTTTAAATCCTTTTGTTTTTACATTGATCGTGCGCCTGATAATCCCGTGCGCCTAATGTATGGATCAGGTAGTATGATCATGTTTTATTGCCATTAAAATATTGAGTTTTTTTTGTTTAATGAGTTCATACACTTATACTTCTGAAAAACCGTGGTGCGTTATAATCCGTAAAATACGGTGTTCAAGTTTGCGACTAGTACAGTCCATCTTCTACTATAAGCCACAACTTTGACATGCTACAACGTACTAGCATCGCTCCAATATTTTTCTACAAAATCTTTGCTTTTTACAGCTAAATGAAACACTAACGAGCAGAGGCTTTGGATAAAAACACTAGGGTTTATTTTCCGGGATGGGGTAACAGCTTAACCAAACGAATAACATAGCACTCGAAATATAAACTTGCTGCCAAAACGTTACTAAAAACAGTCATAAAATTCAAGTATTGTTTCTGGCGGAACAAGACTATTGAACCGACTCGGCTTTAAGTGGAATATCTCACCTTCGAGTGTTAGGTGTGAATGGTAAGCTCAAGTTATCAAGTAATAATTACATTGTAAGTGCGCTACCCGGCCAGGGTAGCGCAGATGGCGCGACGACCAGCGTGACCAACACGCCGAGTTGTTCTAACTAAATAGTCGCGCACTCCGCATTTGCTTATCTAAAATACTATGTTACGTAGTCACATAAATGAACTTACTAATACATGGATGATGAAAATCAACCAAAACTTTGAGAGCAATTTTTTTTAAATCTTCTTGGTCGTCGCCAAATGACGGATTATCAACCGTGTAGCTAAGCGCTTTGTAGTATTTGTAAGAACTAGTTCTTTCCTCTATTTCATCGAATTCAGAATCTTGAGGTTTGTTATCAATTGCCACTTTTAGTTCATCGAGCAAGCGCAAGCAAGAGTGTACACCTTGAAATAAAAAAAAGATAAAACAGCAGAAAAGTTACGTGAAGCTACGTTTCGGTACCACGTCCACTGTTCCAAGTTCTTAGCAAGTGCGAATTTGCCCAAATAGAAGCTCTAATAAAAAAAATTGCGCAAAGAGTTGGGGGTTGTTGAAGATTCAATTTTTGCCTCAAAGCTGTGTTTCCAAAGTATAAACTTTTGTTTTGCATCAAAATAATGAACACTTTGATTCAAATTCGGCCAAAAATCACTTTTCCGGTTGGCAAGCTTCATGAAAAATTAAAAAACTTGCCCAAAATTTCTCAATCTTCTCAAATTTCGCACCTTAGAGAGAACAGGGATCACATCGAAAAAAATCCCCAATATATTCAATAAGCTACCATAGAGCTTGATTCTTTTGATTGGTCTCAAAGAACTTTATCAGAACTAAACTAATGTCTTTAAATATTTTTAATCGCTTATACTTGTTAAATTTACAGTAATAACTTGTGAAATAACAAGCACGGCGAGTTTCTCACCAGAGCTGGACGACAAGAGTTTTCTGATGCCTTTTTTCACCACATTTATCTCCGGCCACTGCTTGTTGAGAAGACAATAAATTAATGTCCGGAAATAAGGCCTGAAAATATATAATATGAAGTCCATAATCATCATTAATATTGCCAACACAACCAAATCTATGTAATGTAAATTTTAGATGCTATATTATTCCAGAGATCAGAGATGGATCAACTACCATTGTAATCGAAAGTTAATAATTAATTATACTTTTTCATATATATAGGATTTTTGTTTCCAAGTAATCGTAATTATAATTATTGGAATTTTAAAAATTTGTGGGCCTTAATTCCAAAGATATTTTTATCACGTGCACCCAACTCTTTTTCTCAACGCTTCTAACTGCAACATTTATCTTTGGCATTAATATCAAAGCATTTCATGTTTGGCGTTGTTCTTTTTTGGTGTCCGCCACAGTTCCAGCTGTAGTTTTCATTTTCATAAGTATATAGCGGTGTAACATAATGTAATTGCAATTCTAATTGTAATCTAATCACAAGTTTCAAGAGTAATTTTGAGTTTTTCAATAGCAAGAATCAAGATATTGCAAAACTGTTAAGTGCAATTGTCATAGTAATTATTGCAATCCATCTGTCTCGCTGTTATTGATCCAACTTCGGCTAATATAAGTGACATGAGTTGCAACGAAATTTACGTTCGCGTAAAATACTTATATATTTCAGCAAAAAATTACAAAAGAAGCTGAAACGGTGAAAAAATCTGTAGCAGTTGTAGTATTAAGCTCACATATGTAGTTAAAACATTATTTTTTCAAAGTTTAATACACATAGCATCGTGTTGAAAATTGCAGGTACGTTGGGGAAAGACCTTGATTGACCGCCTATTTCTCAACGGCATAATACTAAATACACGATACATACGCATTACGTAAAGTACCTAATACTCACTAAAAAAAAAATATGGCCAATAAAAATTAGCTGTATTAATATTTGACAATAATTCCTTACGGGAAATATCAATGATTGCCAATTCTCTTTTTGGTATTTGTGCTTTGAATAAATCTGCTACATGCTTCGTAGATCAAACCGTAAAAATAATTTAAAATAACTCAAATAATTGAATGATTTTTTAGTTAAAAATGCATATAAGACACTTACTGCATTGAATCATCATTAAGTTTGCTGGCATGGTCAAGACAGAGTTGGGTGATGAAATTGCACAGAGTTGGAATCGACTTATCGCTGATGTGCTGAAGAAATTTCTCCGAAGCAAACAACGAATTTGACGGGTCAAGAATAACTTTCCAAAAACTCGCGAACTTGTAAGCTAGACATTATTAGCCATATCATCAAAAAATGAAACACACAAAAATTAAATAATTTTAAAATTATGTTCCTTGTTGAAGCTATTTTTCAAATTAATGGAAGTGGTAAAAGGCATCGCTTCTCGCCTGTCAAATTAAACACAGTGCCGCCAACGGCTCGCCACCGCTTCGATGTTTCTTCAGAGCTGTGTTGTTGCCCGGGCGCTACACCGCGGAGATGGATCCTGCCACTAGCTTCGACGCAATACTGCGAGTATTATGAAGATTTGATTTTCAGGTGATATTCAACAGTAATTTAGACAGACGGCGAAGAGAGCTTGCGCTCTTCGAGTCAGCAGCTATCCGATAAGTGTGAAATACGATCAGCTCCAGCCGTGAATCGAATCCGTTCTGAAGTAACCGCTACTCGCGTCGTGCCGGTAAGTCATGTCGCTGACAAAACCACCCAAGTCTTGACAAATTTCGTTATAAAATAAACTTCCAAAAAATGGAAAACATACATTTTTTGAATTCAACACCATCAACTTTGCACAAAAGAATCGACGCATAGAGTGCTTCCGTAACCAGCAGAGTATGCGAATGCTGTTGGTTTGCCTTTTCAACACATTGCAAAAGATACGGTAAAAGTGGTTCGATCTGTAAATAAAAACGCTGCTAAAACGTTTTTCAACCATATTCTTAATCCCCTCCAAGATGCATCCGCTTTTGCACAAAATTTCCGCAAACATGTTTTTTTATCGTAAAATAGCTTAAAGAAGAAAAATTAAGCCGCAGTAATCCTCAAAACTGGACGTTTCGACAACATAGATTCAGCTGTCATCATCAGCAGCATAAGAAAGGCAGTACAAAACTGAAAGATTCAGAGTGTTGATGATGACAGCTGAACCTACGTTGTCGAAACGTCCAGTTACCAGAATTTCTGTGACTTTAATTTTTCTCCTTAGCTATTTTCGTCCCATATATTGTAATTTTAAGCAAAATAGCAAACCTGTTCAAAGTTGTCAGGTTTAAAGAGAGAAATCATTGCATCGAGGTAGGCGATTCGAACTACGGGTGTAGAAGCTTTGAGACCAGGTGCTTTCACCAACCAACCCAACAATTCTTTGGGAACATCACTGCGGAGATGAGAACACCATTTGGATAAAGCTAAGCCACCAGATGCCAGCGTTCCATCATGAATTTCCTAAAAAGGCTGACTTTAATCAAACATAGAATTCTTTCCCTTTTAAAGCAAGTGTAAGTGTTTAAGCATTAAAAACTATCTCAGTTTGGCATCAAAATCCATTCTGACAATAATAAAAACAAATAACAGTGTTTGCCATAAATAGGTCACATTTTTAATCTTATAATTAGGGCGATTCACGGTCAATAAAGTCAATTTTTTTTGGATGAAGAAAACAACTCTAAAAATGTGGAAACAAAATTTCACGGTCGTAGGATCAGTGTCTATGAAGTTATAAAGTCAATTTTTTGTTTTTTTGGTCAATTTTTTTTTATTAGATCGATTTTTGCTTTTTTGCTTTTTTTGCGCGTTTCTACTTCATAGCCTACTTAAAAAGAGATGACTTAGATAATTTAGAGATGGAGGTTCGTAACTGTTGGTGGTACCAGGGAGGTGCATGCTGTCGACTGACTGTTACCGGTATTACAGTTTTACACATGCTTAATTTATTCATGTAATGCTTGATGCGATTTGATTGATTTCGATTGTAAAGATCTGTTCAGACAGCTTTGCAAGATTGCAATCTTAGCAAAATTGGATTATGATGAAATAAACTTTTCGATGTGTTTTCATTTGTTACATATTTTTGTCGCTACGTCCCGGTAGTCAAAAACACTAGAATTGAAACGACAATGCATTAGTTATTCGAACATACTTTGATGTTACACAGATTGCAATACAGCGAATAGCAAAACACTTGAATTATATGTGCGTACATTATAATCTAAGCACTAACTGAAGTGACTTTGGTGTTTTTTTTTTTTTCTTATGGACTGGTTCTTTCATTTCATTGTTTCGTTTGGTCAATAAAGTCAATTTTTTGATAAAATACGGTCAATTTTTTGAGATTTTTAGGTCACTAAAAAATCGCCCTACTTATAGTAGTAAGAAGCAGTGGTGGTACTACAGTAAATGGTGAATTAAGACCAAACAAAATTTCCCAAGTCAGACTACAGTTTTTTTGGAGCCGCGATACCACTCAGCCAATCTACGGTAAACACTAACACAGAACTTCTCAACCTGGGGTCTATCAAAACCTCAAGAGTCCGCGAAGGTACTCCGTAAATCCTTACGCTTCTCGAGTCAGCAGCCACCCAGAAAATAAGTCAAATGCGAACGGCTACAGCCGCGAATCGAACCCGTCACATAGATCTGTAACATGCGCGTGGTACTGCTATGTCGCGCCGCTGACGTTGCGACACAAATACGGTGCAAATACCTGTCTGTATGACAAAATAATATTTGTCGTTTGGTATTGCTTATAAGAGATTTTTAGGTTTCACAAGAATGTTTTAGCGGTTTGCATCCCGAAAAAAATTAAGAACGACAGCTAAAATGTCGCAACAGTATGATGTGTTAGCATTGTTATACTAATATCGAATCGTACATACCTGCTGCAGAAAAGGCAAGAGTTTACTTATTGCCGATTGCACCAGATTCTGAGCTGAACTACCAGAACCAAAAGGACTGCTTCCAAAACTGCCAATGCTAGTCAGAATGTTAATTTTTTGGGCAGCAACAGTCAGCTTACCTTGCGAACCTAAAAAATTTTTACCTTATGATCATTGTTTCCTCTTAGTTTTTACCTAGTGGGAATTTGCCCAAACAGAAATTAAATAAAAAAATGCCCAAATATTCAGAGGTTTTAGAGAAAGTTTGCCTCATAGTTGAGTTTTTAGATTATACAACTTTTGTTTTGCGTCAAAATATTAAACACTTTGATTCAAATTCGGTCAAAAATTACCATTTCAGTTAGAAAGCTTGAAAAAAAATTGAAAAATTTTGTCCGAAATTTCTCATTAAATCTTAAACGATGCACCTTAGCGGGAACAGAGCTTATGATTTAACAAAGCCTATGTCGCAAGTTATTAATCACACTACGCGCAGCCATACGCTTTAGAAAATTTTCTTTTTCGGAGCCATTCATGGTAAGGTTTTCTTCATTAAGTGCACTTAGGCTTTAAGAAAACAAATGTTTACTTTAAACCTGCTGCTACAGACAATGCTGATTCGGCTTAAAGATAGAAACAATGTTTATGATTAACTTGTTTCATCTATATTACTTCACTATAAAGCCTAATTATCTTCGAAGTACGTGGCTTCGGCTACAGTTTTTTTTGTGTTTTTTGTATAGTATTGATAACTGCTTGAACTAGGGGCACTACAATTCGCAAAAAGCACCAAACTATTAATGACATCAAATCAAAAAAAAATTTAAATCTTTATTATACTCAAGTTGTTACGCCAAAGCGTGCAACGAGTAGCGGGGCCCATCTCCGCGGCTTAGCGCCTGGGCAACACTGCTCCAAAGAAACGTCACAGCGGAGGCGAACCGTTGACGACACTGTGTCAGATTTGACCGACCCGGGATTCGAGCCACAGACCTTTCGCTCCGAGGGCAATGCCTTAACAACTGAGCTAACTGGCCGGATAGACATTTCTTAATAAAATATGAATCGAGCGTGACTTTACCGTTTAAAAGACCAAACAAAAACTTGATAACTTCATCCAAAGCTCCGGCATCACTACAATTAGCAGCAATAGCAACTGCGACGTGAACTGCCTCTTCTCCGATGCTATCAACTTTCGATGTTAAATGCTGAGAAAGCATTTTAATAAGCAGCAACGCATGGCGGCTTAAATCAAGTCCAATCCCACAAACAATGCTTCTGAACACTAGAAACAAAATTAAAGTTCGTAAATTGCTAAATAAAACTAAAAACTATCGTTACAAAATTAAACTGATAGGTTGTGACCTATCCGTGATAGTCTCTTTTCAAATGAGCTTTGACAAACGCGAATTTTAAATTTCTCAAAATATCCTCTGCAACCAGACATATAGAACCTCATAAAACCTCATAGCTACTATCCAGCAATCACCAAACTCTAGCCTCTTATACGCAGCAAGCAGAATTCAATCGTACTCTAATTTTTATTTATGGTCTACAACTTGCATTTTTTCGTCGTAAATCGGAAACTGCATCTCATAGACTTAAAACTACAAAAACACTAAACTTTCCGTGACTACAGTCGCATGCTGAACACTACACCATATTTCAAATGGCCTACCAATCAAGGCATTTTCTGGGCTTCGTAAAAGCGATTTTTGCAATGCTGGACAAAAAAGATTTTCGAAACTTGCATGATCGATTTCTTCCAAAAAGAAGCGGCATGGAACCTAAAAATCAATTTATTCAAGATGGTAGGTCAAGGTTATGCAAGGTAGGATTCGGTTTTAAGTGAAATCGTCTCGGCTTACAACGAAATGTTTGCAAGCTCCAGTGCAGTCCCGCTGATAATGTTGGGTAAACACTCAATATAATTCATGAAGAGAGGTTTTCTTTCGTTTCGATCACAAAAACTTAATCTAAAATTACAGAAACGTCTAAAATGTCATGTGATAGAAGTCACATTTTTTTACTGCACGAAGTCAGAAAGTCAATTAACAGTCAAGTCATCTTTACGTTTGGACACACAGTACATACTTTCATGCAAAGTGGTCACACGCCATGTAAGTTACGCATAAGCACTATGTCCTGTGTTAATTTATACTCCGACCATGACCAATTCACCATGAACTTACCAAAGCGTAAAGAGGTGCTGGAAATTTAGTGAAGAGAAAAGCTTTGATGAACACGTTCAAGGCATCTGCTTTCTTCTTTTGAAAAGAATTCGCATCGAAGGCACACAGTGAAACCAACATAACGCAAGAAGCAAAGGATGGTTCACATGATAACAACGCATCAGCATATTTACTAAAGCATCCTGGTGCCTGCACAGATGAGATAAAGGTAAGACAAAATACACTTAGAGACAACCGAAAACGGCAGGATCAAAATAAAAGCATTCTTACCAAAAATATCCAGCTGAGTAAATGGATGGATAGAGCATCAGCCGACGGAAAAATTTGACAGAAAAAAGCATAATTGATTTCTGCATTAGGGAGATAGGCATGCATACAATTTGTAACTGAACAAACACTTACTTTGCTCCAAAATTTTTTCATAACCTTGTTAGCACTGGATGAGATTGATTTGTGCTGGCTGGAAAGTGCACCATAATACAATGCTGATTGCAACTCGACGATTTTTGCCCATTCTATTTTCAAACCTTTTTCCAGCTGGAAGTGAGCTTCAGCAACAGAGCAAGTCCAAGTCAAAGCAACTAAAGCTTTGGCAGACTCACCACGGCTGCAACAAGCATAAACGAAAATAAGTTGGGGTTATTAGATAGGTAGATAGATATTCTATCAATTTAAGGAACAACAAAATGCCCATGCTCAAAAAAATTATATCAATAAATATTAAGACAAGAAAGCATTGACTAACCAAAACGGTTTTCGGGTCAAGATGCTCTCTATCAGTATAACATTAATATTACGGTTTACTGGTAAGAAACGCAGGGGATAGACGTGGGCAATTCAGTTATAATAGAGCCAAGACAACTTTGCAAATACATAACTTAAGCAATTTTCAATTTGGATCAATCAAATTTTAAATTAGAAAAGCTTATTAGTGTTGAATGCACGCATGCAAAAATAATATTTCTACACTTACGCGTAATAACACCCAACAACGCACGATCTGAAATACACTTCTGCATTCACAGGCCAAAATTTGATTACTGGTGTAACCAACTGGTACATTATAGCTAATTCAACATATCACTGCTCAAATTATCTACATAAATTATGGTTGCAATGTCACAGAGAATTAACACATGACTTAACGATGCAACAAAATATGAGGCAGCCAAAAAAATTTAATTTTTAAGTTAGAACTTATTGTAACTTCTAATTTAAAAGTTAAGAGCTGATTTTGATTACAATTACCTAGGTGAATTATTTGAAACTTGAAACTTAGAAACTGGTTCTAAAGCTTTCATCAGAGCCGAAGCACAAACTGAAGGTTGTTTTTTCAGTAAAAGTTCAACAAGACCCAAACATTCCCTTCTTGAAGCAACATCGTGATACAACCCAAGAGTTTGTGAAAGGGCGTAAATGCAAGCATTTACTAAAGCATTTGGAGGATCTGAAAAAGAAATAAGTTAGGCTTTGATATCACAATGCTAAAAACGTTTTTAGCTAAAAACATACTGATAGCTTTCACTATAAGAATTTTATAAATGCTATTGATCTTAAAACAAGAACTTCAACTGCTAAGTTTCTAGCATTAAGCAACAGACACAACATTATCAAAAGCTAAAGATGTCAAATTGCATACCCTGTGAATCAATCAATCAATTTATTTATCGTAGTTTGAGCACATATATGAACATAAAGAAAATACAGGAGACTGCAGTGGGACAAATAAAAGTCTTCGAGTTGAGCAGCCACTTAGACAGAAAGACGTAGGTGCATCTTAGGGAGTAGCTCATACGAGATGAACAAAAATAATAAAAAAAGAAAACGAAGAATAAAATCACGCAGAGATACTAGAACATTTTTATGGAGTTAGACACCTCTGAAGCAGAAATTTTCTTTAACTGATTTTGAATTTTTTATAAGATTGATCTCTCAATTCCAATGCTACTGACTTCCATATTTTGGCTCCTTGTAATTTTATTGACCTCTGACATGTTATGGTAGAAAATTTTTTAACATGGAGATGGTTCTTTAAAACAAATCTAATAATTCGGTTATGATACTTGAAAGTGGTTTAAACAAATTGCTCCTTTTTGTATTTCCTTCTGGCCAGCAAAGATGAAGCTCGTTTGAGCAGGGCAGTCGAGTTTGATCTTTAAAAGGCACAGACGTACCATCTTATTCCAGCATTTTTGTCGTATATGATTTTTACAGGGTAATTTACTGAAGCTGAGTTTAGTTGATTGGAGCCACTCCTCCCACTCCAATATACTATAGCAGGCCATTGCCACGCCATTCTTTTATCTGAGCCATTGGTCTGAATTTTCCGAGTCAGGAGCAGCTGGAGGAGTTTTAGGAAATACTGGTCCAAATATTTTTTTGGTCGTAATCAAAAAAATTGCTTGCAAAAAGGAAAGTTCTTTTGGTAAGAGCGAATTGTTTTTTAATAGTATACGCAATTTGTCTGTTGGAACAGTGAAATCTTGTTACAAACTGACCTGACTGTTCCAAGACAAAAGATTTAATATCTTTTATCATGCAAACCCGAAGTTTTGTCTTCGACGTTGTTGACTCTATGTAAAACTTCTTGAAAGCATCCTAAATAAAGAAACATAAGCAGATAGAATACATAAAAACATATACAATACAGAAGTGCACACAATAACCACATGGTTTTGGCGGGGCTTGTTTGAATTAAGCTGCCTCCTATAAAATGTCCACTTAAAAGCAGGAATTCTCCGCTGATGACGCACATAATACAACAGTGCAAGCATATGGCTTTACGCGATGACATGCTTTGCGTCTTAGTCTGGATGTCAGCGAGGAAGTCCCATTTTAAGGTGACGTTTTATAAGAGGTAGCCTAATTCATGCCAGTACCAGTTTGGCTAAATTGAAAAAAACTTGAAAATGAATGCCTGCACATGATGTTTGATGCGCTATAATACAAAACAGGTAAGCAAAGCCTATTCTTGCATTTACAATTTTGCGTAAAAAAAACACTAACCTTTAAATTAAAGCTATTGTTTATAATTGCATAGATCTATCTGTTTGCTTGGAGTTTTTTAGTTTAATTCAAACTCTTGAGCTATCCTAGTCTAATAAAAACAATACTACACAGTACAGTTAGTCTACAGTACCAATAGCCTACATCTCATGGCTTACGTATAGGACCATTTTTTCTTTTTTGACTAAAAAAATTTATTTTTGACTTTATTTTTGCAAAATTTTGACTTTATTTTGACCTAACCGTTTTTGCCTATTATTTATGTCTTGTTGCACTTTTTCCATTACAAATGCTATATAATTTGCAATTTATATACAAAATTTTTTAAAGAAAAAAGTAGCATACTCTGAACATTTTCTCAATCACTCAGTCTTGAAGTTAATGCAACAAAGCGATGCATGACAGACAGACAGACAGTTTGTTTTTATTTTCCGTTGACAAAAGCACACGACTAACTGAAAAAATGAAGTTCACACAAAAACAATAACGGAGAGGAGATCGCGAAGTGACGCAAAGTCTTCAAATCGAGCGACCACCTAAACGCAACTGAGCAGTGTTTAGCTCTCATATGAGTAGGCAGAAAAATCTGCTACACAATTTGTTAAAGTCAACAGAAAGCGGATTAACTATTAGATAAATATACGATCAATATTAACATGATGTTAAAACCTAGGTTAACGAGCCCTTGTGTGTACCGGTATCAATTCATGGTGTCAAAAAAATCAAATCTTCACTATACTCACTGCATTTCGCCGAAGCGTGTAATAAGTGGCGGGGTCCATCTCTGCAGCTTAGTGCTTGGGCTACACACTTTCAAAGAAACATTGCAACTATGGCGAGCCGTTGGTGACATTGCATCGATTTAAACTACCCGAGATTTGAACCTCAGACCTCCTGCAGTGATAGCGTGTGCGCTAAGCAACTGAGCAAACGACCAGTTCAATGACTTTATAGTGTGTAACTGTGTAGTGCAAAAATGCAGTGTTATCACAATTGTTCTGAATATTAACAGTGCGTCTGACTGTCTGTGACCATGGATGTTCATGGATGACCTACCGAAATAAAATCCAGCAAAACAGACTCCTGAACATTTGAAATGAACGTTAGTACCGGTACATGTTTGATCATGTAATAAAGTCCCGAAAAAATATTGACTTTATTGACTTTAGCGGGCCCTACTTATGTATGACAATAGTAATCACATATTTATATCCCGCCTTAACACTTGCTTTGGTGCAAGCACTTACAACAATTCACTGAGACAAAAACATGGACATGAAAACAGGAGGATAAAACATAAAATAATGCTACCAAAAAGACATCTACAAATACCTAATATCAAAACAGTCAAGTAAATTAGCAACTTCTGTCAATCCATTACAGCGTAAAACTGTAAAAGGAATATAGCAAAATCAGTAGGCTATAGACTTATCCGAAGCACTAGCGGTGCTCGCATAGCAACGGCAGCTGCAGCGAAAACAATTTGCGCTAATATCTGCAGCAGTGCTTAAATCAATGCATTGACTGACTGCAAGCTGTGGGATGCGAAGGCCCTGAGCAAAAAGTTAGTTGCCTGATTTCGTTCTTGTTACTCCAGACTTTTTTCCTATCACAAATTTATCTGCAAAGCGCATGTAAATTCATGAAATGTAGACTTTATTTCAAATTAGTTCGGAATGCATTAGACAGAATTGCAGAAACAGGTGCTGATTTTCAATTGATTTCCTGGTAAGCAAAACGTTATTTTGCATGTTTACCAGTGTCCATGACCATGAGTACCATCAGATTTATTAGAGTTACGCAAATAATAAGGGAAAGGACGTTAACTTTTGGTGTACTGCCAAAATACTAAGAAAGCCAGTAGCAAAACACCCAGCCACGTACACGTATGAGTAAGCTACTGGGACCGAGATCGCTTTCAATCAATGTGAAAGAAAGCAGAAAGAAGCAGACCCAGTCTGATCAATAAATTAATGAGGAAGCCAAATAAATTGATAGTTTTGTTTCGAAACCAACCAAAGTTTAATTGGTATTGGCCTTAAGACCAAAAGGTTCAGAACTTCAGAAGGTCAATTAAGACGATCAAACTGTCTTGAAAGTAGTTGATATTTTAACGATTCAGTGCAGTAGATAGAAAAAGTAGGATATCAAACAGCAAGTAACATAAAGATTAAAACGGTGACAGAGAGAAGTTTCAACTGTGCACCAGACAGAGATGGGCAGTATCGAGATGCTTGCATCGGCGATACGTATCGCACGATACTTTTGTATTGATATTGGTATCGATTAAGTGTTTCATTACAGTATCGCATATCGGTATTGATTTAGCATGTTTTTGAGCATTGCCGATACAAGTATCTCTATACTGTTTTTGAGCACGATCAATCTTACCAGGAGTTGACTGTGTGTTCATTTAACGGCTTCTGAAGAATGTGAAATGAAGCTAAATTCCCTCATTGATTCAAAGCAATGTACTGTCCGCATATTTCTCTTATCACTAGCCTATTTGCAATTGTTTCGTAACGACGTTAATTAACTCAAAAATTGAGTATTGCGCCCATCTCTGGCACCAGATATCTTAAACAGGACCACAACCTGGCATAGGGAGAGGGACTTCGTCGTTTGTCCTCTCCCCGCCACAGAAAATCAGTTAATATTTGCAAAGGTATGCCGATACATTAACAATTATAATTTGCACTTTCTCCGAAATATTTTTCGCTCTCCGAAGCATTTGCTTCTACTGTAATTGCGGTTGGAAAAAAGTTACAGTTTAAATTTATTTTTAGTCTTTGGGAATATGTAGTTGTAAGTTACATGTCTAGTTAAAAACGAGTTCTGTGAATATATGCATCTAGGTTATATTGCTTTACTTCGTAAACTATTTTGCTAGTGATATTACATTAGATGTGAAAGATTGTTTCCAACTTCCAAGTCAATTTAAACATTGAAATGTGTAGCGAAAGTACTGTACTGTTATAGGAAGTAGTAAGGAACGTTATACTGATAAGTTGACGATAGCTGGGATAGTGGAATGTCCATACACAGTTTCAGCAGAATTGTGGAAAAATAACCCTACCCACTCGCCGAATCTGGAATATCCAGAAGTGTATCAATATTTAATAGAATCAAAAGGCAATTTTACGAGAGAATCCATGGCTAACCGAAAAAGCTTGAAAGCATAATTCAATTCATTCTTAAGTGGATGGGTCAGAACTATTTATCACCTTGATATTAGTGATAACGATAATACTCTGATGAAGACTGACGTAATACCCTCACAACACGTCAATGCTACCCCGCTTGTACCATGGGTAGCCCTAAGTAACAAGCAAGGCACTGTCTTATGTGCGCACTGCTCAATGCTCATGCATGGCAGGTTTAGGAGAAACTTGCAGTCATGTCGCAGGTCTTCTGTTTAAAATAGAAGCAGCCGTTCGTACCGAATACACAAAAACTGCTTGTACAGATGAAGCTTGTCAGTGGAACAGAAATTTTGTAAAAAAAGTTGAACTAGCTGAAATTAGTGATATTGAATTTTACCCTGCAGCTGTGGTGCAACGTTATCGCAAAAATAAAAGTAAACGACACGACATCAAATTTGCGCCTACTAACAACGACAGCGAAGCACAGCAGAATCAATTTGTTAAAAACTTGTGAAAGCTCAAATCACCTCCTTCTTCCCTTGTACTGCATACTTTTCGCCAACACCATCATTCTTTTATTCCAAAATACAAATCTCCACCAAGAGCCAAATTTCCCATAAATTTACGAAAATTTTACCATGAAACAAACTTAAAAAAATGTGCAGCGGCATGTTTATGCTCAGAGATAGGCATTTATCGAGATATTTTATCACCGATTATTTTCGTTATCACTCAAAATAGTTTTGATTTATTGATTACTGATATTGCTTATGTGATATATTTATCGTTGATAAATTATTGCGATAAACGATTCTTTATGCACGTAGTGTTCAGAGTTAGAGAGATAGCGCTATGGAAAAACTGCACCCAGTCCATAAGCTCTAGTTGCAATTAAAAAATCTCTCTTTGTTTTATTCAATGCAAAGGCAGAGTCCGTGAACTGCTTTCTTTTTTTTTTAAATCTAAAACCACATTTTTGCAATCTGATGTACAAAAAACTTTGTCAAACACATTGAGAATTTACCACAACAATTATCGGAAAATTTATGGATGACAGATATCGCTTGAAGAAATTGAGATTTAGCAATTATCGGGGGTCCTACTAAAACCAGCAGGAGCACAAGGATCACAAGAAGCACAAGGATCACATCACAAGGACCACAAGGATCACAAGGACCGCTAGTGGCGCAATAGAGCTATTACTAAAAGCTGCAGGAACACATGGAGCTCAAACCTAACCGACCTAACCCTAACTGAACCGAACCCTAATGGAAACTAATCCGAACTGAACTCTAACCGAACCAAACCCCAACTAAACTTGACCCCCATCGCACCTAACTCTCATTGAACCTAATTCTAATGTGCTCCATGCGTTCCTAATTGCGCCACTAGTGGTTCTTGTGATCCTTGCACTCCTTGTTATCTTGCGTTCTTTGTGATCCTTGTGTTCCTAGTGGTCCTTGTGTTTCTTGTGATCCTTGTGGTCCTTGTGATCCATGTGATCCTTGTGCTCCTCGGTCCTTGTGACCCTTGTGCACCTGCAGGTTTTAGCAATAACGATTATCAGTATCGCCCAGGGCTTTTGAAATTATAAATTATTGATTGATCGTTATCGCTTTAGTTCAGGTTTATCGCACCTCTTATCACTGTTTATACCAACCAAACTTGAACAACAGTTGACCCTGCAAGCTCAATTTTCTTTTTTTTAAACAGGATGAACACAAATTAAGTACCAACACAGGACAATTTCAACATAAAGTGAGGTATTTACATTCTCTTGCAGACCCAGCTACGGCAATCAATCAATCAATACTTTTATTTCATACACCCATCTTCACTAACCAAAATAGCACATTAAAATACAAAGGTGCAGAAAAAAGAATGCGCAACAAAACGCGAAAAAGCTTCAAGAAATGCAAGTTACATTTAAGCATGCATGGTTGCACAACCACATTAACGAAAAAATAACAAAAACACACAAAGTGTTGACAGTGATATACAAGCAGTAGCCCTTAACCTTTACTTCCCACATACATAACCAGCATTAATTAATTAAGCACATAACCTTTGCCAGTGGAGGCTTTCAGATACCGTACTACACCTGCAGTAACAGATTCAGGTACTACTGTGGGCATCGAACTCCTAACTTACAGACAAGTTACGAATGTATTAATGCAGGGCTTTCCGCAAGTACCTGCATTGCTTACTGCAGCAAACACGCTTTGCTTTTTTTCTTTTGCCTTTGTTTTCACTGGCGGCAAAGGCTGCACTTGGCGGCAACGCACGCGATGACGTCACTCCGGATAGGTCTATAACAGATGTTTCATAACCTGTACCTGCTGCTGACATTGTCATGCCATGATGTTACAATTGCAACTATCTATACTGATGGCTGACTAGTCTATCCACACTACCCTCAGGTACTGGGTAGTTACACCTAAAGTGGAGGGTAACTGTGATAACTGCAATTGTGATATCAAAGCATAACGTCAATGACAGATAGGTGGTGGAACTTCGCAAACATAGTGACATACCAATACTAGTAGTAACCTTCTAACAGCATACAAATAGGCAGATAACAAATTTTTGAGAAACACTGGTTACACCCTATACACTGCTTTGCAATAGTTGTAAGGCTAGAGTTTAAGCAGCCACTGGTAAAGTACTGGTACCAAATATTTATTGTATTACCGTAGCTACTAGGTTATTCTCACCATAATAATGATGACAGAATATCGTATGTTCCAAGTCAATCAAACTTTTGAAAATCAAATAGTTCAAGCCTGTTCAAGCCTAAAAAGTCTTGATGTTAGTAACAGTTCGTCAGCTGATTAGCTGCAGAAGATTCGCCACACAACGAGTGAGACATATGAATGTGACCGAGAATTTGAGCGTAAGCGTCAGACAAACGTTTGCAACAGTGCCATTGTGGAAGATTCGCCACACAACGGTGATAGGTCGGGGAGGGGGTGGGTGGGTCGGGAGGGTTGGGGTTAGGGGGGTTAGGTCGGGGGGTTGGGGTTGGGGAGTTAGGGTTGGGGGTTTGGGGTCGGGGGGGGGGGGTTGGGGAGAGTTGGGAACAACCAAACCCCAATTCCCAGACCCAACTCCCCCAACCCCCCGACCCCAACTCCATCGACCCCAACCCCCCCGACTTCAACCCCCCCAACCCAACCTCCCCCCTCCGATCCCAATCTATCACCATTGTGTGGTGAATCTTCCACATCAGCGGTGTTACTAAATAGTACATGTCCGCGATGTCAATGATGTTCGCGATGTCCTAAATTGCGATGTCCACGATGCCAGCGATGTCAACGATGTCCGCGATGTCAACAATGTTCGCGATGTCCCAAATTGCGATGTCAACGATGTCCACGATGCCCGCGATGTCCCAAATTGCAATGTCCGCGATGTCAACGATGTCCGCGATGTCAACGTCGTTCGCGATGTCCGCAATGTCAACGATCTGCGAAATTGCGATGTCCCAAATGGCGATCGATCGCAACATGGAACATCGTTGACATCGCAATTTGGGACATCGCGGACATCGCAAACATCGCAATTCGGGACATCGCGGACATCGTTGACATCGTTAACATCGCGGACATGCACTATTTAGTAGCACCCCACATCAGCACTGTTGCAAATGTTTGTCCAACGCTTACGCTCAAATTCTCGGTCACATTCGTTGTGTGGCGAATCTTCTTTGTGGCGAATCTTCTGTGGCGAATCTTCCATGTGGCAAATCCTCTGGCAACCGCTGATAACTACCGGTACCACAGTACCAGTAAGACAGTAACCACGTACCATAACATACTAGTACCTAAACAGGCTGAACCTGTTTTCTGTTAACTATTGCTACCTGCAGGGTAATGCTTTGTACTGGTCTGCTGGTACAGTGGCACTGTATCAACTGTGGACATTCTGCATTGTTAGGCTAAACTATGCCATATGACATTACTACCGGTAAACTACTCTGTTATTGCACAGAGCAACCATCTACCGGTACGGTACTGTACCGGTATTAGTCTAGGCTGACACCAGCACTGTTTTAGACTTTCCTCCTACGCGATACCGGTTCACATCACAACAGCATCTGCATACCCTAATATCGATACTGCACACTGCAATAGACAACACAGAGTACCGGTACACTGCCAACCAGTTCCAATACACATTAGGCCTGAAAACAATGTACTAGTCCCATGTACCCTGAGGGTAATCTACTGTATAATCCAGACAATCAGCTATTTATATCAGCACCTGAGCACAGCACTGCCCCTGGTACTAGTCTACACAATAGCTGCCATAGAGGTGAGAGTGTGCACTTAAGGTACTGTACTGATATCATACCGGTAGACTAATGGTAAATCTAACAGTCTAATGAGATGTTTGTTTTGATTTGGCTTAAGGTGCTAAGCAAAGTAACACCAACCATCGCTAACTATCGTAAAAAGAATAACAGGGCGCTGAGGCAGTCACAGCCTAGGTCTATCTTCATCATGCAAAACCACTGCATTAATTTTGTCATGTGGAGCTGCAGCCTAGTACTGTAGCTTCTAGAGTCTTATACTGCAGAGCCAGCTAGACTAGTAGGTGTATCATCTTCCTGACGAATTCGCACATCATAACGTGAAACGTGTTGCCAATTAAACATTGTTCGATCCATCTCTATTTTGGTTTGTTTAATTGATTCCCACGGACGGTTTCTCGCTAATGCGATCGTCAGGAGATCTTATTCAAATAGAATATTTAAGTAGAATAACTGATCCCCTGACGATTGCATTAGCAAAAAACGGTCGGTGAGGATTAATTAAATAAACCCTAGTTTAAGTCACTGAATAAACTGAAATAACAATTATGTAATTTTGCTCTGATCTCACGAGATCATCGAGCTCTCCTTTGGTTATGCGAGTTGACTTTTAGTTTTGATCAATGCATCGCATGCAGGGCTTAAAGCGCAAGGTGGCTCTAGCCTCGATCGCAATGCTGAATTGGTGATGCTACGCAGCTTTTGCTCTTGCATGATCGCATTAGTACAAATGAGTTCTTTCGTGATCGCGTAAAAACTAACAAGGGAAAAATCAAACTCCATCATAATACAACTGCAGCCGCTACAATGCAGCTGCGGTAGTCAAAAAAATTTCCCCACTTCGAAAGTTTTGTCTAGCGCTATTCGGCTATATGCCTCTGTATGTTTATGAGTCTGGGGACAACAAGTGCATGCCCATAAAAATTGATATTTGAAAAGTTAGTTAGTTAGTCAGTTGCATATTTATCCTCCTATCACGAGAAAGCTATCAATGCGCTATACCAGCTCGCTTAGGAGTTGCCAGCCATCTGTCTACCACACCAAGATGGGGGAATCCCGCTAAGTGCCTTTCCCAACGGCACAACAAGTAAATTTACCGGCTTGTTCTCCACACTGTCCCTTAAATGCTGAGCGTCAAGCAGGGAAGCTGTAAATACCAATTTTAAAGTCATTGGTTTGACCCGACTCGGAATCAAACCCGAATCTACAGCTCAAGAGACAGACGCTCCATACCACTCGCCAGTCTGAGCTGTTTTCACTCATATCACGCAATTAGCGCATGCTCTGTAACCACGCTAACTTTAAAGAACTGAGGTGGAGTCGCTCTCCGTACTCACTGCTCAGCGTCTGGATCGAAAATCATGCGTACGTCATAGTTTCATTGAATTGAAGGTTGGTTTAGGGACCGTGTTGCCGTTTCTCGTTTTTTTTTAAAGATATTGTTTAAATGATTGACACTCTCAGTGTTTAAAATAAATTGTGACCGCTGCTTATCACGGATTTTGTCTTTTTCTGCGTAATTAAGTTAAACAATTGATTTCTTGCAAGTAAAAAGTATATACGGTTTTGGTAGAGAGGTGCTTTTTACAAACCGGCCGTTAGCTCAGCTGCAAAGCGCACGCTATCGGTGCGGGAGGTCTGGGGTTCGACTCCCGGGCCGGTCAAATCGACACAGTGTCGCCAACGACTCGCCACCGTTGCGACGTTTCTTCGG
Organism: Trididemnum miniatum; assembly: GCA_964006365.1. Classification (NCBI taxonomy): domain Eukaryota; kingdom Metazoa; phylum Chordata; class Ascidiacea; order Aplousobranchia; family Didemnidae; genus Trididemnum; species Trididemnum miniatum. The sequence continues at coordinate 14,781,555 of OZ023239.1, forward strand.
AGCTGTGTAGCCCAGGCGCTAAGTCGCGGAGATGGGCCCCGCAACTCGTTACACGCTTCGGCGTAATACGGCGAGTATAATGAAGATTTGATTTTTGATTTGGTGCTTTTTACAAACCACAAAGCACTTAGTGCTAAGAACACCACTGGGTTTAACATTTTTAAGGTACAGGTACATTTAACAGAACTAATCAAACGTTTTCGGCGATTCCATAACGCCCTCTTCAGGATCTACAATAAATTAATGATTATTGAAAAACTACACTGCAAACATTGGCTGCAATAAAATCAAAAAATACTACTGTATTAGTATTTTGTGATTTTAAAGAGGGCGTTATGGAATCGCCGAAAACGTTTGATTAGTTATGTTAAATATAACTGTACCTTAAAAATGTTAAACCCAGTAGTGTTCTTAGCACTAAGTGCTTTGTGGTTTGTAAAAAATATATATTTTACAAAATGGCAACATGATTCCTCAGCTTTGCTTCAAAATCTCTTCTGGCCTAATATACAGACTAGACTATGGCCACAGTGTTTTCATTATTACTAACAGTGGAACCACTCTTTGTGCTCAGTCTCCGGAACGAAAGTTGAGAGTTCATCAGTTCAAATCGTGTTGCCCATTTCTAAACTGAGAAATAAAAAAAATCATGGTGAGCAATTTCATTGTATTTATTAAACTATAAACTGCTAGCCACTTTTTTTTCTTTTCTTCTAAGTAGTTAAACAATCTGCAATGGCTTCTTGACAATTTTAAAAACAAAAAATAAACACAGCAAATTTTGGAAACGGCAACAATGCGGCAACAGAACAGATGAACTTCTTTAAAAAGCAATTATTACATCTAGAGATGTGCTTAATCGTTACTTTTGAGTAACGGTTCCAAGTGATTACTTTAGAAAAGATATTCGATACTATTTATCCGTTACTTGTATTTGTTTAGGTCAGGGGTGGCCAACCTGCGGCGCATGCGCCATACGTGGCGCATTGGCTGCTTAAAAGTGGCGCATTGCACCTTTTTGACGACAAGCCACTTCTCACTAAATTTTTTTTTTATTTGCCCTCCGCCGATATTTTTCAGTGGAAAACAGAACTTCTGAAATGTGGAGACCTTTTTTTTTTTTTTTGCTCTCCACCGACATTGTCAGAAGAAAACAGGACCTCTGAGGGCATAGGCGCACGCAGGGAAGCCACGGTGCCATGCCCCCTCCCCCTTTGGCCCTGTAATAAGGTGCTAAAACTTAACTTTCAGTCTATAATTTCTCAAACTAATATTGGTTGTAGCCTCTTTTCGCTTATTTTAGCCAAGATTCTGCTTTTAAACATAAGCTGCGAAAATATTTTTGCATTGTCCGTAGTGACTGCACGCCCTTTTTCGTTAAAAAAAGTGGGCTAAAATGAGTGTTTTTTACATGAAAACCGTAGAAATTTGTTGGCGGCTGGGGGTTTCACCCCCGGTTGTGGCCCCCCTTTGCCAAATCCTGGGTGCACCACTGTCTAAGGGCGTGAAGTGAAGACACTTTTTTGCTCTTCACCGATATTGCACGCTCTTGTTTTAAAGAACTGAAAAGAAATGGATGCTTGTTGTGGCGCATCTAAATTAAGGGTGAAAAATATTGGCGCATGGAATCAAAAGGTTGGCCACCCCTGGTTTAGGTAATCACAAGGGCAACCAAAAGTCAATAAAGTCTAATATTATTACCTGGCTCAGAAAGTCATTAAACTTCTACTAAGCATGTTTTAGCTTCAAACTAGGCGTAGTTTAAAAGTTGTTAAGTCACAATAAGGCAGTGTTGTAATGACTCGAGTCCGACTCGAGTCCCCTGTACAAAGGACTCGGACTCGACTTCTCAATGAGAATTATGGACTCGGACTCGAGTCATCCACCTGGGCTCGGACACAAGTCCAAGTGGGTTAAAAGGCAAAATCCGTTCTGATTTTTACTTTTCCGTGAACGGATTTTCGGTAATCCAATCAATATGTTAATATCTTTCGCGCCTTGAGTTCAAAAACAAATGCGAATTAGATGGTTGGATACAAAGCCCGTATAACCATAACTAACGCATGGATTGGATATTACTGTTGCCGACTACTAGAAACTGCGATGTCCAATGTGACTCCATGGTGATTTTGCAGTTTTGATTTGGTCTCAGGCATCAGTTGCCAGTTGTTTTATGAATAATCTTAGTTTACGAATTAAAAAGTTTATCTTAGTTTATGAATTAAAAATTTCGAAGTGACTTGCAGTGTTGTAATGACTCGAGTTTGGTGGACTCGGACTCGACTCGAGAATTTTCAAATGGACTCGGACTCGAATCGAGTTACAGTCCCAAATGACTCGAACTCGACTCGAGTCCTTCAATGGGTGGACTCGTTCCAACACTGCAATAAGGTCAAAATATTGCGTTGGGTCAAAACAAGGTCAAAATCTGCTTTTTAAGTCAAGATGCAAAATCTGCGTTGTTTATATTGTTTAATATGCATTGTTTAGTAAATAGATGAAACAAATTACGTCGTATTCTATTTGAATAAGTTTCAGGTCATTGTCTTGTGGGAACTTAATTGTGTTATTTTTGTAGTCAGGAGATAATTGCAGACAAATTACTAGATAGATTATAAATTGATTCTATTTGAATAAGTGGTGTATCAAGGTTTTGAAGGTTTGAGACTAAGCGGTGTTGTGACCAGACACTGAATATGAAAACAGTTGCTGAATATGTGGTCAATCCAATCCTGTGGTACATACAACAACGGATAAAACAGCTGAATATTGATACACTGTGCAAATTGGTTATACAGTATTACCAGCCTGAAGAGATCGAAGTGGCGAAAAATCTTCTTCACAATAATTTTCCAGAGCAAGCTAGACCCAAGCACTTGCGCAAAAAAGTGAGACAAGGTGAGAATAAGTTAGGTAACACCATAAAAGATATGGTGGCTGTCTTTCATGAATTTTCAGTAACTAACAATTTCAAACCACCCTTGATCGTAACTGCCCCAAGTAACTTTCCTTCTCTGGACTTAGGAAATATAGATGGTGCTGCAATGTCCATGGACATCTGCAACATAAAGCAGGAACTCGCTCACTTAAAACATGAAAGAGAGTCTGAAAAATCATCTTTGGTGATAATCCAGGAAACTCTAAAAGACCTGAAAGACTTTGTCAGTTTCCAGCAAGAACACAGCTCACCTTGTTCTATGTCTGTTGAGTCACAGCAAAATCATATGACTAATAATCCTTTGTTAGACTCAGGTGTTTCTACCAGTTCCAGTTATGCTGCTGTAGTTTCTCAGGGACAATGTGCCTCTGTTGCGTTTAATTCCGCCCATCAAGATAAATTTCAAAGCACTGGTAGCGGTACTTCTGGTGTTTCTGGTATCAATAAAGATCAAGAGTGGAAAACTACTAAGCGGCAAAAGCCAAAGCCTAAAATTGGAAAAAATTCAGCTGCATCTCTGAAAGCAGTAAAGAATTTTAATAAACCAGCTGAAGTGTTTGCTACTCGGTTTCATCCACAAACAAGTGAAGATGAAATCACTTCTTTTGTGGCTTCTCAATTTTCTGGTGCGAAAGACATCAAATACAAAAAGCTAAGGACAAAATTTGACTCTTACTCTTCATTTAGAATTTCAATATCTGGTATCTCATTCTAGGATTCCCTTGATGTAGAAAATTGGCCAGAAGGCATATTTGTGAAAAGATATTATTTTGTCCCTGGTAATACTGGTCCTAGTGGTAATTCTAGTGGTAATTCCACTGATGTTGGCACTTTTGCTGAAAATCCTTCTCAAGAACATTCTCCTTGAACGAAATAAATGTTGTGTCTTACAACTGTAGAGGATTAGTTTCCTCCCTGCGAGATGTACAAGATCTTTGTAAAAAGTTCCACATTATTGCTCTGCAAGAAACATGGCTTCCTAAACAAAGCTTATCTTATTTGTCCTCTATCTGCTCCTCCCACCATGCTTTCGGTATATCATCTGTTGACTTTGAATCTGGTTTAATTGCTGGTAGACCATTTGGTGGCACAGCAATTTTGTGAGATATCCCTCAAAATCTTCCGCTGATAACGAATTTTTGTTGAAGCAGTTGCAGTGCGGTGCATTATTTGATGATTTTTCTACGTTACAATGCTCTGTTGATGTGATAGGTCCATTGCTATGTAAATTAAAATTGAATTGTGCTGCTGGCAATGACGAAATAACTGCTGAACATCTTTGTTATTGTGATGATAGTATTAAGTTTTACTTAAGTATCTTATTTAATTTGTGTTTGCGTCATGGTTTTATTCCGCATGCTTGTATTGACACTGTGTTGGTGCCAATAGTCAAGAACAAAAATAAAAATGTCCAGGATATTAACAACTATAGACCAATTGCCCTAGCTACGGTTATCTCTAAATTGTTTGAGCGTTTTATCTTGTATCACATTTCGTCCTTTATGCAAACTGGTTCAAATCAGTTTGGTTTTAAACCCAAACATAGTACGGATATGAGTGTTTTTTGTTTAAGCAAACTGTCTCATCGTATGTGAATCAAAATACGCGAGTATTTTCTGCTTTTTTAGATGCTACCAAAGCTTTTGACAAAATTAATCACCAAATTTTATTAAAAAAACTAGTACTGCGAGGTGTGCCTATTTATTTTGTTCGGTTGTTAAGGTACTGGTATAAATCACAAAGCATGCAAGTGTCTTGGGGTGGTCAAATGTCGTCTTCTTTTTCTGTCTCTAATGGTGTTCGACAAGGAGGTGTCCTTAGTCCATTCCTGTTTTCAGTGTATATTGATGACCTATCTAGGCTGCTAAATAATGTCAGAGCTGGTTGCTATGTGGGCAATTCCTGCATAAATCACATTTTTTTGCCGATGACATTTGTTTGTTGAGTCCTAGTTTGGCAGGACTACAGGATCTAATCGATGTTTGCAGTGCATATGCTAAAGTTAATGATATTGTTTTTAATTGCAACAAGTCTTATGCTATGCTGTGTGCTCCGAGGTATTTTAGTTTATCCTGCATGCCTGTTCTTAGGCTTGGTAGTGATGCTACCATCAGTTTTGTAAATTCAGTAAGGTATTTAGGGGTACAACTTAACAGCAATTTGTTTGATGACGACGACATTCTTAGACAAGTAAGATTTCTCTATGGTACTGGCAACAAATTGAAATATCGCTTTTCAAAATGATCTTCCGTTGTTAAAAATACTTTGTTCCGTTCGTATTGTACAAGTTTTTATGCGAGTAACTTATGGTGTAATTATCGTTCTGATACTTTCAGAAAGTTGCGTGTTGCTTATAATGACTCGTATAGAATTTTGCATAATTTACCTCGTTACGTCAGTGCTCGGGAGTGCCAAGTTTCTGCCCATGTAACTACTTTTTCTGCTTTAATCAGAAAATCCTTGTTTTCATATGTTTCTCGGTGCTTTCATTCTGAGCATAAGTTAATACCTGCGTTGATGACTTCTGATGTGTTTTTCCGCTCTGGTTATTATAGTCATTATCTCGATATGGTCTATATAGCAAATGACTAAATGTTACGGTATCTGTTTTGTGAATGTAAATTTTTCTGCTTTCTTTTTGATATGATTTCGTTACTATGGACCTTGTGGTCTGAAATAAATAAAATAAATTATATAATCATTGGTTGCCAGCTTGTGGGAAGCAAACTGGTTGTCCCTTTTTCAACATAAGCGCATTAAAACACCATTCGAGTATAAAAGTAGTAAACTGTGTTTATGACGAGACAATCGTTTTTGAATAATTCCAGAATTTCATTGCTATATCGCAGTAGCCGGAGATCGAGTTTTGAGGATTAGCTTAATTCTGACAGTGAAGAAAAGCGTGGTTACCAGATTAGACTATCTTGGGTACAAATTCGTGAAATTTGGATCTTTGTAACTTGTTTGGACCGAAAAAAGTTATTTTGTACCTTTGGATTAATTTGATTGAAACGATTTTAGTGCTATTTTGTTCGTTGTCTATGTTGGTTTTGTTGCACTTCGTTCATAAAAAACTATTTAGCATTATTTTTACTAGCTTAAACATGTTGTTGCTTATTTTGTGATAAAATTTTTATGTCAAAAACAACTTCAAAATTTTTAAATTTTTTAGGTCAAAATCTGGTTGCCCTAGTAATCACGAATCAAAATCTATTTGAATCTAAAAAGAGCAGCAGAATCAAAACAATTAAATACCACGCGACGACGAATACTTTTTCTCTTTTGTTTGCCATGACGCTCACAAACAGAGAGAAAATATCTGGTACTCAGTAATCATTGAGGATTCGACTCACTAACGATTCCCATTTTCAAGCACGTGGCGAACGAATATTTTTTCTCTTTTGTCTGGCTTGATGCTCACAAGCAGAGAGAAAAATAATCATGAAGGATTCGACTCACTAACAATTCCCAATATCAAGCACGCGGCAAACGAATATTTTTTCTCTTTTGTCTGGCTTGATGCTCACAAAAAGAGAGAAAATTTCTGGTACTTAATAATCATCGTAGGAGTCGAATCCTATAATGATTACCAAGTATTCGAATTCTGTAATGATTATCAAGTACAGGTACCAGCAGGAGCGGATCCAGAAAGTTTTGGTGGGGGGATGTGATTTTAAATTAGGTTGAATGTTAACTAAATACAAAGATGTTTAGACCCGGAAACGGGCGTAAATAAGCCCTTTCAAAATGCTTAATGTCAGGGGCGTATTTAGAATTTTTTTCAGGAAGAGGGCACCAAATTTCGTCACTTTTTCAAGCTCAGTTTTTTCCCGGCAGTTAATTTCAACCAACTAAAGTAACAAAAACGACTTTAGGGGGTCCGGGGGCATGCTCCCCCGGAAAATTTTTGAAAATTTCCATACTGTAATGGTCATTTTAGCGCTTTTCGAACAATTTTCAGGCACAGTTTGTTCATGTTTTTGGCCCCCAACTTCGAGACCTTCATCAAATATGATGCATTTTGTAAGCACAGTTTCGATTATGCATACTTAAGACGACTAAGGTTTATTGTTATGAACAGGGGTGCAAATTTATTTAGAGCATTGGGGGAGATGATTTAGCAAAATCGACACGTTTGCAGATGCCCAATTTTTTGCCCAAAACGAAGTGAAGACCAAAAAAAAGGTCATCACGTTCGCTGATGCCCAGTTTTGGGACATGAAAATATTGGGGGGGATGCTGCCGGATTATTGGGTGGGATGCATCCCTCCATGGATTTGCACCCACGGTTATCAAGAGGTTCGAAATTATAGAAAAACTTTATTTATCCAAAGCGTTGTTGAAAATGGCTGGTGGGGGGGATGCATCCCCCACATCTCCCCCCCTGGATCCGCCCCTGGGTACCAGGTATTTCCTCTCTGCTTGTGAGCGTCAAGGCAGATAAAAGAGAAAAAATATCAAGCTGGCGCCAAACGAATCTTTTTTCTCTTTTGTTTGCTACGTAAGCGTGAAGGAATTTAATATTGACTTGTCAGTCAGAAGCATTTTGAAATAAAAGTAGGAGGCGTTTTCTCGTTTGGCTTAAGTCAATTCGCTTGCGCTTCTGAGTTAACATTTTGGATAAGACATCGATTTGAAACGAAATTTTGACTTCGAAAGTGCTGTAGGCTTCTGTGCTGTAGTTATGCAATACAGTACAAAAACTAAATGTGACATACTGTTGTACATTGACTCGTCACAAGGCTCATTTTACTATTCATTCATAAATCTCACGTGGCATAGTATCGAGATTAAGGGATGGCATAGTAACTTTATTTTTCATTAAATTTCGTTGGGACGATCAAAAGCGGCATAGTATCGAGAGTGGCATAGAAGCGGAGTAGCATAGTATCGAGATTTGACTGTAGCGCAGACATTTCTATTGCCTTGATCGCAATAAGTCAATGCCGAAATGATAACATCATAGATTCAACCACGCTATTTATAGTTCCGCTGCTTTCTGGGTGAAATGAAAAGCAAGAAAAAATGCGACATAAACCGGTTCAAACCAGTATTTTTCGGCTGGTTTTCATTTCGAGTATCTTGTATTGCAGATGGCAAACGAATACAATTTGGCATCAGTATTTTGACAAAACAAATCTGTTACTATCCGTTACTTGTTAACCGTTACTATGATTACTATTCGCCCATCTCTGATTACATCACAGCATTTGCTGCATTTTTGTGGACATATGTAGGCCTAACAATGCTTGTTTGTGTGCTGTGCTATGGCCTAACGGTACTTCTCTCGCGTTATGCATTTTTGTAGGCATGCCTCTACGTGACAAAACGCGTTTTTTTGTTTGCTGAGTGGGCTCACTATACGAGTGCTGCTATTATGCTATCCTTACAAGCCCTCTAAAATTGGACATGTGGATAGTATCATAGTAGGCCTAACTCTGTAACTACCGGTATAATTTACCCTGCCCCGGTATTAATCTAGGCTTACACCAGTGCAGTGTACAGGTCTAGTCCTGAATCTTCAGTCTTCACTCCAGTGTTAAAATGCAGGACAAACTTGCACATTATTTTTTCTCATTGACTGGTTGGCTAGTCTACTACAGTCAAAAAGTATCCTTATTCTACCGTTCCGGCATATTGAAATCAGTGTAGTTTTGCATGCTATTGCATCCTGAGACAGGTGAGAAGGAACTGGTATTCTGATTATAGGTCTAGACCAAGAGTTAAACTGTGAAGTTAGTCTGTGGTGAACCAAATCTCATTTCACTCCTGTATCCTGGATTTGTTGTTCAATGCTGTTTTGTAGAAACTGGAATGATCTGTTTAAAAGGTATGGGCAGATGAATACTGGTAGCCTACAGTAGGTACTACGGTACCAGTATTTTACCCTGTCCACATGTCCAATTATCTTGGTTTTAGTTTCTGCATCATACCAGTAATCAATTTCTTGATGTCATAATCACTTTCTGACTTTTATTAACTATGGCATCAAAACATTGATTAGCATATGATGTGGAAACTGGAACCGAAAACCGCAGGCCTAAAGCCCACTAAAATTGGACATGTGGACAGGGTAAAAACGGGGATGACATTGCTCTCAAATTATATGCTGAGTACCGGTATATAACTAGACTAGGTTATGTATTAGTAGTAGCCGGTACTGCTGGTAAAAATGACATTAATCTCACAGTCACCATGTACTGGAGGGGTCTCATCTAGAGTCAGCTGTCCGCGTCTTCAGTTGCATTTCAGTTACATTACGCGTCCGCGTCTTCAGTTATTCTAGATGCAGGCGGCTTACCCTAGATGAGACTCGTACTGGAGGTAGCGTTGTGGTCTACTGTTGTTGTGTATGGAGTAGTTCTGAGTTAAAGTTAAGCATACCGGTATAAATATGTATTTGATGACCAGTTGACCACTACTGTAGTCTATCGGACTAGGCTAGTGCAATTATACCACTGTTAAGGGCTTGGCTTAGCCTTAAGCTTGGGCTCTTGCTTCATTTGCTCACACTTTTCTAGTCTATGAGCATTGTAGAGCTTAAGCAGCTGCATATTTTTCTTAATTTTTTTCACTTTGTAATTTGATTTGAATGATGCAGTATTTGTGATGCACTCTATACCTGATGTACAGTGTATACATCATGCGTTATTGTACCAGTATCTGTTGCTTAAATGAACTGGTAATTGTTTCTTGCCAATAATCTTACAGTCACAGAGTCACCTATGTACTGTTACAATACCAAGAGCCTGGTTTGCTTCAGTACCGGTATGCATTTGTTTTATCATGTTCAATGTTGCAGTGGTACTGTAGCATACAAATATGAAAAATACACCACCTGTAGTGTAGCTTACCCTATGCCAGTATTCTCATATTCGGTGTTTGTTCTACCTGAACCGGTATGTTTAGCTGTTTACTGCATGCTGTCCATGGTGGTGTTACCAATGTGTTTAACTGTTACACACTGTTATTGTTAGCAGTTTGCTTTTTGATGTTCATTAGCCTACTAAATTGATTAATGACATGTGCTTATACTTGGGTTTCAATTTAAAATACATTTATATGTTGCCGAATTTTTACTTATTTTATGTCACCTGCAGGCATCAGCTATAAGAATGTATTTTAAATTCATATTTGTTCAATTGTCATCTAGTTTTCTTGTCCATGTTTGATAATTATAATTCTCGTCTGATATTCCTTACACCAGTGGAGTTATCAGTTTTTGAACTACCAATATATATAAATAGTTGTTTTTAATCTGAAATATATGGTATTTGATTGTTAATTTGAGACTGAGACCTACACCAGTATAAACCAAAATATTAGGCATGTGTTACTCAATGAAAGGGTAGCTAGTACCTCAAAGATAATTCTGAAAGTCTACCTGCTCCACTCTACTCATGATAATCAGCATATATCATACTTTGTAATTCCATCTTTAGGAAACTAAGCTCCAAAAAAACAGCACTACCATACTGTAAATTAATTCAGGCTGTTCACTCTCATTTTTATTTTCATTTTTTCATGCTCTGTCATTTTTCTAGTCAGTTTTCTTTTTTTTATTGATTTTGCTTGGAAAATTGGACATCTGAGGACGTGATGACCTTTTTTTTTTAGCTTTTCACGTGATATTGCGTGGAAAATTGGACATCCGTGGACGTGATGACCTTTATCTTTTTTTTTTTTTTTTTTTTTTTTGGTCTTCACTTGATTTTGCGGAAAATTGGACTTAATATGTCAATTTTTTTCATTGTTTTTAGTAAACTTGTCATTTTTTTTTCAGCAAATTGTCATTTATTTTCATTTTTTTGTCGATAGTTGTTGGCTGGACAGTCTGTTAATTTCTTGCTTGCATTTTTCTTATTTAAGTGTACAATATTTCATTCCAATTGCACTGATAATAAATGGGAAGTATTATGAGCACTGTTCCTTCTAAGGCAGAAGTGTGTGGAGTCTAAAAATTTCAATCCAAATCCGAAGCGTTAAAATCCAACTCGGAATCCTAAAAAATTCAGGAAACAGAATCCGACTCCGAATCCAAATCCTATATTGGCATTATATACAAATTACATATATACCCAATAGGCCACTAGTAGCTTATTAAAATCATTGGTTATTATTCAAAATTGAATCCGGATCCTGATCCAGAAAAAGCAAAAAATCACAATCACGATCCGAATCCGAAGCAACAGCTGGATTATTCAGTTTTTAAAATCCGGATCCGGCTTCGTTGTACACCTCTGTTCTAAGGTGCAAAATATGAGAAAAATGAGAAATTCTGTGCAAAAAGTTTCATTTTTCTTTAAGTTTGCCAACTGGAATGGTGATTTTTGACCAAATTTAAATCAAGGTGTTCAATATTTTGGAGCAAAACAGAAGTTTTATACTTTGGAAACTCAGCTTCGAGGCAATAATTGGATCTAACTTCAACCCTTAAAATCCTTGGGCAAATTTTTTATTATCGATAAAATTTATGTTAGGGCAAATTTCCACTTGCCAAAATCTTAGAGGGAACAGTAGTTATGAGCATACTAAATGACCTACCTTACTTAACAAGTTGGGACCGGTATTGTACAAAAACATCTAGTGATGAAGTACATTGAAATACGAAATAGTCAGACAGCTTTTTCAAGTCATTTCTCCACTTATTCACATTTGGAAACAATTCAAAACGCTTAGTGTGTGAGATTCTATTCCGTTGTTGGTGCTTTGCAAAAACTGGAGTATATATTGCTACACTGACTAAGCAATATTCTTTAGTATCATTAGCATATTGTTATTTCAATTTTAGCATGTTCTATTTTGCGATTTGGGTGGAATGGTATTGTTTAATGTTTTTGAAGGTTTTTATCATTTTAGGGTTGTGGAAAGCCTAGGACACAGAAGTCAATATTAGGCCAATAACAGGGGTTTCATATGCCCTTCGAATTGGGGAATAAGAAACCCCTGCTATTGGCCATCTTTAAGTTCTGTAACACCAACCAGCGGTGTAAATTCAATATTTATGACTTTGTTGTGATATTGGTATTTACATTTGGTACCAGTACCGGTACTTGAAATGGCTTAATAATAATACTGCTTCTTCAGAAGATTCAAACGTACAGAAGTTTAATTTGTTGTTTCTTAATCAATTGTGTGGTATGAGAGTTGGTGGCATTACTTTAATTATGTCTTGAACAATCCTTGGTGCATGATGATGTTTCAGTCGATTATTTGTGGATGCAATAGTGGTGTGAATTCAATGTCCATTGTCAAAAAAGTGATTTCTTCAAAGTTTCTGTTACGGGTGGAGTTTTCTCAGTTTCTGTGCAGTTGCAATCAAGAATTTTCCGCAAAACTTTCCTCATTTTACAAGAAATCCATTTTTCACGATAATGCTAGCTTATCGATTGGATCCAATAATAAACATTTTCTTATCAAACCCGTGACTTTAAGATTGGTTTCTAATCAAGAATCAAAATGGGAAAATTTGTTGCTTAGTGAAAAGAAGAACAATATAAAAGATATTCCTGTAAAGGTAAGAAAACTCTATTCGGTTTTTACTAGTTTGAAATTTACGTGTAGGCGCTCTTCAGTAAAAGAGCAGTTTCTGTCTTGATTAAACTTTATTTACTGTGTTTCTTTTTTAATTAAACTTTATTTACTGTGTTTCTTTGTTAAAGCGTGACTGTTGAGTAAGCTTCCTAGATCTTGATGATGGTCAACACAGTAGTGCATTGATTCGTGTTTTTATTTTTGCAGAGGGAAAATATTTTTACTATTCCTAACTTAATATCGTGTTCGAGGATTGCAGTTACTCCTTTCATTGGATATATGGTTGTTAATCACAATTTCACTGCTGCTTTGCTTGTATCGATTGTAGCAGCTATCAGTGATTTTGTAAGTTGATAAATGTTGTATTTACGAGATCATAGTGATACACCCTTTACATATCCTAATGATCGATTGTCATATACTTGAGGCCCAGCATAAATACTCCAGTTGTTTGCCTCAAGAATGCTACATCTTTTGCCTTCAAGTAGTTGTCTTGTCGGTTGCATACCTCTTGAGTAACTATTACTTTGCATTGGTGACCCCGATTCCAGTCACTTGTCGGTAATTTTACTCAAGATTTGTTCTGAACGCAAGACCATATCCGTGATATTCAAAATTGGAGGTCTGCGTAGTGCAAGCTTGGTTACATGTTAAAAGAGCCTGGACACATGGATAATGTTTAACGATTACAGAGTTAATGTTTAACCATAAAATCTAAATGTCTGGTCAAAGATATTTTCGCAGTTCCCAAATTTGAATGCCTTTAGTTGTCGAACGAATTGCAATTCATATCGCTTTAAATTAAAAGTCTACCAGTTCTGTTGTTTTGGAAGTACAGTATTTATGCAAATATGCATATTCGACTGTAGCTTACAAAAGCATGGACATTTATTCACGACGTACCAATGATGGGTCAACTAAGTTTGTGTTTTAGGCTGATGGTTACATCGCCAGAAGATGGCCATCTCAGCAATCTGCTGTTGGCACTGCTTTAGATCCTCTTGCAGACAAAATATTCGTATCTGTTCTTGCTTTTTCTTTGACGTATGTCAATATTATTCCAGGTATAACTGTCTTAATTTATATAATTAATAAAATGATAGTATGTATGGCTTGTACTGCCGATACACTCATTTCCTTTTTTTTACCTTAAGAAACGTGTTCTTGACTGCAAATGTGATTACGGTTAGTTAGAGGTCAAACCAGCCTTACCAACTCATCTTATTCTCAAGTCAAGTCAGTTTTTATTTTGTCGCGGTAAATAACGCAGAAAAAACATAAGAAAGTAATAGCACGAAATCGTAATTCTGGTAAGCATTTGGTGAGGCTTTGAAATTTAACTACTGACATTGCCCAATGGACCTGTGCCTAAAACTATGCAGCTGTTGACAGACCTAATTACATCATCTGTAACAACTTGTCTGTCTTTTTTTTTTATTATTACAGTCGAATCCGATTAATTGCATAATTAATTTGACAAACATTTTTATGCGATTAAGCGGATTATGCGTTTATGCGGAAGTACAAAGTACAAGTGACCCGTAACGAGCGTCACGCTAAAAAGCGTTATTTTATTCTGAATCGACTATTCAATCTTTGAATAAAATTAATCACATCACACGCTGCCTCACTTTTGATCTCTAATCGGTGGCGATTTTGATTTTTATGAGGTTAACAATCGGCGAGTTCGTTTACGCATTGAAGCAGTGTGTTTTTGCGTAGAAAGTCGTGCTCTTACCGTTTAAGTTTGTTGCATAATCCACGGATTATGTAATTATCCGGCATGCAACTAACCGGATTCAACTGTATTAAAGAAATGCTCAGGCAGTGTCGATTAAAGTTCAAATTTCAGCGATTTGTTTGAAATTTTCTTTTCGTTTTTGTCTCACTTGGTATCAGTGCAAGTTTATGTATGGGTTTATTTTTGATTTCAGTGGCGCTTGCAGCTTTATTCGTTGGCCGCGATGTTCTGCTTATTGGTGCTGTTTTTTATTTGCGATACAAAACCTGTCCCCCTCCTGTAACTTTGAAGCGTTATTTTGATCCGTCCTTAGTAAATGCTAAATTATCTCCGACTAAAATAAGCAAGGTATGTTATTGAGTGGAGTATTTTGTAGATCTATGCGTCAATTTGAGATACAAAATGATGATTGCAAATTACTAAGTCTTTTTTTTTGAGACGTGAACCTTTTAAATGCGAATTTTTCTTTGTGGCAGAACTTTACAAATTAGCACGCAGTCGTTCTTCTCATTTTGGTTGAAATTATCTAGAATTGAGGGGCACAAAGTAGTCGTATATAAAATAAAGAAACTTTTGATGTGCACTATGTATTGCAGATCTGAATAATTACAAAAAAATTCTTCTTCCCAGTCGATAGGCATATGGATTAAACCATAAAATGCTTTTGAAAGTGTGCTAACTTGCCATTAACAAAAAAAGACCCACAAAAATTTAGTTTTTTCAAATTTTTTACAATATGTATCTTGCCCCTCTGGCTCTGTGTCTGAATGTGTGTTTTTTCAGCTACCATTGCAGTAACTCTAATTCTTAGCTCTTTGCGTGTTATCCGGCGCAGAATATAAACTGGCTTTGTATGTCTTTCAGGTGAACACCGCACTGCAA
The DNA here is from genome assembly GCA_964006365.1 of Trididemnum miniatum. NCBI lineage: Eukaryota > Metazoa > Chordata > Ascidiacea > Aplousobranchia > Didemnidae > Trididemnum > Trididemnum miniatum. Next base: position 14,796,650 of record OZ023239.1, read on the forward strand.
ATCGCTGTGATATGGGCATCCGTAGCTTCTCCTGTCTTCGGTTTTACGGATCACGTTCTGTTAAAAAGTTTATGGTATTTATCTGGAGTAACCACAATTTGGTCTGGATTAAGCTACATTCAGAGAAAAGATACCATTCGCATATTGAAAGATGGCTGAGCCAAGTGAGCCATTATTGAAGTAGCTGTCATTGATTTTTGACGTCGGTGTTTCCTGTCTTCAATAAGTCTGTGCTGTTGACAGTTCTTTCCGTAATTTTACGTCCAACGCTGTTTGGTGCTTAAAATTTGAATGTGCGTGGAAATGATATTGTTGTGTTTATAATTAATGCATTAATCGAGTATTATAGTAAATCACTAAAGATCGAGCATTGCTTCATAAAGTTGTTTCTTCGCACCTATTCCAACGTTTTATTTTTATTAGATTACTGCACTCTTATGTGATTGAGTATTTACGCAGTGAATATACTGTTGGTGTTGGGGAAAATCATCAAGGCAAATGAAAGTAATAAGACTTATATAGTACCCGCTTGATATGCTAATTCGCTTCATGAGTTTGCGGTGTTTGCCTTCTCGATTAGAAAACATTCACGCAGTGACCACTCATCAACTTGGTATTGTTGATTGTTGCAGCTTCTCGGCCTACTTAATAGAGGTTCAATACCGGTCGTCCAAGCGAAGCAAGTAACTTCACTTGTCACGGCCCCACTAAATTACAGTAATTGTCTAACTATGTTTTGCAATTAAATTTAGTTTGTTTTTTTTTGCACAAACTTCTCTTCAAAAAAAAAAACAAATGGTTGACGATCGTTTCTTATATGCAGTAAATTTCAAAAGATAGTAGCCTATTTCGTTATTCATAGCTGTTATGCAGTTAGCAAGCAAAGCAGTAACTTCATTTGTCACGGCTCCACTATACAGTCTATACCACAGTAATTGTCTTACTGTGTATTTACAGTTAAATTAAGTTTGTTTCTTTTGCACGAACTTCTCTTCAAAAATAAACAAATGGCTGACGATCGTTTCTTATATGCAGTAAATTTCAAGATACTAGCCTAACCTATTTCGTTACTCATTGCTGTTACACAGTTAATTGCAGTTGGCACCTAATCTATGATGGCACGCTACGGGGCGAGGTTTCATTTCCATTTCGCCAAAGTTTGTTTTTTTCATATGCTCGCAGAGAGATGAGAAGCGCATGGAAAAAACTTTTAAGTTTCTAACATCAAACAATAGAAGCCCAATTAAAGAACGCAAATGCGTACACCTGAAACTTAGTAATAGTCTAGTCAAGGCCTACTGCAAAATCGAAGCGGGGCAGCCGCTACTTGAAGTATAATAATAGACCTACCGCCGCCGTTGCTATTTGACGTAGCCTACGGTACAAAGCAGCGACGCTACTGCGTGCAGAAGTGGTGGACGCTGTCGCTACGTAAAAAAGGAGCTCGTGGTTTTTCTTATTACAATGGCGAATGACTTGGCAATTGAGTCACTGATGTTATAATATAAAAAAAAGACTGGAAAAACGTTACAAGCTATGAAGATGGACAAGATTCAACCTTTGAAGATGACAGGTTCTCAGACTGCTTGTCGGTTAAATCTCCTGTTCATGTCTGTTGAAACAGATAGGTATAGGCTTGCACGAAAAGTTAGATGTGGCTCAGCTTTTTTATTTTTATTTAGTTGCATATTTATCCTCCTGTCACGAGAAAGCGATCAATGCGCTATACGAGCTCGCTTAGGAGTTGCCGGCCATCTGTCTACCACACCAAGATGGGGGAATCCCGCTAAGTGCCTTTCCCAACGGCACAACAAGTAATTTTGCCGGCTTGTTCTCCACACTGTCCCTTTAATGCTGAGCGTCAAGCAGGGAAGCTGTGAATAGCAATTTTAAAGTCATTGGTTTGACCCGACTCGGAATCAAACCCGAGTCTACAGCGCAAGAGACAGACGCTCCATACCACTCGGCCATCTGAGCTGTTATTGATGTAGCTTGTTAATGTAATTGCCTCTACGGTTCATCGTCGAATGGAATTACATATTAATAATAGTCATTCTGTGCATTTTTTTTCTTTTGATTTCGTATCTATTTCGTAATATTTTCCTGTGACTCGGGGCCGGCGCCAAGGAAGGACCAGAGGGTCTGCCCCCCCCCCCCCCCCCCCCAGTTAACAAGTTTATTCTTTTGAAGACAGCGGCTTTTGTGCTTAATTTCAAACTTGGCCCCCAAGTCGACTGCTCTGCTGTCGGCTCAGCTCTAACATTTAGTGGCGTAACTTCACGCGAGTTGATCGGAAGTTTTCACTATTTTGTGCCAAAAATAAGAATTTTTCGATTTACTCATAATTTGCTGTTTGGGGGTATTATAGGCCTACTACATGCCGCCCGCATAAATTATGAATGAAGCCCTTGCGCTGAAAAGTTTTGCAAATCCCTGGCCAATCAGGACGAGTACAAATGCACATTAGTCCATTACGCCTTACGCGTACTAAGAAGCGTAGACCTAATAGGAGTGTCTTTTATTTCCGCACCGTCAACACAATAAAAGAATACCATAAGAGTAAGGGAATGTAACGCGGTACAGGAAAAGGGAAGAAGCAACAAAACGATTAACGTTATGGCATGCAGGTAGAAGAGGAGTTAACGAAATACATTAGTGAGCATGGTAGCAACACCCAGGTCGAAAGCAGAAATTTCGAAAAAAATAAAAGAATGAAGTACAGGCGATAACAAACGACGGTCAGACAAAAAAGACAGCAGAAGCATCGCAGCTACCAACACCGCTATGTTACAGTACAGAGGTAGGAAACATAACAATGGGTGGTCTGTAGGGTTGTTCAAAATTTGGAAAAATTTTAAAATCCTATGTTTCCGCATTTTTTCTCATTACATGGATCCAAAACACAAGTTCTGTGAAAAATTTTTTTCAAAAATCGAATTATTCCATCCTGCGCAAAGCGTTTAAAGTTTGTACGAAAATTAGCGGTAATTCGGGGAATCTCCGTATGCAAATATAGCGTTTATCTTAATTTTTCCGTATATTTGTGCATAAAATCGCAAATAAACGAGGCAAGTCGATAACTCAACAGTCTAGAAACATTTTTGCAAAAGAAATTGATGACGTCATGATAAAATAAAAGAAATTGTGTTTTTTTCCAAAAAATTAGTGATACGAAGCAAAAATCGTAACAGGCTCGGCAATCTTAGCGCCAATATGCACAACTGCATTTGCAATAAATGTATAACTACCTTGACTTGCAGTGACGTCATCAACTTTTATTTTTTGTCAAAATTGTTAATCAATTTACGTGGAATAGCAATTACAGTAATACATTTGGTGTATTTAAAGAAAATGAAACAATTTGAAGCGACGCCATTATCCGTTGCTGGTTACCCGAATTGACGTAAATGCGTGTCTGGCAATAGCGAGAAACAGCAACAAAAGAACTGTTTGGCTGAAATATTTTAATGATTTTAACGTTATTATGAAATCCTTGATTCATTTGAAATCACTGAAATCGACAAAGTGGTTGTTATGGCTAATTGCATGTTGTAAACAGTGCGAAATATCTAGGCCTACTTCTTAAGGTTACAGTTAGTTTCTCGGCTTAATTGCGCTTTAAACAATTACTTTTGCGTAAGTTATACATACATCCAAACTGGAATAGATGTTTTTCAAACTTTTTCTATCATTACACTAGGGCGCCAAGGACTTAAAATGGTGAATATTCCCGCCTTTGAGAAGATGCCTTACAATAGATTACATCATTGTGACCCAAACAGAACATCTTTTTGGAGCTCAAAAACATGGTTATAACGTATAAGGTCACCGTTTTAATTTCGATGTAACTGCTTCCTTTCAGCTGCATTTCTGAATCTGTTCCTGCATTGTATCAACAGAATTTTCTAGGATTGTAAGCTTTTTGCTGTGGTCTTGCCATAGATAATATGTTCCGCAAATCGGAAATTAAAGGCCGAAGCGCTCTAAAAAGGCAAGAACATTTTGCCGAACTGTAGACTTCTAAATTGAGCGATTTTGGTGAGATATTACAATATATTTGGTAGATAGTGGGGGGGTATAGCGCTGGTAGTAACGAGGCGGAGACAGCAATGGCCAATATACACATCGAGCATCACACTGTATATATCTTATCGCGTTCATTATTGAGTTGACAGTGTAAAAACAGAAGACACTATTTCTGCACTGTCAACTCAATAATGAACGCGATAAGATATAGTGTGATGCTCGATGTGTGTATTGGCAATCGCTGTCTCTGCCTCGTTACTACCAGCGCTATACCCCCCCACTATCTACCAAATATACTGAAATATCTCACCAAAATCGCTCAATTTAGAAGTCTACAGTTCGGCAAAATGTTCTTGCCTTTTTAGAGCGCTTCGGCCTTTAATTTCCGATTTGCGGAACATATTATCTATGGCAAGATCACAGCAAAAAGCTTACAATCCTAAAAAATTCTGTTGATACAATGCAGGAACAGATTCAGAAATGCAGCTGAAAGGAAGCAGTTACATCGAAATTAATACGGTGACCTTATACGTTATAACCATGTTTTTGAGCTCCAAAAAGATGTTCTGTTTGGGTCACAATGATGTAATCTATTGTAAGGCATCTTCTCAAAGGCGGGAATATTCACCATTTTAAGCCCTTGGCGCCCTGGTGTAGTGATAGAAAAAGTTTGAAAAACATCTATTCCAGTTTGGATGTATGTATAACTTACGCAAAAGTAATTGCTTAAAATATTCTATTTGAATAAGTAGATTAATACATTTGAATAAGGAAATAAGCTACCCTTAACTTAAGTGTTATTTTTATTTCTGCTGCTGGTTTTTCTCAAATGAAAATGAAGAAATTGGTGGTGAATTTCTTGCTGTGGTTTGTGGTCAATCAAATGGACAAGTTGACCACTGAAACTATTGCTAAGTCTATTGTGAGCTTCTACAATGAGAAAGAAGTTGAGGAAGCAAAAGATTGTTTGTTTACTCATTTTTCTTCATCTGAAAGAAAAAAGATCAGAAAAGGTTCAAATAAGGTCAACCTAAATGTTAAAGATATTATTGCTGTTTTGCATGAGTTGGGAAATAAGGACATTGATGATGAATCTGTTCGTTTATTTGTCACTTTTAATTTTCATTTTCCAAATATTAATCTGGAGCAATTTGGATGCTGTCAATATGCAGAACCAAATTGGTTCTTTACAGAAAGAAGTCTGTACTCTGCAACAGGATAAAATTACACAGACAAAATCCTTGGATGATGTCAAATTATCTATTGATATATTAACAGAGGCTATGCTGAAAATACAAAGTAACCTGCCAGCAGCTATTACTCCTACACATGATGAAAGAATTGAATAGATGCCTCTAGCATCCAGTTCAAAGGCTGCTTCCTCATTACCTGTGCATCAGCCTATTAGCAATGAATTAAAACTGAAACCAACTGGTGCATTGATTAATAATGTCAAATCTGCCCCATTGGAAAGTAACTTGAAAAGTAATGATGATAATTTGAAAATATTTAACTACAATAACGATTGGAGAAAAGTAAACAACAAGCGCAGGTATGTACGAGCCCCTCCACTGGGAAAATTAAATTCCAGGGATCTAAAGGCTGTCATAAGACCAGCTGTTGTCTTTGCTACTAGGTTCTCTCCTGAGACCACAGCTAATGATATTACTACATTTATTAGACAACAATTTCCTGGCTGACTGATATTAAATGTACCAAATTACCCACAAAATTTGACATTTATTCATCCTTCAAATTGGAAATAATTGGAGTGGATATAAAAGATGCTCTTAATCTTGAGTTGTGGCCTGTGGGAATTTTAGTAAAAAAATTTTATTCACCCAGATCAGAAGGCAGAGCTAACATGACACGATCAAACTCATCGCAGGAGGAAGCTTCTTCATCTGATTAAAAATGGCTACCATACCTTCAAATAACATTGTCTCACTCCAAGTATCTTCTTATAATTGTAGGGGGATTAAATCCTCTACACATGATGTTCAATCTCTCTGTGAACAATCCCATATTGTTCTCTAGCAAGAAACTTGGTTAGCAAAACAATCACAGGATTATTTGTTCAACATTAACAATGACTTTCATGCTGGTGGTATAAGTCCTACCGGTATGGATCTGTCCAATCGCATTTTAGTTGGTAAGCCTTATGGTGGCAGTGCTATTTTATGGAATAAAAATCTTAATGCTAAAGTTGTATACAATTACGATTAGTCTATAATAGGTATAACTGTTGAATTGGAATCTACCTCTCTTACAATCATAAATGTTTTATCTTCCTAGCTGTAGCTCTGATAACGAAGATATTTTTCGAGTGGAGCTTAGTAAGGTAAAATCATTTTATGATTCTATTGGGACCCCAAATGTTTGCTTAATTGGTGATTTCAGTGCCAGTGACAGTAATAGGAATGGCCAAATTCTGCGTGATTTCTGCTTGGATAACGACACGATTCTGTCTGACAAAGAGCTATTACCTAATGACAGTTTTACCTATGTAAGTGATGCTCATTATTCGTGCTCATGGATTGATCACTGCATGTGTACCGTGGCCACACATAACACTATCACTTCTATTAAAATATTACATGACTACTTCCTATCTGATCATCATCCCATGTCTGTTTGGTTTAACTGCAACAGTCTTCCTAAATTTAACTCATTTCATTGTAACGTGGCCAAGCCTGCTGTACATTGGAAATCTGCTACTCCTACTCAATTATTGAAGTATCAGGAAGAAACTGCTTGTTTTTTAAACAGTGTTAAGTTGCCTGTTCATGCTATTTGTTGTTCTAATGTAATGTGCCAAGAGCAATCTCACAAAGATGGTATTCAGTTTTTTTATGATGAAATACTGAGAGCTCTCAAAAGTGCTTGCACTAAAAGTCTCTTGCGGCGAAAAAATAAAAGAAAATTTAAACGCTGCTTGGGCTGGAACAACACTATGAACGACTAGGCTGGAACAACTAAGAACAATGTACAACTTCTAGAAATACTTATAAGAAGTGGTTGCTAGTAGGCAAACCTAGAAGGGTGTGCATTTCTCAGAGATGAAAGCTGCAAAAAAGAAAGTCAAATATGCCTTTAGGAAACGCAAAAGAACCCTCAAACAAAGCAAGGCAGATGCATTGGCTTCGGCCCTCACATGTGACAGTTCAGGAAAGCGTTTTTGGAGCTCCATCAGATCAATTAGGACTAATGCTGCTAAAATTTTACCTCAATCTGTTAATGGCATCAATGGAGAACAATCAATTGCTAATATGTGGGAAAAACGATACAGTAAATTGTTGAATTCAGTGAATGATTCACCTAGTGATCTCTTTAACTCTTGTGTGTCTTATGAGGCAAATTACAGAGACTTGAATCAATATTTAACTAATTACTACAACCAACCGGTCAGCTGGCCATGATGATACTCATGCTGAACATCTTATTCATGCGCATCGTGCCATTGCAATATACTTGGGACTTCTCTTTAACGCTTGCCTTGTGCATGGATTTATCCCCCCCAATTGCTTAACTACAATGCTAGTTCCAGTTAGCAAAAGCTCTGTTAAAGATGTTCGAGATCCTAATAACTATAGACCAATTGCTTTGGCTTCTGTAATATCAAAACTATTTGAACGTATGATTTTGGATTCTGCTATTGCTTTACTTTCTACATGTGACAACCAATTTGGTTTTAAGGCAAAGCATGGCACTGATTTGTGTGTTTTTGTTTTAAAACAAATTGTTGCTTATTGTATTGAACGAGGAAGTCCGGTTTTTTCTGTCTTTATTGACTCGTCGAAAGCTTTTGATCGAGTTAGTCACAATATTTTATTTGACAAATTAATTGAACGTAATGTTCCTCTCTGTTTTGTTCGTTTACTTAGTTTTTGGTACGTACGTCAACGAATGGTCGTGAAATGGGGTAATTGTTTTTCAACTTATTTTTCAGTGAGTAATGGTGTAAGACAAGGTGGGATTTTAAGTCCTTATTTGTACGCAGTGTATATTGATGGACTGTCTTCTGCATTGAATAAGATCACTGCTGGTTGTTACTGAACTGAACTTTGTTTATTGACGCCCAATTAAATATTATGACACGATGTAAAATTTGGTAACCTATACAACTGAGGCGAGGAGGAGACTGCGAAGCGACCAGTCTAGTGGTCTTCGAGTCAGCAGCCACCTTGAAGAATTAAATAAAGACTGAGGATCATAACTTGGCTTAACAAGAGAAACAAAAAAAAAAAAAAAAAGAAAAACAACAACAACAAAAAACAAAAGGCTAAAAACACAGCATCTTACACAAGATATAAAGGGAAAAATGGAGTAAGGAAGAACATGAGGTTAGGTTGTAATCAATAGAGAACAATATTTACTCAACAGTGACTTTTTTAGATGGTATTTAAACAATTTTAAGGAGTTTTGCTTTTTAATGTTTAAATCTAGAGAATTCCAAACAATCGGACCCTGATATTTAATAGATCTTTGTAACATAGTAGATTTTGTAAAGGGAATAAAATAATTAGTTTGGATAACCGACCGTGTAGATCTGTCATTGTATACAGCAGAAAAATAATTTTTAAATGCAGAGGGAAGAGCTTTGCCTCTGTATTTGAAGACAAATAATGCCTTTTCTAATTTCAAAAGGTCAACCAATTTTAAAATGCGTAATTTAGAGTAGTATGGAGTTGCATGATCAAAATACTTACCACCACCAACAATTTTTACTGCTTTGTTTTGTAGGGTAGTTAATTTTTTGAGATAGGTTTTGAAAGTGGAACCCCATATAATAAGACCATATTGTAAATGCGAGTGAAAGATAGCATAGTAAAGCTGGAGAAGTGCTTGCGAATTTAAGAAATTTTTAACTTTACATAATATTCCAACTGCTTTAGAGAGTTTTTTTACTAAATTGTTGATATGTTTTTCAAAAGAGAGACGGTTGTCAAACGTTATACCTAAGTATTTAGCAGCTTCGACCGACATTAATTTTGAAGGCAGATCGTAGGCTTGCGCATTAGAATTATTGTAATTTTTATTATTTGAATTTATTAAGATTACGCTTGATTTAGCAATATTTAATGTCAATTTATTTGCAATCATCCAATTATTAACGGTGGTTATTTCTTCGTCAATGTTAGAATTTAATTGCGACAAATTTCGATTATTCAGCATAAGGCAGGTGTCATCGGCAAAAAGCCTGGGTTTACAAGTGGTACAATTAGAGATATCATTTATGTATAAAGTGAAAAGAAGAGGGCCAAGAACAGACCCTTGTGGGACTCCACAAGTAATGGGCATAAAATTGGATTTAACATTACTTATAGATACAAACTGAAACCTGTTAGTTAAAAAAGAAGCAAAGAGATTATAGGCAGCACCTCTTATACCATAATGTTGAAGTTTACGCAATAATATACTATGATTAACAGTATCAAACGCTTTTTTTAAATCTAATAACAGGAAAGCAGTGTGTTTATTATCATTGATGTTATCATAAGTGGAAGTTAGAAGATCAAGCATAGCATGTGAAGTAGAGTGGAAAGGTCGAAAGCCATATTGAGTAGATAGTAATATGGAGTGTTTGTCAAGAAACAATTGCGTTCTATCACAAATCAGTTTTTCCAGAATTTTTGAAAAAGTAGAAAGGATGGAGATTGGTCTATAATTGTTAAGATCAGTTTTTTCACCACTTTTAAATACAGGAATAACTCGAGCAATTTTTAAACAAGAAGGAAAAATACCAAGCTTGAAAGCGGAGTTAAATAATGTTGTAAGAGGAATAGCAATAACTTCTGCTGCTACAATAAGAAAATACGCCGAAATATTGTCATGGCCAGAAGATTTATTGTTTTTAAGAGAGTGGATAAGTCGCATGATTTCAGGAGGTGAAGTAGGTTGAAAAAACAATGATGAGGATACACTATTTGTCAAGTATTGTGAGAACGAATTATCATGATGCGCAGGTATTTTGGAAGCAAGGTTTTGACCGATTTTGGAAAAATAATCGCAAAATTTCTCCGTAATGGCTGAAGAATCGGTCAACACATCATCACCGACTTTAATTTTTGTTGGAACTGAAGAAATTTTGTTTGAAGAAGGAAGAAGTAATTTAATAGTATTCCAGGTTTTAAAAGCATTATATCGATACTTTTGGAGTTCATCAAGGTAATATCGTTTTTTAGCAGCGAGTTTGATTTTATTTAACTTATTTGCGTAACTTTTGTAGTAAAATTTTTGATCCAGGCTACCATTTACAAAATGCGTTATATATAGTTTTTGTTTAGTTTTGATAGACTTTAGCAAGCTACTTGAGATCCATGGTTTTTGTTTTAGTTTACGCTGCCTTCTAGATAATTTTTTAAGTGGTGCATGATGATCAATTGCGCTTTTAATGATTTCAATAAAATCACTAAATAATTGATTAAAGTTATCGTGATTAAAGTTATTGTTAATTAGAAAAAAGTTACAAAGAGATTTGTGTAGGTCATCGCAGTAAGCGTTTTTGTTAAAGTTATGTAAGTCGCGTTGAAACATCGGCGGTTCAGATTTTTTATTGGGTAGGGAACGCAATTTGATAGAGCAAAATATAGGGTAGTGATCAGTTAAATCGGATTTGATTATTCCGGGTATAATAGAATGTTTGTGATCGTTAGTGATTATGTGGTCAATGACTGTCGAGGAGGTTTCAGTAACACGTGTGGGAAGGTTGACCAAGGGGAAATAACCATTACTAGCCAACAAATTAATATAATCAGTAGCAAAGTTAGGTACATTTGACGTAGATGCAATATCAATATTGAAATCACCAACTAGATAAACCTTAGTATTCTTAAGCATACTATGGGCTAGACTGTTGTTTAAATGATCTAGAAAGAGCTTGGAGTTATTTTTTGGGTGTCGATAAATAGCACTAATAACTACATCAGCATCATTAAGCTTTAACCAAAGGTTTTCACATCCATCAATATCTAAAAACAATTCCGGAATCAATTCAGCGCAAATGTTGTTATTCACATAAATAGCTACACCACCTGCTCTAGTGGCAGGTAACCATAAAATAAACCACCTAATGTTTGCTGATGACCTTTGTTGCTTTTCTCCGAGTGTTAAGGGACTTCGCAAAATGCTGCAACTATGTGAGAAATATGCTTTAACTCATGCAATTAAATTTAATCCGAATAAAGGTCTGTTTACACTAAATGCGATTTTAGTCTGATTTGCTGTCGTACGAAGTTTCATCAGATTTTTGACGTAAACAGTTGACGAAAATATCTTTCACACAATTCAAACCTAAACAGTTTTGCTTCCTAGCGGTTGTTTTGCAAAGCCTCTAACGATTGTATTCTAGAATGCCGCGGATAGTGACGCAGCTTTACGTCATAACCTCTAACAGTTTCGCAGCCTACGTCATTGTACGTACGAAAAATTTCATCGTATTCTGTGTGAACACACCTTAAGACTGTGGGTATGCTTTTTCTTTCCCCAACGCTTAAACTAAACTTTCAACCTAATATTAACTTGGATGGTTGTGCTATTAAATTTGTTTCTGATGTTAAGTACTTAGGTGTTTGTCTTAAGGTCTCTTTACACTAAATGCGATTTTAGTCCGGTTTGCTGTCGTACGAAGTTTCATCAGATTTTTGACGCAAACAGTTGACGAAAATATCTTTCACACAATTCAAATCCAAACAGTTTTGCTGCCTACCGGTTGTTTTGCAAAGCCCCTAACGATGGTATTCCAGAATGCCGCGGATAGTGAAGTGGCTTTACGTCATAACCCCTAACAGTTTCGTAGCCTACGTCACTGTACGTACGAAAAATTTCATCGTATTCTGTGTAAACACACCTTTAATCAACATGGTAAAGATGATGCTGACATTAACAGGCAAGTACGATATTTATATTGCACTGCCAACACCGTTAGATCTCAATTTCATAGATGCTCTGAACCACTAAAAAATGTCGTATTTCGCACCTATTGCATGTCTATGTACTCAGCTCATCTGTGGTGTGATTATTTAAAGTCAAGTTATAACAAGATTCAAGTTGCCTATAACAACGCTTTTTCTTTATTACGTGGTATACCAAAGTGTGTCAGTGCTTGATTGTGTCAAATTTATGCCAATATTCCAAACTTTGATGCTTATATACGTAATTGGCTTTATAGGTTCTATCGACGAATTGAATTGTCTGAAAACTTAATAATTATTGCTATAGCCAATTCTGATGTCTTATTTTGCTCTAAAATTTTCCGTCATTTTAAAACAATGTTGTATGGTGATGTTAGTTAAATCTAATGTGCTTTCGTTATTGTGTAAGGTACCTGCAGCAAATAAGGCCCTGCAGGTAATAAGGCCCACTGGCGATATCTTCTAACACAAGCATAATACGATCAACTTTGACGCGTTTTTTTGAAGCTGTTATGAAGGCAAGTTTGTATGAATAAATTGATTGTTTTATCTGGTAAAACAAGTTAACCACAGAAACTTAAAATTTGGGGGGACTAAAAACTCATGTTGTTCTAATTTTACAATGGCTTTGACGATCAATATCTCTAATTTCATGTTTTTTTCTTACAATTTTTCGATACAGTCGGCAAGAGTAATGCTTTTAGTGGAGTGTTCATATACTTTTGTTATTTTTTTCTTTTGTGAAGGTGATTGATAATAACATATTGAAATTTGCATAATGCTGCTAATAAGGCCCATTTTTTTTTATTCACACGTGCAAAAATACTTAGATGCTGAATCTGTGATAGAAAGATTTGCTGTTTAGTCCACTCCCCACATGACACTAATTTTCAAGTTCCCCCATTTTTTTCGAGCCTCCCCTATTTTTTAAGCTTTCAATGTAACAGTACAACAATTAAAAAGTTATAGGACATTTCGTTTGAACCCCCCCCCCCCATATGACGTTATTCTTTCAGTTTGTGCACCCCCCCTTGAAGCGTCAGGTGATATTTGTACGTTCCTCAAAGATACAAGTCGTGTTGTGTTTTTTCGGATATTTTTGTGTAATTAAATTGTGCTTGCGAGATATGTTTGGATATGTAACTTAATGCAATAATGAAGGAACACATGAAACTTTGATAACTTGTTCTCTTGGGTACGGTAGGTTTTATGAAGAGAATTTCGTCATATTAAGAACACAGTGGCTTCTTATTCTATTAAAATATAATGCCGATGTGCTTGTGGAGCATAACTAAACATTTACTGGATCAGTATCAACTGTTTTATGATGGGCCTTATACCTTCCTATGAAGGTAATAAAGCCCGAATTTTTATTTTTTTATTTTGTTAATTATACAAAATTCATGATAGTGACATAGCTAAAAATTGGATGAAATGAAGTCTCAGATGCACACATTTGAACGATCAAACAAAATTTGTATAATATTCATCACTTGCGGAGTTATGCGCATTTGAAAGTTAATGGGCCTTAATAGCTTCCTGTACCTTATATCTTTTTTTTTTTGCATTGTTTGAATATGGGCCTCATTCTTGTGCCTGAGTTAAAGAATAAATAATAATAAAAGCGTAATTTAGCCGAGAAACTAACGGTAACCTAACCTTAACAACAAGATACTTCGCACTGTTTACAATATAGCCTACAATTAGTCATAACAACCACTTTGTCGATTTCAGTGATTTCAAATGAATCAAGGATTTCATAACAACGTTAAAATCATTAAAATTTTTCAGCCAAACAGTTCTTTTGTTGCTGTTTCTCGCTATTGCCAGACACGCATTTACGCCAATTCGGGTAACCAGCAACGGATAATGGCGTCGCTTCAAATTGTTTCACTTTTCGACAAGCGATGCGCTATCTAGTCTGTATCTACGATATCTATGGTGTGAACCAACCAATTTCAAAAAAATTTTTTTAAACAGTGCAAAACACAAAAGGGCAAATTTTTAAAACAGTGAAAATGACGTGCGGGTATACTCTGCCCTCTAGTGGCAGAAAACACGAAATTTTTCAAAAAGTGGGTTTCAAAATGGCCTCAGTGGTAGAGGTAAACATTAACAAAATGCCCCGAAACTTCATATTCATAGTCAGATGATCAAACTGCAATACTGAAAAATGGTTCAGACTAACCGGAGAAGGTCGGGGCGCCTGCAACACCCTGCTACTGGTACATGCGAAAGATGAAGAAATAGTAGCTGTGAGCATATCGTACTGAAATAGTGTAGGCCTACTGCGAATGTACCTGATGTATTAACAGATAAAAATAATTCCAGCTCAGTTAATCTACAAAGTGCATCATAGTCTACCGGTATGTAGGCTGTGGTTGCCTGCTAGCATACATTTGAAAACCAATGGAGTATATTCCGGTATTAAATTAAAATAGATTGAGGGTACCGGTAAAATAAAAGCTTTGTCAGCTGGTCAGTAGGCCTACTGGTAACTCCTGTAACTGAGTATTTTCTAAATGGGAATAAAGATTAAAGTGTTCCTTATTTGCGGTCCTACTAAACACTGCATAGGACTGAAACGCCACAAAGGACCTCAAATTGATGTGCTAAACACCGCAAAAAACGACAAAGGACCTTAAATTGATCTACTAAACACTGCAAAGAACAACAAAGGACTTGGAATCATACCATGACAAAGAACTTTAAATTAAGGTTAGGTTAGGGCTAGAGTTAGGGTTAAATTAGGGCTAGGGTTTTAGGGTCTTTTGTCATACTTTGCGCTGTTTAGTACATCAATTTGAGGCCCTTTGTCATCCTTTGCAGTGTTTCAGTCCTTTGCGGTGTTTAGCTGTTTAGTAGGACCCTTTACTGTTCTATGTTGAAAACTGAAAAGTGGGTAAAACTCACCAAGTCAAATATTTTAGCAAATTCGCACTAGTCTAGGTAAGATCTTTGGGTTAGGTCTAGTATCAGCCCCCAGGTTCGATTAGGGTGAGATTTGGTGAGGGTTAAATTTAGTTAGGGTTCGGTTCGGTTAAGGCTAGATTTGGTGGGACTTGTTTGAATTAACCACTGGTTTGGGGTTAGGGTTAGACCCTAACTCCTACTAATAACTTTTTTCTAATAACTTTGTAATAACTCCTGCTAATAACTTTGATTCGGTACATCTGTCTGTTGTAAGATGGGGCTTAATTCAAACAACCTCTGATTTGGTTAGGGTCAGGTTATAGGTTAGGCTAAGATCATAGGTTAGGTTAAGGTTGGCAGACAGAAAAAGCGTGTGCTGATGCTAGATATGACCCAGATCTTTAAGGGTACAAGACGTACAGGTAGTACTGTACCACTAGTACTATTGTGTCATTTTCAATGCTTGTCTAGACTAGTTTGGAAGCTTGTTTGAATTAAGTCGCATCGTATAACAGGCAAATATATCACAAGCACAAGGACCGCTAGGGGTGCTAGTGAGTTTATTAGTAGGGGTTAGGGCCTAACCCCAAATCCAAACTCCAACCCCAAACCATGGCCTAATTCAAACAAGCCTCCTAATTTGTAGCCTACCATTTTTGTTTGCTGAGTGCTGACTCCATTCTTCTAAACAGTTTAACTTGGAATACTCAAGTTTATTTAAAATGCTGGTGTGTTTGTTTGTATACTAAACTGCTAAAGCAGTTAAAATAGCTAAGTACTGGTGTGAAGCACATTCGTTTTTTAGTAGCAACCATTGACCAATGAGAGTATAGAACAAAAAATTTGACAGTGCATTGAGCAGTTGAGAGAGACCTTGAAATGAGTGTAACATTTTTGAAATCAAAGTTAATTTTAGAAAGTAGGAATGTATGGCTCCTGCTGTAAAAGCTGAAACCAGAAAGTTGTCATTAAAGGTATGCAAACTTTGTGCAGAACCATTATTTAGCCATTGCTTATGTAGACTTCGTGCAGAACGATATGTTTAGTAATGGTTATATGCAGACTTACATTTGCACTTTTGATTCGGACAAATAACAGGAAAGCACATATGTGATAATTTTACAGCCTCTAGAGTACAAGCAAAAA
Organism: Trididemnum miniatum; assembly: GCA_964006365.1. Taxonomy (NCBI): domain Eukaryota; kingdom Metazoa; phylum Chordata; class Ascidiacea; order Aplousobranchia; family Didemnidae; genus Trididemnum; species Trididemnum miniatum. The sequence goes on from OZ023239.1 coordinate 14,812,648, forward strand.
CTATTACTTGATCAACACTTTGGGCAATTTATCCAGTGTTAGTTCATGTGAAGTACTCTTCTTGCTTTGACATTGCAGAAGCAAACCTGTTGGTTTGAAAGTTATCCCACAATTAATCATAATTGTGCAACAACTGCTTAAAAATTTTGTTTTTTACACTTCACAAACTGTTTCTGCCTAAAATTACTCAAAGCATATTCCATTAAATTTTTTTTGAATGTATCAATTTTCAGATTTTAATTATTGAGGATTGTTATTGATTTACCTTTTTTATCTTGTATATATTGTATGCCTGAGTAAGACGTAGACCTGCTTAGCAAAATGTCTGCCTTGACTGGTGTCCGAATGGCAGATGGGAAATATGCCGATGGGTCATGGGAACTTAAAGTTAAAGTCACTGATATGTATGTTCCGAACGAGAAAGGGGAGACACTGAAAGAAGTGGATATTACAGTGTTGGTCACAAGTGAATTACATGTGGGAGGAGTTATTGCAAAACTGGTGGACGAATTAAAAAGCAAATATGGTATGTAACTGTGATGCTTGGCATGGGATGACTCAGCTTTGTGATTAATGGTTTAGAGTAGATACATAACTTGAATACTAACTCTTAAATGAAAGCCTAAGCCAAAGTCGAATTCTAGCACAAACCCTAAAACCATATCTCAAAAGGAGATTTGTCAGATGCAAAGTCAATCATGTCAAACTGTATACAATGTTTTTTTGATTGTCATATACTTCATTATGTTATAATTGAGTTTGCATTTGAGTGCCTTGCGCTGTTCCTCCTAAGGTACGAAATTTAAGAAAAATGATAAATTTTGGGTAAACTTTTCCAATTTTTCTTAAAGCTTGCAGACTGGAATTGTGATTTTTGGCAGAATTTGAATCGAAGTGTTGAATATTTTTGAGCAAATCAAAAGTCTCATACTATGGAAACTCAAGTTTAATGCAAAAATTGGACTAGGCTTTCTTTATTCCCGCTTACTCTTTGGGCAATTTTTTTTAATATTTACCTTTGGCATAGTATATATTCATCTTTCATCGTTACTCCTTTCACTGTTGTAGTTCTTACACTTCGTTTCATCTATATTGCGTTTTTAAGGATTTTTTAAAAGTTATAGTATGCTACTGAATAAGTTTCAAACTTACATTTTTTGTTTTGTTTTGATGTTGATGTTCTTTCTTCATTTATATGTGTCAATTTCAAGACTTTTTATTCTTGACTGCTAAAATTCGGTTTAAAAATGCATCATATATACTCATGATATTAATTAACTCTTCAAACTCTATAAGTGTATAGAGCTTTTTGACAATATTTGCGATATTTTTGATTTTTGATTTTTGAAGTAGTGGGTGTTATCTGTGCACAACTGCACGAGTTAGGCACATTTCTCCTTGATATATACGTATATATATATATATATATATATATATATATATATATATATATATATATTCCTGTAGCAAATTCGCTCTTGCTGTAAACTTAGAGGGAACAGTGGTGCCTTGCATAACTACATTGATTTCAAGTTTTAGTAATCAGGTCTTGTTTGTTTCAGATGTAACAAAAAGCTGGTCAGACTATGAGTTATGGTGGCCTAAGCATTCACAGTGGTTGGACAAAATGGGGCAAGTGTTGGGAAAATATGAAGTACAGGCTGATGCATTGCTTTTATACACACCAAAGCACAAAGTAAGATGTCATTTTGCTGTGAATTAAGTCTCTGTAGGAATTGGTAGTACACGGCATTTAGAAGCACATAATGTTTTCACTGCTTTATTTTTGCTTATTCCTAGGTTGTTCGAGTCCAACTGCCAGACCTTCAATATGCCAACGTCAGAGTCAACTTTGCTGCCAAGGTTTTTCACACAGTAATAGAAATCTGCAAGTTCTTTGGTAAGTGCATTTAGTCCATGATGAAACACAGCTCTAAAATTTGTGTTACACCATTTGTTTTTGCGAAAACTTGTTGGCTAGCAGCAATTTCGAAATCGTTGGTTTTCGCAAAATAGTGTTGAAGAGTAGCGACTTAAACAAGCTTTTGATACACAGACATCCGACATCCTGAAGAGATTTCGCTAATGGCTCAGTCAAAATCAGTAAAAGACAAGAACCAAGCATCTAAAGGTCAAAAACACCAGCACAGCAACGGAACGCAAGAAGATGGTCTGCTCACTCCCAATGTATTAACTCCTGGTTTAACGCCTATGTCGCCTTACACACCAGGTACACTATAAATAAGAAGCGAAAATAGCATAAAGAGAAAAAATAAGGCCACAGTAATTCTCAGAACTGGACGTTTCGACAGCATAGATTCAGCTTTTATCATCAGCAGTGTAAGCGATGCAGTACAAAAAAGTTTTGTTTCGGTTTTGTTCTGCCTTGCTAACACTGCTAATGATGACAGCTGAATCTATGTTGTCGAAACGACCAGTTTCAAGAATTACTGAGGCATTATTTTTTCTCCTTACTCCAGAGATGGTAATGAAATGCAGTAATATTGTTAATTATATATTAGTCAAGCCAGGGCTGCGAACACGAAAGAACTCGATCATTTTGCCGAACTCGAACTTGAACTCGAAAAAATATTTTTTCTGAACTCGAGCTTGAACTCGAATAAAACTGTTCGAGTTTATTAGAAAGATATTTAAATTGTTGAAAGAAAATAAGAGATCACTACGAAATATAGTTAGTTCCGAAACTTAACGGCACAACACTGACAATTTCGATGGTACTTCCAGCTGAGGTATAGTCTTGAACCTACTGCACGAGCGAAATATTTTTATCTTTTTAGTTGCATGAGCACCAGCGGTGAAATAGTTGTCTCGATTTTAGATATTCATCTGCCAGAACTCGAACTTGAACTCGTAAATAATTGAATTAGAGAACCCGAACTTTAACTAGGACTTGCTAAAATAGGTTGAACTCAAACTTGAACTTGAATAAAATTCGATCGAGCTCGCAGCCATGAGTAGAGCCTTCAAATAATACACTTAAACCAGTGAGACCAATTGTAACGATTCGGCAGTAAATCAGCACTGCTTCGAAAGAAGCAGCAAAGTGGTCAAAAGTGGTAAATGCGATATGCAACAGCTGTGAATCAATGTATTTAAAATGTCATTTCCATAGTTAAATGGCTTTAATTTCTTAAATTTGAGGGCATCAAACTTTGTATGTTCCATCTTAATGAAATGTTAATTTTGGATTGATGCAATAGATATAATTGATTATTGCAAGGCTTTAACCTAACTAGAGTCCAGAAATTTTTGAAAAAATGATCTTTAGGTTCACCAATGTACAATACATTGACACCGAAAAACATGAAGGGCAGTCCTATGGCTTCAAACAGCCTGGAGTTTCTTGACAGCGCTTATGTTGATCCCAAGTTACTGATAACTTCCGCTCGTCCTTCACAGCATGCACGCGCAAACTTGTTCCGTCCGAAAAACCTTCAAGAAAAAGCAAAATACAATATTGGGTAAGTAATCCTTTTCTGCCTGTCACCATGATGTTTAAACCGATATACCTGTATCGATATTTTCAATTTCGCGCTCAAATTGAAAGCTTCTTATGAGAAATTGCGTGACTTTTCGCTGTTTAACGTTTAAAATGTGTATAAATGTGACGATATACTTGCAGTTCGTAGCACACTCCGTTGCCGCAACCTTTCATTATACTGTATATACTTATTTGATGAAACTTAGTTTTCCTTTTACGTACAAGACTAGCTTTGAGAAACCATGTGAATTTAATAAGTGTGATCAACCTACTACAGTACTACGCAACAAAATGATTAGCTCGTAATTTCACAACATCGTCTAAATCCCTGTTGCTTTGTAATGCTTTGAAGTTTTTTGGAAATTACGCGTTTCCATTTGTAGCTATAAATGTCATTAGGAGTGTATCATTAACGAACTGCTCTTTTGACTCCCGATTTCTGTGAAATAGTTATACGGACATTTTTATAGGTGGTTGGACAGTGCCAAATGTTTGATGGAACAAGGGGTCGAAGAGAGAAGTACGGTGTTGCTTCGCTATAAATTTTACTCCTTCTTTGATTTGAATCCTAAGGTAAGTAGGTGTAAAAAATCAGCTTGTTATTTCGCGTATGTTTTTCATGTAATGTACTGATTGCTTGAAAGCACAAATGCAAAGCGGACGAAATGTTGTTCCCTTTTTAGGTAAGTTTCAAAACAAACTACGTTATATACCTCGCACCATAGAGTGCTTACTGATGCGTATCATTTCCGTTTTGCTTTACTTGATCGCGCACCTATAATTATACTTGCGTCTGTTCTGCATCAACAACTTATAGGTCTTATGATAGCAACTTCTCAAAACTAAAATAGCACTTACTGCAGCACAATGACAGCCAATGCCCCAGTTTTCATCATTTTGTTGCCTACGTTGCTAAATTAGCCCAGCTTCGCTCGCGCAGTGGTCCGTAAAACAAAGTATATTCTTCGCCATGTATTTTGATCGTAAAATAGCCTAAGCATTTTGAATATTTTGTGCAACTTGCTATTAGGCGAAATGGTTTATTTACTTACTAAGCGAGTTTTTGAATTGCCTTTAAAGGCTTGGGTAGCAATATTGTTGGTGTGGTTAACGATATAGTAGGGTGCCCGGGAAATGTTAGTCAGGTTTTTCTTTTGAATCCGTGTAGAAACGTAGCCGCATCTTGAGTTGCATTCAACTCAAAAAAAGTTTCTAGTAATTTTAAAACCGAAGTGCTCGGAAAATTCTTCTGGAGCTGTTTCCCCCTAACCCGTCAAGAGCTCCACTACAGAAAACTAAACAAAGGATCACGAAAATTTTTTTATTCGAACGTTTATTTAAATTAGAAAGCTTTCATTATCCGTTTAAAACTGGAGTTGCATTGATATCGTTAGCTGCGGTGCATCAATTTTGAAGGCAAGCTAGTAATATTGAGAGTGACAAATGTTGATTTAACGTGTAATTCAGTTACAAAATATTATTCTGGTTCCAACATGTGCAACTTTTAAAGCATTTATTTTCGTGTATTATTACTAAAAGTCCGAACTTTTAAAGACTTTTCGGCTTTAGTTTGTGTTTCGATCGACTTTGTCCGAATTGCGACAGCCGAAAAACGTGATTTGCTGAAATTTATATTGCTTTACATGTGATGTTGAATAATGGAAATTGTATCAAGTTGAACAAATGATTATATTTTATATAATGTTAATCTTGTAGTTTCGTTTCTATTATAATACTAGAGCAATCTTGTGATACATTATGATACCATTAACGGCTTTATTTATAACTGTAAAGTAGTTTCCACGTTTAGTTCATGCCTATCTCATTGTCATCAAAATAAAAGTACCGTTTTTACCTCTAATGTTGTAATGCAATTTCTATGCAATACATGTAAGGTTTTAATGCTATTGCCATCATATGTATACAGTATAACCATTGAGTTGGTTGCGTTTCGTTTCTCTTTTCTAAACATAGTTGTCCTATTAAGGATGTCAACCATTCTTTTGGTGCAGAAACTGCAGACGCTACAGGGTGTTCTAATAATAGTCTTGGGCGCATTTTGACATTGAATATCTCGGAAACTATTAGGGATATAAAAACTTAAGCAATAGCCTTATAAAAAACTCAATGTAAGTAGCTTTAAAATGGTGCAACTTTTATCTTGCTACCATTCATAATTAAGGAGATATGGGGAGTTCAAATGTGACCTGAACTTTTTGAGCACGCTCTATGTGAATTTCACAAATAAATGCATTTTGTCGCATTGTTCTGTGTAAGGATACTCTTGTTGTCGCTAATAGTGAAATTTTGTCATAGCCCGAAGGGAAATTTTTGTTACCTTTTTAAAATGCCTGGTTTAATCTTAACTATTTGTGTTATTTGCGATAAGTTTTGATTATCAATAAGAAAAAACCTACACTTCGTATGTGTTTAGGAAGATTATCACCTTGTTAAATAGCATGGACTTTTTGTCAGATTTTCCGTTAGTAAAAGTTAATGACTTCATGCAATGAATGTGATGTAATTTTGAGAACTTTTTCCTGGTTTAATAAGCGTGAAGCTTTTTCACAGTAAAGTTGCATTTCGTGTTAAATTTGTGAGAAATCCTCCCAGTCTGGACTTTCCACATATCGGCATTGGTTCGGCTCACAAATTCTGAGCATCCATTTTTCAACTTGTTGGGTAAGAGGGGACACAGTGAGACCTGTTCATTTCACTACTCCCTAAAGTAAAACATTTACTTGGTGTTAGTTAGTGAAAGCAAGCTAGCGCTATTGCTTTTTCCTTGTCCGCATTTTTACATTTGGTACCAACTTGTCTTCTCTTATTTTGTATTGATGGACGCTTATCAAATTCAGAGTGACTTCACTGAGAAATGGTGGGCAACGATAATACTTTGCAGTAGGCCTAGCCCTATGCTGAGAAATCATGTACGAAAAATACCACAAACTTGTACAAAAAAAGGTTTGGCAAGAGCTGTTTGTAAAGTGAAGGGAGGTGAATCATACTATTCAGTGTCGAAAGACAAAAGTCTACCTCACAGACATTCTGCATCACAATTAAATTTTTGATGTCATAGTCACTTTTCTAAATTATGATTTCAAAAATTTAATTGTCATGCTGAAAGCCCGCGGACCTAGAACCCATGAAAATTAGATGTGTTGACAAACGTAACTGTGTGCTTTTCGTTAGGACTACATGGAAAAAGGGCTGTTTTAAGCAAACATACACTTCTTAGCATGATCGATAATGCCATTTTCCGTCAAGTTAGCTATGTCACTATGTGTACTGTGTACCTTGTTATCAGCAGCCCATGATGTAGGACAATGCTCAAGAACTTGTTGATGCACTATGATGCTTGGTTATAATTCAAAAGGCATCTTTTTAGTTTCAAGGAATTTTATGTTTCTACTTTGTTTTTCGTACTTTTTGTCGATTCGCTTACCACTGCCAAGTATTTTGTTCTATGCTATGTTAATTTTGTACTACAAAACTGAGCAAACACCCACCAACTATACTTTTTAAGATGCTCTGAGAACATAATGAAGCAAGTGGTTTGTTGCCAGATTGTATAGGGTCAAAATGATGTTATTTCATTCATAATTACGCGTCAGCTGTGTTTTTTTTTCCTGTGTATGTTGCAGTTAAGAGGTGCAACACTGTGTGCCATATATGTGTATTCTCCAAATTCTCTTTTTTTAAAATCAGATTGTGTACTCAAGTTACCCTGCAGGGAAACTAATCGAAGTTTATTCCAAATGCCTTTACTTTTCAATGCTTTTAACTAGTATACTCAAATTACCCCAGAAATTAGTGTAAATTGAGTATGCTGGGGACCAAAAAAAATGCGCCTTGTGAAAACACTTTATTAAGCAGCAGTGTATTGAGCTTGCAGCTGGATAGAGTAATGCTCTAATGTCAATATAAAATATATATAACTGAACAGCACAAATATCTTATTATGAAAATTAGAACAACTTGCTATCCAAAAACTACTCAAATAACCCCGCACCCCCCTACCGGTAACTAATGGTTTATCCTTGCTTAAATAAAAAAAAAATGCTTATTTAAATAAGCTTCCTAACCTGTAGAAATAATTATTTTCAGAAAACCTATTTCAGTATTTAAAACTGTGGGGTCATCAACTTTGTCATTTTGCTCTGGTATATTCAATTTACCCCTCCATAAAATTTCATCAAACTCATTTTACCCCATTTTCTTTCATGACCCAAAACATACGGAAAAGTCGAACTGAGACAAATGTAGTTTTGTGTGTAAAAAAAGAGGTTAGTGTAGTTAAATCGCATGCAAAAAAGTTTTTGAAAAACTTCACCAGACATTCGTTACATCAAAGTTTAAAAATGCAAAATTTTTAAAATTATTTTTAAAAAGTTTGAAGCCACTAAAATGGATTAAATGAGGCATTTTATTGCATAATTATGTGACATGGACTGTTGGAGCATACATATTTCTCACAAAAACTTTAAAGCAAATTCATCAAACCGTGAAAGATGTACCAAAGTTTTCACAGTTTACACTCAAGTTACCCTTATACTCAAATAACCCCGCACCACCTTATGTGCCTAGTAATGAGATAAGTCTGATGTTCGTTTCTCATTGCGATAACAACATTACCAACATTACAGTGCTTGCAATATTGGATACATTTATGGCGTCGTGTAACTCACTTGAATTTGAAGCGATTCACATAAAAGGCACAGTTGCCAAATATGGAGACCGCCGCGTGTTGTATGCCAATCTATACGTCGTCGACGATTAGATTCTTCTGAAAAGCTTACCCAATTCTTAACTCTATATGGGGGAAGTGCTTCATCATAAAAAAGCATTAGATTGAAAAAGCTTGCTAAGATTTGTGAACAGTGAAATACGTAGCGTAAACACAAGTTTTCGAAAGCCTAATTGCACATTAGACAAATTTTTCACATTTTTTTCTCGTTTAGTCATCCGAGCGCGTAGCTACAATTGTATAGAGTTGCTCGTAAATATAAGAGCACTTTATAATACGGCTGCTTTATCATATTCAAATCTATTTGAACTATGAAAGTGCACTGAATGGTTTTACAATGGCTTTAAGAGTTGTTTTAAACAGGATAGAGCTATTTAAGGCTATTATACTCATACTTTTTGGTGATATCTACCGTTTTTATTTTCCAATGCCACGTTACTAGTAAACAACCTTGTTTTAAATCTATGTAAGGAAGTTTTAAAAAAAATAATCTTTTGTTGGTTCTATTCGTAGTTTTTGTTGTTCCAAGAATGTTTAAGGTTTTCGAGTTTTCTCAGTGTTCACACGGTAGTTGTACTTATTACCGGTACTTAATTACGTCGGCTTACAGTTAGCACCTATCACCACAGAGGTAAAATGATTTGACCCTGAGTTGTCCCTAGCCAAATAGGTCAGTCCCGAATTTACAACGAGCGATCAGCCACCACCTTTAGCGAATCAAAGTTGAAGGTTGCGATTTTCACTGAGGTTAAAGTAACTATTTTCTGTTGTTCTGCGGTTTCAAGTAATGTTATTTTTTATCGCAAACTCATTAACTCACAAGCAAAATTTTAAGTTGTTTGCTAGAACATCATGGTGTTACTCAAAAGTCCGAGCTGTAATTCTGGTGGTTATTCATGTCTTTTGTGTGAGTAACTGTTTGTGAAGTGATGCCTCAAACCCTAAGCGCCACCGGAAGTGACGTTCTAACTGTTTTGCTAGCTTTTTTACAGCAATTGCATTAGTTTGCGTCCACTTCCGGGTCAGTGATTAAACGATCGTTTTTGTTATTGTTTTGTCGCAAATTTAGTGACGAATTTTCAATTAGGATGAGGTAATGTCACATAATGGATTGTTTGTAATTTATTTTGGCGTTGTCGAAGTTGTCCACTACCTATGCTTAACTGTTTTGCATGGAATATTGGTGGTTATGGTATTGGTAAGCGTGAGCTGGCGCTGATAAGATGTCGTTGTTTGCGGTTTTGCTCGATAGAACCTGATTTGTCCTAGTTTCTGACTGTTAACACAACCTTAGAGATAATGATCCGCCCGACCGAGTAACGAAATGCCGAAGAATTTTCACATGCAAACTGGTCATAATAGAGAACTTTAACATAGCACTTCGCGCCTGATTGCTTCTCAGTTACGCGTTACATGGCAACTGCGACTTATCTATTCTTATTGCCCGGCTTGCTTTAATATAAGCCCGGCAACATTTAAAGAAGGTATAATTCTTTTCGCATGTCGGTACAGTGTGAAAGATTATTTGCTGTCACAAGTTCACACACTTCGAGCTTACGCATTGAAAGACGCTGAGTTGTTGTTTGTTTGTTTTAATTGAGTTTTGTGGCATCTTTTGCTCGTTGAATACATATGGTTTCTTCCGTTGCGGATTGGCTTAGCTACGCAGAAAAGATAGCTGTTGCTATACCTTGATATTCTTTCGTTTATTCACGCTGGTTAATGATAAATTTTTAAAAATGATTTTTCGTTGAAACTGTTCATAAATTTCGTTTTATTGTAAACTCTTCATAAATTCCAATTATCGATAGTCGATGTATGGAATTGTGCGTTTTGTTGTGCATTAGTAACAAAGCGCTAATTTCACCGTATTTTTTAGTACGATGCAGTACGAATCAACCAGTTGTACGAACAAGCCAAATGGGCACTGCTCTGCGAAGAACTTGATTGCACAGAAGAAGAAATGATAATGTTTGCATCACTGCAGGTACAAAAACGCTCCTTGTTGAAAATCAAACGAACTATAAAAGTTCAGTGTCGAATGCTGAATAGTATAGAAACTGCTATCTGCTGGCAGTTAATTCTGTATCGACCTTGTAAGTACAGTAATTGCTTAATTTCTTCATTTTTATTTTCCTGTCACAAGAAAGCGACGGATGCGCTATACATATAGAACGAATCCAGACTCGCTTAGGACTGGTCTTTGTTTCCGAGTTTACCGGTTGAGTCTTGCTTCTAACTTCTGTAATTTACTGCTTGTCAGATTCCACCAAGCAGGAATAATTATCGTACAGCATTTTATCCAAGGACGCAACAAGCAATCTCAGCCGTGTGCAAGGAATAATTATCGTACAGCATTTTATCCAAGGACGCAACAAGCAATCTCAGCCGTGTGCAAGGAATAATTATCGTAGAGCATTTTATCCAAGGACGCAACAAGCAATCTCAGCCGTGTCGTCTGTTTGACCGAAGTTCCTCCAATTTGGGAGAATAGATCGCACTACCTGCATGTCTTATGCATAATACTCGAAGAGTAAAAACGATGTTGATTGCATGCAGTTACCTTTCTTTTTTTTTATGTCAGTGAAGGTTGATTTTACGTCGGAATATTTTAACCCTGCTTCTGTGTACTTTCTGCAATTTTTGTTCCCGCATTGATTTAGGCTGACCGGCATCTTTACAGATTTGTGACGCTTTAGCGTTAAGTTTCGGTGATATTTGACCGCCGTTGACATTGTTGGCATAGTAGTACGCATTGTTTGCATTAGCTTAGTTCAAAGGGCGTCGTTTGACTTTGGTTTAGTCCGACTTTATTTAAACGACTTCTTCGCTTAAGATAAGTGTATTTGCATGTGCGTTTGCCATTGTAGTTAAGATGCTTCCCACGTCATTTACTTACGGGTTAAGGCTGTAGAACAACGACAAGTAATGAATGAATATATATTCTCATGAGTTTAGAACCAATGAAGCCGCTTATTTCGCGGGTTTTTAAAAATCGTCTGATTATGTTGCATAGTCTTGATGATTTGAGTAGGAGTGGTGGAGACTTTTCGGTTTTAACTCTGTTGCAACAACATATGCACTGATGCATGTAGTAGATCCCACAATTATACTTTGGGCGTTAGGTGTCATTGTACATTTTTTTACTTATCAGTTTTTGGGTTTATTAATTAATGGAAAAGCGATAGGAATTTGATCATAATGGTAATTCTGATCCTTCCGATTTAATGAATATTCTGCATTTAAAAATCAGATTTCAATTGTTTCAATGTTTTTATCTGTTTTAATGCAAAGCTTCGACATTTTTCAGTATCATATCACCAAGCTATCAGAGAAAACAGATGAAGAAATGGAACAAAATGAAAACAAAGACATTGAGCAAGCTCTGCAGGATTTGGAAGGATCATTGGGCGCTTCCAGTGTCTCTAATAAGGTATTGACTTGTAATTGCTTGAGTTTCCGTTCTTCAATGCCTACGTGGGTGATATTTTCAAGTGTCTAGTCAGCAGTAGATAAAAATGAATTTACGACGAATAAAGTAAATGTAGTTTAATTAAAAGTGGTGTCATTGGTTACGTAAGGTCTTCAAGAAAACTTTTAAAGTTTTTCACAAACATTCTATATTACTTTCTTACGAACTTACAGCGAAAATTTTCTTTCACTGCTGGAACGTAAACCTTGAAATAGCCGTTATCTAGACATAACTTTAAGTTGCTTCATAGCTTGTAGCAAGTTTTTGTACCTAGCTGGGATTATGGTTTGCTTGGTGTGTTGATAAACACTTTTACTCATTTGAATGTTAGCTTCGAAGATTCGCACCCGCTATGTTAAGAGTTGTTTGGATTTGAGTTTTGTGTATTTCGAATAGGATTTAGATCAGACTTGTGTTTTCTGTAAGGCGATGTTTTGAATACTGTAGCACATTGCAATGATTTAGCTTCAACATTCGAAATGATAAATTGCTTGTCATTTCTGATATACAGTGTATCAACTTTACACAGATGATTAACGCCTTTTGCAATTTGTCACTCACGTCACGTTTTATCATCTATTGTTAGATAGGTCATTGCTTCTGAATGGGCTTCGATCACGCTGGGAAATCGAACAAATTTCTATCAGTTATACATGCGTTTTCTAGTATCATCGTTTCATGTTTTGACAGGGAGATATTACAGCCGTTCCAGAACTAGCCAGTTATCTGAGGCTGTTCAAGTGAGTTTGACTCATAGTTTCAATTTGACCTTTCTAAGTAACTGTCTTTACCAAAAAGTCGAAAGTCTTCAGCCTCTGTTTGTTACTAGTGTTAGAGAATCCAACTACGGATTTAAGCATACCATGGCATAACTCTCTTTTGATTGTTGCATTTGTATCCTAAAGATTTTTGGGACGTTTTGATCTTTGCAATAGGTCAAAGTTTGAAAAAATAGAGTTGAATCTATTTGTGAATTTTTTTTTATTGTAAAGCTTCGGTGGAGACTTCGATTTGATCTGCCATAATGCTACAACAGTCAACGCGTTGAAAATGGAAAACATTTTCTTAAAATTTTAAATATTTTCGGCCCTTCCTTTAGCCCTCTTTAGAAAATTGAAAAAGATGAGCATTTTAACTGGTGAAAACTCAAAAGACAAATTTTATTTTATTTTTATCACTATTGTTTTATGTATTTTTTGTACCTTTTAGGCCGAAAAAATTTACATTAAAAGGCTACAAGAAACACTACTGCATATTCAAAGACACAAGTATTTCCTATTTCAAAACGAAGGAAGAGGCTGCTTCTCTTATTAGCCCTACAGTTGTGAGTTGTTTTTTCTAAATCATGTTTTGTTCAACGCAACATTAAAAGCTGTCGTTTCAATCTCGTTAATTTGTAAACTACTACGTATTGTCAATATGTAGCAAATCCCATATCTTGGAAAAGCTATTGCTCAATTTTTAACGGTTTTGAGAGCAGTTCACTAATACACGAGCTCGAGTCATTTACGTCCGAGTTAAGTTGCATCAAACGAAAACAGTAAATCTGTAAGATAGGCGGCTAGAATCAAGCCATGAGTCTTTGTATTTTGCTATCGGTTTTCTTGTTAGTACAAAAAATTCTTAAGTTGCAGCAATTTTTCTCGTGATGCAATTTTACGACAAATCCATTACTCGTTGTGGGAGGCCAACACCCAATATTATCAAAATTACCAGGATCGCTCAATATTTTGAATGAAATCTGAATATTTTGAATAGAATCTGAATATTTGAAGATTCTATTTGAATAAGACTAACGATGTCCACTTAGGACGAAATATATTTCTTATTAAACTGAATAATGAAAAGAGCGATTCTGGTAATTTTGATAATGAATGTTGACCAGTTGAGTTTTAACAGCAGTACCAGAGATTCTCTCTACAACCAAATCATGTCAGGCGTTGGGGTAGATTGCCAAACAACTAATCCACAAGTCGTTGTGAGAGGTTCGCATAGACCTTAAACTTCTGTAATTCAATTGTTTCTTAGCCTTGTGATTTTTAATATTTTTGTCATGAAAGGCTTAGTATCTAAAGTGAGAAGCGAAACTGATGATTTTGCGTAAGTTGTCTCAAAGTCGAGCAGTTTTGCTGAATCGCAGTGACGTAAATGCTTAATATATTTATGGAATTGACTTTGGTTCGCAAAGTTTCATGCACGTTCTATTTTTAGTGAGTTCTGCGTGCAAGCAGTATGCATTTGAGTTACTATATCTCTACCCAATTACGTCCTATTTGCATAATACGTCTTATACTGTCTTACAATGTTGTCGACGATAATTTTTCCGTTGTAATTTTTACATAAAACTCTTCTTTTGTGGTAATCTCCCGACTGTTCATATGTATGGCTTAACTCTTTATGCAGATGTCAAATTTTTCGTAGCTGATACAATACATTGTTTTATTACAAGAGCAAAGTTGCAGTCGTTCTTTGTTGGTTCAAAGCCTAACATCTATTACAAGAAAAAATCTAGTTTTGTATTATCATTGCATTTTTTTGCGGCATTCTATTGTTAGTGTGTTTTTAGATCATAGGGTTTACTTATAGACGGTGCCATGGTTTGTACTTACGATCTGTGCCTTTTTCAGATTAAATTAAAAGGAGCAGAAGTTGTACCCGATGTGAGCATTAGTGACAACAAATATGTGATCAAGCTTCTTCTTCCAAGTGCTGAAGGAATGACGGAATTGTGGCTGCGATGTGACAATGTAAGAAAAATGATGATATTTCTTTTTAGTGCAATACAGCGTTGCAAGTCGCTCTTCTTTACCAATGCTATGTGTCGAACAGTATCCACCACTGTTCCCTCCAAGTTTTTAGCATGTGGGAACTTGCTCGCATACAAATGTTAACAAAAACTTTACCGAATAATGTAGGAGATTTGAAGAAAGTTTAATTCAATTTTTGCCTCAGAATTGAGTTTCTAGAGTACACAATGTTTGCTTCGCACCAAGATATTGAACAGTTTGATTCAAATTCGACCAAAAATCACCATTCCAGTCGGCGAGCTTAAAGAAAAATTGGTAACTTTTGCCCAAAATATCTCATTTTTCTCAAATTTCGCACTTAATGGGAAACAGTGACGCCCACTGATTGGGGTTTTGATGTTTTAAATGGCTTAAAACAGGCCTGCCCGACCTTTTTGGTGTTGCAGGCCACTTTCGCTTGAGGAAATTTATTGCGGGCTACAAACGTTTTTACCACACTTAAATACCAATTAAGATGTAATTTGCGTAAGAATTTAAACAATAATTTCTTGCTCTCTGATAATAAACAATTTGCCGTCTGATATTGCCATACTTAACTTCATGTCGGCTTTCATAATGGCGTTTGAGGTTATATTCCTTCACGACAGATATTGCTTCTTGACTGACCATTTAAGCATAGGGGCTTCCCATTACTTCCCATAAACAAAAATTGCATAGTCCAGACCAGAGTTTGCCAAACTGGGGTCCTCCACAACCGCACAGGGGGTCCGTGACAATGTTGCGAAAATGTAAAAAAATAAACTTCAGTGCGCATACAGACCCAATAAATTGCTGCAGTGATTGATAATCGTATATTTTTTTCTTTCCATGCACTTTAACTCAGTGATTCTTAGCTTTGTTCTACCCTGCGATTAGCATTTTGAAAAGGGTAATGCAAATTTTTAGAATAAAAAAGAAGTAATTTCTTTGGCAAACGTTATTGTGTGGGGCTGCTAACTCTGAAAACTTTCATTGTGCAGCACTATAACCACCGTGCTTTCTATGGTGTCCTAGCTATAATACCTTGGCCGAGCAGTAAAGCAGTTGTTTCTCTTCTACTTCTCGTTTGAAAAAAACGAAAATATTTGAGCGGAAATAAAAGTCGGCAGTCGGCTTTATTAAAAGATAATCTGAGTGGTATTATCAAACAAAATTGGTATTGGGGTTTGCGATTAAGTCGTCCAGAAGTCATAGAAGATTTGATATGTGTGAACTCTAACAAACTGCGCCAAATTTTGGTCTAAATACGATGAGAAAAATTAACCACAAATACGAAGCCAAGAGCGTAACATTATAAAATGATGAAGCGCAGCATTCGCTTTAACCGTAAACTCGAAGCTATTGGGTCTCTTCAAAATTTTCTTGCTTCGTAAACAGTTTATAGTCCAGTTCAGTTACAAATATGCGAGCTGAGGTGCAGTAGTAAGGCTAATTTAGTGGCGAAAAGGCATTAAGATGCCTTCATAGTGACGAAGCTACAAAGAAGCTTTTCTGAACTTTGGTTTTAGCGTACTAGTGTTATTGAAGATTCTATTGAAAAGCCACAGTGTGTGATATGTTGTAAAGTTCCTACTCAGAAAAGTATGAAACCAAACAAGTTGAAGCTGCATTTTGAGTCTTGTTATGGCAAACTAGCATGGAAATCATTTCACCACTTTGAGCGAAAATCGGAGCGTTTGAAAAATCACCGAATTGATTCTGGAGAAATGTGGGCAAAACAAATCAGTAAGGGAGGCATCATGTTATCGCATTGCTCAGGCAAAAAAATAAAAATCCTCACACAATTGGCTTGTAACTAATAAAGGCCTGCCTCAATGAAACAACTACAAACTATCCTTGTACCGGGAAAAGGAAAAACTATTATTGTGGCCGCTTTTCAAAAAAGGGAAAATTGAGGTAGCCTGCATCAAAATTTTTTACGGATAACAACATAAAAAAGGCTCTTATCTGCGGTGTCATGATTAAAATTGGATTATAATATTCTTGCCTTTGTTGTTTATGGTGTTCTAATAGCCATTTGCAATGACAAGTTGGGAACAAACATGTGTAGAGCAGAGATGATAAACTAAACTAGACTGGAGAGACGCCGATACAAGCTTGTTCAGATATGCAAGCTCTACCGGCCTCTACTTTGCATCCTGTTAGTAAGCTAGATCTAAATTATTTTTGGATTAATTATGCTTCTACGGTAGGAGAGAAGAAATATTAACGCAACTTAAGAGTGGGGTCCGCGGTAAACCTGATTCGCAAAAATGGGTGCGTGAACACTGGTCCAGACCAATACAAACAGTTAAGATTAAAATACAAACAGTTAAGATTTTGTAACGTAAAAATCTCTTAACTTTGATAAATTTAATGCGATACACGAGGTGATGATGATTGATAAGTTTCTATAGTTGCACATAGTGGCAATTCTGCGTGCAAGTTGCCACCTTGCACACACGTAAACCAAATCTGAAAAACTTGGTGTATTTTCCAAGCATTTATTATGCAAGTGTTGGGGTGGTAGGCCCATAGCAGAGATAACATGGATACTTTTGGTGTGTTTTGACGGCAAATTTACTTGAGCCTATAAAAAGTACTAAATATTTAAAAAGTCTACTTACAAACTTATTACATCGCGGGTCATTTAAAACCACCTCGCGGGCCGCAGGTTGGGCAGCCTTGGTTTAAAACAAGCTAAGTTATGTGTGAAGTGCTATGTATATCCATATAAGGTTGTTACTGTTTTAGGCACAGTGTGTAGACTGTTTACGTCTAAGTAAGTCAATTGAATAGCACTTTTGTAGCAAAGTTTTGTGTTCGATATTCTACAGTCTTGTGACGTTGGGTAACAGATTGCTTTTTCATATCAATGTAACAAAAGTCTCGTCAGCCTTGCTACGCACAGCCAATCCAGGCCAAACTCATTCCAGACTATAAAGGCTCTTTTTTGCATTGCTTTACCTGGACATCTCGACTTCATCTCTTTTCTAGGTTGTGCCCTATTTTTAGCAGGCGACTGGCCCCAAACAACGATACCTAATGAAAGAGCCTATAACTACTAACCCCAAACTAAGTTACCGGTAGCCTAACTAGCCCACATCACTAGAAGCCCCCATGGCAACCCACTCATTTGCAGCTGCAGACGCGTTTTGACCTTATTATGGTCTCATCAGTGCAGCATAGCAACCTCCCACCTTGCTGAAAAAAAAAAAAAATTCTAACCTTCAAAACAACTACACACCGCAAATCTAAGCCTCTACTCGTTCTGCTCACGGTAGAACATTTAAAATAAAACCTTCAAGGAATTTTGTTATATTGACCAGACTTTTGTTATAGTCGAAACATTAATTTGTCCCTTGCAAATTTCACATATCAATGTAGTTTAACAGTACAGTCACGTGGTTAACACCAAGAGCTGAAAGTCCAATTAGAACGATGAAACAAGGAAGTAATCAAACTTGTCAAAAGACCTTTTTCATGTTATCACATGTGTAATATGTTTCAACGCCTTTAATCTTGTCAAAAGAACCGTAACAGAAGCAACTGAGGTTATTTATCTTAACTTAACTTTTATTCGTATTGGAATATGTGTGTACCTGCGTAATGAACCTATATTTTATCTGTTCGTGTTTTTTTTTTTTTTTTTTTTTTCTTCGACAACCTTATCAACATTGCTTAACAATTACACTAACAGGTGAGAGGCTGCAGACTAGACGACCGCTCAGCTCTTTGGGCTGGGCTTCATGGTCTTTTCGCAGCCTCTCACCGGGAAATTAATTAACTGTGAGCGAATATTCCTGTTTATGTTATTGCGTAACTTTTTTCCCAAACAAAAATAAAGTGAATGAATGAATATTTTTAACCTACTGAACTGAAAATTCAATAGGGATTTAGTGAGATTGCGAAGCGAGCTTGTGCTCTGCAAGTGAAAATGTCAAATGGGATCTATTCCAGCCGTGAACCCGTCACAAATAATCTATAACCTGCCCGAAGTACCGCTTGGCCGTGTTGCTGATCTAATTGAAATCTTTTTTTACCGGAATACTCGCGGTATTACGCCGAAACGTGTAACTGGTGGCAGGGCCGTCTTGGCGGCTTAGCAACACAGCTCCGACGCAACGTCACAGCGGTGTCGAGTCGTTGGGCCCGATTTGACCGGCCCAGTAATTCAACCCCAAACCTACCGCACCGATATCTATGTGCTTGGCAACTGAACTATCCGGCCTGTGCTGACAAAATGCAAACTGCAATATTCAAATCTTGCCCATATGCTTTTGGTTGGTAGCTGAGCTACTTGGAACTTAACATCTCAACTACTCCGAAACCAAAAGTAATTGGTCAAGTTTGCAGATTAGTTGCAAACTTGCCCAATTACTTTTGGTTTCAGAGTAGTTGAGATGTTAAGTTTCAAGTAGCTCAGCTACCAACCTCGTAACTGCTGCAACAGAGGCGAGGCAATGACAGAACTGTGCTAGCTTTGTTGAACCTGAGAATAGACCCCAGGTCTGATGTTTGTTGCTGACGTAAATTGCATGTTCCAAATGTGAAAACATCTGCTCAATTCAATTACTTCCAATATGTCATTATTTCAATATGATTTGCAGGATGTGCTTTACTGTCAGTGGATGGCTGCTTGCAAGCTAGCTGCTAAAGGACATACAATGGCAGACGCCAGTTATGAAACGGAAGTGCAGAATTTCCGGACCCTATTGAAATTGCAAAAGAGTGGTGCCAGCAATGGATCAGGTAAATCCTATTTTTAAATCAAGGTTCTTGTAAGTCATACATCAAGGTGTGCGCTTTAATTTAAAGCAGCTGTAAATTTTGCGAGCATCATCTGCAGTAAATATATGCCGTAGAGCGGGACAGCGCTGTTTCGGGCTGTTAGCCCTCATCAGATGCACTCAGGTACATGTACACTCATCCTTCAGGATGCTTGACTTTGATCAGCCAAACAACCCTAAGGATTTATATACGTACTCTACAAGAAATTTAACCTTTATGGTCCCTGATAAGTTAGGAAACCATTCAGGTCAAGTCCCTCGTGTGGCCAAGGTACATCGGTTAATCGAATGCTGTTCTACTTGGCCTGCTGAATATTTGTCAGATTTGCTTTTAATAACCCTTAGGTTTAAGCTTTAGATTACTCACTTAATGGAAACAGTTTCATCTATCTCAGCAAATATAGAATTTCAATATATGGGAACCAATCAAGTTTTTGTTTCTCTTGATCTAGTTAGTAGTTGGTTTTAATTCGAAAAATATGAAGCCAGACTTCATGTAAACTGAAAAAAATAGTGGTTTTAGCCGGCCCTAACTCTCTACGCAATGGTACCCTTTGCTCAGCTCTTCCCATTTACTTGCCGACAATTTACCTCCATCTCTTTCAATGTGCAGTCACTTCTGTTTTTTCATGTTGTATTAGAAAACAAGGCACTATTATAGAGTTAGATTGTGTAAAATCATTCCAATTTTCAATGGCTTTTTAAACATGAACCAATTTTTTATTACCGGTACGTGTAATTAGCGATTATATGCTGCTTTATTTGGTAAAGTTCGTCAAAGTGCTCATTTTTCTTGCAGCAAGCGGAGACAACTCTGTTGCATTGACCACTAATATTGAGCCAGAGTATTACATTGCAAGAAGACATCTCAGAAAACTGGGAAACAAAGTAAGTGTAATAATTAGCAATGAAAATCATTAAAAATATTAAGTGGGCACCTACAACCATTGGTGTAAGGAATGCTTTGAAATTTTGTGTGTCATCTGCCAGTGCACAGACACAGTCATTACATGCTTGGATTACGTAACTGTCATTAAGCAAGAGACTATCATAAAATATCACAAGAATGATTTGGCTCGCCCAAGATCCAACCTAAGAATTTATGATGTAATACTTTTCTTTTCAATAATCAACTAGACTTTTTAGTCCCGATTGTACGCGAAAGATTGAAGTTGATCTTGCGGTCTGGTCATCATAAAGCCTTCAATGTTATTGTATTCGTTTCAAAGGCAAGGTGTTCAGTAGCGTAGTTTCGGCACCCGCATCGTATTATTGCGACGACTCTCGTGCTCTTTCGCTTCTCTTCATCATCAGTGGCGTACGCAGGATTTTTCAATGGGGGGGGAGGTTCAGTGACGTCAACAAAGATATTTTATTCACACTTTTGCTTAATGCTTTGCGTTTCATTTACGGAGAGAAAAGGATTCACAGAAACTCAAGCTGTCAGGCCGTGGTTAAAAATTTTCTGAAAAAATTTTAGTTGAAATCATTTTCTGGCCATAAGAAGGTTAATTGACTAAAGTTAAAGGCTGGCTAGCTTTCGCAACGTCACGAACAGGGTGCACCCAGGGAGTAAAACAAGCAATTCCTTCTCTCCAAAAAAACTTTTTTCAAGAACCAACATTATTGTAAACAACGCATATAGGCTAAACCTTGTTATAAACAGTCAATATACGGTACACTCATTATGAAGGGGGCAGTTTCTCGCTTGAAATTTGAAAAGTAAAGATATCGGAGCATAAGAAAAAACTGCCCTCCCTACCAAAACGTTTTTAAACTAAAATATATTATGCGCGAGAGGAATCGCTAATCATCCGATTAAAGTCAAAAACAGCGTCGATATTATCTAAGCATTTTTTTGCCAAATCACAGCGTCGATATCAGATGCTTTCAAACACATAGTCGGGGTGTCTATGGGAAACGAAGAACTCTAGCTCCCGAGATAGTCAGCTTACGGTACAAAAAAACAATGTTGTCTCTTCCCTCGTTCCGCCCTTAGGCCTCTTCAAATCTTTCGTTAGTCTATGGTCGTCTTAGGCAGTATTTTTATCTTACTTTTGACACTTAGAGCAGTGTCAATTTAGTTTTGTATATGATAATAAGATTTCTCAAAAAAACGGGCGATTACAGTATAGCGTAGTGTTAAAAGATTTCGTTATCGATGCGAAAGGTTTGGGACTCAATTCCCAGGCCGGTCAAGTCGGACACAGTGTAGCCAACGGCTCGCAACCACTGCGACGTTTCTTTGGAGCTGCGTTGCCCAGGCGCTAAGCCGCGGGGTTGGGCCCTGCCACTCGCCACCACGGTTCGGTACAACAACAAATTTAATGAAACGAGTATAATTAAGATTTGGTTTGATTTAAAAAAAAATGTGTGCAGCCATAGTTACTGCAGATACACCGCATTTAAGGAAACTCCTACTTAATTGTTTCACAGCAACATCAATGACAAAAATGCACTTCAAGCAAAACACAACAGAAAAGTTGGACTTCCGGGTACCGGTATTGTAGCATTGCATCGTAATCAGTGCTCGAATTGTAAAAACACTTATGGGGGGATGGTACAACTTTTCACGCAGACGTAAGGAGGGATGATGATTGTACTTGTAAGGGAATGGTTTACGCTAAAATGTTTTGTGGGGGATAGTGTTGTTTGGGATGAAAACACGATAGCAATTTTGGCAAGCTCCGCATGAAGCAAAGTCGGTTCGTTTTAAAAAAGGAAGGTTTCATTTTTTCTGCAATTGTCAAGGGGGAAGGGGAGTGCTGACTCCCGACCCCTGCGAACGTCACTGGGGCCCATCTCTTAGCGCTTGGGTAACGCAGAAGCGTCGCAGCGGTGGCGAGCCGTTGGCGACGCTGTGCCGATTTGACCATCCCAGGAATCGAAACCCAGACCTTCCGCACCGACAACCTGTGCGCTTAACAACTGAGCTAACGGCCGGTACCGGCCCAAAAATCGAACCCAAAACCTCCCGCGCCCATAGCGATGTGTTTAACCACTACGCCAACTGGCCGGTTTGGCTCAAAATTATGACATCGCAAGCGGAATATCTGTATGCGTTGCAACCGTTCTCTTCCAAGAATGCCTTCTGCGCTGAAACGTTGTCTTGTCCAGCCATAGCCGTTGAGAACAATGTGTTTATGACATCACAACACGACTCCAGCTTTAGTGCCCATTGACCTTGTCCAGGCTTGCATTTTGAGCCAGCCATTGCTTCAAGCGCTACACACCAGAAAAGTTTGACTACCGGAATTATTGCATCACAATGAAAGTTTCTCGAGATTATATAGGCAATTTGATACAGCACAGAAAAACACAATCTCTGAATGAAAAAAGGCTAATCGGTCCAAAAAAAGCGGTTTTTAATTTTTTCCAATCGTCAATAGGAGGGGTTTTGACCCCCGACCCCCCTCCTTCTTGCGTACGCCACTGCTCATCATGCTTTTTCGTATTTTTTGTCTTTGTATCGTGAGAGTTTTTCTTGATGACGCACCTACCTGCCCATCTATGAAAAGAAATGGATTCAGGTTTTTTAGATTTATGTTGTAATTTGTTTCTATCAAGGCCTAAAAATTGGCGAACAAGCAAAAACGGTTTGCACATTTTCATGCAATATGGAAGTACAAGTCTGCAGATGTGGCTGCTTGGTTCGTTAATCGTCTTGTAGAGTCCCTACGTACTTTCTGTAAAATGTTTGAAATTTTGCCTTTCTGTGTACATGTGCTCAAAACTGATAAATTCTTACCTTTACAAGCCAGGCTGCAAACTAACCACTCTATTTTTGATCGAGTCTAAGTTCTTCATTGTTGTTTTTCTGAATTTAAGTTCAGTAATTTTACCGAGCTTATGCTAAGTGTATGTAGTTTTTGTCAAGTTTGGGATCAATTCAAAACTCGACCAAGTTTTTTCGGGAGCGTGTTCGAGCTCGAGTTAGGCGAAAAACGAGTTCAGTGAGTTCAAATTTTCAGCCCTGTAACAGACTGCACTGGACATTATTAAGAAGGAACGATTTTTTATCAGCCTTTCACTTTTACAGATGGCTATCCGTAAAATCCAAGAATCAGTCACGCATTACAGTTCTTACAACTTGGTTAACGCCAAGTTAGCGTACATCAAAGCCTGGCAAGCTCTTCCCGAATACGGATTAACTCACTTTTTGGTAAAGTTTCGTGGAGCGCGAAGAGAGGTAAGTTGTAAGCATACACAAGCTCATTACTTGCGCCATGTGCTGAAACGTCAACGCTTGAATGTAACTATCTGAAAACATTGTATTGAAATATGGGGAGCCGATGTAAGTCTATGTGTATGAACGCATGAAGAGATAATAAGATAGGCCAGAAGACAAACCAAATAAACATTGTAGAAACCAGTTCTACGACTGCCGCGAAATAGGTCGCAGGATTGGTTTTTACAGCGTTTATTCAGTAAGTCTCTTCTAGCCTATCTTACTATCTCTTTGTATCTGAAAACAGTGTAGAAATATTTTTTTATGGTCGAGAAGATTTTTCCTCTGTAGCGGTAGACTTCGGGTTTACTTCCGATTCGGGTAGAGTTAAAAATCGAAAAGGCTTAACTTTTTTGTTTGGCGTTCGGCTTTAAAGGGACAGTGTGGAGAACAAGCCGGCAAGCTCGATTGTTGTGCCTTGGAAAAAGTCATTTTTTTGGAGTCATTAG
Organism: Trididemnum miniatum; assembly: GCA_964006365.1. NCBI lineage: Eukaryota > Metazoa > Chordata > Ascidiacea > Aplousobranchia > Didemnidae > Trididemnum > Trididemnum miniatum. The sequence goes on from OZ023239.1 coordinate 14,836,601, forward strand.
TCATTACGTTACGCGATTAAAACAATGAATGAAATGTGTCTGCTTCTAAGCGTTAATGTTACTATGAGTGACAGAGGGTAAAAATTTTTGACTGAAATAATTTTTTTTAAGGAGCTGGTAGCGGTTGCCTATAACCGCTTTATTCGAATGGATCCCAGCACCGGAGAAGCTCTGAAGACGTGGAGATTTAACACGATGAAGGTAGGAAGCTAGCTGTGCTTTTAATTGCAGTTCAATGGTTTTGTTCAGAAATCCTTGTTTAGATTCAGATGAATATGGTTAAAAACTGGTGAAAGCTCAAATTTGTCGCAAACTTAGTAACATTTGGAATTAAACCACAGTAAGTTTTAAAACTACACGTTTCGACGACATAGATTTAGCTGCCATCATCATCAGCAGTGTAAGCAAGGCAGTACAAAACGTCCAGTTTCAACAATTACTGCAGCTATATTTTTCCTGAGCTATTTTGGTCACATATGTATTGTATTTAAAATTCAGTTTTTATACTAGTGCCGTTCCAAATTTCCTGTCTTTTAAGATACCGTAATAGTGTTTATTGTTTATTCTGGTTTTGACTGGATCATTCCGGATTGTTCAAGCTGTAACATTTGTTTTGCAGGCTTGGAGTGTAAATTGGGACACGAATCACGTCATTGTTGAATTGGCTGAAAACCAGACTATAACATTTGAGTGCGCCCATTTCAGGTAAGCTGATAAACTGTTTTTGATTTTTTGTATTGTTTTGTTTTTTTATGGCGAGTAACAAGGAAAGCGCCTTGACAACGAGCTCGGTGGTAAATTTTTAAATTTTTGAGTTTTTTATTGAATTTGTAGTTTCAGAGAAGTTTTTTGGGTACAAATAGATGGTAGGTCATCGTAAATTCATGGTGCCTTGCAGCAAGATTTTGTGCGATTATACAAAAAAAAGTTGTGAAAGTCTAGGTTGCTGAATCTCCGTTTTTCAATTTGGGGTAACTGCGCCATTTAACTATTGAGATTTATCTGACCACGGTACTAGTAGCTTCTACATTCTACAAGCTACAGAAGAGAGGGCTTGATGGCAAAATCAGAGCCAATAATACACAAATCTTGATCAAGTAAGAATTAGCATTAAAAATTTTATGAAGACCTCAGCGTTTGAATATCTTCCAACAGTCACGTCGAGCGTGAGACAGATTGTTAAGGTTTTTAAAAATTTGAAGGCTAATTTTTACTTCATCCGATTTGTTATCTAGCAATTAAGTTTAACACATTTTTATCACAGTCCAAAGCTAGTGCATGAGATGATTGGAGGTTACATCTTCTTGTCCATGAGAACCAAAGATGCAGACGAGACCTTAAACGATGAGAAATTCTTTAAATTGACTGGTGGATGGACTTCATGAGTTTTATTAACTGGAATATTGCAAGGTTCTAGTTGCAATCCGCCTTCGATAAAAGGCAATTAGTGGTTTATGTGGTTGGTGATATTTTTGTAAATTCTTTTAACAACATGTACATTGTACAGTGCTTTCTATTTTAACAAAATTTTATTCAGTGTATCTGCCACAAAGGGTGTTGTTTTGTGGACTACATATTCTGATAGTATTAAAGCATGTTCTAGTACTTAAACATACACACAGGGACAAAGCTAGTTAAAACTGCCATGAAATTGTACGTTTGTAAAGAACTAACTATGTAGTGTGAAGTCTTTCGTTGCATTATATTACTTACAGAATTGTTTAGGATTTTTTATCCAGAGTGCGTTTATGTTGCCATAATTTTTATCGATTGAACTTTGCCGTGCTTTAGAACCACTTTGCTTTTCAATTTCTGGCCTGCATTATTCGTTTTGGGATCTGTTGTATGCTAAATGTAATTTCTGCTTACTACCAATCTTTAATGAAATTTAGACATTGAAACGAAAATTTTTAATCATTGGTTCAAGCCTTAAGTGTTTTGATTGTAATGAAGTTTTTACTGCCTGCCGCTGTGACTCTGATCAGGTGGCTACATTTTGCAGGCAATTTTGTAATGGAAAATAAACAGTTTTGCAATCAAAACCTAGATGCAATTTAATGCAGTAAAATTCTTTTTTTTTTTTGGAAAAAAAGTGCAATGAAAATATTCTTGAAGTAGATATTCAACTTATCTATTCTTGAAAAGTTAAGACATTTAAAAATCAGCAGTTAAAGGATTTAAGAATTTTCATTGTTGGTAATCAAACTGAATATGATTATCAATATTTTAATTAATGAAGTTCATTTTACTTACAATTACAATTTTTTAGTGTGTGCAAATGCGTGTGCTTGATTTTCTGAACGCTATGTAATAATTGAATAGCTGCTTCATTGTTTTACGATTTACTGCTTATAAAATGCATACTAACAAAAAACCGAGCTTTTTTTTGTTACTAGCCCACGTCTGCTATTAGCTTTTGATGAATTGAAACGTTAGTATTTTGTGTGTGTTCATGTGTTGTGTTGATGTTTCTGTTGCATTTGCTTTGATTGCAGCACAATGCAGCAGATTTGCGTTTTCAAAATTTTTTATTTTACCGGAAAAACATTGTATAGCTCAATTGTGTTGAATAAATATCAATTTCGTTTCTTATGTTTGATGTACGATTTTTTCCGGCAAAATAAGCGTTTTCAACAATTTCTAAACCTGCCAAACCGGCTTTTTCTCTACCAACAATTTGGTTTTTATAAGCACTCTTTAGCTATTAGTACTACGGATTTTGTGTTCTTAAGTGTATATTATTTTGAAATAAATTTGTTGCCTTTGATTGAGCTCCAGAATTGTTTTCTCGGACCAGATTAAAAAGGATGGGCCTATTCCGAAACGCGTCTTTGTCGTTTTCGCCGATATGTTCCAAGAGAAGGTACCGGTAGGTTTAGCTATATTGCCATACGTACGATACCTAAGTGCATTGTGTCTCATGTTGTGACACTGCCAGATGTTTCGGGATATTTTCTGTTCTAATGAAAGATTAAGTAAAAAATTAGGTCTAGCTGTAAGAGAACAAATGTTCAAAATGAAACACTTTTTGAAATTTGAATTTAATTCTATAAACTTTTTGAATTCGGCTATGGGGCGAGCTTCTCAAAAGTGTATCCTAGGAAATCAGTCAATTTTTATTTACCAAGTAACATGAAATAAACAATGCGCAACGGAGGAATTGTTATATACCAAAACGCTAACTCGGCAAGAAGCAGCGAAAAGACCAGGAGGTCATCTGGTCAGCTGCCTCCTTACTTGGCAATACACAAACGAAAAGAAAACAACAAGCAGAAACACCGAAAAAACATTCTAGTATTCAAAATCAAATTTGGAAGCAGTATTCAAAATCAAATAAATTTGAAATCGGAGGTCGTTGTAGGCCTGTTGTGTGGTATATCAAATTTTCAATTTTAACTGGGATGGCGCTGGCTTTTTTTCATATCGCGTAGCGCTTCTTGGCCTAAAAAATATTACAGGCCTACATCAAAATCTGTATAGACTATCGCGAAAATACATAGCCTAATTTTTATTCACGTAATTCTATAAACGTTTTATATGTCCTATAAGTATTTCTACTCTCTACCGTATGATTCTCTCATAAATTTTAGACTTTGTTGTTATTCACAACAGGGCAGGGGTCTATAATCTTTTGCACATACAAAGCCAATCTCGTGTTCCAGAATTTGAAAAACACTGGAAGCCACAAAAACATTTCTCACCATAAATGGCAGAGTTGGCCATGGACCGGAATAGGAATTTGTTCCGGCGGGAATGCATAGACTTTTTAGGAACAGGAGCCGGAATGGAACTTTTTTGTGGCTTACAGGAACAGGAATTCCAGTTGACTGTCTAAAAAATGTTGCAAAACTCTTGCCTTGATTGTTTGTTTTAATTTTCATCTTTTTGCTGAAAAAGTTGGTTAACTAGGCATTGATTCTTCATTGACTTTTGATCACAGTCAGGGATAGTGACCCGCAATGTCTCTGCAGAAATCATGATTCCTGATAAAGATTATTTGAGTTTGGCAACCTGACAAAACTAAACCGGAACATTTAGGATTGATTAGAAATTTTGCACCAATGTTGAACCAATTTAGAAATAGAAATTTTGCACAAATTTTGATTAGAAATTGTTTTTTTCTACGGTATTTCACCGGAAGTAGGCTATAAAGGACGGGCTTTGCAGCATCGGTGGTCAGCTGGTCGCTTCTCACAGTCACTGGCTCAAATGTAGCCTTGTTGCTGTTCAGTGTTGGATTTGTCGGTGGTTAATTAAAATTGATAGTAATTAATAGTTAGACCAATTCAGAAAATGCTGTAAGTTGTTGGCTGTAGCTAATGAAGTGAATAGACAGCATTTTGTGCAACACAGACCAGCAAAACTGAATCAGTGAATTATGGTACCGGTACCCAGTAGCGTACGAGCACCTGTAGCCTACGAGTGAGATTTACTGGCTGACCAGTAGAACAATGTGTTTGGATTAAACGAAATACTGGTACAGTGCTTGAGATTTGCTTTAGACTAGCCTAGCTGGTAATTTTTTCTTTTGTCTGATCAGAATCGAATGACATTGTTATTACTGTGATTATATTAAGTAAACTGGAAGTACACTGGGTGCTGGGTGGTTGTCAATACTTTCAGTTTTGTCACCTGGTCTTTTTGTCACACCTGTGAGAATTTCAGTTACATTGACAAATTTTTAGTCACAAACTTACCGTATCCTGTATTGGTGCATCAGTTCACTTTCTGCAATACCTTGTTAGCTAAATGCTAATCATTTTTAAGCTGCCTTATATTACAATGGATGATTGGATGGTTCACTTTACAGCAGCCGGCAAAAATTTCCCAATTTGTCATTGTCATCAGCGCAGCCAGGGGGGGGGGATAAGGGGGACCAGTCCCCCCTTTTCAAAGTAGAGGTTTAGAAATTTAGTAAACATTGGAATCCTCGTTTAAAATACTATTTAACTTGAGCAGGACTATTGACAGATTGATTAAACCGCCCTGTGTCGGAAAAGCGATTGCGAGAGGGAATAATTTGTTGAATGATCAACTGAATCAAATTTTCCTAAATGAACATTGGTTGTATGGAGAATAATGCTGCTGTGTCGACAACCTGCCATATTGTATTGCCATTGCGTTGGACTGACTGCCCTTAATACTTTACACAACCAAACGCAACAAATGATCAATCCCTGTCACATTTTTACTGCATATAACATATATTAGCTCAGTAATGAACTGCCAGCAGTCGACAAAAATTTTTATTGATCGAAAACAAAAGGATGCAAATCATTTGTTTTTCTATTCCAAAAAAGGAAGCGGTATGCAACAGAGACTTTTTCTCGAAAGAATTATTTTTTGTAACTTGAGAAAACAAAGCTCAATTATGACTACCCCTTGTCCTCAGGACTTTATTCAAAAGTTTCATTTGAATAAGGAACTGAGGATGATATATTTTTCCTATAAGCTAAGAGATCGCTTTGTTCTTAAAAAAATGTTTAAGGAAGTGTCTATTTCATCGGAAATTCCGGTTATCGAAGTTCAAAAGTCGTGGTTTGCGGAACCGGAAACATCCCCTAACGGTTCCCCTGCTGTGAGAGTCGCACTACAGGAACCGAAAACGGTTACGCAACTATGATTTTTCAAACTTCGATAACCGGAATTTTCGGTGAAATAGACACTTCGAATGTTTAATGCATAGATGAAGCCAATAATCATCAGCTATGCTAAATGCTTCAGTGTAGATCTTAATTCAAGACTTGAAAACTAATGATTTTTGATTTCTTCATTTTTATCCTCCTGTCGCGGAAGCGCTAAGGCTGCATTGGGCAAATCCAGCCTTAGGAGTTGCCTTTGTTTCCGAGTTTTCCGCTTGAATTTCGCTTCTGACCTCTTAAATTTGCTGCTTGTTAGATTCTACCAAGCAGAGATAATTGTCGTAAAGCATTTTTTCCAAGGACACAACAATGAGGCTAGGGTGGGAGTTGCACCATCAACCTTGCGATCATGGTTGTTGTAAAAACGATGCTCCAAACCACGCGGCTACACTGACGACGATCTGTTTTTATGGGGTGCAATTGACAACTGCAGTCTGAAAGCACTGCTGGAGTATGTTGACGTCAGCGATGAAAGCCATGTTTACAGTAAACATTAGACCTGAAACTGCGATAAACGCAGCGTGGGGCAGTCAGTAGTATCAGCACACGTGCAGAAAAGCGGACGATTTTTGGTTACTTCTGGAGAAATCTGAGCACAGTTATTAAAAAAAGTATACCTTAATTAACTCTTGATCATTAACAGTTCTGTTGTTGCAGAGGCATTAAAAACTTTGGAATTACTTAAAGCGCAACAATGGATTCAATTCACTTATTCTGTATTCTTCAACATAAACTGATAGGCCTAACTGAAAGCTCAGTACCAGCAATTCCATGGAAAAAATTGTCCCCCCCTTTTTTATGTCTGGCTGCGCTGGTGGTCATTGTGCAACCCAGACATGCATGGGGTTGAGGTAAGAGCGTGTCTGCATCTGTGCATTGCACATCGCATTTTGGGGAATTCCTGTCAGCTTTGAATTGAACCATCCATTGTAATACGAAGCAACTTGAAAATGAAAAGCCCGTTAGCTGCCAATGGTCTATCTACTGTAATATGTTACCGTATGTTCTGGTACTGCTTTACAAGCTGTCAAATGATGGTTATAGGCAGTGTCGGTGGCTGTTTATGCTGTTGTACGGGCTTGTAACAACTGCCTGCTACAAATGTTATGGGTGAGTGAAAATGGTTGCTGGTATTTTACCGGTATAGCATGGCTATTTATGCTGTTGTACGGGCTTGTAACAACTGCCTGCTACAAATGTTATGAGTGTGTAAAAATGGTTGCTGGTATTTTACCGGTATACACGGTACATTTAAATCACTCCTGTAACTGTGCGGTACAGCTTTATGCAGGGTGTAAACCGGCATACCATACAGTATTCTAATGTACCCTGAATACAGCTGTAAAACCACTAAAACCAATGAAACAGCAAAAATATACAGTACGGTATTATGTTTGTCCAAGGCGATTTTGGCTCCGGTGAGACATGTAGTATATGTTTCCTGCTGTGCAGTGTGGCCAAATTTAAATTTATGTAGCCATGATTGGCTAGAAAACAAGGTTTATTAGGCTGTTAGGAGTAGAACTTATTCAGGTAACCACGAAGCCAACCGACTTTGGGTGCACGTGCATGCCTGGAGATTTGAGTATATTATGATAATTATTTTGCTAATGTTTTTTCTAGGTTTTAGTGACTTAACTTTCTGCTGAACATCTACTTCCACCGCTTTTCATGATGTGAGAATTTTATGATCAAACGCCCTCACAAATGGGTCGTGTACTCCCACTAGCGATTTGACAAATTGTAGTTTTAGCAATGAAAGTCTTCGTTTTTGTGTCAGTTTTAAAAGCTTTGTTTATGAGTACAGTAATAGATTTAGTTGAAGTATAATAGTGCTTTGCGAACTAAAAATTGCTTCTGTTTGTTAATACAATGCTTTTGATGTTTGCTAATTCTGGTAACTGTTTAACAACATTCTGAATACAATTTTTTTGGATTAAACCTAGTAGTTATGTTTATAATAATTTGGCTGAGATTGTGAAAAAATAGGAAATGGAAAACTTTGATGCAAACAAATTACACTTACAAAAATACAGCAAGCTAAACTAAGTTTTACTAATTTAGTTTTCATAAGTTTGTAACAGTAGGCCTGTTTAGAAAATAAATCATGACACATATCACCAAATCCTGACATGCAGCATTTTGGATAGAGTAAAAACTTGGGCTAAATAAACTTTCTGACAACGAAAAAAGTTGGTGCATTGATATTTTTTTATTTATTTGCTTCTGTGATGTTATATACAATGATTATTGCTAGCACACCTTGTGTTTGTTGCATTAATCTAAAGCGGCCATGGTCAATCTGCTGGCCGCATTAGGCCCTTATGGTGTTCCTGTGCGGCCCACTTAGCATTCATTGGAAAGCTCTGAGAGGCAGTGAAGACCTTTTTTTCGAGAGAAACGGGAATTTTTGAGCTCCAGAAAGCAACGTAGAACTTTTGCAGCCCATTTAAGGAATTTAGACCTAATTAAGCTTGCAATGCAGCTCACTGCAAAACAGGTTGCACATACTTGATCTAAGGCTTCTGGAAAATTTATTATTTTCTATTTTGCAGTAAAATTCTCTTCGTACAGACGAGAATTTTCTCAAAATTATTGTTGGTGGAGCTCCAGCTGCAGCAGCTCCACCAAAAATTTTCAGAGGTATTTTTCCACAAAAAATTTGCTTTTGCACAGAAATACCAAACATCTAAACGTAATGCAGGCGCACATAGTATGCATGGGGTGTAGCTTTTCCACAAAACTATTTTTCTTCTCGATTTACAGTCTTCCTTCTTTGAGGTATTGGAAGTGTGCTGCGTCAGTCAAAGTGATTGCACATACATAGCACGCGGTAGAAAAAAATGTACGCGTACGTGATAAGAATGTTTAGATAAGGTAAAAGTTATCATGTGCCCAAACGTTTGAAACATCTGATCAGGCCGAATTTCAAGTGGCAACATACAGTCTAAGCAGTAGTAGAGCCTAATGATTGCAAACAAATTAATTTCTTCAAGTTTACTACATCTTAAGATTTCGGTAATCACGTGGTAATGCTTCAATTTTGACGTCATAAAATTACCACATGCCCGATGAAATCACTATCTCGGCACCTATGCTGGTATCCAATCTGTGCAAAGTCCGGGGCTTTTCGTTTTTAAGAGCTTCATATTACTATGGATGGTTTACTTTAAGGCTGATGGGAATTTTCCTAAACGTCATGTGCAATGCAGACATGCTCTTACCCTAACCCAATGTGTGTCATCTGGGTTGCACGATGACGTATTGGGGAATTCCCGCCTGCCATTTTAAAATGAACCATCCATTATTATATTAGGCAGCTTAAAAATGATTAGGCCCCGAAGACCATTTTCTTAGTAGTTTGAATGTACCCAGGTACTAACTAGTAAACTGGGGAATGTTAACAATCTGTCTTTGGTAAACATAAATAGTAGCCATTGTGATTTCATAAGATAACAATTTCAACGTCCAATAGGAACCATTGCCCATATCAGCATACTGATTGTTCTCATTGTTTATTTATGTATGTTTACAGTTCAGCACCCCTTGTTTGTGTAATTTTTGGATTCTCGTGTATGCTGTTATTAAAGATTTAAGGTGATTGTGGCAATTCAGTGATTGGCGTGCCAATGTGATGATGGGGTTAAATTTTGGACTATACTAGGCTGCGGTACATATATAATAAATATTGCTGTAGTAGCCTGTTAGTCCCTGGAGAAGCTGGTAACAGTAAGCCACTTGGGTACTAGTATCAGTACCAATTTTGCACCCAATAATTGGACTCATCGTTTTGAATCACTTTATCTAACCACAGTATTTCTACCACCATCTATTTTAATTTCAAACATGGCCGAAACAATGAAAAAAGAATCTTCTCAGGACAAAAAGAGTAAATCTGGATTTTCAAATCTAAAGAAAAAATTAAATATTCCTCGAATATATAAAAAGTAAGTGTTTCTGATTTAATTGCAATTGCTTCATTTTGATGACCTACGAAAGTTGGTAGCAATGAAAATATTCACATGTAATTAGTTATTGTCAATGATTATGTTCAATGAATTATATATTTAGTGTATACTGAAGATGATTTTGTATTGAGTTATTGTTTCAAGCAATGTAGATTAACATATTACATATTATGCAATTGAACTAAGCTATCTGTGATTCACTACGTGAAAAATTATAGCAACTTGTTTTCTTGTGTTAGGGCAGGGGTGGGCAACTTCCTTTAGTCAGCGGGCCAGATGCGGGAAAATGAAGTGCTTGGTGAGCGGGGTTATTACGTGATTAGTATTCAATATCTTAATCACGCATTTATTCACTAAATAATGCAACAAATAAATTATATATAATAATTTTGTTGAATATGAAGTACTGTAGTGGTAGCGTCTTATATTTCCTCACTGTCAACATGATAAAGAATACGTTAAGATTATGGGAATATAACGCGGTACAGGAGAAGGGAAGAGGCAACAAAACAATTAATGCTATGGCGTGCAGGTAGGAGAGGAGGAGTTAATAGAATGCAAGAGTATGCATGGTTGCAACACCTAGAAAAGTTCAAACTTTACGAAGAATGAAGATCAAAACTACATAATGAATTTATCATTTTATCATACTGCACTAACTGTGCTTCAATGACTACTGAAGTCATTGAGACATCTGAGTTGGCTGAGTAGTTGGTGGATTGCGCTCTGGAACTAGTTTTGCAGGTTCAATTTCTCCTGGATGGGACATCTTCCGTGATGCATGTACTTCATCAAAATAAAAACCTAAGTTGCAATTATGTGGTAAAAAAAAAATTAAACATTTGTGGTCAATCGCAGTGGTCAATCTTGCTTGATCTGTGACTGGTGACGAAAGCAATTATTGTAGTTTCACAAGCGCACTAAGGTAATTGTTTGTTCACTGAGGCAATTGTTTCTTTCACAAGCTTACACCAACAGTTTGGTGAGAGCATAGTGATGGGCAACTGTCAGGAATGAAGCCTCGGGCCACTTTACAGGGTAAGGTTGAATACAGTCTGCGAGCTGGTCAAAATCTCTTCATGAGCCGGCTCGCGGGCCAAATGTTGCCCATTGCCCACGCCTGATTGCCTGTGTTAAGGTATTGTTGTAACAAGTTCATTTTTGGTGCTAGAATCACTGTTATTAGCTGTACTTCCTTAATGCATTCATGATTGATATATTGACTTTCTTTGGGGCATAATATTTTTAAGTATGCCATACAGCATGTCTGTGGATGTTTTCTTAGTTATTCTGGCAGCATGTTTTTTACCGAAACTGGTTTGATCTTGATCGAAAAGTTTGGGTTTGTCATTTTTTTATGATTTTCCAGGCTTGCTTCTAAGCTATCGATTCATGGAAGGCATTTAAGATCTTTAACAAATTCATGGGACACGAGTGATATACATTCTCTTGTTTCACAGTATGAACTTATGGACATGCTAAAAGAACTTTCAGATGCTGTAAGTAGTTTAATTCAGTTCACCTCTTGACAATCTATCTATAGCAGTGCTTAGTGGTGGTAAAGATTTTTTGCTTACTGGAACTTGTAAGCACTCCTGTTGCAAACAGATTGGTATTGATGAGCTACTTTGAACAGCTCAGATGGCCGAGTGGTATGAAGCGTCTGTCTCTTGAGCTGTAGACTCGGGTTTGATTCCGAGTCGGGTCAAACCAATGACTTTAAAATTGGTATTCACAGCTTCCCTGCTTGATGCTCAGCATTAAAGGGACAGTGTGGAAAACAAGCCGGCAAGTTTACTTGTTGTGCCTTTGGGAAAGGCACTTAGCGGGATTCCCCCATCTTGGTGTGGTAGACAGATGGCCGGCAACTCCTAAGCGAGCTCGTATAGTGCATTGATCGCTTTCTCGTGATAGGAGGATAAATATGCAACTAAATAAAATAAATAAATAAATAAATGATCTAGGAAAAGCGGTTCAAATAGAAAACTAAAGAAAAAATTGAGGTTTACATTTTGCTTGTAGTCTTTGCCTTGATTATCTGGATAAATTCTATGTAGGCAAGCGAACAGTTGAAATAATCTTATTAGATGTGGTTTTCTCTCTGCTATCAATAATTTGTGGGTTTAGGTAAATGCTATTAATCTACCCAATAGCTGCCAATTACAAATTTTCGTGTAGGAAAATTGAAAACTAGTAGGAAATAGTTGAAAACGAGGCTTACTGCAACAGTGGTTTTACGCTCTGTAAAGCAGGGCTGTAAACTCGCTAGCAGTTTAATCAGGTTCAAGTTTGAGTTCACTAAACATTTACAAGCCTAGTTCAAGTTCTTAACTTTTAATTTGGCGAGTTCGAATTCACTAAGTTTTGCGGAGTTTATGCCAAGTTCAAGTATATAGTTTTTATAGGGTTGGTGAAGTTTAAGCAAGTTTTGTTAAGTTTAGGATAAGTTCAAAACTCAATTAGTTTTTTCGAGATAGAGTTCAAGTTTGACTTCAGGAATTTTAGTTTTCTGAGTTTGGCAAAGAAAGACCTAGTTTGAGTTTGCGGCTCTGCTGTAAGATATTATACTGTTGATTATTGTACTGCTCAATGCTCACATATATGGGAACTTCAACTGTTTTTTTAGTGAAATCTTTGTATTTTAGGCGGATTTAGCTCGATCATCACCGAAGCAAGTTTTTGAAGAATTATTGATTTTGCAAAGAGAAAATTTTTTGTGTGATCTTCAAATGTCTTGCTTTTGCTGGAATAAAGAAGAAGGCACTTTCAAACTAGTTGAAAGTGTTCACTTACACTCTATTTTATTTTCAAATCGAACATCACTGTTCTTGCCTTGGAATGATGCCTCAGCTGTAAGTTTCAATAGAAAATTTTTGGGATTGAATTTATTTTAGGAAGAGTTGTTCTTTTTGAACTGTATGAACGAGTAAACGAGCAGATTGCTTTCAAATATGTAAGTTAGATAGGTTTTATGTTTTTAATCCTGATGCTCATGGAGGTTAAAGGCCATTTAGGGGAATTGATACATAATTCACCAGTGTTTCATGTTTAGTGAAAATTTCATTCATTTGCTGCATTCAGTTTAACGACATGACTTTTTTCTCCAATACTTCTCAATTGCTTGTTTTAGTTGACCCAATGTTTTCTACAACTTTATTCTTTACTGTCATCGTTTGCTTTTGCAGTTAGTCTGCAGTCACTTCACAAAAAATCGCGACTCAGTTTTTCTTGATGTCACAGCTTTTAATGTGATCTTTTTCGTTTGTTTTGATTTTGTAACCAACTTTTCTTTTTTTGCTCTGCACAGGTACATCGCGACAATGACGATGATGAAATAATCTTGGATTTTAATTTTTCTGAGCACTATAGTCATCTTCCTTCTGATATTGAGTGCAGTTATCATAAAGCGACCAAGCACTTGAAACTTAAGTCAAAAAATGCATTTCCATTGAATTTTTTGAAGGATGTTATATCTCACGTATATGGAGAAAACATCAGGCCACCGCCAAATTTCGCTCCGTTTTACAGAATTACTACCAACTCCTTTTTACCTCATGATGAAAAGCCGTATCTTTATGTAAGTCACGTTATGCTTAGTCCAGGTATTTTAGCAGGGTATATTAAAGTATCCTGTTTTAAAACATAGCATTTTGTGCTGTGACATTAGCGTATTGCATCGTTCAGTGTGTAAGTTTACGTACTTACAACGTACGGTAGTTACTGATTAGCCTGCTTTTTATGGAGGATTGATTGAATTTTCATTGTTTTTACCATCAAACGAAAGTGCTTATCGTAAGACGACGCAGATTCGCTTAGAGCATTGCTTCGTGATTAGGGATGTTCGCACCCTCAGAGGGTACGAAAATCCAATGAAATGCAAAAATATACCAAGTAAAAAACAGAAAATGAGGAATGCTCATATATATACATTTATGACATCGGATTCCAGAATAGCTTCGTCAATCCGTATGGGGTCTGAAGCTTAAATCAAGTAGGGAGGCATTGGCGCAAAAGTTGCCGTTGTTTGCAAATTTTTTATTCCTTTTTGATCAGTCGGTTCAGTTTTGGTGGAGTTAAAGAATATAGAGTATGTCGGCAGTGATGCATGATGGTTTGAAAGTTAGTGTCATGAGTTCTGTTCACGGCTGAGGCTAATTGTGTTTGGCATTAATTTGAGTATTCAGATGTGGATCAAAGGGTGACGTCATTTCTTGAAACTCGACATCTGGCCAGAAATGATAATTAAAATGCATTCTTGACATTTTGTGTTTGTTAAACAAGTTTTGATTGTAAACTTGGTGTAATAATTTCGTGATTTCGCAGAACACAAGTCAATTGCTTACGGATATAAAAGATAATCTAAAAGTAGCAGATTACCAAAAAACGGGATCACCAAAAACTAACAGCGAGTAAGTTATTTGGTACTTATCGAATGATTTTGACCTGTTAGTATATATTTTATGCTTCAACATTGCATCCTGTGGATAAGAATGAGTAATGCAAATTACAGTATATTTAAAACACAAATCAAAATGAAATCTCTAGTCATTATACTCGCGGTATTACGCCGAAGCGTGCAACAAATGGCGAGGCCCTTCTCCGCAGCTTAGCGCCTGCGCAACACAGCTTCGAAGAAACGTCGCAGCGGTGGCGAGCCGTTGCAATGTCTAGTAGTGACTGAGCTAACCGGCCAGCCAAAAATTGCATATTTTGAGCATGTTATCAGTTTTTTGAAGTGTTTTGGATACCTTGATGAATTCTGAGTAAAAATTTGTGGGTCCCCATTAAAAAGTTTGCTCGTCGTAAAAACCTGATAGCATGCTTAAGACCATATTTGGGGAACCTCATTCGGGTCCGTAATAAAAAAAATCTATTGGCCTTTCGGTAGTAAATCAAGTGTACATACTATATAGGGCACCAAGCATTATTTTTCACTGAAACGGTGTATGTTATGGAGCATTTATATGACAAACTACTTGGTGTGCTACTAGTGCATATTCTAACATTGTTGTATGTGATAGGGCTACTGAGCGAAGGTACACTGAAGAATTACTATCAAGTATGAAAGATTTATTATTATCAGCAAATATTAGCGGAGATGTTAAACTTATGTTTGCTGCCTCAACGCTAAATTCTGCTGCTTCAAATTTTTCAAGGTAATTACGCATGTTTACTCTGCTTTTTATTACCTAATTGGCCAGTGAAAGTTGGTTGTGGAAAAATAGGTTATTCTATGCAACAGCATTATTATTTTTTACCAAAATTTCCAGTGATGCGTTGTTTTTTTTGAAATATTATGCTATTGCTGCATGCTCGTATTTTTTAATATTGACTGTTGAAGCATAATTACCTTATATTTTACTGGCTTTTATTGGCGAGAAATTAGCTACTAGAGTGCGAAGCAAAAATATTTTAGACTTTATTATTATATGGTTTAATAAGCAAGCAATGGCAAAATAAAAATAGTTTACTGGTGGCGTTATTGACCTCACGAAGTTGCCAAAATGCAAAAAGAGTGCAGAAGCGGGAAGAAGATATGTTACACTTCTGTCATGATCGCATGTTCAGTGGTAATATTATTATCTAATTTTAGTTTTATATACTAAATTAAGTGCGTTAGTAGATAATTGGGCTGCGTGCGTTTGGAATAATAGTAACTGTGTATGCTATGTATTGATGAAACGTTTAGTTTGGTAAGAAGCCATTGTTTTTGTTGCTTTTCACAAGAAACGTCGAAATGAACTAATTGTATTTGTAGCAGATTTCGCTTACCCAGCCGCTACTTCCACTGCCACGGTTTTGTTATTTCATCTCGCTCGAAGTTTTTTCGAAATTTGATCCAGAGACGCATTGTAAGTAGAGTTATGATAGTAAATAAACTCTGTTGCCCAAACTATCTTTTTTCTAACAGTTTTGTCATGTTTTTTTTAAAATATAGTTCGTGCAGAATCTGCTATGTCAGTTGGTATCTTGTACTACGTTTCAGCAATATTTCTAAAAACTGGCTGCAATATAGGGTTCATGATAAAAATTCTAAGATCTTTTTGCCTTCTTTTACAAAGAAACATCAAACTGAACACAAGTTTTCATTATGAGTTTGAATGCTAATGTTTGTTAGCTTGACATCTTTTCCTCTGTTTTAGAAATACAGCGGAAATATTATATATTATCCAACTATTTGCTCTAGAAAACCTGTACTTATCCTGCAGGTACAAAGCGTATAATTTTACCGACAGCATATCTATTTGTCTGCGAAATGCAGCCTCGTTACCCCCATACTTACTGCTAAGTTTTATGTAACAATACATTACTTGCGAAATAAGTATTTTTGACGATTACGTTTGTTACGTGATTTTTGCTTTCAGGAAAAACTCGATTCTGCCAGTGATGCTGCATTGCCACACATGACGATAGAGCTTGACAAACGCGTTTTGTCACCCAGATATATCTCGGTTGTAATATACGCACTCTACACCGATGAGGTTTGTAAATTGTTACACCGTTTTGTTCATGAATCATAAAAAGAGAAGCTACTTGTGCACCAAAAATTGAAAGAGCTTGTTTGAATTTAAAGTGGCGTGTGATTTTGGAGTTTGTGCGCTAGCACTTTGGGAAAAGTTTAGTAACAATGCAAGATTGTTTAGTTTTGATCATGAGTGGTTTGTACCAGGTATTATTATTACTGCTAGATTTTCTGGAGTAACGTATGTAATGCTTTTTATTTACTTTTACGTAGAAAATTTATTTTTGCCCGAAGTCGAGAAAATCAAAACTAAACTGTAGTACGTATTGAATATGTGCAATTCGACAATGCTATTAGTAATATCAAAATTCTTACTGTGCTGTGTTTCTGAGAACCTAGCTACGAAGCATTTTCTGCTACTTTAACATAGAAGCTCTATGTTATTTCTGTACGTAACCCTTTAGAATTAGATAGACTGAATCCCTGAAGAAGGACACCCCTTGCCTTCCTTGAGAAACCTGCGCAAAGGTTTTTGTTATTTTCAAGTCCGACACTATTTCGCGTCTACAATTCTATCCCAAAGCCTCTCAGTTTTTCGACTGTAAACTTTGAGCTGTTACTAACCAAAGCCAAATGACTGAAAGAAGTTTTTCATTTAGTTGGACTTGCAAAGAATCGCCAAGAATTTTCCTCAATCGTCCAACCTGGCTGGGCTAGGTTCATTATCCATGGAGATTAAAGATCTAATGGAGCTGCTACACGTTGGAAAGTTTTTGGAGTTTCCTTTTCTTATTCAAGGTGAATTAAGGTTATTGGGGAACAGTTGTAAAGACAATGCTATCGATGCGGGAGGTCTTGGGTTCGAATCCCTGGTTGGTCAAATCGGAACCAGTGTCGCCAATGGCTCGCCACCGCTGCGATATTTCTTCGGAGCTGTGTTGCTAAGTCGCGTATATGGGCCCCGCCTCTCGTTACACGCTTCGGCGTACTTCCACGGGTATAATGAAGATTTGATTTTAGAGAACAATTAACTCTATAATTCAATAGCAATTGAGGGAGACTGCAAAGTGAGCTTGCGCTTTTCGAGTCCGCAGCCTCCCCAAAATGTGAAGTGCTATCAGCTCCAGCCATGAATCGACCCGTCGCGAAGGATCTGTCACCCGATCTGTATCTTGCTAGGTCACGTGACTGACAAAATAATGGTATTTTTAATGCTTAACATAAAATAATGGATTGCAACAAACTCACTGAAATCGAGCCAACTGTTTAAACTCAGCGTAACCTTGTTTCGAGCTAACCGTAAATGTGAGTATTGTTATAATGCAAATCGTGGAAAGTTGTTATTGGGCAAATGTGAATTGTGCAATCAGCCAAGGGCGTTGGAAGGTGGGGGCTGAGGGGGGCTGAAGCCCCCTGCATTTTTTTCAGCCCCCCCATAGAAATTTTGAGCCCTCCTTCAGCCCCCTTTTCAAGAATTTTTCATAACAGTACAGCCTAAGGCACTTCAACAATTGTTTCTTTTCTTCATTGATACTATCAAAACCAACGTACTAACTTTTGCAACTTTGTGTCAAAGGCGAACAAAATCGCGAAAACTGTTGGATTTTTGGAAACTTCATGTACAAGCTCTTAAACCTTTAACATGATGTTACAAGGAGATTTTCTTCAATTTTAAAAGAAATTTTTGGGCAAATAACAGCGAAACAACAAAATATCAAATTAGAATTAGCTAGCTTACCCTAGGAGCAGTGACGTAGCGAGAAATTTTGAGAAGAGGGGGGGGCATGATTTTCACATTTTTTTCAAGCGTATTTTTTTTGGGAAGAACGAATGTGAAGCTGATTGAGAAACAAATAAAGCTCTAGGGGGGTCCGGGGGCATGCTTCCCCGGAAAATTTTGAAAATTTACATGCTGTAATGGCTATTTTGGTGCTTGAATAATTTTTAGGCAAATTTTGTTTAAATTTTTTGATCCTAAATCTGAGTGCTTCACCTAATATGATGCATTTTGTTCGCACATTTTCGATTAGGCGTGCTTAAGACGTAAGGCGTATTGCTATCAGAAAGGTTCGAAATTATGGAAAAATGGTAGGCCTATACATCAGAAATATTTTTGAAAATGGCCGGTGGGTGGATGCATACTCCTCAACCTACCTACCCGGCTCCGCTCCTGGAATAAGCTACGAAAACTATCAAAAGAGTCTGGCATATTTGTCACTATTAATCTTGCTCTTTTTTACTAAAAGGCAGAAACAAAAAGGGGAATGGCATGGCACAATGTCCCCCTAAATACGCTCCTGCCTAGGAGTTTCAGACTAGGAGCTTGTGAACGGATAATAAGTTATTTTAAAGGAGGTAAACACCTTTATAAACGTCGATCTAGCTACTGTGTTTATGCTAGAGAAAAGCTTGAGTTCATCAAGCAGTCTCCAAATGACTTTTTCTGAAGTAAAGTGCATGATATGTGTTGTATGATGTATGTTGCGATAACAAGGAGGGGGTCTGGGGGACGAAGCCCCCCAGACGTTGGTATGATATTACAAATTTCAGCCCCCCTTACTTGAACGTACTTCCAACGCCCTTGCAATCAGCTTTTAAATTGTGCAAAATCATAGCAAATGCAAACGCGCTTGCTACTGCAAAATGTATTTTAGAAATTGTCAATTCATGGCCAGTAACTCAAATTAATCTTTACCCCAGATAAAAAAAAACTTTATGCGTTGTAAAGTTGTTTGTTTTATGGTGAGTATGCGATCATCTGTGTCAAAATTATTTACGCATATCTATTGTTGACTTTGTAAAGCATTTTACACATGATCTTGCCAACCGTGCAGGACTAATGTAATAAGTACTTGTTCATGTTGGCTAAAGGATTCATTTCCGCAGTTCAATGTTAAATTTTTAGTTACTACTGAAACATTAATAAGCCGCCAAAAGTTTGATGTTATAGTAATTTTAACTTGCTGATTGTTACCGGTCGGTTAGCTCAGTTGTTGATACGTTGCTATCGGTGCGGGAGGTCTGGGGTTCGTATCTCTGATTGGTCAAATTGGACACAGTGTTGCCAACGGTTGGCCATCGCTGCGATATTTCCTCGGAGCTGTGTTGCCCAGGCGCTGAGCCGTGGAGATGGGCCCCGCCACTTGTTACACGCTTTGGCATAACAACGGGAGCGTAAGAAAAATTTGATTTTTACTGATTGTTTAGCATGCGAAAATGCTCTACTGGGAAATCTCAATGTGTCCAACTTCACTGACATGTTGCAGTGGTCATCGCAAGCACATGGCTCTCCTTGGCTTCGAAGACAAGTCATGCGATTTGCTGGGGAAAATTTTTTACAGGTGCAATATGATTCAACGCTTATGGACTTAATGCTGTTTAAAAAACGAGACTGGACTTTCAGCGTGACCGACTTGGAATGATTGGCTCGCCTTTAAGACAGGGTTTTAGGGTTCGAGTAAGGCTCGGAGTAACTGGTTATTGTTCTGTTTTGAGCCAGAGTTGGATCTCGCAACGCCGAGTCGGTCACTCTTAAAAAAACTAGTATAATTATTACAATATTATAGTTGTCATTTTGACCAATTGTGGTGGAATTTGAGCATTTTTTGAGTTTTGTTTTAGCGTCTTCTTCAAACATATTTTGATGGAAGTTTTTGGTCAAGTGGTTAAGAACTAATTGCTCAGCAGCTTTGTCCTGGATTCGATACTCGGTCGAATCAAAGTAAAGGCAAATGATAACTATGGTGCTGCAATGACTAACTGTCTACCTACAGTCTTCTTTGCTCAAAGCAGCGCTGCCTGATTTTTCTTAAAGACTATGCTGTGTTTGTGCCTACGTCCATAATGGTGCAAATATGACTCTTTTTTTCAATATCAATACATTGTAATTGTATTATAAAATAAAGTAAAATCATCAAATCATAAACCACTACAGCCTGTTTCGCCTTTGTCTGCTCTTCAGGTGGTTGAGTCGTTGAAATAGAAATGCATTGTATACCAATTTATCGTAGTGGCCAGTTTTATAAAAATTAGTAACCTTCCCTCCGTATTTTTAGCTTTCGACCTGCGGTGCCCTCTATTCAATATCATCTTCGAATCTGGCCGAGTTGGTAGCATCTGATTATGTCAATGCACCTGAGCTGGATATTCTTCGCACTGTTTTGAAATGGGGAGAACATGAGCTGCTGAGAAAAATAGAACTAAGAGGTAAGCAGACGTTTGAAATTTTAAGCTTTCACCTAGATACACCAATCATGCTGGTCGATACGTGTTGTTGGTGGGCGTTGAGAGATATACTCCAACTTCATTTACAGAGAAGTTGGTAAATCATACTATTTGAATCATCTTGGGAAAATAATGAGTAGTGATAGTGTGAACTTGCAGCTGAAGGTCTTGCCTTTTTCCGCGATCACGATACTTTTCTATTGTCATCGTTTTTGCAGCTTGCTATATGGGCCTTGGGCAACTCCTCAGCTAGTCCGGATTTGTTTAAACATTGTGTTTCCGTCGCATTTTTTAATGAAGATGAAGAAATTATGTCACTTAGATTTTTATCGGTTTACCTGCATTATCAATGTGTCACGTTGCATTGTTCGTCCCAGTTTTCCGTCCAATCCGGTTGTTATTAAACATAATCCTTGCTCGTTTCCTTGTAAAATCATCAACAATTTTTCTTTCCCGGTGCCGAAAATTCGGTAACTATCAAATCCCAATGTAAAGCTCGTGTTTATAAACCTAATCAACTTTGATGGTTTTTCATTGACGCACCCGGGTTAGAACCCCTGATCAAGCGGATTAACTTTGGAAGTAAAGCCACTTCAGTTTACCCAATATTTCTGCCAAAGTAATAATGGACGTCGCATTGCTGGTATTTAAACATCAAATCTTCATTATGCTCGCGGCATTGCGTGGAGGCGTGTAGCCGTCGCAGCGTTGGCGCCATTGTGTCCAGTTTGACCTGTCAGGGAATTGAACTCCAGAACTCTCTCACCGATAGCGATGTCTTTAACAACTGCGTTAAACGGTTTGATGTCATTTAATGCAAATAATGAATGAAATAGTGGCAATTGTTGATGTATATTTCGATGAGTATACTTGTTGCTGCAGTTTTAAAGATGTTGGTGGAGTTTGTCCCCCGATACGGCTTTAACCTCCTGTTGAGGTCGTTGTAAAAAAAGGTGTTTACTGTTTATCGTATAAAAATAAAATAAAAAAGTGAAAAAACAAATAGTCATATAATTTAAGTGCCACATAAAAACAAAAAAAAAAACACAAAACTCTGAATTTCACTTTATGGATGTACGTCTGATGTTTGAGGTTATGTAGTTGTTATTTTAGAACCAAACGTCGTTCGAAGCCACATTCTTCTCAATCAGTCTTCCAGAAACTTGCGCGTGTCTTCTTCGAGAAGAAGAGAGTTACTTCTAGCCGGAAATAACGAAGAACTACATGACATCACTTCCTGTCTGTTACGCTTCGTTCGACTTCGTCAAGTTTTGCCTCAAAATCATGAAGTAAGTGAATTACTTGTGGAGTAGTATATCGTTTGCAACCTTAAATTATTTGTCAACGAACATTCATATGGATTAAGTGCGGTGACATTATTCAAAGGTATTCTTTCTTTGAATAAAACGACATTACGTTTTGCTGAAGTCGAATTAATTCAAATAAGTCAAACTACTAGTACTTATACTTCAAATCTTTCATTTTTTATTATCTGACTCATTAAATTTGGATGCAAAAACGCATACAAAAGTCCTTGCTTTATCTTATAGTCACTTATTGTTGATATCAATTATTTGGGGTAAAAAAATTACGAAAAAACTAGATCTCATTTGATTTGAAAAAGCTTAGATTTTTTTTCTTTACCCTTTACAACCTTGCATGGTCGCTGCAGTTAAAATATTACGCCGAAGCGTGTAACGAGTGGCGGGGCCATCTCCGCGGCTTACCGCCTGGGCAATACAGCTCCAACGTACGTCGCAGTTGGCGACACTGTATCCGATGGTGAGCCGTTGGCGACACTGTATCCGATTTGACCGCCCCGTAAATCGAATCCCAAACCTACCGCAACACTAGCGATGTGCTAAGCAACTGAGCTAATCTGCCGGGAATCACCACTAAAAATAAAATGTTACTTTAGGTTCTTCACAATGCAATGAAAAGAGGAGTGATCAGCAGTCCTCCTCAACATCTTTTGGAGTGGCATCATCATTCTGGAGCAGAGGAGAGTGATAACAGTCGATATTGGGTTCGCACTAAAGCTAGTCCCGATTTTCATCCCCCTCGTCTATTCCCACCTTATTTTTCTGAAGCCAAGGTTGTATTTTTTGCTCTGTATGTTTGTTATAGTATTTCAATACTTATGTTTGTTTTCACCAATTTAACAGCTCCGATGGCCGAGTGGTAAGAGCGTATGCTTCTGGAGCTGTAGAATCGGATTTGATCCCGAGTCGGGTCCAACCGATGACTTAAAAATTTGTATTCACAGCTTCCCTGCTTGATGCTCAGCAGTACAAGGACAGTGTGGAGAACAAGCCGGAAAGTTTACTTGTTGTGCCGTCGGAAAAGGCACTTAGCGGGATTCTCCCATCTTGGTATGGTAGACAGGTAGCCGACAACTCCTATGCGAGCTCGTCATGGAATTTTGATCGCTTTCTCGTGATAGGAGGATAAATAATGTGCAGCTATATGCAAATGCAAGTTGCCTATTTAGGTTTTGCTAGCTAGTGTGGAACCAGATAAATATCCTGTCCACAAGTGCAGTTTTGCCAATCACTTTTGTAATTATGACATCAAAAAATATTGTTTATGATGTAGAAACCAGTATGAAAATCCGCGAGCCTAAAGCCCACGAAAATTGGACTTGTGGACTAGGGTGAAAGAGCATCGGGGTAAAATATCGGCCGACCCCATAATGTAGGTGTTAAGGTGTCTTTCCTAAACCCCAAATACCTCATTGCCCGGTCCTAGTATAAAACTTTAGATTTTTTTATGCCAACCGCGATCAGCTGATACCGAGCGAGTTTTACTGCCCCCAAGTTTTTAGATATGGCTATTTTAAATTGATATATTATTTTATAGCAAATCTATACAATCAACCGGACGGTTAGCTCAGTTGTTAAGACATTGCTATCGGTGCGGGAGGTCCAGGGTTCAATTCCCGGGGTCGGTCACAGTGTCGCCAACGGCTCGCCTTCGCTGCGATGTTTTTTCGGAGCTGTGTTGCCCAGGCGCTAAGTCGCAGAAATAGGCCCCGCCACTCGTAACGCGCTTTGGCTTAATAACGCGAGTATAATGAAGATTTGATTTTCTGATCACTGCAATTAATATTTAATTACTTGCCCATCATTGGTCTGACAAAGCCAACACAGGTTCACCATTTGGAGTTCTTTCCTACGGCTAGTTTTATTTTACTGATATGCGTTATGTCCAATTGCCCATTTTCTAATGGCTGAAAACCCGTGAGCTTTCTGCGTGATAGGAAATGCCTAACACCAGGATTGATTTAACAAATTAGTATGAGAAATTTAAATATACCAGGTAACATAAAAAGCTCACCGGGTTTTGCCCCAAAAGTAGTGACCTGTGGCACCGTAGTACTTTTAGTGAGTAGAACTGACGCTACCGAGGTCCCTTATTTTTTGAGGCCATTGTATTTTCTTATTGATGTTTCGTGAAATGTGGGGTTGCAGTTCATATTCTTAAACGATTAGGAGCTGATTATTCATGTAAATTTTTTCAGGCAATATTGAAAGAGCGTTTATGTCAAGAAACATTGGAGAACGTTAATGTTAAATCGAAACGCTCTGATGTATCTGGATCAAATTCGCTGACAAAATCTTCTGTTCCTGATACTCTGTACATGGTTGGGAGTGTCCGACATCTTACACGACAAACATCAGCCCCACCTTCCTTCTGCGAAAAATGTTCATCCGTCCGTGTCGGCGTTACGTCATTGGCCACCAAGCGGTTAAAATACATTGACAACTTTTATCCTGGTATACTTTTCCTTGTAATTCTTAGTCTGCGCGTAATATTTGTTAGTCTTTTTATGACGTAGCTACTTAAGCAATTAGCATGAAAACAAAGCATGATGATGAAATGTGTTCGTTGACAAAGATTTGTTTTAGTAAGATTGTATTGGGTAACAAACCTGACTAAATCTTAGTTGAATTATTTATTTGCAATGGCTTTCCCGAAGAACCAAGTTTTCAAGTCAATTTTGGCACGATTAGTAATGTTTCTGAAGTCATTTGCTTAGTGCCCTGATTGCCCAGACGTTCAGATCCTCGTGAGAAGATGCGAATTGTTGCATGGTATTTTTTTTTTTGTTTTAAGATATGGCTGCGAGAAAAAAATCGACTTCTCTTGCTTTGATGCGAGAGTTGGTAGCAAAAACGATTCAATTCGGCTGAAGATTTGCTTTGGCAACCATAGCTTTAATGGTGAAATTAATGCTTCACCTCGGTTTTTCTTAATATTTTCTGCCTATGATGCTATTCTGCTGTTTTTTTGTGTGTTAGAATGAAATGGGCTTTAAAACGATCAGTTTCATGTTATACCATAGTTATCACGTTTTTTTTGCAGTACCTCCTCCGTCTTTATCCAGCAAACTTCTTACACGTGAGAAGTTATTACGTCAGACAGGTCGGATTCGAAAAGTTCTACAAGCTTGTCAGTCCTCTGCTGTTGCTACTCCTTACTGCTGCTGTAACTCTTCGATGAGAAATTCCTATATCGACGTTGATGGCGTCAAAATCCGAACTTCGACTATATGGTAAGCGACAAGCGGTATATTGTGAAAAGCTACAACAGATCAAGTGTTGTTCGCTCAATGCACGGTAAATTAAGTCTTACATATTTAATAAAAGAGACACCTGGGATTATATTATGGGTTAAAAGATTTTTGAAATGGATTCGTTGATTTGGTAAGTTGTTTGATTTGCGGTTTCCACAAGTTCCGAAAATGCGAAAAGTGTCATCGGTTTTCCGGTAAAATAAAAACCTTTGCTTGTAAGCTCTCGAAATCGGAGACAGTTGGTGTTGCCATTGAAATTTTCAATTGATGTGGTAAATGATGGACTGCTTTTTGCTTGTTAATATGATTTAGTTGTCTTCAGCATTCAACAGATGGTATTTTTTACAGTGATCTTTGTCGTGCTGAAGACTCGATTCGATTGATGGTGGTTCGAGAATACGATCTTCCTGATGTAACTGTAGACATTCTAAAGCGGCCTCACGTTTACTATGATGCAGATGAATTGGCTTCAGCATCACTTGAAGTCCATAAGTCTGAGAACCAAATTAGTCGCTTAAAAATGCCTTTACCTGAGCAACTGGGGTCAACAAACTCACCAAAACGACTGGAAAAGCTATTTGGCAAAAAATCGTTTACCCTGAGCAAGCGAACTAACAAGGAATCGGTGAATCAATCTTTATTTGAAAGCCCGAAAGCTGAGTTTGGTAGCAGCAGCGATATGTCTCTAAGCGATGATAGTAGCTCCGAATGGCCATTTCCTTATCGCAGTGCCAGTATGCGAGATAAGACTCAACCTGGAAGCTCTTTCTGGGACAGTGATACTTCGATACAAACTCCTCCGTTACAAACAGTTGTTCCGGATGTTGCTGCTTCGGCAGATTCCACCATGATCAGCATGCGCTCCCGTTTCAGTAGCAGTAGTAGCGACTCGTGTGCTTCAGTACCATGCAGACTCGTTGCTGAATCTCAACCTCAAGAAGACCTAGACGACTCGGAAGATCCCAGCCACAGACTTTACACCGGTCGTAACACGTTTACTTTCTTATCATATCGAAGAACAACAGCTCCGTCGTACGCCCAGTATCTTAGCTTACGTAAAACGTCGCCTGTGAAACGTAGAAGTGCGCTTTCGAACATGGATCGTTTTGCTGACCTTTCTGCCAACAAACTAACCCTGAAAAATCATTGGCATCAAAGCAAAACAAAGCAAGAAATCCAACTTCCTGATAACCTGCATTCTGTATCTACCGGTAAAAACTTCACAACATCGGAGCCTGCCACGCATATGCCTGCGCTTCCAACTAACTCTGCCAGTGATTCGAATAAAAGCGATAATAATTTAAAAGAAACTTTAACGTAGCGTTTCCACAATCACTGCTAAAATCTTTTTGCAAATCGTTCTACGTTATATTTTTTTTATACGTCTTTACATTGTTTATTGCGGAAAGTTTCTGTAATTTTGCCATCTACATTCTGCGCAGAGCCGGCGCCAGAGCAGTCGACTTAGGGGGGTCAAACGCTTATCAGGGGGGGGGCAAAGTTTGAAATTAAGCACTAAAGCCGCTGTTTTCAAAATCGAAAGCTTGTTAATTGGGGGGGCCAAGCATGTCGATTGGGGGGGGACAGGCCCCCGTTGGCGCCGGCCCTGATTCTACGCATGTGATTGATGGCAACCTATTTTCATGCTTCTAACCTGGAAATTAATATCTACGGGTGTTTCTGAGGTAAAAATTTAAAAACGACTGGTGCATTCAAATAATTTTACAGAGGGTACCATCTACATTATCACACGGTTTTGTTTCTACTGTCGATTTTTTTGCAATTTCACTGCTATCCTCATGGATTTAGTAGTGATGGTGGATGATCTTCATGATTTTGATTTGATGTTAACTTGTCAGCTATATTTTCGCCTAATACATTTATTCACCTAGTTTCATTGTAGCCTACTTGCAGACGAAGTGGCGTTAATATGGCAAGGTAAAAGAATATGTGTTATGTAACAAACAGTCTTGAGGTCAGAGGCTGATATACAGAGATGGGCATTCCGCAATTTGAAGAATAAAGCGCAAGTAACGCAGTTGATTAACTTGCTGAGCGCTTTGGCATAATATCAGTCGCTGTCCAAGTTGCGTATGTTATCCGGGTTAACTTTTAAAAACGACGGAAGGCAGCGTATGTAAAGCAAATGATATAAAATGTTTAAAATTAATTGAATGATGAAGAATAGGCCAATAAACTTATTCGAGGCACGCTCACTTTTTTGACATCAGAGAACAACAGCTCCGCTGTGTTTTGACTTCCTTCGATGATGAAAGACATTACGCTGTTGTGATTAGATATTTGCATTTGGCCAGTTTCGTAGCGAATTCAATTAATTAACCTAACAACCGCCCGTTAACTCAGTTGCTAAGGGCACACGCTATCGGTGCGGTAGGTTTGAGTTCGATTACCGGGCCGGTCATATTGGCACAGTGTCGCTAGCGGCTCGCCACCGTTGCGACGCTTCTTCAGAGCTGTGTTACCCAAGCGTTAAGCCGCGGAAATGGGTCCCGCCACTCGTTCCACGCTTCGGAGTAGTACCGCAAGTAGGCCTGTAATAAAGATTTGATTTTTTTCTCAGCTTTATATTCACCACATTTTTTTTTTAACTTGTGATTAAATAATTGGTATTCTGTGAAGCTTTTATATGTCAACTGTAAGAAATTTGCACGGTCTTTCACACTTTGGTTTCCTGAACAAACCTTGAAAAACATTTTTGCCCGATATTGAGCAAAATACCCTTTAGTAAGTGTTGAAAAATGCTCCGAAATACGGTTGACTGCATTTTATGGTTGACCAGTTACATCCTGAATTCATCAGTAAATTTCGAACGTGTTCCTGCGGTGAGGTAGCCTGCCAGTACCGATATGGATTTGCTAATTGTTGGTAAAAATGTTTGAAATAGGCTTAGTTTCTGCTTCTTGGGATTGCTTAGTTCCCGGTAAGGATATTATTTTAATGCTGAAATATCAGTTATTAGAAAGCTTCCTCACAGCTCAAATAGGCCTAGTCTAGTGGTACCAGGATGTGCTTAAACTTTCTACCGTAATAAGCTTAGCCTTTCAGATTAACCTGTTACAGTGCTAGCCTAGCCCTGTATGCCTGTGGTAGCCTGTCGTACTTAGCAGTACCAATCAACGGTCTTACATTGACATACCAGTAGTCAGAATTAAATGTTTGTTAGCCTAACCAAGTGTTTGACACATTTGTTTATGATGGTAGGCCTACCGATATTCTTTTCTAAACTTATCGTATGGTGTCGTAAATCTGTACCGATATGCCGTTTTATCAGTTTATGTTAAGTACTCAAAATTGGAATCAAGAC
The DNA here is from genome assembly GCA_964006365.1 of Trididemnum miniatum. Lineage (NCBI taxonomy): Eukaryota > Metazoa > Chordata > Ascidiacea > Aplousobranchia > Didemnidae > Trididemnum > Trididemnum miniatum. The sequence goes on from OZ023239.1 coordinate 14,864,799, forward strand.
TCTCAACGAGTGAAAGCTTAAGCCTCCTAGAAGTGTCAGAAATTCACTCCAAATTTCCCTGTCCAGATATCCAATTTTTGCGGTAGATGATTCCAGAATGTTGTTGGAACTTTTGTTTCAGATCTATCTCTCCATGATTGGTTCAACTTTAGAAGCTTATCTGAGTTTTCATATAAAATGTACTAATAAGGAAGTTAAAGCTCTTGAATCCAAGCTACTTTCTAGACTATTCTACTGTCTTGTGTGATATAGACTACATATGCTGATAGTGAAGCTTGGTCATGCAAATAGATATGACAAACTCAGACATGCCAATAAATCAATTCTTAATTAGCTGCTTTTTTTTGATCCTTTAGCGCACAGTATTACTATTTTTGTACTACTCTCATTTTCGTTAGACTATTAACTCTCCCCTAGACTTTTAGGCAATTTTTATCGAAGATTTATTTCTTTCATTTGTTAGCTTTCCCTTTATTCCCTATGGTTATTGGATATGTTCTGTGTTTGGTTGGAAGATTCTCCCTGAATCTTTAGTCTCATTAACCAGAATTTATTGTATGAATTATTCTATTATTATTTGGTTGATCAGCACAGGAATTCTAAAAAAATGGAGATCCCTTGCTAAACAGCTAAATCACCTTTATTTATTCAATTTACCGGTAATTAGCATACCATGTGTTGTTGCTTATAAGCTGACTTCGCATATAAACCAATCTTAAAAATCAGCTCTTAAACATTGAATTTATGAAAACTTGCTGGTAAGCCTACCCCACGAATCGTAAGTCACTGTGAGCTTTGAGAAGTGAATAATTGAAAATGATACCCATTATTCTTGTGTTTTACTGGTATTAATTTTTGCAGTTAATGGTAAGGAGTTTCTCATAATGCTTTAGTCAATGTCAAGCTACCCAAGAGGTCTTTGCACTCCTTCGGTGATTGAAAAAAAATATAACTGAGGACCACAAACATGCCAGTGACTTGTATGACTAACCACTGTCAGACTTACGGCCACGTGATCAGATGAGTTAACATCAGGTTGTTTTGTTTGAGTGCAATCAAAGTTATGCATGTGTAAGCTGACTCCTCATTTTGGCATCTTTTTTTTAGGCAGTGTCTATTTTGCTGTTACCAGTCATGCGCATCCACACTATCCAGGATCAATCTATTGCCGGCAAAATAGACTTGGAAACTATTTTGCTGTTAACAGCACTATGTACAGATATAGGATCGATGTACTGCCAGCAAAATTGACCTAGAAACACTGCGTTTTTTTAATTTCTGAAGTCAGCTTATGTTTGAGTATATGTGTAAGCACTGTTCGCTATACGATTTCAACTGGTGTGAATTTGCCCAAATATAAAATTCACTTAAAATTTGCCCAAACATTTAAAAGGGTGTAATTCAAGGGACAGGACTATTAGTCGTGACCGACTGGACGTGGGACGACTAGTCGTGAGGATGACTAGTTGTGAGGACTACTAGTCGTGAGGACTACTAGTCGTGAGGACGACTAGTCGTGAAAAGGTGTGATTTGTGAGTGGACGTAATTATCACGCTTCGGGCTAGAATGCTCGAAAACACGTAATCATCACGTTTCAGAAGTGTTAAAAGTAAACAATCGACAACTTTATATCTACGGCTTGATCAAAGTGTTGCGAGATAATATTTTCAAGAGGTGTAAAATTGTTTGACAAAAGTTTAACCGAAAAGCGAGGAGAAAATTGTTTTTAACTTTTAGTATTTGATTTCGTTTCATAACATGAAATACAGCAAAAAATGTGTATTAAATATTTCCATGTTTGTGTTGCTCTAATTTGAAATTTTACACTTACTAAACTTTATATTGTTACTTCGTCATAAATAGTAACTTTTAAGATATGTGTAAAACTTTAGATTTAATCGATGAGGGATCTTGGCTTGAAACGTTTAGCAAGCTAGTCAGCCCTTAATTTCATAAAAATGTCCCCTCGCAAAATTATTCCTGATGGAGCAGAAATTCTAATTCCATTAATACGTTTTATGGCGAGTGGGACATCTGTAAGACTTAGCGTTGCATTAAAAACTGCTTGGCATAAATAAAATTGGATAACTGAATCGGCTAACTCACCAACCCCATGACAGACTGCACGTTCATTTAATGACACATTCAATAAAGTAACACTCACAGTAAACATAAAAAACGAAAAGAGATAAAGGCGGATGAACTTGATAATAAAAAAAATTCTCGCCCCCAATTTAAGAATGTATTTCAATATTGTGTGCAATGTCACGCAGAAATTCCAAAAGAACCTCTGGGTCAGTGGGTTGATTGCACTCGTTTAACCTTTCAACAAGGTTAAAGATTCTTTTATCCACATTAACATATTTTTTACGCTTCGGTAGAGGAGCATGACTCGCTACCATGCGTTTGTAGTCGACGTCTCGACCTTTTTGTACGCGTCGGAGCCCGTCTATCAACTTAGATATAAAGTCGTCGATTGTTTACTTTTAGCACTTCTGAAACGTGATAATTACGTGTTTTCGAGCATTCTAGCCCGAAGCGCCTCACGACTAATAGTCCTCACGACTAGTCGTCCCACGTCCAGTCAGTCACGACTAATAGTCGTGTACTGGTAATTCAAGGTCTGGAATAATTTTTGTTTAAAATAAGAGTTTCTATGGTAAAGCACTTCCATTTGACACAAAAAAAACTTCAGCACTTTCAACTAATTTGCTTTTAAATCATTATAGCAATGTGCAAAAATTGAAAAATCTTGCCCAAAATTTCTCATTTTTCTCCAATTTCGCACCTTAGAGGGAACACTGTGTGCAAGTATATGCAGTAGTCGGGATAATAAACTGTTAATGCGTTTTAGTTGTGTAGCTTCAAAATTGAAATATTATACAGTGTTAATCAGTTAATGCTTCATTAAAATGTTAGTTCCTAGACGTTGTGAATTCCAACTGTATATACTGCTATATACTCAGCAAGGCTTCAAAGGCTAGTGTTAAGATCATTTTAATTTAATCACTACAAGGCAAACTGATTAGTTTGTTTGCAAATATGTTTAGCATTGTAGTTTACTTTATGATAGTTTTTAATGTAATTATTGGTGTCAATTTTTAGAACATTTGAACTTAATAATTTTGTGAGTATTTGCGTTGTAGAAACTATCATTTGCAGCTATGTCTTTGGTTTGCTCTATATCTGGTGAAGTTCCAGATTCTCCTTGTCTGTCCCCTGTTTCTGGATGCATTTTTGAGAAACGTCTTTTGGAAAAGTATGTTCAGGCTAATGGAGTAGATCCTACCAATAATGAGCCATTGTCTATGGAACAAGTAGTTGATATTAAAGCCAATCCAATTGTTCGGCCAAAACCGCCTTCTGCTACAAGTATTCCCGCAATTCTTAAATCTTTGCAGGATGAATGGGATGCCTGTATGCTGACAACCTTTACGTTGCGGCAACAGCTGCATACTACTAGACAGGAGTTATCCCATGCTTTGTATCAGCATGATGCTGCATGTCGAGTTATAGCAAGATTGACTAAAGAAGCAACTGCTGCAAGAGAAGCTTTGGCAACTCTTAAACCACAGTCTGCAGTTCAGCCTTCAACTGCTCCACAGCAAATGCAGGTTGAAAAAGAAGATGATGGAGAATTGATTGGCTTAACTGAGGATGTTATACAGAAATTACAAGACAAGGCCAGTGTTCTCACTGCTGAACGGAAGAAGCGGGGTAAGAGGATGCCTGAAGACTTGGTTGGATCAGATGACATTCGAAATTACAGACCAGTTGCTTCTCATACTGGTCTTCACTCTGCCTCAATTCCAGGCATTCTTTGCATTGATCTATGTGCTTCTAACACAAACAAGGTCATTACAGGAGGTGCTGATAAAACTGCTGTTGTTTTTGATAAAGAATCAGAGCAAGTAATAAGCACTCTGAAAGGTCATTCAAAGAAGATTACTCATGTATTGTACCATCCTACTGTCGATGTTGCATTTACATGCTCTCCAGATGCAACAGTGAGAATTTGGTCTGTTCAAAATGGCCAGTGTTCTACTGTTATTCGTACGCATAAGGAGGCAGTTACTGGAATAAGTTTACATGCGTTGGGTGACTACATACTTAGTTGCAGTGAGGATCAGCACTGGGCATTTAGTGATATTCAAACTGGTCGTACACTCTGTCGTGTAACTGATGATGCTATTGGTAGTGCTTTAACTTGCGCTCAATTCCATCCTGATGGATTGATTTTTGGCACTGGAACTGTGGACAGTCAGATCAAAATTTGGGATTTAAAGGAACGCACCAATGTGGCTAACTTTCCTGGACATTCTGGACCAATTACAGACATTGCTTTCTCTGAAAATGGATATTATCTTGCAACTGCAGCTGACGATGCATCTGTGAAGTTGTGGGATTTACGAAAGCTGAAGAACTTCAAAACTTTGACAATGGATGATCGATACGAAGTCAAATCACTTACATTCGATCAATCTGGAACCTATCTGGCAGTAGCTGGCACTGATGTACGTGTTTATTTGTGCAAACAGTGGCAAGAACTAAAGACTTTTACTGAACACACAGCTCTTGCAACTGGTGTTTCATTTGGCAAGAATGCAGCTTTCGTTGCTTCTTCAGGAATGGACAGATCTCTTAAATTTTATGGAATTATGTAAGTTTTTTCCAGGAAAAGAACAAATTGCTGTTATAAATTATGCTGAGTGATTGTTTTTAAGATCAATTTGGTTTTGATGTACGTTGAAGGATACAACGGCAGTTATTCAATGTAGGCTGAAATTGATTTTTAATTAACTTTTGTCTCTGTTTGGGTATATGTTTGTAAGCAAACTGCTGTCACTTCTTTATTCTTTCTTTGTAAGGTTACATTGTTAATACATTTAGAGTCGGAAGTTTGGGTCTGCATAGCCTAAGTTTATTAATGACCCCAAAAATCTTGGATATTAGATTATAAATATTTTCTCCTGTAGAAATTTGTGGAAAAAATTGACCTTTTGTTAGATGCAATGAATGACCTTCATAAATTTACTGAGGAAACTAACTGCTTGTTCTTCATTGTTTATTGTTCCAACTGCCAATTCTAGTAGTTAAACATATTGCAGCAATGGAAGGGAAAGCTTAACAACAGTGCCAACATATTCATGTGATATGTCTTTAAAATTTTTCTGTGTGGCTAGGTATTGATATGACCACGTTCGGTTAATGCTTCTTAAATTATTGCTGCTTTGCGCTATGTTTATGCATTGTTCAACAGAATTTATGAATTTTTTCCAAGGAAAGTGCTTTTTAAATTCTGGTTTTCAATCGCCGTAACATCAGTTTCTCCATTTGATGACGTATGGTCAACTAACATGATCTATTAGATTATCTATAGGGTACCTAAGTTTCTTGCATGATAAATTTTTGCAGTGAAATTATTTGAATTAATTAACTTCTTTTCACTTGTGCTTAAGTCATGTTCAGATACAATATTTTTGCTTTAGCTGTGGCATTTTGGTTATTGATAGTAGTACCACGTTATTTGTAATGACAAAGTCTCTGGCTTTGCAATATTGACTGACTAGTAATTTGCCAATAAGAAGTAGATATTCATACAACGAAACTGTTTCATATTGATCTTTAAATTGAACACCAACAAAACTACTTTCACTTAAATTGAACTCCAATTTTGGGTGACTTGTACATAATGTAAATGTTGTGAATTGTGTAAACTGCCTTTTAGATCAGGCCGCCATTTTGCTATATACTCTGATAAACACTTATTAAGTATTAGTTAATGATGGAGTCTCTGGAATTCAGTGAAGATGAAATTAAAAGACAACTGGCAGCTCTCGGTTATTTTAGCATTTCTGAAGACAGGATGAAACAGTTTCGCAAAGGTAATTTATTGCTCGGTGTTTATTTTTCAGCACGGCCATACATGGGTCAATCGGTCGTAGTGAACGTGAGATTGATCACATTTGACGCGTGTATAGAATGGCTGCTGGCTCAGGAAAGTGTTTTTTGCTGTCTGTAGGTCGTTAGGTTAAAAATCTTATACTTCATTATCAGGCACATCGCTATCGGTGTGGCACGTCTGGGTTTCTATTTCCGGGCCTGTCAGGTTGGACACAGCGTCGCCAACGACTCGCCACCGTTGCGACGTTTCTTCGGAGCTGTGTTGCCCAGCCGCTAAGCCGTGGAGATGGGCCCCGCAACTCGTTACACGCTTCGGCAAAATACCGCCAGCATAATGAAGATTTGATTTTTTTCTTTTATCACCGAATGGCGTTTTTGCACGCGAACGCATTGGTAAACATGTAGTTTACGTTACTCGCTTCCGATTTTATTTGTTATGTTTAACCTCTAATTCTGTTGTGTGCAGATTTACACAAGCTAATTGAGCATGACCGCTCTGCGAGTGGAAGTTCATCCTGGTATACTGGCGTTTCATCACCCAGCTCCACGTCGGGTAAGTACCCTCACTGTTGGTGTGTAACCTTGCTACTACGCTTTTCTAGATTTCTAAGTCACGTTAGATTCTTCGTCAAAGAACGCCTCGTAGTTGCAAGATGATGTGACTGGTGTTTAATTTAGCTTGGAAGTGTGATTTTTTTTCTTTTGGGTCGGGTTAGAAAATTTGGGAAAGTGCAAAAAGTTAATCAGTGGCGCAAAGTGTCTAATCGTTTGCATCAGTGATTTGTAACCTTTGTAATTGCCACGTTTCCCCTTACAAATCGTAAATTACGTGACTCCTGCCAAATGGCGATAAAAAACAAAAAAGATCTTTAGCGGTCGATCTTCGAAAAAGCCCCCCCTTTAAAACATGTTTCATAATTTAACGCAACATCTTCGCAACTGACTGCACTGTCGCACACTTAATCGTTTTTGAATTTGACTAACAATATTTGCCTTGCAGTTTCGAAAACGTTGGTTTACATTTTAAACCTATTCTTCACTGCATCGGCACCCTATTGATCAGATTCTTTTCCTTTGTATGGGCGAAATGGCGTAGCAAAAACGATCCTTTGTATGGGCTCAGGTGCGGAATCTTCGAACCTGAAGTGCTTAGCTGACAAATGGTCAAACCTGCAGTTCCTTTCCATGGGCTCAGATTCCGAATTTTCGAATCCGAGTTTTCGAACCCGATCGAACCCGAAGTCACATTCCGGCATTTTGCCCATACAATGAGAAGCATGCTGATCAATAAGGTGGCATCGGCTTTGGGTCTTGTGCTCCTTTACCTTGTGCGTTTTGATATGACATTCGTCTTTGTGGTACATGAAACACTTTGTGGGGTTGAAAGATTCCATAAGGATTCACTGCTTTTGGCTTTACTGCAAGTCTTACTACATTTTATAAAATTCATTTTAGATACCAGTGAATCGTCGGATAAATTTAAGAAACCAAGTCGACCAACTCTTTCTCGGTTTCAACCACATATTAAAGTAAGTGATTGGATATGCATTAATTTATTGAGCTCCTAAGTTACGTTTTAACCACAGGTCTCTCCCAAGCCTGAAAGCCTTTCGCACAGCAGTGCCCAAGGTGATTCGATGTGGATGACACAATCTGATATCAGTGATGTTCCAATCCAAGTCAAAACCCGGCCACACAAGCAAGCAGCACCTGTTCGCGCTGATTCGGTAAGATCTTGATAATTGGTGGCTCACTTTGGTGTGAAAACGATAAGGTTTTCGTCAAGTTTATGTATTAGTCCGGCCTGCTCGTTTTTTGAATCCGGTTTTAATTTGAATCGGGAGCTCAAGTAGCTAACGTTTTTTTGAGGAATCAAAGTGGAAAATGTGCTGTCTACTTTAATCAGTGTATCGGTGGAAAATGGGTTGGGCTACAATCTAGTCCAGAGCAAGGAACATTTAGCTTTGTGATTACTCAATAGTTTCATTCGTGTGCTTGTAGGTTTACAATAGTCTTCGTTAGGTTTCTTTTTTATTTCATCTGTAACTGATTTTGTTGTATTTGAATTGTGAGGAAATCTAAGGAATTTTTAGAAAGCATATGTTGAAAACGGGGCCGTTAGTAAGTAAGTACTGTTTTCTACCATTTGAGCTACACTTAGCCTTTGTTCGCCGGAAGTCCTTGGCTTTTGTTAGCTTGGACAACTATGTCGGGTAATTAGCGCAGTTCAAAAAAGAATAGGCCATTGCTGTCTTTGCATGATGCTCTACGCCCTTGTGAAATTTAGATTTGCAAATCATGATTTTTCACCAATAACTTTTGGTTTGAAGGTTTGAGTTATTCTTTTGATGATAACCTCATAGATACTAGTATCATTTTTGCACCGACACGAATTCAAATGGAGAAACGTGCAGTTACAGACCAGCATTGATGCCATGAAGTCCTTGTCAATTGATGGTGGAGATCAGAGACGAGCCCCTCTTCAACAACTTCAAAATACATCCCAACGTCCAACCACATCGCTCAGACCATCCTCCAACATGGATACTCTATCAGCTACTGAAAATTGCTCCAGTGATAGCGATGAGTCAGCTACAACAAGCACTGCTACTGAAACAAAAGTTATTAGAAAAAGAAAGGTTCTAAGGTGGGTGTTTCGTCATGTTGCTTCCATTATTTGTGCAAAGATTATGGCATTTGTGCTATGTGCTAGGTCACCCTCACGTGATAGTCGGTGTCAATTCTCGACATTTTTTCTGCCTTTGATTCGATCTCATTTTTGACAGCTCCGATGGCCTAGTGGTAAGAGCGTCCGCCTCCTCACGTGATAGTCGGTGTTAATTCTCAACATTTTTTCTGCCTTTGATTCAATCTCATTATTAGCAGCTCCGATGGCCTCGTGGTAAGAGCGTCCGCCTCTGGAGATGTAGACTCGGGTTTGATTCCGAGTCGGTTCAAATTTTTGGTGCTCACAGCTTCCCTGCTTGGCGCTCAGCATTGAAGGGACAGTGTGGAGAACAAGCCGGCAAGCTTACTTGTGCCGTTGGAAAAAGCGCTTGGCAAGATTCCTTCATTTTGGTGTAGTAGACAGATGGCAGACAACTCTGAAGCGAGCTCGTTGCAGTGCTGTGATCGCTTTCTCTTGATAGAAGGATAAATATTCAATCAAAAAAATCATCACTTTTCGCTCTTTTTGTATTTAATCTGTGTAACCTTTTTATATTTGATCTGTGTAACCGTAAAATTTAAATGCTGTGATGGAAGTGGCTAAGTCAATATTTAAACTATTTTTGATTCATAGTTGCAATCACATCTTAGCCAGCATTAATTAGACCCTCTTTCCTATTTAACGGTATACGAGTAGCTCCTATGACTTGTAATTGTTGAAATGAAAAATTACAATTGTTAAGTGATTTGGGATGAAGAGGCTTAACAACGAGTTGTTTGAGGTGTAAAAAGTTATTATTGTGTATTAAGCGCTCAATTCAGAAGACCTTGGTAGCTTCTGTTTTCTCGCTTTAGTTGCATTATTGCTGCGTTGTATGGCTGTAAGGGTTTAACAAAGTCAATCCGCCATAGTTTGGTTAATAATGTATTCTATTTTGAAATACTTTAATTTAAAATTTCATGCTTTGTTATTATTTTTAGGAAAGAGATTGACGGCACTCCCCGTGTGTACGATGAGTCTCTTGTGGAAGATTCCACTCGAGGTTTGCACCGGATCCACGATGTATCCATAGACGACACAGATCCCCGACTTTCAAGAGTAACCCCGAGACACCAACTTCCACCTCGTCCACATTCAACAAAACCGAATGTAAGAATTGGAGTTAGCCCACCTTAAGATATTACAACACTCGTGAGTTTTTTTGTTCTGGAAAGTTAAGGTTCCCGTCGATTATTTTTGGTAGCATGGTTGATTGGTGATCCACCTTACTTCCTTCAATCAGTGTTTCCTGCAGAGCCGGCGCCAGAGCAGTCGACTAAGGGGGCCAAGCGTTTATCAGGGCCGGCCAAAGTTTAAAATTGAGCACAAAAGCCGCTGTCTTCAGAAGAGAAAGCTTGTAACTGGGGGGGGGGCCAAGCATGTCGATTGGGGGGGGGGCAGGCCCCCCTTAGCGCCGGCCCTGGTTTCCTGAAAAAAAAAACCTTCAAATATCAAGCTATGGGTGATTCTTCAAAGCGATAGTAAAGACGGAGCAAGAAAGAGCATTCTGTTGCGTTTGCCAGCGGAACGCACCTAGCAAATTTTTGGAGTAGCTTATTTGTAAGCGGTAAATCTTAGAGGTGTTTGATAGATTGTTGATCTTTGAATTTGAACATCAAAAGTTGATCAACGTGTTGTTTTAAGTGGAAAAACGACGCAAGTTATGAATCGTTTGGCTCCGACCAACCTCCCTCATGTAAGTTTCACTTTAAAAATCTTTTGTTTTCAGTTGATTACTTAGTTTGTGAAAAATTTAGTGAAATTTATTTAAAGCCATAAGGTTGAAAAATGTGCTTTAACCATTTATGCTTAATGTCATACAGTTTTTTATTGCTGATGATGACAGCCTGCTCTGCTTTGTCGAAACATCCAGTTCCAGGATTACTGACTTTATGTATTCGACTATTTGTATTTATTTATTCTCCTATCACGAGAAACTGCTATAACGAGCTCGCTTTGAAGTTACCGGCCATTTGTCTACCACAAAAGATGGCCCCATCAAGTGCCTTTTCCAACGGTACGATTGGTAAACTTCCCGACTTGTTCTCCACACTGTCCCTTTGAAGCTGAGCGTCAAGCAAGGAAGCTGTGAATACCAATTTTAAAATTATTGGTTTGACCCAACTTGGAGTCCCACCCGAGTCTACAGCTCCAGAAGCGGACGCTCTTACACGCGACTATATGAGCTGTTAAATTAAACTTTTTTCCGCCGTTTGCTCACACTGTTTTCTTCACAGACATTCGACCCAATCTAAGTCATCCACACACTCGTAATTTGAAGAAAACTGATCCAGTTAACAGGTAAAACTTGCGCTAGTGCTGCTTGTTTTGCAGTCAATAGCAATGATATTTGCACAGGTATCGTCAGTACAAAGACTTTTGGACCAACTTGAAGGCTCCAGGAGAGAAATCCCACAAAGAATTACGTTGGGAAGTGAAAGCTCAAATGATGTACAAGGAAGAACCAGCACCAGTAAGCGATTACATGTTTCACATTATTGCTACGTCTGATCATGAGCATTAAGCAGTGACAAAGATAGCGATATTCTGAATTTATTCGTCGGTTACGGTGTTTAAAGTTTTCGTTTCCACATGCCATTTCTGACTCTTCAAGATTTTAGCATTTAGTAACATGATTACAATTAGTTAATTGCATTGACTTGAATAAGATACCACCCATTAATCTGTCATCTTGATAAAGAGAAGCTGGTGTAAACTGCGATTGTGGTTATACTTGTATCGACGTATCGACCCCTCGCCCAACACAATAATGGTAGCGTGGTGTGAAGTCGATATTCATTACAAGGTGTGGTTTGATTTACCCAATTTTGTTATTCCGTCTTAGGTAAAGTACGTTTGTTAATCCACCCTTTCCCGACAGCTAGTGAAAACAACTTTACCCTGTGGGTCCATTCGCCAATGCATGTTAGATACAGTAGTGCACTTGGGTAGCCGCAAAGTTGGTGCCAAATATTAAGCAATTCTGTTATTCAAAAACGTCTGTCTGCTTTTGCAACAGTTTTAAATTTCAGGTAGTGGAAGATAGCGCCTCGCTCTCATCATGAGCCCCTAAATAGCAGTTTTGCATTTCGTTCAGTCAGCAAAACACTGGGTTTCTAGCGATTTGCAATGTAGCTTAATCCAACGTACATATTTTCAATCCGGACCAAATTCGCACGAACCTGTGAAGTTAATGATCTAAATACTTATTTTAGCGTCCGCAACGAGTGTACGTGCCTAACACTTACGTGGTTCCCACCAGCAAGAAAAGATCTGCTCTGCGATGGGAAGTGCGACATGCAATGGAACGTGGTTTACCATTGCCAACCACTTACGATGTTTACTAAATGCGACATTATTAATTGTTATTGAAGCTTTGAGAAGATTTGTACATGTTATGCGTGCTAGAAATATATTTCGTAGTGAAACCGATCTTTGATTGGTAGCTGTAGTTTTAACATTGAGAACACATATGTTGCCCCCTCAATAAGACCTCTGCCCCCCCCCGTAAAAAAATTCCCGATTGTTTTCGATACAACGCTGCAATTACTCTTATCAAACCTAGAAGTAAAGCTAATGTTAAGCCCCCACGCGTGGGTTAATTTTTGCTGCGCTCATGGCCTCATCACATTACGGGCCCGAGTATTTTAGCTTTGAAACCTTGAAGGATAGCGCATATTGACCGTTGTAACGTCAGAGTCATGAATTGTTACTTATAACCGCTGTGTTGTCAATCAATCGAATCGCAATTCGCATGCATTACCTCTTAAAAATTTAATACGGAAAGGCCGAAAAGGCTTTCTTTTTGTAGAGTGATTTAGGAATATTAAATGCTTCAAAATGGAAACGTCGATCATTAAATGCTAGTAGTCAGAATTAATTGGCTTTAAGGATTTACGAAACTATAACAGGGGTTCCCAACCTGTGGCACGCGTACCACTGGTGGTACGCGAAAGCTTTTCAAGTGGTACGCGAAATATTTAAAAAAATCCCCTCAAAAACTTTTAATACTTTACAACTGAAATAAGTTGCATAAAAATAGGTTAGTCCTCATGTGCGGAGACTATGGTATGACATAGCACACTCTTACACAGGCATTGCCAAAAGCTCGCTTGCTTGCGGGCCTTTTTTTCTTCCTGCTGCAGCACCATCGAAAATGCAGCTGGCGTAATTGAAATGGTGAAGTGAATCTATGGATCGACCTAACCGGTAAAAAATTTTAACAGCGACAATGCTGTGCTTATTCTGTCTATATCGAAATAGTGAAACTCAGGGTTCAAAATTACTCCTTGCTTGGGTTTCATACATCCCTGATTTCACAGTTCTATCTAACATCCCTGGGTGTAGGCTAGCGAAGGAGAAACGCATACAAACTGCGTTTCGCATTAGTTTTGCAAAACGTTCTATATTTCAAACAAAAGTACTGTAGCAATAGACGGAGACCGGGTGTGAAAATTTTTCGTAAACTTGCGCATTTACACATCTGTTGATTTATCATTTAGGCTAAAACCAAAACCTCCCCAAAAGTTTGCAGTTAAAAGCGCCAATTTAGGGGAGGTTTTCGCTTTAAAATTGTGCCTTGCCAGTTGCCACCCTACTTTTTTAAGCTCTACACCTTTGGATATCTCAGAAGCAATGACCTCGCAGAACTTCATACGAAGCTGCACTTTAGATCAGAATACACATCATTGCTACTATGTACGTAATTGAAGTCTCGAGGGAATACCCTTATAGATGCGTCTTTTTGGGTTGCAAAGAAAGCTGCTTCAGTTCTTCCAAATCAAAGATTACAAAATTCAGAAGATTTTAAAGACATAAACTTCATTCTTCACCTTTCCCTATTTGTCAGATATTTAGGGAGTAATTAATCACTGTATTTGGCCTGTGACTTTAGAGGCCTGGGAGCAACACCTTTGATTTTGCAATCAAATTGACTACGTCAGGGGTGGGCAAAGTGTGGCTCACAAGCGGCTTTTAACCCTCTGGACATGGCTCTTCAGCTCTTTGTGAGGAACACCGAAGATCTTTTTGTTTTTCAATTGCACTCACATCCCATTTCCATCAGCTCTTGTGTGGTCAATGACTTTTTTTGCTCTTTCATCTCCCATTTGCATCTCCTGTGGGGTTGAAGACTTTTTTTGCTCCTTGACTCACCGGTGGCAACTCTTCGGTTGTTGTACTTTTCCGCAAGTGGCTCTTTCAATGGAAATTTTGCCCACCCTTAGACTACCTTCATCCAAAAGCTCGATTCACAATATGATATGACTCGCACGTAGTGAGGTTTCTTCGAAGTTCAAAGCTGTGTTGCCCAGATGCTAAACCGCAGTGCTACCTGTTATGTGCTTCAGCGTAATACCGCGAGATTCATTTCATTATGTATTCGTTTCCGTATGTAAAGTAAACCTTTCAGAACAGCTCTTATATGTTGTTATGGTCAAAAAGTATCCATCAGAGGTTGGTGGTACGCAGCTACAGAAAAGGTCTAGAAGTGGTACGCAGAAAGCAAAAGGTTGGAAACCCTGAACTACAGCCACCTGCTGTAACAAAAATTTCTTGGTAACAAGAAGAGTTGGCCGTGTAAGGTAGGGTGCGTCTTGTACCCTCAAAAAATTAAAAACTTTTCAATACCTTCAAGACTGTTTCTAAATACCTTCAAGACCTTCAATTAACAGCTCAGATGGCCGAGTGGTATTGAGCTGTAGACTCGGGTTTGATTCCGAGTTGGGTCAATCCAATGACTTTGAAATTGGTATTCACAGCTTCCCTGCTTGACGTTCAGCATTGAAGGGACAGTGTGGAGAACAAGCCGGCAAGTTTACTTGTTGTGCCATTGGGAAAGGCACTTAGCGGGATTCCCCCATCTTGGTGTGGTAGACAGATGGATGGCAACTCCTAAGCGAGCTCGTATAGCGCATTGATCGCTTTCTCGTGATATGAGGATAAATATGCAACTAAATAAATGTTTTACCATTAGTACTGAACCACTTGGACAAATATCGGCGATTTTGAAGGAGATCTTATGCTAGCACATCCTACAATTTTTATGTGGTTTTCATAGTTTTTACTGTTCTTTTATTATTAAATCATGTTGCATTTAGGCTAGCTACATAACGGTTTCATAGCATCAGCTTTGAAATTCACAAAAATTTATTTTGCCCGCAATGTCACCAAAAATTCTAAATTCGTTAGTTTAACAAGCGGGACTTTTAAACAATTGTAGTCGAAGAAATACATGGACTAAAAAGAAAGCCGCAAATTATTGCAAAATGTTTAGCAAAAAATCGAGTTATGGTCATTTTTTCCTAACAGACAATTAGCTTGTGACAAGCAGACCAACGAAGAGGGCGACCCAGTTTCATTTGCAAGCTCAAACATGCTGCAGTCACGTGACCAGTGTTGATTGCAGTGGTATCAAATACCACACTGGCTATTCGGTCCATACATTTCCATCCACCTAAAAGGAGCATAACTTCTTCAGAGATTAATTTTCTAGTTGTCTTGTTGCATTTGATGATAAGAGCTGCAACACCAAGCAATTTGTAAATGTCATATCCACAAACCAAAATTGATAGCCTGTCTTGGCCTTTTGTCGCTCAATTATGGTGCTCAAAAAGCCAACAGTATGGATTGCTGAACTCTTAGTTCGAACTTCATTACCAACAACTCCAGGATTTGCCGCAGCATCATATGGAATAAATACTTCAGCTCCAGTTTTCACTGTCTTTCTATGCTTTCGTCTTGGTATGATGTCTTCCAGAAGCGGTTCTAGGGCAAATATCTCAGAAGCGTCTGATTCTGTGTCACTTTGAGATATGGTATTTCTGGAAAACGTCGGCCCTGTTTCTTTCATTAGTTCATTTTGGTCCACAGTTTTTTTTATATAGTCTCAGCTTCTAACAGGGTCCGTTTTCGAAATTCCTCCTGTCGCTCTTTTTCGTTCCTGCGTTGAATCATTTTTTGTCTTTTCGTATCCAAACTACCAATAGTGAATGTTCTGTGTGTCTTCATATTTTTAAGAAATTCTTCATCCTCTTTCTCAAGTTTTGCTTTTGGATCCCAACATGCCAGTGTGGTATTGCGAAGCCGAAATTGCTATTCTTCCACTCGGTTTTTACTGTAATCTGAGATCGTGGTTTTTGCGGAATCTCGTTAACGTTGCGTATTCATCACACAACTTCAATACTGGCATATTGGGATCCAAAAGCAAGACTTGAGAAAGAGGATGAAGAATTTCTTAAAAATATGAAGGCACACAGAACATTTATAATTGGTAGTTTGGATACAAAAAGACAAAAAATGATTCAACGCTGAAACGAAAAAGAAGAGCGACATTAGGAGGAATTTCGAAAACGGACTTTGCTAGAAGCTGAGACCTCGTTTAATGTTTTGTATTCATCACACAACTTCAATATTTTTTATATACCCCATCATCAGATAACATTGGAATACCTGGTTTGGTACTACTATTCCCTCTAAGTTTTTGGCAGGTGCGAACTTGCCCAAAGATTTAGGTGGGTTAAAAAAAGTTTGATGCAATTTTTGCCTCAAGAATGAGTTTTTAAGTATATATATAACTTCTGCTTTGCACTAAAATATCGAACACTTTTATTCAAATTCGGACAATAATCACCATTCCAGACGGCAATCTTAAAGAAAAACAGGAAAACTTTGCCCAAAATTTTAAATTTTTCTCAAAATTCGCACCTTAGAGGGAGCAGTGCTTGATATACACTTCCTTGATGAGACTGAGAGTGCTTTTAGCGCTAGTCCAATTGACAGATTTATGTTGACCGAGTAAGCTATTAGGCCCATTAAGACCCTTTTCATAGAAATACAAAAAAGCTCTGTGCATTAATTTTTGTTCTTCTGATGCCAAACGGTTTTGAGGAATCCTATCGCATTCAGTCACATTACAGTAGTTACGTAAAAATAAAAATGCCTCATTAGTTTTTAACGCAAAATTACTTCGAGATGTACTCATTTTGAAAGAAGTTTAGCTGAAAAATATTTTTCGTTGATAGTGTACCGTTTTCAACAAAAACAAGTTTACAAGCTCGTGTACGTATCACCTAAACTTGTCCTAGAAAAAACAACACATAGGCATTAATCTTATTCGTACGGAACATGGCATAAAAGCCATGGTGTGGACTACAAAGATACAGATAACTATGGTTTAAGTGAAGTTTTAAATGAAATATGGGCTACAAACTAAATAACCACCAGCATGGGTTTATATTCATTATAATAATTTGTGAAAAGAAACAGCGAATGTGCAAGCATAGGATGTACCTGTAGTTTGTTTTTGCTGAAATTTTGCAAAAAGTCTTAGATATGGAGATAGAACAACATCACACTTTCTTGGATGAATCTAGAAAGGTAGGGGCATATGGAACACCCTAGTGTAAGGTTATCAAGTTATAAACATAAGAAATGGTAGGCCACTAAGCTTACAAGCTAAATGCTGACAATTCTAGTCGATCCTATGATAGCTATTTCATGGCCGTTAGGCCTACCAATCGTCAGACAGGCTCAGACTATTAGAACCCGAGACCTAAATCCGAGCCAAAAACTGTAACCGTTGGGCCATCGAGCTTTTTAGAAATTTCGTAGATCGTCCAAACTTAAGCCTAATTCTGTCTTAAATTTACGTTTAAGTACAGTGGTACCTCTTGCTCTACGACAGGTTTTCATTTAAATTTTTCGGTAAATATAAATAGGTATTCTCAAACATTTTTCAGTGTAGCAAATTAATGTGAAATAGAACCATAGATTTGATTCTCGTTTGAAGGACCCAAAAGTGTTTACCCGATAAGCCACTTTCTTCCGTTAATTGTTTTCAATCTTCTGTCCCAAAAGGCAAACGGGGCACCGTCTTTCTATGAGGATACATTTTTAATTACGGTACGTTGTTAAATGGACACTTATCTGGTTCTTGATTTTTTATAGCTTTTCTAGGTCTGTAGCCTAGTTATAATTTTCGCGGACTCTATAAATAGTCTTTTATTTCTTGCTCTATAGGCTAAAGAATTTCAGATTTAAACTTAGACACAACAATTAAGTTGTTGGGTTAATATTTCAATATTGCGTAGACAAAACAGACGAAGTATTCAACCACAATCAGGCAATATACAAGCTAACTGTTACAGAGGATAGAATAGCAAAAAAGAGGAAACGCCTGATGGTTTCTTGAGTAGCTTTCCTCATACGAATTTTTTTGGGACCGCTATACTCTCCCCTTAGGGTTTCATAAAAATACTCCATGGCAATGCAGGTTACCAATTTATTTTAAAGTCAGCACCCCTTCGGCAAGGAAAAATCATTCTCGCACCCCTTGCACAAATTGAAATATAACAGGGCTACCATGTTTTCACTGCACAAAAGGACAGGTTCTTTGAGGGTCATCACGTCCGCAGATGTCCAATTTTCCGCCCAAAATCAAGCGAAAAGAAAAAAAGGTCTCCACGTCCACAAATGTTCAAGTTATCGCCCAAAATGAAGTGACGAGAAAAAAAAGGTCATCACGTCCACAGGCCGTAGTCTGAACTGAAACTTCCCAAATTTATTCCTGGAAGAATGATTTGACATGGTTTCACTGTTCATAATGCCGAAAAGGACCTTTGGGTATTTTTGAGTGTCCTCGGAGGGTAAAATTGGCAAGTTCTTCTCGCACCCCCAATTGGGAACCGCTGCTCCAAGGGATTCGCCTGATTGGTCAATGGCGCAGTTACATATGCACAAGATATTGCAGTCTGTTTGTTTCTACCAACCCAGAGGGATCCATAGCTTTCGAACAAATGTTTTAGGGGTCCTTGAACTACAAAAGGTTAAGAACCACTGAATTAGACCAATATTTACCATGAAAAATTGGTTAAAACAGAATTAAAACGGTAAAACTGTGTGAGAATATAAATAATGACGAGAAAATTGGCTAACAGTGGTTACAATACAGCCGAACTACGTTAAAATTAGAAAGTCATTTTTCAAGGGTAAGCATTTCTACGTTTTGTCAAATAAAAACTGCCCCCCTTCACCGAAGCCTTGCCCCCAGCTTGCCCCCCTTTCAACAAAAACACTAAACAAAAATATAATGCAGAGTATTCGAACTTCTAGATCTTGTTTGGTAGAAGTTATAACAAAAGAACCACGATAATTTTATTAAAACAAGTTATTACGTACGATACTGCAATAAGAGAAAAAATAGCAAAAACAATTCAATCAGCAAGAAAGTCGAAGGACTGGTTAGCATTTTGTCGTTGCCTCTGGAGTGGATGAGAGCATAGCTTTGCAAAAGCGTTGTACAAAGCAGATATACTCCCGTCGAGACTCACTTCCAACACGTATGATAATCCAGTGACGTCCAACTCACACAGTCGCGAAAAGATATCCTGGAAATAAAATTGTAGCGTCGTTTAAGCTGTTATTTGCATAACGGCATTTGGTTAGAATCGAACCATGTCCTAACTATTTGGCTTTGTGTATAAAACCGATGAACGCTTCAAAGAGCGCAGCTTTAACTGAGTTGTCTTGTTAGATTTTTATACTGACAACTTGGTTGCAGTTGGCTCGTAATTTACACAGCTTTTTGTATTTCCTGATTGCAAGCAAAGAGGAAGCTCTTTTGAGCGATGCAGTTGATTTTGGTCACTGAAAGGTATGGACGTACCATCGTATTTCAGATTTTGTAGTATATGAATTTTACTGGGAAGTTTAAGGAATCTTTGTTAAAGGTTACAGCAGATTTTTACTGAGTAGAATTAAAGTTGATTTGAACCGCTACTCCCGCTCCAATACCATAGCGTGATTACTGCCACCGCCCTTTAGTTACCGGTAGTGAAACTTAACTCCTAGCCCAATAAACGTGGCCACTGCCACACCCTTAGTTAAGCCACTGATCCCCTTCCCTACGAGACCACTGCCCCCCTTTCCCACGTGGCCACTGCCACCCCCTTCGTACATCTGAGCCACTGCTCTAAATTTCCCGAGTTAGCATAGCTAAAGGGGTTTCAGGAAATACTGATACGAATATTCTTTGGTCGTAACCAGAATAATTGCTTGCAAGGAAAATTCTTTTCGTAAGTGCGAATTGGTTCTTAATTTATGTAATTTGTTTTTGGAATATTTCTGTTTAATGTTTACGTAGAAAACCATTGCCACGGCTGCATCCGACTATCAATATAATCAAAGCCATGACAATCGGGTGACGCGTGTTTGATTCTGCAAGCAAGCAAGTTTCGTTACAAAAATTTAGCGTATTATTTCGGAGCAAGCATGCCACAACAGTAGAAATGCAATAACCATAACCTGTTAGCAGAAACACTAGCAACCCCATCTCTGCACTAGAGACATTTAAAATATTCTAGCAAAAATGCACTTCGTGAGAGCGTGGTAATGTAGCCTACGAAGTTGACGCAGTTCCGTAAACACGACAAGGCGTTAGGGTGTTGCACAGTTTGGCGAATTTTGAGTTGACGCTTGCCTGGGTAAAATCGGTGTGTGAAATGGGTCAACTTAAACTTGTGTAAAATTTTTCTGATTTTTATCAACGTTTAGAAGTGTCACCCCTCGATTAAAGTATTTTGGGGTGAGCGCGAGCTCAAAAATGCCTAAAAACGCCATAACTTGAAGAACTACACAAGCTATGAACATAATTTTGGTGTCAGAAGTTGCACAAGACCGACATTCCTATTTAACTTCTGTAGAAACATATGGGCTATCTGCAACAGAAATCGAGTTATTTCAAAACAACGTATTTTTTTCTTTTTATTATTGATGATTGAGATCAATATCTACAAAAACTTATATTTTCACAATTCAAAATACATAAAAGTGATCAGTAATCATTAATCACATATCCTTGTATTTTCTTTATCAAAGTCTGCGATACTGAGTGATCTTTCTTCTTTTAACTTTTTTGTCTTCCATCACCGTTGACATTTTTCCAATGTATCGCTCACAACTTCCGTTGTGATTGTCAATCGCTTTCCAGAAATGTTGCTCGCAGTATGCACCACAAGGAGCTTTCTTGCTTTCTACGGAAAAAGAGCTTTTCACAGGTTTTCGACCCCACAGCATATCTTTCGTTGGCACTTGCAATGGCAGAGATTGCTGAAAGGATTGCAGGGCTGCAATGGAAAATGGTGGATCATCTGCGTGCACTCTTAAGGCAACATTAGGTAGATTTAACCAAGAAGCGGCATGACTCAAAAAACATTTTTTGACTACCGCACTCAACAGCTTTCCATCATACTGCTGGTAGCACACGAGAAGCTCCCTAAGAAAAATCATATGAACATTGGAGCATACACATTACATACTTGCCACGAAGCGGACAATTCGTCGAAGACGATTTATTTTATCAACATCGAGCGACATGGATGGAGAGCCAAAGACAAACAAAGCCAGCCTCAGGTACCCGTTGGTTGTTGTCATCCAAGTACAGAAGAAACAAAATTTGATTGCAAGTAGGCCTACTAATGAGAGCATTGCGTATTAATTCATACCCAGATTGACAAATAGCTTCTTGTTTGTAAACAAGAGATTTTTTCATCCTCTCGGGCATATGCATAAACAACGCACAACATCTTTTGACTTTGTGTTGTGTGTTGTTCATGCATATGCCCAAGAGGATGAAAAAATCTCTTGTTTACAAACAAGAAGCTATTTGTCAATCTGGGTATGAATTAATACGCAATGCTCTCATTAGTAGGCCTACTTGCAATCAAATTTTGTTTCTTCTGTACTTGGATGACAACAACCAACGGGTACCTGAGGCTGGCTTTGTTTGTCTTTGGCTCTCCATCCATGTCGCTCGATGTTGATAAAATATATCGTCTTCGACGAATTGTCCGCTTCGTGGCAAGTATGTAATGTGTATGCTCCAATGTTCATATGATTTTTCTTAGGGAGCTTCTCGTGTGCTACCAGCAATATGATGGAAAGCTGTTGAGTGCGGTAGTCAAAAAATGTTTTTTGAGTCATGCCGCTTCTTGGTTAAATCTACCTAATGTTGCCTTAAGAGTGCACGCAGATGATCCACCATTTTCCATTGCAGCCCTGCAATCCTTTCAGCAATCTCTGCCATTGCAAGTGCCAACGAAAGATATGCTGTGGGGTCGAAAACCTGTGAAAAGCTCTTTTTCCGTAGAAAGCAAGAAAGCTCCTTGTGGTGCATACTGCGAGCAACATTTCTGGAAAGCGATTGACAATCACAACGGAAGTTGTGAGCGATACATTGGAAAAATGTCAACGGTGATGGAAGACAAAAAAGTTAAAAGAAGAAAGATCACTCAGTATCGCAGACTTTGATAAAGAAAATACAAGGATATGTGATTAATGATTACTGATCACTTTTATGTATTTTGAATTGTGAAAATATAAGTTTTTGTAGATATTGATCTCAATCATCAATAATAAAAAGAAAAAAATACGTTGTTTTGAAATAACTCGATTTCTGTTGCAGATAGCCCATATGTTTCTACAGAAGTTAAATAGGAATGTCGGTCTTGTGCAACTTCTGACACCAAAATTATGTTCATAGCTTGTGTAGTTCTTCAAGTTATGGCGTTTTTAGGCATTTTTGAGCTCGCGCTCCCCCCAAAATACTTTAATCGAGGGGTGACACTTCTAAACGTTGATAAAAATCAGAAAAATTTTACACAAGTTTAAGTTGACCCATTTCACACACCGATTTTACCAAGGCAAGCGTCAACTCAAAATTCGCCAAACTGTGCAACACCCTACAAGGCGTTGATGGAATCCGCAGGACTCGGTGTACCATGTTTAAGCCTAGCTTAGTCAATTTAAGAGCTCTCCAACACATAACAAAATATTTTATATTACCGTTACATTATTGGTTTCCGCTGGTTCCTCATGGATATAAAGGCAATCGATAAAGAAATATGGGTTGCGCGATAACTTTTCATAAGCCTAAAATAGAAAATCAGCAATTTACATCGACACAATAAAGCACGATTTTGGCAACTGAAATGACACAGCAACCAGGGGGGTATTCTATGCTCTTCGTGCGAATACGAACGTTCGCGGAAGTGACAAAAAAAATCTTCGCGACGCTTGGTATTCTATGTTCCATTCGTGCGAATATAATTCACGAACGTTCGCACGAAAATTTTCGTTCGCCAAAAATCTTCGCAAAATTCGACAAAATATTCGCGAAATTCTGCGAGAGGTGTAGACCACTCGCAGTGATTCGAAAAGATTTTTCCATTTCTCAAATTGCTATTGCAAAGGCTGAAAGGAGATTGGAATCAGTAAATATGGCCTGCCGGTTTTTATATATGCAACAACATAAATCCAGAATCGCACAGCAACGCAGTGTAGATCATACACTAAGCATGACTGATAGGGAGTTAATCCAAGAGTTTCGTATGAATCAGAAAGAAATTAAAGAAATCTGTAATTTAGTCAGTGGTGAAATGCAACCAGTAGGTCATAGTTTGGTAGATTTAACCCTGAAGCAAAAAGTACTATGGCGTTTGAAAACGCTAGGAAGTGGAAGTTTTCGGACAACCAGTAGCCTACAGACTTTCTCGAAGTGACTCACAACCTACTGTCAGCAAAGTGATGTCACAGTTCGTTGATGCAATAACAGCAAAAGCTTCCCAGTACATTTACGTGCCAAGAAACAGAGAAGTAGCTAAAATAAAGAATGACTTTTACATGCTGGCTGGATTTCCTGGAGTAGTAAGTTGCATTGATGGTTCTCATATTCACCAAGACGAATTTGTCAACGTCAACCGGAAAAAATCTCATTTACTAACCACTCAAGCAGTTTGCGATTCAAATTTAGTTTTTCAAGATGTTGTAGCCCGATGGCCTGGGTCCCATCATGATTCGTTTATTATAGACATGTCTTCATTAAGTAGTCGGTTTGAAAATGGTGATTTTGAAAACAGTTAGTTATTGGGAGACAGCGGATACAGTTTAAAACCTTGGTTAATGACCCCTTATGCCAGGCCAGCAAGTGATGTTGAAAATACAACTTGCTCCATCGAAAAATTCGTCGTTTGATAGAGCATTCATTTGGAGATCTTCAAAGCAGGTGGCGGATCTTGGATCACACTGTAGGGAGCCTGTGTTATTCTCCGGATAAAATATCCGAAATAACCATTACGTGTTGTGTTCTTCACAATACTTGCCGCCGCAATGGTACGCCAATTATTGGCCACGATAGTTTATACCTTCACTGGATGTGGGAGATAATGATGGAATGGGATTGGAAGAAAATGCTTCGGGAATTATTAAACGACGATCAATAGCAGAAATGCTTTATTGATATTAAGATCTTCGATTTGTTGTCATGATAATTAACCTAAAATAATCCTAGCATATATTTCCTATTTCAAGGTACCGGTACCACATGATTTTGCCGTTCTGACGGGAATAGTTATTTCATTGTGTTGCGCCTAACAGGGGGTACCTAGTAGTCAAAATGTATTAGGCTAAGGCTACTATTAATTTACTTTTCCTCGCTGCTTTTCACACAATTGTTTTTAATCCGTTTATTGAACATCATGCAGTACAGCATAGTTTGCAACGTATGCGCACTACGCAGTCATTATCCGCCCATTATTACGATGTAGGCCTTATAGTTAATAGTACACTACAAATGCTCAAAATGTGGTAATGATGGATAAGTAGCCTCTTCGCGAATTCTCGCCATTGCTGAGTCACTTGCTGAGCTACTGCTGACGAATTTTTCCAGTATGTCGTTTGTTCTTCGAATTTCTCGGACTGAACTGCCGAGTATTTCGTTTGTTCGTGTCATTTGACTATTCATGGCAAGCACGGCAGTTTCGATATTCTTTTCAATTTTTAACATCTCTTCCGCTAGTGCTTCACATCTTCCTCCTCATTGTTGAAGCTGCCACTTGCATTAGCTTCTTGAGGATGGCTGTGCAATTGAGTGCTTCTCTAAGATACTGCAGCAGCGCTGTCGAAAGGCTTTGATGGAAGAAGTTTGATAGTGTCGCATAAATTTGTTCCAGAAACACCTTCCGTAGATATGGCGCCAATTATATTTGGATTTTAAATTGCAATTCAGTTGGTGTATTGAATGGATTTTGACCACCTCCAGTGCGACCGGTCTCTTTTTTATACATTGCTACGTCCTTCTTTGCTCTGCTCTTGAGGTCAAACCCACTTCTTTTTTACCTTTTCGGTGGTAAACGGGGGTCCATGGCGTAAGCTATTGATGGTAGCAGCTATGTCATTTCATTTGCCATCGACCAAGAGCTTTGTTTTACTGTTAGACAAAGATCCAGTTGAATAATCATAATTATCTTTGACTAGATTAATCAACAGCTCTACTTCTTCCTGATTCCACCTTCGGAAGCTATCTTTTGCTGCCACCACTCAAATTGTTAAATTATTATCTCAATAATTTAGAACTCAATATTTTAGAAATATCTACCGTATACGCAAATTGACGGTAACCAAAAAGGCTTTTAATGGAAACAGATTTGCTCAAACGGTGTAAGGCTAATTCTAAAGAACAAAGGGCATTATTTGCCTATTATTACGTAGTAATAATGATTTTTCGGAGATATGAGATTTGTGAATACGAACGCAACATAGAATACCAACTACGAACGTTCGCATTCGCAAAACCACAAAGATTTTTGACAAATTTGCGAATAAAATTTGCGAGCACGAACAGCCTGCGAATGCGAAGATTCTGGTTCGTGCGAAGTGCATAGAATCTCCCCCTGAACCGCTGACATTTTTTTCGAAAGAGTTCTAAGATATAACATCATCATATACCGGATTACCGGTAGTGCTACTCGGTGTAGAATACGCTGCGATCCCTCATCCTAAAGAGGCCACTGCCATGAGCGTCAACAGAGGGGGGCTTGGTTTCCCACAGAAACTAACATACTTCAGCATGCATAAATGCAAGTTTTGCAAAACTTTGGCCTTTGGCTACATGCCATCACCAGTGTTCCCTCTAAGAAAATTTTGCACTGAGCCAATTTTTTTTTATTCGGCATGACAATTTTGAAGCCGAGTTAGCAAAATCCCAAATCAACGACAAAAGTTGATAGATTATCAGAATAAATATAAAGTTTCATCAAAATAGAAACAATGTGATGAACATTTTCGCTAAAGAGAGATTTCACTGCGCAAATAGCATGATGGCACTGCGCAATAGCACATGTTAAAGGGAACACTGCCCACCACCCCTAGAAAAAATGATAGGTCCGCTTGAAATGCCACCATTATACTTGGCTTGGCCACCACCGCTCACAAATCGCTGACTTATTAATAACAGCTCAGATTGGCCAAGTCGTGAGAGCGTCCGCCTCTGGAGCTGTATGACCGGTGTTTGATTCTGAGTCGGGTCAAATCAATGACCTTAAAATTGGTATTCACAGCTTCCCTGCTTGACACTTACCACTAAACGGACAGTGTGGAGAACAAGCCGGCAAGTTTACTTATTCGTTGAGGCGTCGGCGTCGGTAAAGGCACTGAACGGGGTCCCCCCATCTTTAGCGGTAGACAGATTGCTGGGCTCTCGTAGGCTAGCTCGCTATACAGTGCTTTGATCGGTTTCTCGCGACAGGAAAATAAATATGCAACCAGAAACAAATACTCAACGACTTTCTGGCGTTAAGTTTTTCGCGATCAACTTGCATGATAAATCAGCTTTTGGCGTCGATTTTTTACAAGCGTTGTGCAACCAGGGCTAGATAATACACTAGATATTTTTATAGTCGTTGCTTTTTAATTTTACCTCTTTTCCGGCTTTAAATCCTAGTTCCCGTTTCGACCTTCCATACACAAATATAACTCGCACAGTAAAAGGAGGAGATTTTTGGGTAGGCTGATCAGGGGGGAGCTCAATATAATTAGATAGAGTATCAAATAAACTGGTCAAATCGAAGTCTTTTGATTCTTCTTTTGTTTCTTCAGCATTCAATTGAGCATCATTAGCTATTTCTTGCACTCTATAGAGAATATCTGTGCCTTGATCAATAAATCTCGATATCTAAACAAAAACGGATTAAACACATAATCACATGAAGCAAAATTAACGACTTCATAAGACAGGGGAATCGCAAAAAGGTGATAGCAAGGAACACTCTCTCAAACACTATAAATTCAGGCGCAGGAGCAGAGGTGTGTTGTAACAACTCTAACCTATCGCGTAAAGCTTAGCTGATGACAGTTACGTTTAGATCCATAGATGTAGGGTTTAAACGTAACAAAAACAATATCAAAAATAAAGGCAAGATTTTCAAGACTTGTTTAATTTTGTAAATGCACTGGTGTCATTCAACTGCACCTACGTCCAAAATATTAAGGTAAAACATGGCCAAGGCACTGTAAAGCCCTCCACCATTACCTGATTTATATCAAACGAAAATAATAAACTACAGTAAAATATGACATATTAGTCAATAGCTCAACTTTCCGTGCTTTATCCTAGACACTTGAAGAAATCAAATTCCCCAATACAAAACTAAACTTCTAAAAATATCCACTTACCAACTGGGCATCTTCATTCAACATAACTAACGAGTATTCATGCTTTTTATTTATAAAAGTTTTTGTCATTATGAATTGCCTCAAAGCTCCAATTAACACATTGACAACAGAAGTTTGCTTTATCGACTGAATTGTTCGTTTGAAGCTAGAAGAATACATCGAGGGGGAATTGTCCAGGCAAAAAATCTGTAAAATTTGAATTTAATAATTATCAGTTAACTTTTAAGTCTACCGTCAGGAAATGTTAAGCACACCATATTTACGCACCCACTAAAACATTTAAGACTGAAAACCAATAATCCAACTAACTTTCAGCAGAAAACTATAGACATACAGCTAGGGATGCATTATCAGATACAAGAGTTTTCTAACAACTTTCTTTGAAGCATTATTATCTATATTGAGCTGTGAGTGCAGCGTAACTTCGAAACCCGGCATTTGGGCGCAGACATTTCGGACGCGAGGACATTTGGGCGCGAAATACGTCCGCGTTCAAACGCGTTTTTTATCTACTTTTTGTTAGTTTTTTTAAATTAATGACATTTATTTTCTGTTTGCAACGATCTTATAGAATACATTAAGATGTGCTAATTAACGGAAAGGTATATCGAAAAAGATAGAGCAAAGAAAAGGTGAAGTACGCGATAGATAAAGACTCATTTTTCTACGATTAATTGTCAAGCAGCCCGAGAGGGGTCCACGACTTTTAGGGGCGTACGGTTAGTCGCGAGCAGTTAGTTGCCAGGACGGTTAGGCGACAGGACATTTAGGCGACAGGACGTTTAGGCGCCAAGACAATTAGGCGACAGCTCTATATCTCAACGCATAACCTTCTAAACTCGACACATGCAATTTTTCGGTTTTTTGGGGAAATTTTTTTTTGTTGAAATTAATAGGTTTAGTTTGAAGGAAGCTAAGCAAAAACACAGCAGAGCTCTGTAAATGGTACGTGTTTACTGTGGCAACGTGGAGATGAGATGCGTTTGTAACATAAGTTATGAACGTAACATTTTATAGCAGATGTAAAACAAGTTTCTATTTCAAATCAAAGCTATTTTAATCAAAATTAGAGACATTTCACGCAAAAAATTAGTTTTATGAACATGCAAAATCATGACGGAATTAACAAGTTTTAGCATCACTAGAAAGTGCAAAAAAGTTTTCTAAAAAAATCTTCATTATTATCGCGTATTACGTCACAGTATGAAACGAGTGGCGGGGCTCATCTCCGCGGCTAAGCGCCAGGCCAACACAGCTTCGAACCACGGAGGAGAAATGTTGCAGAGGTAGCGAGCCGCTAGAACGTAGATATAAATAGAGCATGGCGCCTAATTGTCCTGGCGCCTAACCGTTCTGGCGACAAACCGCTCGCGACTAACTGTCTCGCAACTAACCGTCCGCGCCTAAAAGTCGTGATCCGGCCTGAGAGAGAGTAATTAAATGTTTCCGATTTAAAAGGAAACTGTCCACGCAATATAGGACAGCGAAATAAAAAAATTAATGAGATGCTTAACGCAGTTATGATTTGTAAATACTTAGAAATGGTTCATGTTTGATAGAAAAAAATATATAAATTACGAGTCAGCTGTTTCCTGTTATTTACACACAAAAACTAGGGTCCATTTCAATCGTATATTAAATTGATCAAGTACCTCTATCAAAACCATGTTATTTTTTTAAACAAGAACCTCTCTTACGTTTTCATTATAAATTTTCTACGTATTAATCACTCATTACCGTGTCGTTGCAATTGTCTTATTCTCACGCGTTTTCGTCGTTCGAGAAAATTGCAACAACAAATCTTTTGTTCTCTTCGTTAATTTTAGAACCTAGATTTTGACACCTTGCGAGCGCCTGATTTTAATCTTTAGTTCGAGAACCATTGTTTTCGAGAGGCCACCCGTCGAGATTAAAGATTGAAATCGGGCGCTCGCAAGGTGTCAAATTCTAGGCTCTAAAATTGACGAAGAAAGCAAAAGATCTAAAAGTTAGAACATTGTTGTTGCAATAGTAGAAATGAACTTGACTTTTACTGTACTCTATCCATTTCGACATACGTTACCGTTAATTAACACATCTTAATTTATTTTATAAGATCGTTGCAAAGAGAAAGAAGTTGTCATTAATTTAAAAACAATAGTATAACAAAAAGTAGATAAAAAATGCATTTAGATGCGGACGTATTTCGCGCCCAAATTACTCTGCACCTAAAGGTCTTCGCGCCCAAATGCCTCCACGCCCAAATGATGTGGCCTGGCAAAACTTTACTTGTTCAAATTAAATGTCTAATAAAAGGATCCAAGTAATCAAAAACATTATACTGTAACGATGATCATGCAAAAAAAACAATATGACGCAGAGACACGAGATTAATGTGAGGTTTGAAAACAAGAAAAAGATAAAATGGCATAAGGCATATGCCATTAAAAAATAATGTTGCTTATACATTGATGGCATTTAAACAACGTTTTTATAGAAATTGAGAGATAGTTACCGTGTCCACATGTCCCATTTATGTCGGCTTGTTGCTGTGGGCTTTCTGCATGACAATCAAATTTTTTACGTCATAATTTAAACAAGTGATCACGACATCAAGCCCACAGCAACAAGCCCACATCAATGCGGGCTTAAAGCCCTGATAAATTGGACAGGGTAATTGAAAGTTGCAAAAAATAAAGAGTTGAAAGATAACACTTTCAACTCTTGGCAAATATAGCAAATCTAACAAAGGCTGATGCAACACTAAAATTATATCAATCACGTCATTCTACCAGAAGGTCAACTCACAATTTTTTCCTTGCAGTTAACTTTAGGCAGTGACAAGGACTTTGCATTACAAGATATATTACTTCTAAGCAATGGGACTTTGGGCGTAACTGCCTGATGCTTAACTTCTTCAGCTTCTTTAGGTTCAGGCTCTTGCTCTGACTGCTCAGCAGGTTGTGAATGTTTTTGGTTTTCAATCAAAAATTTGCTTTTACGTTCCACATCTTCAGATTCATCATCAGCCTTTTGTTTTTCTTGAATTGCAGATTGCTTTTTTGTGACTTGTTCATTTTCAGAATGAACTTCGGCGACTGTTACAGCCACATCATTTTCGATTTCATGTTCACAAGGTTGCTTTTCCATGTTATCGAACAAATAGTCTATAATATAAACCAGTCTGTATCAGTGTAACAATGCCACAAGCAATGGTATACCAACCAGTCTGAAGAGAAATTATAAACAATGTTAATGTTTTTCAAACATAAAGAGCTTTACACCACAACATCTGTACCAGAAATCAAGTTACATACTGCATACTGGTATATATCATAGATAAAAGAAACTGAAAAGAATAACATTTTGACAATAAGATAAACTGTAACTCCGGCTTCAAAACACTACAGTGGCAAAGCAGCTCAAGTTTTGTTATACTGACTAGTGATTTCTGTTCCAGAATAAGGAGGTAAATTATAGCCACAGCAATTCTTACTATTGTAGTAATGGGGGACTGGGGAATGTTTCAACAACATAGATTCAGGTGTCATTATCAGCAGTGTTGGCAAGGCAGTACAAAACTAAAAGTGATGATGATGAGATTGATGACAGCTGAATCTATATAGCAGATCGTCAAAACGTCCAGTTTTAACAATTACTCTGTACTGTGGCTTTACTTTTCCTCCTCACGCTATTTTTGTCCCACCTTCCACATTTGTACTGCCTTGCTTACACTGCTGATAATGACAGCTGAATCAATGCTGTCAAATTGTCTAGTTTTAAGAATACAGTGTCGTGAGGATCGGCGACATTTCTGAAATTGCTCTTTGTGCACAGTATATACACACCAACCCCTCAATTACATTAACTTTAGGTCTCTAATCCTATCCCCAATCTCCCCCCAGCTGATTCAATGTTTCAAGTTACCGCTCACGACGTCATACCAAGGTGACACCAACATCATGTAAGCAGTCCGGTGCAGCAGCGTTTTGATAATGGAAACCAGGCTGGTGCTCTAGACACTTTCAATACCTTTTAAGAATTATAGTGGCTTTATACCATTCCTTAAGCAAGAATATTTTTGTCCCAGCTTTCAGTTTGGTACTGCCTTGCTTACACTGCTGATGACAGCTGAATCTATGTTGTCAAAGCATTCAGTTCTAAGAATTATCAGTACTGTGGCCTAATTTTTCCTCTTCCAGTTATTTTTGTCTCGCATTTATTGTCTTGGGATGTTCCGACATACTTCTCTTAGTTGTAGCTGTAATTCCTGATTCACAGAGACTAAATGAATAAGTTATATACATCTAAACACCTTGTTTTTTGCTAGCACACTGAGTTCTAATCACCCATTTACAGAATTAACCCACTGATGTCAGTTGTCAAATTACTCCAAATGTACACGATATACTGCACAATGATTACGATATATTGTTACATAAGTAGGACCAGCAGCTATACAATTATCAGGGTTCAAAATTAATGCTTGCCCACTGGCCCAGTTGAAATCGTCCTGGGCAAGTTGATTTTGTTTCGCACTTGCGCGACAGGCCAGCAGACAAAACTTTTCCCTCGCTCAGAATATCAGTGGTTCAAAGCAAGCACTTGCACTAACTTTACAACAGAGTGAAAGTTTGATCAAACATTGCCATATAAATCAAATTGACAACAAATCAATTTACACCTTCGCATTTTTGTAGCATGCAAGATTTTGCTCTTTGGCAGAATTTATCTCTTTCGATGTCCACAAGT
Source organism: Trididemnum miniatum (assembly GCA_964006365.1). Taxonomy (NCBI): domain Eukaryota; kingdom Metazoa; phylum Chordata; class Ascidiacea; order Aplousobranchia; family Didemnidae; genus Trididemnum; species Trididemnum miniatum. The sequence continues at coordinate 14,896,646 of OZ023239.1, forward strand.
CCACGCTGTGAGAAATGTTTTAAATCAGACGCATACAAATCAATTTACACCTTTCTACTTTCTTTCATGTGTTGCAGCAACACGCAATAAATCCTTCTCTTAAAATTTATCTTTTTTAATGTTCAAGCTGTGAGAGGATTATCAACCACGTAATTCCAACAAATGTAATAATAATAATTACAAGTCAAACAATTTTTCTCAAACTTTTTTCGCACCTAATTACGAAAACAGTTTATTTGAGAGGGAGAGAGAGCTTACTATGCAGTGGTAGAACAGAGAAGTCAGAACGATAAGGGCTAAGGTTACAATAAGTTAGAAGTTATGTGGAAATTTATACCCGGGATCAAAAATTCGCAGTATGATAACAAAAGTTTTCTGTAGTAAATCACATATCAGAAGCAAATAAGAAATGTATGGGAAGCGCTTGCGTAAGCCTGAATTCTGTCATTGCTTGTTCACGTTTTATTACGCCTTTTATTCTTTATTTTTTTCACAGTGTTTATGCATTTACTTTTAACATTAAGCTGCAATTACCAGTTTACTGACCTAGCAACCAGCAATACGTGAAAAAATAACAGCCATTGATTGTCTCTGCATATCTGCTGTTTTTTCTCAAAAGGTAACAACTACAATTGTTGTATTTGAGATAATTGAGGTTTTGTGTTTTTCACAATTGCGCAAAATCCTGATTGTCAATTTTTTTTATGACGTTATAAGAAACCATGAGAAACCTCTTTTGTGATTTTATGATATCATAAAAAGACATGATAATTACAATGGTAGTTATTACTAGCAAAAAAATTTTTTGCAAAAACATAGCGAAAAATTTTTTTGCGTGTAGTTATTACCCCTTAATAATTACGAAAGTAAATAAGGTATGAGTTTGATTTTTACACAGATGATGAAACATCAATTTTTGAGTCGAAAACTGTAAAAAAAACATTTTTGAAAAATTTGTAGTTATTACCTTTTGAGAAAAAACGGCAGATATAGACTAGTTACCCCAAAAACAATACATTTACTCGTGATAATTTTCACACATAATATGACAGTGCAGTGAATGCGTTACCTGTAGGCTATCTAAAGCTTTTCAATTACTTTGTAGATTGAGTGCACTGTACATCAACATTTCATTTCATATTGCAATTATTTGTTACTCTCCAGTATTGATAACCTATTATTTACCTAACATTGCTGTGACTTATGTTTTGCTGATTCAGTATTAATACCGGTAAGTCTTTGATGTAAAAATGTGATGAGGTAACCAGCTGATGTGTAGAATTTGATGTAAAGGACACCCCAAGATCCACTCAACAGATGATGGTTTATCGTAGGCTGTGGAAAATGGACTTGGAAAAAATGAAGGATGACTAAAATGCTATTAGCTTGAATAAATCGTGAGAGTGCTTTGATGTTAATGATGCTGTAGAGAATTACAATATCATTGTTTCTTCAATTTTGGATGATCATGCTCCAAAGATGATAAAGTTTAAGGTGGGCACACAAAAAAGGACTTGCAGGTGGGATAGGACTTGTCAGGAGGTTCGAAAGTGAATTCAAAAAGCTGAATGAGCATTTAGGAAAACCCACTCATCGGATGCACGCAAGGTGTTTCAAGAAGCGTGCGCTGAAGCAAAAGGAGTGTACATTTCACAGAGAGAAGCGTGCTACACATCTAAGTTACATCTCTACAAGGGTGACACTAGGAATACCTATAGAGTTGTTAATCAGTTGCTTGATAGGCAACTAAACTGCAAGGACCGGCCTTTTCAAGACTTGAAAGATTATAGTGCTGCTTGTGACTTTGCTGATTTCTTTGCTAACAAGGTGCGAAATATTTCAAACAGTATTATAGCAGCATCCTCACCAGACATGGGAGATGTCACTGTGAATCAATATCTTCATTTAAACTGTGTTAAGGAATTCAAATTGTCAAATATGTGTTCTTTTCAACCTTTAACAGTTAGTGACCTAAAGGATGTCATACATGACATGAACAGTAACACTTGTGACTTGGATCCTTTACCAACTAATCTTGTTCCGAGGTGTTTAGATGTTTTGTGGGTGCCACTTCTTCACATTGTTAATTTATCGGTAGAACTAAACACCGTATGGGACCGCATGGAACCGTATGGGCACTTATGGAACCGTATGGGCCCTTATGGGACCGTATGGGCACTTATGGGACCGTATGGGCCCGTGTGAGCTCTTATGGGACTGTATGGGCACTGTATGGGCTCTTATTGAACCGTATGGGCACTTATGAAACCGTATTGGTTAGGGTTTGGGTTAGGGTGCCCATACGGTCATACTGTCCCATACGGTGTTTAGTTCGACATTCCCATAAGTGCCCATACGGTTCAATAAGAGCCCATACGGTGCCCATACGGTCTCATACGGTCCCATACGATCCCATAAGAGCCCACAAGGTCCCATACGGTGTTTAGTGCAACCCTTAATTTATCATTAGCAACAGGTATAGTATCTTATATTTTGAAAAACGTTTGTGTGGTACCATTGCTTAAACGTCAGTCCCGGGATAGTGACGTTATGGGAAATTACAGGCCTGTGAGCAACCTCTCTTATGTTTCTAAAGTTATTGAAAAATATGTGTATAGGCAAGTCATAGTTCATCTGGAGTCAAACAGTTTACTTGACTGTTATCAATCTGCATTCAAAGCTAATCATAGTTGTGAGACTGCCTTAGTAAAAAATTTATAATGATATTATTACACTGCTTGATTCAAAATTGAATGTAGTTTTAATTGCTTTTGACTTATCAGCTGCTTTTGACACTGTTCATCACAAATTACTTTTTCATAAATTAAAATATCACTATGCCTTTGATCTGTTTGATGATATTGTGCTCTTGTGGTTTGATTGTTTGAGACGTATCTTACTGCGAAAAGGTATTATGTTAAGTTTGGTCATGCTGTCTCTCACTCTGTTACTATCTCCACTGGGGTGCCTCAGGGTTCCATTTTGGGACCCCTATTGTTTAGCCTTTATGTTCAGGAAGTCGTGGCTATTGCCAAATTGCACAGTATCAACATATGTATGCGAGTGTTATTCGGTGTTATTTTGGTTTTCCTAGGGATATGTTGTTGTGTGCCATAAATAAAAAGATTGGAGCTTTTGTCTGCGACCTGAATAAGTGGATGAACTGTAGTCATCTAAAGCTTAATAAGTTAAAAACCAATTTCATTGAGTTTTCCTCATGTCGTAGTGTAGATAATAGCATTATTTCAAGAATTACTTTAAATGCTTGTATCAGTGATGTGTTGCTTCCGTCAACAACGGTAAAGAATTTTGGAGTCATATGTGATGGTAATCCGCTTTTCGACAAACATGTTAATAACATAGTATCCGTTGGCTATGATAATATTAGAGATCTTAGTAGAATTAGTTCAAAGCTCTCTATACCTTTGAAAACGCAGCTAGTGCACTCAATGATTTTGTCTCACCTAGATTACTGTAATGCAATTTTTTACAATTTACCTGCATTTCTTGTACAGAAACTTACTAAGGTGCTGTATGCTGCTGTACGTTTAATTTTTAATATGCGTATATCAAGAAATCGAAGTCATATGTTGCCGTATTTGAAGAAATTGCATTTTTTGCTCATTAAGTGCCGGTATCGAATTAATTTCAAAATTACTATGCTGACATTTAAGTGCTTGCAAGAATCCTCACCACAGTACCTTCAGGATTTTGTTGCTAGAAAAATACCATGGATAAATATAATCTTAGAGAAAATGAAGATGTGTTTTTGCTAGAAAATATCTATAATGACTAGGTTGTGTACTGTGTAGGCCTAGCCAATGAAATGTCCCTTAGTCAGATGATTGACAACAAGGTTGACTCTCATTTTAAGGCACTAATAAATCCTTATTATTATCATTAACCACTGCTATCTGCTACAGCACTAGACTACTACGAAAAAAGTTAAAAGCTACTAGCTAATCCGGCAAAGCTAACAGAGCACCGATGTGGCACTGGTGTCCGCTAGAATGGACAACTTACAGTTCCAACTTCCAATCCCACAGCCCTTTGCTAGCCACTTGCAGAGGTGGGCATTTTTTAAAAATTGGTTGAAGCGCAGCGCAACAAAGCGCAAAAGTTCTGTTAAGTCATGAAAGGCTACGCAACTAGCGCAACCTAATTATTAAATTGACTGAAGCGCAACGCAACTTTCGCAATCAATTATTTTTTCGCATTAAAGCGCAACGCAACTTCCGCAATCAATAATTTTTTTGCATTAAAGCGCAACGCTACTTCCGCAACCAGGTTTATACAAAAGAAAAAGCGCAACGCAAGTTACGCAACTTTCGCAATAAAAAATTTAATAAAGCGCAACGAGTAGATGTAAAAGCAATGCAATTTTTTCTTAAGTTATTTTTATATGTGCTTTTAACAGCACGCAGTTGGCTACAACGCGACAACGATTTTAATGCAAGTGACTGTAACAGGATTTTGCGTGGTCAATGAACAGGAAAATTAAATAAGAAGCGAAAAAATTTGCGTTGCTGATGATTACTTTCTTCATCTTCATCCTCTTATCACGAGAAAGCGAAGGAGGCGCTGCTTAGGACGAATCCAGACTTGCTTAGGAATTACCTTTGTTTCCGAGTTTTCCGGTTGAATTTTGCTTCTGTCTTATTTAATTTGCCGCTTGCCAGATTTCACCAAGCAGAGATAATCAACGTGAAGCATCGCATCCCGGTCGTAGGCTAAACATTGATGCCAGTCGCAAGTTGGGTGGAAAGTGAAGAAACAGCTGCAGGCGAGACACAAAATCTTACTGTCGTTTCATTCGCAAAAATGCAAGTTGATGACGTACATTCCACAATAAAAACATGAAACGATCAAAATATGATTTGCGCGAGTCATGAGTCGGTGGAATCACGAAGAACGTTGGCACAGAATCGGATTGCACAAAAACACACAAAGACACGAAAAATCATAGTTTTTATAAATTTCAGATTTTCTCGTTGAATGGAATCACATCGCACCGATCAAAATACGATTAAAAGTTCGATTGAAATGGAACAAAAAATTAAACTTCCAGAATAAAATAAATATGGGACGAAAATAGCTAAAGAGGAAAAATATAGTAATTCGGGACGTTTCGACAACATGGATTAAGCTGTCATCATCGGGTGCAGTGTAAGCAAGGTAGTACTAAACTGCGTAGGACAGTGACAACTGAATCTATATTGTCGAAACTTCCAGTTCTAATTACCGTGACTTTATTTTTTCCTTGTTAAGCTATTTTTATTCTTGTATACAGTGAAGCAAACACGAATTTAGTGAATGAATATTCCGCAACAATCAATTTGTATAACAACTGCGTAATCAAGCGTCGACATGGTAACAAACGGCGCGTGTAATCTCATTGTTCGCTCACAGTTTATGAAACAAATTACAATGAATGATGAAGATCACGTAGACTTATTTGATGTCGCAATCACGAAGGGGAAATCCCTGCTCCTCAAATCCTTCCTTTGCTCCTCAAATCCTTTCATGACCGATTGAACATTTTGTCTATAATTTGTGCACTGATACCGACTAGAAAAAAGAAAGAAATCAATAGCGAGCCTCTAAGATTCATTGTAACCGTTTTTCTTTTGCGATTTATAGATGAAATGATCGCTAATTTTTGTTTTCGTTTTGAACAAAAGCACTCACCACTTTCTTCACTTTTCCGATTCGTTGGTAATTTTATAAAGCGCTGTAAGCTTCTTGTTGCAGCGCTCTGCCACCGAGGGGTGACAAAGCACTCAGAAGAGTTCCTTGAATTTAAGTGAATTTTCAGCAGTTTGTTGAACTTTAATTTCAATATTTACTGATGAATGAATTTAATTTCATGGAAGCATAGAGCAGATTCTCCATCTTTCATCCACGTGGATTTTACCTACCAGTATTTCGAGTAATTCCTTCACATTTTGAAAACAAAGTAGAAATTTCCCGAGGTCGAAATGGTTTAAAGCACTGCATTATAAAATCTTTTTCGTCAACAAACATAAACATCTTTAAATTATGATTCAATATTGTTCACATCAACTTTTAATTTAAATTTTCAAAACCTCAACCGCCTGTTTCTCGCTAAGCGCGGGCTTCAGGAGATGTCTCATTCAAAAACAAATTATGATTCAGAAATTAATTTTTCAGGTATCACATCTAAATTAAAACTATTTCCATTGAATTTCTCATTTTGTTGCATATTCATCCTCTTATCACGAGAAAACGATCAAAGCGCTATAACGAGCTCGCTTAGGAGTTGCCGGCCATCGGTCTTATACCACACTAAAATGGTAGGGGAGACCGGGGCTAAAAGTAACAAGGGCAAGTTGTAACAACGCTGATATTTGCTTAAAAAAAAGAAAAAAATTAATTCAGTTTTTCCAGCTATACCACTTTATCAAAAAGCGAGATATTCGGCAAGTATCGTTTTTGTAGCTGCAAAATTGTGGGCGTGGTAACGAAAAACAAAATTTGGCATATAAAAGTCAAATTTTTGAAATTTAAACTTTTATTTCATATTGACTGATCCGGTGACATACAGCGACACCGGTATCGTTACTGAATACCTTGTTGAGCAGGTTAGTTGTGTTTTGACGGTCAATGAAATTGCTTTGCTTTCAAAGATCAATTTTTTGATTTTTTTAGCCTACCCGCTATTGGGGTAAGTTGTAACAGTTCTTGTGAGGAAAGTAGTAACACAATGGAAGCTCTTATTTCAGGCCTGTTTAAGGGTAATTATGTAATTACTTTTTAAAATGTTGCACTTAGTTTAACAGCTGGCCTTCTGGCGTAATGCCCTATTTTAGGGACGCATTTAGGGGGGAATTGTGCAATGGCCCCCGTTTTTGACTTTGCCTTTTAGTAAAGGGGCAAAATGTTTCCATGTGACTGAAATATGCCAGACTCTTTTGATGACTTTTGCAATTTAGGTTATGTTCCTCCCCGCAGGAGTGGATCCAAGGGGGGGGGGGAGGGGTGCAATAGGTGCATCCCACTTCCAGCCATTTTGAAAAATGTTTTTCATGAATACAATTTTTACATAATTTTAAACCTCTTCGATAACAATAAGCCTTACGCCTTAAGCAAACATAAATCAACAATGTGCGAACAAAATGCATCATATTTGGAGAAGCACTCAGAATTAGGGGCAAAAAAATTAAACAAAATTTTCCTGAATATTGTTGAAAAAACACAAACTTGGCTATTGCGGTACAAAAATTTTCGGGGAGGCATGCTCCCGAACCCCCCTAAAGCCAATCTTGTTCCTCAATTTACTTTAAATTAATCTAGCCGGAAAACTACACTTGAAAAAATGTCGAAATGTGGTGCACCTCGTAGAAGAAATTTGTGAATAGACTTCTGATATGAAACATTCTTTATCAAAAAACTTATTTGCGCTATTTTTCCGGGTCAAACGCCTAACATCTCTGTATTTAGTTAACATTCAACCAAATTCAAAATTGCATCCCCCTACCAAAATTTTTTAGAGCCGCTCCTCGTTCCCCCCTTGAAAGTTTCTCGCCACGCCACTGCCCTATTTTAAAACATTTCAATTTCGTGAATGCAAAAAAACTGATATTCTCATGCCTTGTTTCTGTAAATGATTAAAAAAATCTCAAAATATGAGCCACCACAAGTTGTGTTGTGTATGACAGCATTAAATTTAATCAACGGTTGGTATAATGAATTAAGACTGCTCAGTATTTTGCTGAACTATAGATAAAATATTACCGTTACAATGTAGGCCTACCCCGGGTGGTGTTACAACTTACCTCGCTTTTTAGTTTAAGTTGGACTTTGGTTTGTGGTTAACTTATCCCGCAATCAAACGGAAAGATTCAAAATGCTATAGGTGATTTTATTTGCGATTGAAAAGTGTCACTCAAACGTCCGAACGATCCCCACCCATGGTGACCTTTCGTCCATAGGGTCGGAACCTTTCTGACAGCTGCAAATGTGACCTAAAGTAAAAGAAAACGTTTCATGAAGATCGTTTCTATAATTAGATAACGAACAAATGTGAATTAACACAAAACAACTACGCATAATAAGCGATAATTACGGCAACATAACCTACACACTGTAGTAAACAAGATCGGCTTTGAACGTAAAAATCCCGCTCAGCCGCTTCGTCGTTTCGACTAAGACGGGTCGTGGCAAGGTTTTTACAATATCATTCAACGCCTTTCAGACAGCGTCTGAGTAATTGAACATGTCCGATAGATCCCGTCCGAAAGGTCCCCTGGTAGCCATTTTGAACTTTCTTCCCAAAATATTCTGGTACAGAAATGTCACCTAGGTGTATTCTCGCTACCTTCAGTAAGCACCACTTAGCTACCAGTGCAAACGAGATCTTAACACTGCGTGCATACTTCCCAAAATCTCAAAATTATCCTGCCTAATTTATTTTACTTTGAACTAAGAAAAACAGTTTTTTTGTTGTAGCCACCACGCTTCTTGCTCCATCATTACACAAACATGTGATTTTGCCACTAGTGAAACTTCACTTCTTTCACTAAAATGAAACCGCATATTGATCACGTGATCACGGAAATATGCTGCTGTCCGATAGGTCCAATCGTCCGATAGGTCCCACATTTCCCCTACTTGAAGTTGAGCAAAATGTAATAGCCGAAGCTGGTCTTGCAGGCATGTCCGAAGTGTGGGAGGGGGACTAAAAAAAAGTTGTTAAGGGGAGTCCTCTTAAAACGTTGGTAAAAGACATCATCTGAAATACAGTCACACACACTCGGCGTGTACTGTTAATAATAGACACCTACACAGCTACAGTCAAGTGCTCAATGTATAGAAACAAATTAGTCTAACAATTGTGGGGAGCAAAATATTTTTGAGGTTTGTAGCCCTTCGGGACAGGTATGCGGTGTGCAAGGGTTATGGTATCACTACGAGCTTTGAGCCAGCCTGTAGAGCTCATTACTTTTTCATTTGCAGCAAAGTCCAAAAATTGGTGTTAAAAATAATAAAGCAGCATGAAAGTGCAAAATAGCATATAACGTCATATTCTGTGCACCTTCCTCGTTTGAATGAATGTTTTTTCTCGCCTGGTTTCTGCTTGTATAAACACAAGCTTATTTACCCTTCTAAAGATTTTAACGATATCCACATAGCCTTAGAACTCCCAAGTCAATTTTTATACGCACGTCAATCAGCAGATAGATACCCAAACGTATAGTTGCTGATATTGATAAATGTTGAAGACAATCAAGACTGTGCGCAAAGCGCTTACCCAGTTCCTAACTAGTGCAAAATTTAATGCGGAATTGACAAATTGTAAGTAAGTTACTCGTATAGTAGAAACATGTTTTACACAGCATGCAAGGCTTGCAAGCCCGGTAAACTACTGGGGCCATAAGCAATGATTAAAAAGAAGGTAGTGTCTATTTTGCCGTTAACGGCAAAATAGCTTTATGGCTATTTTGCCGTAAGTGACGTCGTGGGTTTGTGAGCGCCATTTTGTGCTAGATTGCCACAACTTCTCGATAGCTCAGTGGATAGAGCGCATCGTATAGTGGGAAGCGCTGCAGTAGTTTTGGATTTGATTCTCGTCACGGCTTAGGTTCGTTCCGCTTCGGTGGCTTCGGTTCGAATCGCTTTGATTCGATTCGGATTCGTGTGACCTGGGGTTAACAATCGGGTTCGTGAGGACAGTAGAATAGAATAAGATGTAATCTTCGTGTGACATGTCTGCGGCTGCGGTTGCGCCAAAACAGACCTAGAAGCTATTATGCCGTTAACGGCAAAATAGACACTGCCTAAAAAGAACATGGCCCAGAAGAGCAGTGCACTCATAGGGCATGGGGCGAAGACCCGAAAAATTTTATCACTTAGCGTGCCAAATTGCATTTAAATTAAAAGAAAACACTATCCGGGTCCATCATGTTCGATTCTGATCAAAAGCCAAAATGTCACTGCTGTGGTTTAAATGTTTAACCATCCGTTTGCTTAAAATGTTTTATCAGCATTATTGCTTTTGTCATTTCAATTATTTGGCGCTAATGTTCGCTATAATATATTCATTCCGTAAATCTGTACCAGCAAAACTATCACATTTCTCTTTCAATCTTAACTATGGACAAAACCAAATTGCAAATCCAAAATGGAAGAGTTGCCAGAAAGTGGAGAATCTAGCATCTGACAAAATTTGTGATTCTGGCGAGTACCAGTAACTTTGCATGCAAAAGTGCATTTCGTGTTAGCACTAGGTTTGCAGTATTTCGAAAAAGCTAAAATTACTCAGTATAATATCGAATATCGATTACAATATTCTTTATTCTTTACTTTTTTACACTACCATCGAAATCGATTATTTCTTTACTTTTTGGTGAACTATCGAATATCGATTGTTTCTTTACTTTTTTGAGTATCGATTCCCAACCCTGCGCTTCTGTAAACAACACACTCGAATCCACTGCCGATTATGTTAACAACTCTGTTTGTTTTCGTAAAAGATTATCGTGTCGTAAAAGATTAAGTGTTCTTGATTAGAGTCATAAAACAGATTTACGAATCCATATGATTGGAGGTCCCGGCTACGTTAACTTGTGCTCTCTTCCAAATGATTGGATGACCCCGCAAAAAGAGTTTAACATAATGAAATGTGTACATGTAGGTATTTAGGTACTAAATATTTAGATCTAGGTCGAAGCAGTTCTAATAGCCCTCAGTGTAGGCTGCTTTAAGTCTATTTCAACTCTACTATTTTTTTCTGTCGAGCTGCTTGGAGGCGGAATAACCATAGTAGACCACCCACTGTTATGTTTCCTACCCTTGCACTATAACAGAGCGGTGTTGGTAGCTGCGATGCTTCTGTTGTCTTTTTTTTTTGTATGACCGTCGTTTTTATCGCCTTTATTTTATTCTTTTTGTTTTTGTCGAAATTTCTGCTCCCGGCCTGGGTGTTGCAACCATGCCCACTCCTGTATTCTGTTAACTCCTCTTCTCCTACCTGCATACCATAACGTTAATCGTTTTGTTGCCTCTTTTCTTGTTTCGTTGTTATATTCCCTTACTCTTATCGTATTCTTTTATTGTGTTGATAGTGCGGAAATACAAGACACTACTATAGTAGGTACAGACGTAGGCTACTAGTTTATTAGTTTTAATAACAATCATCGGTGCCAGTTTAGTATGTGATCCACCGAACGCCCGAACCTAACCTCTTTATTCTACTTTATCTCGATACGATAAGCTAGTAAGTGTCACGTGATTGCTACAGGAAGAAAGGTTCGGTAGATCACGTGCTGTACTAATCTAGCACCCAATCATCTATTTCACTGAATTACATATACAGGCTTTCGCTTGTTTGTAAAGCTACGAATAGATTTTTTCTTACTCTGAAGTTACACTGGAAAAAGTGATTTAGCCGCTTCATTAGTAGGTAGAAAAAAAAACCAAAACCATTTAAAAACTCAATCAGAAAAGATAACTTGCATAAGCTCATAAAAGCTCGATCAGGGGTGCCCAACTAATCGATCGCAATCTACAAGTCGATCTTACAATGCTTGGCTGTCGATCGCGGGCCGATTTGGCATGTACACACATCAGGTTGGCCACCAGCATTTCCAATAATTCATGTATTGCGTCCGGGCCGTGAAGACCTTCTTTAAGTTCTTCAAATAGATTTTAGTGGAATTCAGAACATCTGAAGCATCGAAGACCGTGTTTTGCACTTTACCGCATTTTTGTTTACGATTTGCGTAATTCTTATGATCAGTAGCTCCTATTCTCTTTCAATTTGAGCAAATTTTAGCGATAATAGATCCCGAGTCGGAAACGGCTGGGCACCACTGAGCTGTTATGAATCATTATCTTTCGCAAGAAAGCGAATGTTTTACCATGTTGTAGCTGTTGATCTGTTAAAACTAAACACCGAACGTAGTTTTCCTTTCTGCGGTACTGTTTTATTGTACGATATTAAACAGCGGTTGCCAACGTGACATCCACGGGTCACTCAGGTTGGAAGACAGAAGAAAATTTGCAAGGGGGCGAAAAATTTTTAGATAGGCTATTGTAACTGATTTTTTAAAGGGCGAAAATTTTTCCAGAGAAAGCTTGCCAGTCCCGCACTACCACTGGCTTTGGGCGTGGGGGCACTGTTGCTGGTCCGTAAAAGTATTCAGGTATAGATTGTGGGAAAAATTGGTGATTACAATTAAAGCCTATTTCATGAACATTCAAAATGGTTTGACCTAAAGTGTTTGGCAGCTGCAAGAAAACTTGTTGCTCGTTTAAAGAGATAAAAGAAATGTTGTGACGACAGTCTAGCTGAATTCCTACCATCTTTTTTAAGACTTAGTATTTCTGGGTTCTGCAAGAATTGAATATCCGTCACTGAGTGAGAAAGCTTTGGATTATTAAATTCAAATTTTCAGCAACATATTTAGGCTATGCGAAAAAAATATTTTCATCTGACACAGTAATTAAAATACGTAACCGCTATCGCCTTTAAACAGACGCATCTCGCTGTCTTACAGGAACACCATTAGCGCCGAAACTCCATCTATACCAATATCAAATAAAACAGGAATAAACATGACTTTTGTTTTCTTGTTTTAAAGTATAATCTACTTTAGGCTACTTTTCTGTACTTTGTATTAAAAAAATTAAACTTTTTTGATTGGTGTTGCAGGCTAGTTTGTACACAAAGGCCCTTACTCATTACTGCACCTTTATCATTTAAAAGTCATTTTGGTCGTCGCCCAAATAAATCATCATAGGCGTACTTGTATTGGTCCATCGTCCATGACTGCTGTAAAGGTTTGCGCGCGCTGATATAAAACCTGTTAAAAATGAATCTCAAACATTGAAAAGTTTGCTAGATTTTACGCTAAATTAGTGAATAATAATTGAGTGAATTTTAAAAGAATGGTGATCCTTCTTTGGTTAAAAGCTCTATAAAAAATATTTGCTTCGAGTACGCACGTTGCAAACATTAGTCCCGTCGCATTCAGTGCATAATTTGTCCAATATTAAGGGGGGCTCAAATGGTTCAGGGGGGCTAAAAAATCCAGGGGGGCTTGAGCTGTCCCTGGCCCCTTACTTCCCGCGCCTATGAACAACCGATTAAACGGCAGAGTGGATGGAACGTCCGCTTCTATGGAATGAAGGACTTCAGGGACGGAACAAGAAATTTCAGGGTCCATGATTCGAAAAAATGTTCATTGTTTTTGACGTTTACAAGTATCGAGATACTGATTCATCGCTATGTAAACTTTAAGAAAGTGGGAGCTTGGGTTGAGTCCCTGGATCGGACAATGAACTCGCAAAAAGCGAGCAACTCATTGGAAAAACAAACGCGGTATTTCCAGGCTTACGCAACTGCATACCGGTAGCTCATTCTGACTAAACTCCCTAAAATATCTGGATCCCCCCCTCGTGATCAAATGGAGCTGGATTCGTAAATGCGTCAACTACTCAGCTAAGTGATTCCCAACCTTATTTTGCTCCGTTTACAAATTGAAGAAGTTTAGAAACCGCCAACATTTTCAACACATGGCGTATGTAATATTAGCCAAGTATCACTCCAAATAACAACAAGTTCAAAACAAAATACTAACGTGACAAACAAGCTGTATGATTCTGATCACGTGTGCTGCAGACTCGAGTTCGATTCCAGGGTTAGTTAAGTATGACGCCATGCTGCCAGCGGTTAACTTATGACAGGAATTTTTTGATACTGATTGGCAAACATCAAGCCCGTGACACGCAGCAGCAAAATACTAGAAAATTTACAAGCAATTCTATTTTGGGTTTGGTTTTTGTTTTGATGAAATTTCAACAATAATAATAAAGCAACTAAAAAATTACACGATATGTACGATATAACGACTAACGAGCGATGTTTTGATTTTAGGAAAACCTCGAAAAATATTAAATTTATGTTTCAATCAAACTCATTAAGCCCGGAATGACGTAATCAATTTGTAAATTGCAAAATCTGAAAAAAAATTTTTTTCCTCCCACCAATTCAATCTAAATTCATTCACAAAATTTCATAGTAGCCCACTATTCATTCAGAGAATCAATAAAAAAACACTAGTCATTCAGAAAATCAGTAAAGAAATTTTTCAGGTGATTTCCAACATTATTTAACACAACACATAATGGTAAACGTCTTTTTTTCTTTTTTGAGAAATTTGCAATAGGCAACTTAGTGTTTCGCCGTAACATAAGTCTAGTCAGTTTTGCTACGCAAAACCTATATCCAGGACAGACTCATTTCAGACTGTAAAGACTCTAAATACTGTAAAATGCAGCAAATTGAAGAAATAAAGTAATGAAGTAAAATCCAGACTGCAAATGAGTGGATTGCTATGGGGGCTTCGCCCAGTGGTGATGTGGGATAGTTAGGTCACTGTTTACTTACTTGTGGGTTAGAAGTTGCAGGTTTTTAACTGAGCATCGTGGTTTGTGGCGTGTCGCCTGCTAAAAAGAGGGAACAACCTTGAAAAGAAATGAAGTTAAGCCAGGGGTGTCCAACTCAAACCCGCTAACGTGCTAATTTTTGTTTTACAATTTTTTCGCGTGCCAACGCTTGGTAAACTATCATCAATTTAATGATTTTTTCTATTTTTAAAACCATGGTGCTTACAAAGAACTAAACATTCACAAAAATACGAAAAAAACGGTTGCAGTAGTTTGAATTTTATCAACAACACGATTAACGAAAACCCTTTTTTGCAAGCATTTGTTCTGAGCTAACTGGCAAAATTGAGCATTAAAGGCGCAAAGCAATACGCATTATTGCATCTACTGTAATTAGTGTCAGTACGTTAGCTGACTTCACAATTTAGATTTATTAAGTTTTATGACAGAAAATCCCTGTTCACACAGGTTTGGGTTTCCAAATTAAGATGACGAGAAACGAGCGTTTTTCAGAAGAACTAGATATGTTTCTTCTTGCTACTGAAAATAAAACTAAAGATTTAATGCAGAATCAATCTAGAAAATAAGTGGAAGCTTTCGAGTAGGTTAACCTTCATAATACATTTTAAACTTTCGCAATTCAAATTTTTTTGCACAAAAATATTGTATTTATGTCAGAACATTCGCGGCCCACCTGAAGGACCATCGCGGCCCATTAATGGGCCGCCGCTCACCGGTTAAAAAAAGCTGTTTTACAATAGATCATATTTTGCAGCTGACGCAAAACTAGTCAGTGGTCTAGCAGCTTTACACCTCATACGTCTTGAATCAGGATAGACGAGCAAAAACTGTGATAATCGGAGACTAATTTTATTAGTGCGACACTGCAGCAATAAACTATATAACGATACTTAAAATTGCATTGTAGCATGTTCATGAAACATGGCGAGAGCTCGCGTGCCACGCCCACATTTGCCACATTTGGCACGCGTGCCACGTGTTGGACACCCCTGAGTTAAGCTGGTGAAGTGGAGCAATGCGAATAAAGAGTCTTTTCATTCTGGAATGAGTATAGCCTGGATTGGCTGTGCGTAGCTAAGCTGACGAGTATTTTTGGATTTTTTGTTTCCTTTGCAGTTCACGTTGTGAACAGAGAAATGCTTTCACACATTGCATCGATCCGAGTTGTAGCAGAACCAGCATCGACCATTCTGCAACACAAACAGATTAAGTTCGAACAATTATGAAGAGTTTTGTTTTGTAAACACATTTGATTATGATGCTGATAAATACAATATTTTTGTGAGGAGGCGGATTGCGTGGCAAGTACAACGTCAGGGCACGCGGCCCAGAAGCCATGCAATGCACGATGTACCTGTAAAATGTTTATGTTTTAGATCTCCAACTTTCTAATTTGTATTTGCACGCAATTTTTAAAGACGCCCGATATAACATGGCTGTTTACTAAAGGAACTTGATTTTCTTCGCTTGATTTATAGTTACCTGATCTTCCATTATTGTTGACAACTTGGTTTTTAAGCACTTGATGTTTTGTTAGAAAACCAAACCGAGTCCACAAATCAGCTTGAATTAGACTTGTAATGCTTCACTGAATAGTGCTCAGTGCTATAAAAGCTGTAGCTGTGCAACTACGGATGTTATTTTCTAGCTCATAATAACCTTAATAGCTCATAATAGCCAGGTTAATGTATTGCAAGTACGTTTATTTCTCCAGCATTGCGTCGAACAAATTCGGGGAGTTTTCACTGCCTCAAAGTCTAAATTTTAATCATAAAATTCCAAAATCTGATCAAAAATTTACAATTAGATAATTTGATGAAATGTTTCGAAGCTATATCTCTGTAACGTTAGCTGAATTCATTAAAAACCTTACTTTGAGCGTTTTAACAATTTATTTATGATATGGAATGAATAAGGTTGCTGGCTTGATGCCGCGTCACTCTGTCTCTAAATAGTTATAAATGTTTTTTTATGATAAAATGTTTCGTGTGAAATAACTGATCGTCAGTTTATGTTTATACTTCAAGATGTCGTTAAATCAGTTCAATGACTTACGTCAGCATCATAATTAAATGTGTTAACAAAACAAAACTCTTCATAATTGTTCGAACTTAATCTGTTTGTGTTGCAGAATGGTCGATGCTGGTTCTGCTGCAACTCGGATCGGTGCAATCTGCAATGTGTGAAAGCATTTTATGGGGCGCCGTGTGTAAAGCTACGCTATGGGGCGCCGTGTGTAAAGCTACGCAATATAAAATTTTGCATCATTTTTTGGTTAATTTTGGTTAAATTACGTGCAATATCATATATTGTTGCAATTTATGTATATTGCTGCAATATGCGTTAAATTGTTGCAATTTATGTATATTGCTGCAATTTGTGTAAATTGTTGCAATTTACGTATATTGCAAAAAAACCTTTAAATCGGCTTTTAATTGCCATGGTGACATGCTAACTAAAACAGTCAGTGTTGCCTTTTTCTTTTTTCCATGAACTCATGTAGTGTACTGGCCTGAGGCGCTGTTGTACTGACTGTGCAGTGTGCGCCTATTGGTTTGGCTGAAACATTTAAGCTACTGGTTAAATGAATCATTTACGCTACTACTGTTAAGCTACTGATACCGGTATCCTTTGGAATACCAGCAGCTAGACAAGACTAGACTACCGGTATGGGGGTAACAACTAGTATCAGCTCCCAGGTCCAGTAGGGTTAGATTAGAATTAGGTTCAGTTAGGGTTAAATTAAGTTAGGGTTCGTTCAGTTACAAAATATCGGTATCTGAAAAATCTTGCTTTAAAGTACAGTACCAGTAACCCTACATTAGGCCAAGTCTAGCTACCTCAACCTATGTTTTTGTGACATACTACTATCTCGTTGCTAATGCAGAATGGCTTATGCTGTATTGCTGAAACATCTCAGATTACAGTGACTTCTGTGATCTGTCCACGGAAAGCAGGTAGGCTACATCCTGACATCAGCAGATCAGCGCACCGATACACCAGTAGCCAGTTACATACGGTAAACTGTAAAATTAAAAATGTCAAACTAGTCTACCGATATTTTGTAACTGAACGAACCCTAACTGAACCTAATTCTAATCTAACCCTACTGGACCTGGGAGCTGATACTAGTTGTTACCCCCATACCTGTAGTCTAGTCTAGTCTAGCTGCTGGTATTCCAAAGGATACCGGTATCAGTAGCTTAACAGTAGTAGCTTAAATGATTCATTTAACCAGTAGCTTAAATGTTTCAGCCAAACCAATAGGCGCACACTGCACAGTCAGTACAACAGCGCCTCAGGCCAGTACACTACATGAGTTCATGGAAAAAAGAAAAAGGCAACACTGACTGTTTTAGTTAGCATGTCACCATGGCAATTAAAAGCCGATTTAAAGGTTTTTTTGCAATATACGTAAATTGCAACAATTTACACAAATTGCAGCAATATACATAAATTGCAACAATTTAACACATATTGCAGCAATATACATAAATTGCAACAATATATGATGTTGCACGTAATTTAACCAAAAAAACGATGCAAAATTTTATATTGCGTAGCTTTACACACGGCGCACCATATCATTCCAGAATGTAAAGACTCTTTTTTCGCATTGCTCCACTTCATCAGCTTAACTCAGGGGTGTCCAACACGTGGCACGCATGCCAAATGTGGCAAATGTGGGCGTGGCACGCGAGCTCTTGCCATGTTTCATGAACATGTTACAATGCAATTTTAAGTATCGTTATATACAAATGTAGTTTATTGCTGCAGTGTCGCACTAATAAAATTAGTCTCCGATTATCACAGTTTTTGCTCGTCTATCCTGATTCAAGACGTATGAGGTGTAAAGCTGCTAGACCACTGACTAGTTTTGCGTCAGCTGCAAAATATGATCTATTGTAAAACAGCTTTTTTTAACCGGTGAGCGGCGGCCCATTAATGGGCCGCGATGGTCCTTCAGGTGGGCCGCGAATGTTCTGACACAAATACAATATTTTTGTGCAAAAAAATTTGAATATTTATTGAATTACAAATACAATGAATTACAAATACAATGAATACAATTACAAATACAATGAAATACAATGAATTACAAATACAATATTTTTGTGCAAAAAAATTTGAATTACGAAAGTTTAAAATGTATTATGAAGGTTAACCTACTCGAAAGCTTCCACTTATTTTCTAGATTGATTCTGCATTAAATCTTTAGTTTTATTTTCAGTAGCAGGAAGAAACATATCCAGTTCTTTTAAAAAACGCTCGTTTCTCGTCATCTTAATTTGGAAACCCAAACCTGTGTGAACAGGGATTTTCTGTCATAAAACTTAATAAATCTAAATTGTGAAGTCAGCTAACGTACTGACACTAATTACAGTAGATGCAATAATGCGTATTGCTTTGCGCCTTTAATGCTCAATTTTGCCAGTTAGCTCAGAACAAATGCTTGCAAAAAAGGGTTTTCGTTAATCGTGTTGTTGATAAAATTCAAACTACTGCAACCGTTTTTTTCGTATTTTTGTGAATGTTTAGTTCTTTGTAAGCACCATGGTTTTAAAAATAGAAAAAATCATTAAATTGATGATAGTTTACCAAGCGTTGGCATGCGAAAAAATTGTAAAACAAAAATTAGCACGTTAGCGGGTTTGAGTTGGACACCCCTGGCTTAACTTCATTTCTTTTCAAGGTTGTTCCCTCTTTTTAGCAGGCGACACGCCACAAACCACGATGCTCAGTTAAAAACCTGCAACTTCTAACCCACAAGTAAGTTAGCGGTGACCTAACTATCCCACATCACCACTGGGCGAAGCCCCCATGGCAACCCACTCATTTGCAGTCTGGATTTTACTTCATTACTTTATTTCTTCAATTTGCTGCATTTTACAGTATTCAGAGTCTTTACAGTCTGAAATGAGTCTGTCCTGGATATAGGTTTTGCGTAGCAAAACTGACTAGACTTATGTTACGGCGAAACACTAAGTTGCCTATTGCAAATTTCTCAAAAAAAAAAAAACGTTTATCATTATATGTTGTGTTAAATAATGTTGGAAATCACCTGAAAAATTTCTTTACTGATTTTCTGAATGACTAGTGTTTTTTTATTGATTCTCTGAATGAATAGTGGGCTACTATGAAATTTTGTGAATGAATTTAGATTGAATTGGTGGGAGGAAAAAAATTTTTTTTTTCAGATTTTGCGATTTACAAATTGATTACGTCATTCCGGGCTTAATGAGTTTGATTGAAACATAAATTTAATATTTTTCGAGGTTTTCCTAAAATCAAAACATCGCTCGTTAGTCGTTATATCGTACATATCGCGTGATTTTTTAGTTGCTTTATTATTATTGTTGAAATTTCATCAAAACAAAAACCAAACCCAAAATAGAATTGCTTGTAAATTTTCTAGTATTTTGCTGCTGCGTGTCACGGGCTTGATGTTTGCCAATCAGTATCAAAAAATTCCTGTCATAAGTTAACCGCTGGCAGCATGGCGTCATACTTAACTAACCCTGGAATCGAACTCGAGTCTGCAGCACACGTGATCAGAATTATACAGCTTGTTTGTCACGTTAGTATTTTGTTTTGAACTTGTTGTTATTTGGAGTGATACTTGGCAAAAAATTACATACGCCATATGTTGAAAATGTTGGCGGTTTCTAAACTTCTTCAATTTGTAAACGGAGCAAAATAAGGTTGGGAATCACTTAGCTGAGTAGTTGACGCATTTACGAATCCAGCTCCATTTGATCACGAGGGGGGGATCCAGATATTTTAGGGAGCTTAGTTAGAATGAGCTACCGGTATGCAGTTGCGTAAGCCTGGAAATACCGCGTTTGTTTTTCCAATGAGTTGCTCGCTTTTTGCGAGTTCATTGTCCGATCCAGGGACTCAACCCAAGCTCCCACTTTCTTAAAGTTTACATAGCAATGAATCGGTATCTCGATACTTGTAAACGTCAAAAACAATGAACATTTTTTCGAATCATGGACCCTGAAATTTCTTGTTCCGTCCCTGAAGTCCTTCATTCCATAGAAGCGAACGTTCCATCCATTCTGCCGTTTAATCGGTTGTTCATAGGCGCGGGAAGTAAGGGGCCAAGGACAGCTCAAGCCCGCCTGGATTTTTTAGCCCCCCTGAACCATTTGAGCCCCCCTTAATATTGGACAAATTATGCACTGAATGCGACGGGACTAATGTTTGCAACGTGCGTACTTAACGAAGCAAATATTTTTTATAGAGCTTTTAACCAAAGAAGGATCACCATTCTTTTAAAATTCACTCAATTATTATTCACTAATTTAGCGTAAAATCTAGCAAACTTTTCAATGTTTGAGATTCATTTTTAACAGGTTTTATATCAGCGCGCGCAAACCTTTACAGCAGTCATGGACGATGGACCAATACAAGTACGCCTGTAATGATTTATTTGGGCGACGACCAAAATGACTTTTAAATAATAAAGGTACAGTAATAAGTAAGGGCCTTTGTGTACAAACTAGCCTGCAACACCAATCAAAAAAGTTTAATTTTTTTAACACGAAGTACAGAAAAGTAGCCTAAAGTAGATTATACTTTAAAACAAGAAAACAAAAGTCATGTTTATTCCTGTTTTATTTGATATTGGTATAGATGAAGTTTCGGCGCTAATGGTGTTCCTGTAAGACAGCGAGATGCGTCTGTTTAAAGGCGATAGCGGTTACGTATTTTAATTACTGTGTCAGATGAAAATATTTTTTTCGCATAGCCTAAATATGTTGCTGAAAATTTGAATTTAATAATCCAAAGCTTTCTCACTCAGTGACGGATATTCAATTCTTGCAGAACCCAGAAATACTAAGTCTTAAAAAAGATGGTAGGAATTCAGCTAGACTGTCGTCACAACATTTCTTTTATCTCTTTAAACGAGCAACAAGTTTTCTTGCAGCTGCCAAACACTTTAGGTCAAACCATTTTGAATGTTCATGAAATAGGCTTTAATTGTAATCACCAATTTTTCCCACAATCTATACCTGAATACTTTTACGGACCAGCAACAGTGCCCCCACGCCCAAAGCCAGTGGTAGTGCGGGACTGGCAAGCTTTCTCTGGAAAAATTTTCGCCCTTTAAAAAAATCAGTTACAATAGCCTATCTAAAAATTTTTCGCCCCCTTGCAAATTTTCTTCTGTCTTCCAACCTGAGTGACCCGTGGATGTCACGTTGGCAACCGCTGTTTAATATCGTACGATAAAACAGTACCGCAGAAAGGAAAACTACGTTCGGTGTTTAGTTTTAACAGATCAACAGCTGCAACATGGTAAAACATTCGCTTTCTTGCGAAAGATAATTACAGCTCAGTGGTGTCCAGCCGTTTCCGACTTGGGATCTATTATCGCTAAAATTTGCTCAAATTGAAAGAGAATAGGAGCTACTGATCATAAGAATTACGCAAATCGTAAACAAAAATGCGGTAAAGTGCAAAACACGGTCTTCGATGCTTCAGATGTTCTGAATTCCACTAAAATCTATTTGAAGAACTTAAAGAAGGTCTTCACGGCCCGGACGCAATACATGATTTATTGGAAATGCTAGTGGCCAACCTGATGTGTGTACATGCCAAATCGGCCCGCGATCGACAGCCAAGCATTGTAAGATCGACTTGTAGATTGCGATCGATTAGTTGGGCACCCCTGATCGAGCTTTTATGAGCTTATGCAAGTTATCTTTTCTGATTGAGTTTTTAAATGGTTTTGGTTTTTTTTTCTACCTACTAATGAAGCGGCTAAATCACTTTTTCCAGTGTAACTTCAGAGTAAGAAAAAATCTATTCGTAGCTTTACAAACAAGCGAAAGCCTGTATATGTAATTCAGTGAAATAGATGATTGGGTGCTAGATTAGTACAGCACGTGATCTACCGAACCTTTCTTCCTGTAGCAATCACGTGACACTTACTAGCTTATCGTATCGAGATAAAGTAGAATAAAGAGGTTAGGTTCGGGCGTTCGGTGGATCACATACTAAACTGGCACCGATGATTGTTATTAAAACTAATAAACTAGTAGCCTACGTCTGTACCTACTGTAGTAGTGTCTTGTATTTCCGCACTATCAACACAATAAAAGAATACGATAAGAGTAAGGGAATATAACAACGAAACAAGAAAAGAGGCAACAAAACGATTAACGTTATGGTATGCAGGTAGGAGAAGAGGAGTTAACAGAATACAGGAGTGGGCATGGTTGCAACACCCAGGTCGGGAGCAGAAATTTCGACAAAAATAAAAGAATAAAGTAAAGGCGATAAAAACGACGGTCATACAAAAAAAAAGATAGCAGAAGCATCGCAGCTACCAACACCGCTCTGTTATAGTGCAAGGGTAGGAAACATAACAGTGGGTGGTCTACTATGGTTATTCCGCCTCCAAGCAGCTCGACAGAAAAAAATAGTAGAGTTGAAATAGACTTAAAGCAGCCTACACTGAGGGCTATTAGAACTGCTTCGACCTAGATCTAAATATTTAGTACCTAAATACCTACATGTACACATTTCATTATGTTAAACTCTTTTTGCGGGGTCATCCAATCATTTGGAAGAGAGCACAAGTTAAACGTAGCCGGGACCTCCAATCATGTGGATTCGTAAATCTGTTTTATGACTCCAATCAAGAACACTTAATCTTTTACGACACGATAATCTTTTACGAAAACAAACAGAGTTGTTAACATAATCGGCAGTGGATTCGAGTGTGTTGTTTACATAAGCGCAGGGTTGGGAATCGATACTCAAAAAAGTAAAGAAACAATCGATATTCGATAGTTCACCAAAAAGTAAAGAAATAATCGATTTCGATGGTAATGTAAAAAAGTAAAGAATATTGTAATCGATATTCGATATTATACTGAGTAATTTTAGCTTTTTCGAAATACTGCAAACCTAGTGCTAACAACAAATGCACTTTTGCAAGCAAAGTTACTGGCACTCGCCAGAATCACAAATTTTGTCAGATGCTAGATTCTCCATCTCTGGCAACTCTTCCATTTTGGATTTGCAATTTGGTTTTGTCCATAGTTAACATTAAAAGAGAAATGTGATAGTTTTGCTGGTACAGATTTACGGAATGAATATATTATAGCGAACATTAGCGCCAAATAATTGAAATGACAAAAGCAATGATGCTGATAAAACATTTTAAGCAAACGGATGGTTAAACATTTAAACCACAACAGTGACATTTTGGCCTTTGATGAGAATCGAACATGATGGACCCGGATAGTGTTTTCTTTTAATTTAAATGCAATTTGGCACGCTAAGTGATAAAATTTTTCGGGTCTTCGCCCCATGCCCTATTAGTGCACTGCTCTTCTGGGCCATGTTCTTTTTAGGCAGTGTCTATTTTGCCGTTAACGGCATAACTATTCTACTGTCCTCACGAACCCGATTGTTAAACCCAGGTCACACGAATCCGAATCGAACCAAAGCGATTCGAACCGAAGCCACCGAAACGGAACGAACCTAAGCCGTGACGAGAATCAAACCCAAAGCTACTGCAACGCTTCCCACTATACGCTGCGCTCTAGCCACTAAGCTATCTACAAGTCGTGGCAATCTAGCACAAAATGGCGCTTAAAAACCCACGACGTCACTTACGGCAAAATAGACACTACCTTCTTTTTAATCATTGCTTATGGCCCCAGTAGTTTACCGGGCTTGCAAGCCTTGCATGCTGTGTAAAACATGTTTCTATTATACGAGTAACTTACTTACAATTTGTCAATTTCGCATTAAATGTTGCACTAGTTTGGAACTGGGTAAGCGCTTTGCGCACAGTCATGATTGCCTTCAACACTTATCAATATCAGCAACTATACGTTTGGGTATCTATCTGCTGATTGATGTGCGTATAAAAATTGACTTGGGAGTTCTAAGGCTATGTGGATATCGTTAAAATCTTTAGAAGGGTAAATAAGCTTGTGTTTATACAAGCAGAAACCAGGCGAGAAAAAACATTCATTCAAACGAGGAAGGTGCACAGAATATGACGTTATATGCTATTTTGCACTTTCATGCTGCTTTATTATTTTTAACACCAATTTTTGGACTTTGCTGCAAATGAAAAAGTAATGAGCTCTACAGGCTGGCTCAAAGCTCGTAGTGATGCCATAACCCTTGCACACCGCATACCTGTCCCGAAGGGCTACAAACCTCAAAAATATTTTGCTCCCCACAATTGTTAGACTGATTTGTTTTCATACATTGAGCACTTGACTGCAGCTGTGTAGGTGTCTATTATTAACAGTACACGCCGAGTGTGTGTGACTGTATTTCAGATGATGTCTTTTACCAACGTTTTAGGAGGACTCCCCTTAACAACTTTTTTGTAGCCCCCCTCCCACACTTCGGACATGCCTGCAACACTAGCTTCGGCTATTACATTTTGCTCAACTTCAAGTAGGGGAAATGTGGGACCTATCGGACGATTGGACCTATCGGACAGCAGCATATTTCCGTGATCACGTGATCAATATGCGGTTTCATTTTAGTGAAAGAAGTGAAGTTTCACTAGTGGCAAAATCACATGTTTGTGTAATGATGGAGCAAGAAGCGTGGTGGCTACAACAAAAAAACTGTTTTTCTTGGTTCAAAGTAAAATAAATTAGGCAGGATAATTTTGAGATTTTGGGAAGTATGCACGCAGTGTTAAGATCTCGTTTGCACTGGTAGCTAAGTGGTGCTTACTGAAGGTAGCGAGAATACACCTAGGTGACATTTCTGTACCAGAATATTTTGGGAAGAAAGTTCAAAATGGCTACCAGGGGACCTTTCGGACGGGACCTATCGGACATGTTCAATTACTCAGACGCTGTCTGAAAGGCGTTGAATGATATTGTAAAAACCTTGCCACAACCCGTCTCAGTCGCAACGACGAAGCGGCTGAGCGGGATTTTTACGTTCAAAGCCGATCTTGTTAACTACAGTGTGTAGGTTATGTTGCCGTAATTATCGCTTATTATGGGTAGTTGTTTTGTGTTAATGCACATTTGTTCGTTATCTAATTATAGAAACGATCTTCATGAAACGTTTTCTTTTACTTTAGGTCACATTTGCAGCTGTCAGAAAGGTTCCGACCCTATGGACGAAAAGTCACCATGGGTGGGGATCGTTCGGACGTTTGAGTGACACTTTTCAATCGCAAATAAAATCACCCATAGCATTTTGAATCTTTCCGTTTGATTGCGGGATAAGTTAACCACAAACCAAAGTCCAACTTAAACTAAAAAGCATTCAAGATTGTCTAACCAGTTGGACAAAAAATAAAATTAAGTAAAATTTGTCCGATAGGTCCCACACTTCCCCTACTCAGTAGTAATAGAGCGCAGGCCTCCCGGTACAATGACAGATCGAACAAAAACTGGAGTTTGTTAAGTAATTTTATTGATAAATTCAATAGTCAAACGGTCTCACTACTGAGCTTTATGCACTAGTAGCAACTCATATCAACCTTGAGTTTTCGTCTACGTTACTTCTCGTACCGTACCGGTACTGGGTAGGCCTATGATAGTTTTTCAGGAAACCAAAATACAGCAGGCTACCAGCTGATCACTAATTCAGCAGGCCACCTATAAAGCAGTAAAATTACCGATACCTATATACCTACACTACCACTAAACTGCTAACTTTGCTTCCATAGCGCATTACAAGGCCTAGCTCCCTACAGCCTAACCGATTGAGCATTTAGCCGTATGCGCTAAGCCTTTTCTGGAATTTGCTCACGGTCACGCAGTAGCTTAAAGCAGTGCCCCCCGAACCCCCCAACCGGGGGGGGAGGGGGGCCGTAAATAGTCAGTGCGTAGTACTATTTACTCAACGTATGATAAAGGTGCCTTGAATAGGCCTATTCTAAGATTCAATAGATTTTTTGTCTTAACTCACGCGATGTGGGGCCCCCATACCATATTTATACTTTTGACCATAGGGGGCCCCTGCAAATTTTTTAAAAAATAGCAGTCGCAAAACTAGCAAACAAACGTTTAGTAGCATACCAAGGGCCCCTCATCCTCAAGTGAAAGGCGCAAAAATAAGCCTTAAAAACGTTTTTTCTTGGCAAAGGTAGCGAAATGTTAGAGTAGGGTTTGCTTGCAGCATTATTTTAGTGGGTTTGGAAGGGACCTAGTAAAACAGTCTACTAAACCTCGTTAAAACTGAGGAATTTTGAAGGCTCAAAACGCACAAAAAGCCTCCAAAATAAGGTGAAGTTTCGCAAAATTTTCTGGGGGGGCATGCCCCCAGAACTCCCTAGCTTAGCATCGCCCCTTCAGGGCTCGCTCTTTTGCGTCACCATCCAAGAAAAAATATTTTAGGGGGCCCCGAAAGATGATTTTTGGGGGGGGGGCCGGCATTGCCTAATTTCGGCCCTGGCTTAAAGACAAGCACCGGACATTGCATGCGGGTGCGACCATTATAGATGCGAAACGACTTTGTTCTAGCAACTCTGTTTTATTTTTATTTTCAGTCGGGGTTTTGGCACAAAAAAATTATATCAGCAAAAAAGGAATGACATACCGACAAGCATTTTAAATTTACTAAAGTAAGATAAAATAAACTCGACGAAAAGGATCGATTATCGAATATCGATTTGAGCCGAAAAAAAGTAAAGACAAGGCCTTATTCGATACTCATTCAAAAAAGTAAAGGCTCCAATGCATTCGATGAACAAAAAGTAAAGAATATCGATATCGAATATCGATTACAATCGATTTTTCCCAACCCTGCATAAGCGGTAGTGGATTCGAGTGTTTCTTAGCATTTTTTACCTTTTCCTGGTTTGTGATGCTCGTAGTTCGCTACAAAAATAAACGTTGAAAAAAGGATCTAAGCTTTCCCGAGTAATAATGTTGTTCCGCTTGCTTGATCCTCGGCTCAGTCGCCCATCAGTAGGAATTCCCAATCTTCTTCGCGATAATAGACTTTATCTCTTTGTTTCTAACCTTTAAGCTATTTTGTATTCATTTTTTTTTTTTGGATGTGTTAAATGATAATCGTTTTTTTGTGTATGAAATGAAGTATTACCGGCCTATTACTTTTTAATATTGTTGTTTAACAGAGAATGAGTTTTTACTATGGTCCATTTCTTAACATTGTTGACAGTGCTTCATGAATATCTTGTCGGCTTGTTCTTCACATTGTCCCTTTTAATGCTGAGCATCAAGCGGGGAAACTGTGAATACCAATTTGAAAGTCATTGGTTTTACCAGACTCGGAATCAAACCCGAGTCTACAGCTCTAGAGGCAGACGCTCTTGCCACTTGGCCATCTCGGCTGCTAGTTGCGCATGTACTTACTATGAAAGTTTGCCAATCACGCAATCCTTACATTATTTTTTCAATATTGCAAGGCAGAGCTTTCATAAAATAAAAAAGACTCAAGTGCAATACTAAGATTGAAATCGTGAGAGCAAACTCCATATCTTTGCTGCTGAAGTTCAATCCAGCGACTGGTGTCCTAGCGACCCTGTTACAATTTGCCACGTGGTACTTAGAAAGCTTACGAATCGTTTTGTGATGCACTGCAAAGCACTGTACACTATATTGACGTTTGCTCAATTCGTACATATTACCAGTGGTGTGAAGTAACGAAATACTTTTACTTGAGTAGATTACTTGAGTAGTTTTTTTCGGTAACGAGTACTTTTTTGAGTAGTTTTTTTTTGGCTACTTTTACGTTTACTTAAGTACTTTTAGCATAAAGTAACTCTACTTGGGTAGTTTTTATTTTAGAAAAGTAGAAGTAGTTTACTATCGTGGCATTGGAGTTCCAGTATCGCCTTGAAGTCCCTCGTTGCGCCTAAAATCTGTATTTACACTCCAATTCTCCATTATTCAACTCCAGAACACTCGGTCTCGTCATCGCCATGGAAACTTCACTCCATGCGATAAGAATTACGCTGTCGCCTTTGATACTAAACGTCATGCAGGGAAGCTATAAATACCAATTCTTAAGTCATTGGTTTAACCCAAATCTGAATCGAACCCCGATTCTACCGTTCCAGAAGCAGACGCTCTATCCAATCGGCCATCTGGGCGGTAATAATTTCTTATGGTTCACCATTTTGCCACCTTCAAAGCAAGTCCATCATCGCCGCATCGGCAAGTGTGTAGTTGACACTTTAACATTTGAAAACGCTATACGAGTACTTTTACTTGAGTAGTTTTTAAATGACTACTTTTTTACTTTTACTTAAGTGCTTTTTTTGGTCAATACTTTCTACTTTACTTCGAGTAGTTTTGCCGTCAGTAACAATACTCTTACTTAAGTACAGTTTTAAAATACTTTTTACACCACTGCATATTACTAAATAATGACAGACTGGTACGTAAAATTGAAGTTGGTTAATCTGCTTTGCTTTGCTATTGTTTTAAAATGTGGTAAAAATATCGCGGATTTATAGACAAACGGCGGAAACATAAACCAGATTTAACAACGCTGCTTCGATACTAGAGCAGCTTTGCTCACCTTTATTGGTTTCGTTTTCTTACTCGTAGGATAAAATCATGTCACATTAGTGAACTAGAGAAAAACCAAGATTGATATACTTTGACACAACTCCTTCAAGTAATGCTCTAGCAACATCTAACGTGTTCTTTTATGCTTTACTGTCACCGGCAGACAAGGCTAGAGAGATATATTTTCATACTGTATTTGCTTGAAAAGTCTTTCCCTTGCAAAAAAAATTAGCTTTTTCTTTTCTGCTGTCTCATTACAAAATAACGATTTGTTTCCTTGCAGTCGTAGAGAAGCTGGAAGCAAAATCATTTTAAACGTGACCAAGCATTTTCACTCCAGTAGGCTACTTATCAGTAACCTAATGCTTTCTGCGTGCAAAAACTAGTCTTTGATATTGTGAAAAAAGCTGGATGCCAAAACTGGGCACTGCCTGGACAAGAGTCAGAAGGTTTATCACACGACCATAATGCTACGGTATGCTGTTTTGTCATCTCAAAGAAACAACCTTGACCTGGCTAAATAACACTACCACATCCATATCCGATGGCTGAGTAATAAGAGCGTCCGCCTCTGGAGCTGCACACTCGGGTTTGATTCCGAGTCGAGTCAAACCAATGACTTTAGAATTGCTATTTACAGCTTCCTTGCGTGACGCTCAGCATTGAAGGAACAGTGTGAAGAACAAGCCGGCAAGTTTACTTGTTGTGCCGTTGAGAAAGGCACTTAGCGGGGTTCCCCCATCTTGGTGTGGTAGACAGATGGCTGGCAACGCCTAAGCGAGCTCGTATAGTGCATTGATCGCTTTCTCGTGATAGGAGGATAAATATGCAACAAAAAAATACAAAATGTTCAAAATGTACGCTACTTCAACAGAAATTTGATGCGCGCTCCGCTTTCCTGCAGCTTCCACGAATATCGTGTGCTACTAGCTATAAGTTTTAGTGATGGAAAATATTCAGGCTCATATATCGTATCTTAAACCCCACAGCAGGCCGATGTGTTTCAATCAATTTTATAGACTCCGCAAATAAAAAACAATTCCAAAACGAAAAAAAGTCGGTAAAAACAAAAAAAAAAGAACAGGAAGAAAGCAGGAGCTTGGCAAATCATTGCTGTATGTGCTGTATTGAGATAAGGTATACCACCAAGAAAAAGATACCCAATGCTTCTATTGCATAGACTTGGAGCTTTGCAAAGACACCATAGCTGGATAACTTTTCTTTATCACATGATGCAGTGAAGCGATGCTTCTGGGGTGTTTTATCATGCACTGATGCTACAGCACCTCAGTTAGTCACCTCTTGTCCTCGAAGAGCACCCGAAAACTTTTTCTTGTTTTCAACCAATTTATTCTTTATGTATTAATTTGTACTACCAAAAATTTGGGACGGTGGTCTTCCTCAGTCTTCCTTGGATTCACCAATGTTGGGGGCATTCTTCATCGCGTCAAGTAGATTCTTTTCCATAAGCGTTGATAAAGATGGCTGAGACATATAACCTCGGTTTCAGAAAAACACGTAATACATAATCCAGGTTCATGAACGCTGCAATGGTTTCAATACAACAGCAGCTGTATGCACGTTCATTGGTTTAGTTTTTGCACAGTATGAAAGCATGTCATGGTGAGATTGGAGAAAAACAGTTTAATTTGCAAGAACTCAAATCTTTCTGGTAATGCTGTAGCAACAGCTAACGTGTCTTTTTGAGGTTTACTGTCGCCGTTAGTTGAGGCCAGAGAAATGTATTTTGAAGAGCCTGTCACTGCTTGAAGGATCTGTTTTTGTTTGTAAGAAGAATCAATTTTTTGAACTGAATTGCTTCATAAAACCGTGCTTTGTTTGGGTCCGTTTCTGCAGATCTAAAAAAACATTAGGCTTCGCCTCAAAACGAGCGATGCAACACACAATGAGCCAGTGCCGAAACTAGCGCCCCCCGAACCCCCCAACCGGGGGGGGCCTCGCACAAAAAGGGGGCCTCGTAAATAGTCAGTGCGTAGTACTATTTACTCAACGTATGATAAAGGTGCCTTGAATAGGCCTATTCTAAGATTCAATAGATTTTTTGTCTTAACTCACGCGATGTGGGGCCCCCATACCATATTTATACTTTTGACCATAGGGGGCCCCTGCAAATTTTTTAAAAAATAGCAGTCGCAAAACTAGCAAACAAACGTTTAGTAGCATACCAAGGGCCCCTCATCCTCAAGTGAAAGGCGCAAAAATAAGCCTTAAAAACGTTTTTTCTTGGCATAGGTAGCAAAATGTTAGAGTAGGGTTTGCTTGCAGCATTATTTTAGTGGGTTTGGAAGGGTCCTAGTTAAACAGACTACTAAACCTCGTTAAAAATGAGGAATTTTGAAGGCTCAAAACGAACAAAAAGCCTCCAAAATAAGGTCAAATTCCGCAAAATTTTCTGGGGAGGCATGTCCCCAGACCCCCCTAGCTTGGCATCGCCCCTTCGGGGCTCGCTCTTTTGCATCACCATCCAAGAAAAAATATTTTAGGAGGCCCCGAAAAATGATTTTGGGGGGGGCCCGCATTGCCTAGTTTCGGCCCTGCAATGAGCCACATTAGTGTGGCTTTTCTCAGTGCTCTAAACAAGATTGTAATAGAGGTATTCTATCCGTGGTGAAGAACTTTAAGAAGTGGCTTTCATTTTTAAGTTTTCCCCAGATTAATGCTTTCCATTCCATGAAGCTTATGCCATGGACTGGTAATGAGCACTTATTACACTGCGAGCTTTTTTAGGCTAATAAACGAACCGGTGCATGTGAAACTCGATTTAAAAACTTTTGTTTTCTAACTGGAAGTTGCCAAAACTTATTAGCTTACAATATAGCCTAACTAAGATGCAGTGTATATAGGTTAGTGTTGCCTCTTTACCCATAAAGTTTTCCACTTAGCCTGTTTGCGGTCCAGTAATGATTAAATGAGGTGTTGGCAACCAAAATTAGGAAAACAACTTCCATAGTTCCACCAAATTTTACTTTTGTACTTTTTGGCCACAACAGAAAAACCTGTAGTCCGGAGAATTTTTCTTTTTTTGTATCATGGCTCAAAAACTAGCGAGCTTACTGGAAATAACAACTGCAATAGCCTTTTAAAATCTATGAAAATTTTTTTGGCTGAGAGATTTTAAAACCTAAGTCCAGTTTGAAACGCAGTGAGCAAACAAATGCTACAGTAGTCCACATGCAGTAGCCCACTGTTAGTAATGCGGACGAACATTTTTTCACTTAATTTTTTTGAGCGGCTAAAGCATGAAGAAAAATCTTCATGCTTTAACCTTTGGCTCCATAATAAGGTGCAGTAGCCCACTTTCAGTAAAGCTGACGAACATTTTTTCACCTAATTTTTTTGAGCGGCTAAAGCACGAACCACGAAGAAATTTTTAAATTGCTGTGCCGGTATTATAAATTAGCTAGATAGACTAGGAATAGAAAAACAACATTGCATTAATGATTACTTAATTGGAAGAAATGATACAGTTTAAGCTACTGATCTTGTGATCTATATTATCATTCTCTTACTATTAACCGAACACTTTCACGCAAGTATTGTTGGATATTTATATTTACGCTTCTGCTGCTTTTAATAGCGCATCACTTGTGCTAACCGATTCGCATTAGATTGGAGCCTACTACCTAAACAAACATCTCGAAATCAACTGGAGTTTAAATCCCTATTTTGTTGACACGTTTATGGCTTCTCAATGTTTGCTGAGCAAATATCATTCAAAAATCTCGCCCTGTACAACAACTAAGCTTTAAACGAAAGTCCCCACAAGAAGAGAAAAATGAATGTGCGAACATAATTGAAAATGTGCGAACAAAACGCATCATATTTGGCGAAGCACTTAGAATCAGGGTCAAAAAATTTTGACAAAATTTGCCTGAAAGTTACTCAAAAAGCTCTAAAATAGCCATTACAGCATGTATAATTTTCAAAAATTTTCCGGGGGAGCATGTCCCCGGACCCCCCTACAACTTTTCTTGTTTCTCAATCAGCTTCAAATTTGTTCTGCCGAAAAAAATAATACGCTTGAAAAAAATGTGAAAATTATAGCTCCCCTTCTTCAAAATTCCTCGCTACGCCTCTGCTCCTAGGATGAGCTAGCTAATTGTAATTCGATATTTTGTTGTTTCGCTGTTAATTGTTCAAAAGTTTCTTTTCAAATTGGAGAAAATTTAACTGTGACATCACAGTAAAGCTGTATGAGCTTTGTACACGAAGTTACCAGAAAATTGAACAGTTTTTGCGATTTTGTTAACCTTTGTCACAAAGTAGCAAAAGTTAGTAGGCTACATTGGTTTGATTAAAGTTACCATGTTTTCACTATGCAAAAGGAGGACAGGTTCTTTGAAGGTCATCATGTCCGCGGATGTCCATTTTTCTGCCCAAAAACAAGTGAAGACCAAAAAAAAAGGTCATCACGTCCGCAGGCCGTAGTTTGCACCGAAAATTTCCAAAATTTTTCGTGGAAGAATGATTTGACATGTTTTCACTGTTTACAATACCAAAAGGGAGAACTTTTGACCATTTTTTGGCGTCCTCAGAGGACAATTTTTTTGGTCAAAAAGGAGGACATGTCCTCCAAAAGGAGGACGTATGGTAAGCCTAAGTTTGGTGTAGGGATGTGCCGAGTCTAGTCCGAGGACTCGGCCGAGTAATAAGGCATTACTCGGACTCGGCCGAGTATTAAACCATTATCATTTTGACCTTTTTTGCTTTTTATCCGAATTAGGGTCGAAATTAGGACTTCTACGGACGTGATGACCTTTTTTTTTTTTTTTTGCGCTTCACCTAATTTTGAGTTCATATTTTCACGTCGTAGATACTCGGCCGAGTAATGTCGTGAATACTCGTTACTCGGCGAGACCGAGTAATTTTCCTCGAGGCACATCCCTATTTTGATGGTATCAATGAAGAAAAAAAACGAATGATAAGTGACAGCATAAGCCATCGTTGAAGCGCTATAGGTTGTACTGTAGTTATAACTTTTTAAAAAGGAGGGGGGGCTGAAGGGGGCTCAAAATTTCTATGGGGGGGCTGAAAAAATATAAGGTGTCTTCAGCCCCCCCCCCCTTCCAACCCCTTGCATAAGGTGATACGTAGAGAAATAGTAGAAATTTATAAATCGCATCGCGACACGCAAAACTAACATCGAAACGTTTTATTTGCTTTTTCTGACTAGAAAAAGCAATTTTGTAGGCAAAAAAATTGCTAGGATTAGCACTGCACAGCAAAGCAAAGTGAATTAAAAAGTTTAACTACATTCAAAAATATTAAAAAACTAGGTTAAAGATTAGTTTGCACCAGACGGGATACGTTTCGACTATTAAATTAAGTCTCTTCAGTGGTGCTATGAGCTTCAAATCCATGAAGTACATCCATCAACCTACAATGCATTCTTCCAGATAACCTTTATTCTACCTAATACCTATAAAGACCTGCAAAAACGGGTTAGTTAAAGTACAGAAACTGGTTGAGAGATTAGCTATAGGTTGGGTCAAAAGGGTTTTCATGGTGTGGAGTTGCTATTTCCCCGCGGAGTAATTTCTTTTTCTAAGTTTGACCATAGGCCATCAGATCAAGCTTATAGTCAGTCCTAGACTTTAGACTCATAGTCAGTCCTAGCCATCAGATCAAGCTTATAGTCAGTCTTAGACTTGAAAGCAGTCCCATACTTTATAGTCATCACGGGGGTGTAGTGTGTAGTAGCACCTAATATGTCTTTGCTACCTCTGTTGTGTGTATGCACACCGTCATTGCCATGCAGGACCATTAACATCATGTCTCCCAATGAAATCGAGAAACAAGAAACGCGAATTAACCTTTATAGGTATTAGGTAGAATAAAGGTTATCTGGAAGAATGCATTGTAGGTTGATGGATGTACTTCATGGATTTGAAGCTCATAGCACCACTGAAGAGACTTAGGTTAAAGATATTTTACACAGTCCGCCGCTTTTATTTTATGACAGCTGCTAATTTTATCGATTTTGAAGGTTAGTTGTTAACGTCAAATAATATGTCTGAAAAAAGCAAAGCTTTCACCTCCCCGAGAATCAGCTCCGCCCCTCGCATCACAAAAAATTATACCTGCAAATCCAGTAGGTTACATTTCTTTTGAGTGACTGTCTGCAAAGTCAGAGCAGATAGTGGGGTAGGCCTACTCGAACAATACATTGGTGGAGGGGCCTAGTTTAGTTGCTATTGTTTACTATAAACAACACTTCCAACAACTACTGTACCTCGCCTCGAAACGTACTGTGAAATGTTTTTTCCATACTGAAAGCTTAGATCAGTGGTTCTCAATCTTTTCCCAGCCGTGGCTCCTTGACTGTACGTCTAGAAGACCGTGGCCCTATAGGGTGTAAATTTAAAAGTTCCCTTGGGGGGTCAAGGGCCACGATTGAGAAGTTGATAATCCCTGGCTTAGATGCTACCAATCGCTGGTCTACCTTTCATGTGTTAAGATGCTCAATTTGACATTTACAAGAAGCAAGTTAATTTGTTTTTGCTATAAGAAGATTAAACTCTTTCTGTTCTCCCCCATCCCACAAACAAAATTCAAAAAAATCTCTGGATTTACGCTTTTTCCTGGGTTTCACTTTCGATGGTAGACCTATTGAGTTTCAAATACATTCATGCAGAGGTATTATTGTAGAAATAAATGCGTAAATTAGGCCCCCCCCAGAGCCCCCCTGAAAAAAGGGGGACAGGGCCCCCGCGGCCCCCCGCTTGCGCCACTTATGCCTGCAAGCACAACATACTGTAGTCATGCTTTGCTCTTTGTGCTATTTTAGGCTACGTCGTGGGCTAAAATGTCTGCGCCAGTCTTGGCGTTGCCCAACACGAGCCTTATACTGTACATGCTGCAGTTATTGTTTGGCAATCCTAATCGCCATAAAATTGAAAATTAGCCCAATGCCTAGGAATTTTTGACTCGAGTAAATTTTTTTTTGGTTTTCTAAAAGTTCGTTTTGGCTGGAAAGAGATTACCGACTTAACATAGAATTTTTCTTCAAACGAGTTTTATTTTAGCTGTTTTTGAGCTCGAAAAATTACATTTTAAAAATTTTACCCAGCATCTGGTCGCTTGTTTGTTTTCGTGATAATATTCAAAAACTTTTAAAAGGCTATACAACATATTTTAATTTAACTGCGTATATCAGAGCGACACTGCCTGTTTTTTTTAATACGACATGGCTGCTTAAGATACTAGCCCACTCTAGGATTAAAAATCTTTCGTGATCTGTTCGATTCACGTCTTGAGAGGTTTGCGTTTGACATATTCAGGGGGCTAATTGCTCAAAAAGCATTTCGCAGTCTCCCTCATAATTGTGGGTAAATTTTAAGTTCAATTGCAGTAGTTTAAGATTGCCTTAATCATGCCGTAGTTC
Organism: Trididemnum miniatum; assembly: GCA_964006365.1. Lineage (NCBI taxonomy): Eukaryota > Metazoa > Chordata > Ascidiacea > Aplousobranchia > Didemnidae > Trididemnum > Trididemnum miniatum. The sequence continues at coordinate 14,932,970 of OZ023239.1, forward strand.
CTATCACGTCCAGGAGCAGTAGTAGTATTTACGCGGGGGAGCATTGTGCCATGCCTCCCCTTTTGACATTTCCTTTCAGTAAAAAAGAACGAGTGCTGCTAAGTGATCGAAACATGTCAGACTTTTTTGATGACTTTTGTAGTTTTTATTCTTCCCCTGTATATTTTCTCGCTACGCCACTGATTATGTCATAGAAAGTTATATAAATATATACCGGTACCCATTTTCGGGCCACACTGCAAAAAATTTGAGGTTATTTTCAAAAAACACTTTCTTTTGCCAAACCGGTTTGCTCATAACCAAAAATTAGTTTATTGAATTTATAACGCGCTGGCTTGTCTGAAAAATGACGCATTTTTATAAATGACGTAGTCTAACATGTTTTTTCCAAATGCTGTTCACCTGTTTGTAATCACAGGCCTATTAATATCACAAATATCGGAAATGCTATTAATCAACATTAAAGGTTTTGAAAAAAAATAACGTTGCTGTCAAAAAATACGGGCTGATAAGCGCCATAAAATTTTCACAGCTGCTTTTGTGGCCAGGACGGAAGTTGAGTGGCCTGCTTATGCAACAAGTTCCCAAGTTTTTTAGCTGCATGGTTGAATAGAAAAAAACACCTTTATGCTTAAACCGTAAATATTTCCGACATAAACAAGTACCATGTATGCAGTCACTATGTTTTCAATAGGTAAGGGTACTTTCCAGTTTACTATTCAAGTAGCGAATTAAGTTACTTCTACCGCTTCCTCTTTTGAAAATCGAGCTCTAAGGTAAACTTGTGCTGAGCCTGTGTCCCGTATACGACAAAGTTGACTCAGTTGAGATTAGAAAGCTTGGTTGAGATTCTATATTGCGATTGCCATTTTGACTAATTCTGCGTAAGAAAGACGCAAGCTTGGTTTGCTCGCACAGACCCATCACTGCTGAGATTGTTAGAAGAGCAATATGCAATAATTCCAGTGAGAGTTTGAAAAGTTGTTAGTGTATTTTGATTAGCTGAGCCGATTCTGTATAGTCTTGAATCTGTATTGATAAGTAAATGAATCAAGACACTCTCAGATGCGTTAAGTGTAGTTACGCTATGTTTAAAATTAATTTCGTAGTGCCTATTTTGCCGTTATTATTTTGCCGATAGCAGACCGTGATTGGCTAATTTATTCAAAACCAGTCATCCGTATAGACGTAAGCCAATCAACAGTCATGCGTACAGACGCAAGCCAATCAAGATAAATACGTTAACGGCAAAATAGACCCTGCCTTAAATTTCCATTCAAGCGCTTCGCTTTTAACATGTGCCAATACCCCCTAAAAACGATTTCGCAACCACATTAATTTGCAAAACTGTTAGAAATAACGTAACTTATTTTATAAATGCAGCGAGATCTAACATTGCTTTGCTGCTGAATTTTGATTTAAAACCACAAGCTGCATTAACGACTTGCCATATCATGTTTCCTGTGCAACTTATTCTTTTCACTAATATGTGCTCATTTAAAAGCGCCATGAAATTAATGCGAAGCGACGCAGTCTGTTTTTAATGTGGAACATGCTATCAGAAATATTGTGCTTTACCGAAAGTCGGCAGTTACTCTGTATTGACCAGTTTGAGATTTGCAGTTGGTTTAGTAGGCCTACAGTGTCAATAACATCATAAAAGAGAGAAATTTGTTTTTACTGTTATGGACTTGCAAAGATATTCGCAAATGGCATATATTTTGAGAAGGAATTCAGTTTTAGGCATGATGTTATAATGACCTTTAATTTCTGCTATTGATTGACCGTCTTTTTGCGTCAAGCTTGGACTACAAATTGCCAATTGCAAAGAGTGAAGTTTTCTAAGAATGACTCAAGTTTCCAAACCTTATTTTTCGGTAAGAAGTTGTTTATGATAAATATAAAATGCCAAACAAAGTTATGAAGCTTTTAAATCGTTGGCAAACAACATCATAGTATTTAAAACAACAGTTAAAGATCGCAATGACGAAGCTTAGCTGGTTGTATCACAGTTTATTACAGGTATAGTCAATTTTTGAACTTTATAAAATGAAGCACTGATTTTGTACGAGTACCTGCATAGCTACTGCATATGCCCAAGTCAACATCCTGTATTGTTTACATGAAACGTATGCAGCATAGTTTTCTAATGGCCTATAATTTGAGCTTGCGCTTAGCTAAAATAGAGTAAACGCAACATCCGCATTTGATTTTCCCTACTAAGTCAACTATAGTTCAATGGTTGTGAATCAATGTTACCCGCTGAGGGGTCAAAAAGTTGTAGTGAATCAATCGTAATTGCTTAGATTTGTAGAGCTTTGGGCACAATCTACAAAATTAGGCTACCTAAACGGGTCGCTTTCATAAATACTGAGGGTGTTTGAAGGCGGGAAACCCTCACTTTAAATTCAAATGAACTCATCTTGTAATAATGAGTTTTCGTTACTGGGCTAAATAGAAAGTAAATCAAATCTAACTACCATTTAAATGTGTTTTGAGTAGTACTTAATTAAAGAAAGGTTTATGGAAACGAAATAGACCCGGCAATTTTTTTAGTAAGGCCCACTGTGAGTTCCGATTGCAAAGCGACAGTCCAAACTTTGCGCGTGCGCCAAAATACTCAATGCCTTAGTACAGGGGTGGCGAACCTTTTTTGGCAAACGTGCCAAAATATTAAAAATAAAGTTTAGCAAGTCAAAGCCGTGTCATTACATATCAAGCAAATCAAAAACATTAATGAACTTGGTTCAGCGGACGTGAAAGACCTTTTTTTTTTTGGTCTTCATCCGATCATAGTAAGAAAATAGTGGCTCTACGGACTTGAAGACCTATTTTTTGGTCTTCACCTGTTTTCAGTGGGAAAAATAGTAGTTCTACGAACGTGAAGGTTTTGTGGGGGCAATTTGGACCCACACTTTCCAAAAAGGGCGATTGTGTAAAAAAGGTTGAAGACTTCTGAGTGAAACGAAATCAAGTTTATCAAATGGTGTGCCAAAAAAAATCTGCGGCGTGCCACAACTGGCACGCGTGCCATAGGTTCGCCAACCCTGCCTTAGTATTCGTAAACCGCAGTGTTGCCGTCACACTCACGTTGGTTTTTGGTTCATTTGCAAAAAAGTTTATTATTTAAGATTCTTCACCAAAACCATGCAACCGCAATTAATCAATCGAACGACATGTTGCTTTTTCCATCGATTGATTACAAGCTTAAGATCGGATTCTGCTGTTAGAACAATAGCACCAGGCAACAAATTTTTGTTTATCTCTTTTTTTGAGTGTTTCGTTATGTTTTCGGGGTCGCTGATGCCGATTTTGGTGTTAGTTTTCGCGTAGTATCAACGGTTTTGAAAGTATTTGCAACAAATTGAAGTTCCTAATACCGGTACACGAAATAATCATACAACTTTAGTACTAAGTGACACATTTACAGTACTTTTCAATCTTATGTTATATCATTTGTGACATTTTGTTATTGTTTTTATCACTCTCTAAATGGTGTTGAAGATGTAAATTAGCAAATTGTCATTCACTCTCACGTGATTCGAAACAATTTTGGCGGGCTTCTAATGCACATGTCTGAACAGGTCCAGCGCTAGTGCAGCCAGCAGGATAGAGTAAGTTTATTACTCCAGATGGATCGTTGAATCTGGTAGCAATTGTTCTTAGTTTAACTGTTTGACATATTGCAAGTTAGTCCTACTGCAGTGAAGTTGCTCAGTTTAGAAATATGCTATATTTTATTCGATTTTGAAGGTTAAATCTAGTGCTATCGATATTTTAAATTCTTCAGTAAATATGAGTCTAAAAAGACCCTGCAAAATTAGTTCTGACTGTTTCTGCTACGTTTGTGGATACTACATCAATCCACGGCAAATGAAGCACAAAATAATACCAGAAACAAAATTCTTCAAAGCCTATGAGGCATACTTTGGCATGAAGATGGGTGACCAAGATCAATCTTGGGCCTCACATTTTTGCTGTGGAAGTTGCAGATCCACATTAGAAGGATGGATGCGCGGAAGTCGTAAATGTATGCCGTTTGCGACTCCCCGAATCTGGAGAAAACCCACCAATCATCATGATAACTGTTATTTCTGCATGGTCGACATTTCCTAATACAAAAAAACAAAGGATAGGAAAAAGATTGTTTATCCAAGTATACCATCATGCATTGCGCCTGTCAACCATGGCGCAGAATTGCCTATTCCTCAACCTCCAACAACGCATGCTATATCATTAACCTCATCGAAAGATGACGATGCTGATTTTGAGGTGGACAGTAATTGTTCCAGCAAAGATCCTCATTTTCCGAATCGCGATGAATTAGATGACTTATCTAGAGACTTAGGTCTTACAAAAGCAAAAACAGAGATACTTTCTTCCCGCTTCAAGGAGTGGAATTTGCTTGCTCCTTCATGCAAGATATCCAAGCCTAGAAAACGGCATGTGACCTTTGCAAATTTCTATGCAATGTTCTCGGATTCGGATCATCCTTCACTTTGTTATTGTGCTGACATTCAGGGCTTGTTTTAGGAGATTACAAATGTGTACTCAGCTTCGGATTGGCGTTTATTCATTGACAGTTCTAAGCAAAGTTTGAAAGCTGTCCTTCTACATGAAGGTTAGGTGTATCCATGCATTCCAATAGCACACTCTGTTCGGATGAAGGAAGATCGTGAATCCGTAAAAATATTACTTGAATTAATTCGATACAATAATCATAATTGGGACGTTTGTGGAGATTTCAAAATGATGGCATTTCTTTTGGGATTGCAAGGAGTTTATACGAAACATTCTTGTTTTCTTTGTTTGTGGGATAGCAGAGCGGATGAGCAGCACTACGTGGTCAAAAACTGGCCACCTCGCGAAGATCTCACACCAGGCTTCCACAACGTTTTAAACTCACCTCTTATAGAAAAGAGCAAAATTTTACTTCCTCCATTGCATATTAAACTCGGACTGGCCAAACAGTTTGTGAAGAGCTTGAAACCGACAAGCTGTGCCTTGCGCTATATTAGACAGATGTTCCCAAGCAAATCTGAGGCAAAAGTCAAAGGAGGTATATCTGTGGGGCCACAAATAAGAAGAATGTTGGCATCTGAAGAGCTGGAGGGACAAATTCCTGATTTGGAAAGAAATGCTTGGCAAGCTTTTAGAATGATTGTGGAAGGATTTCTAGGAAAACATCGAAGAGACGACTATGCAATGTTGGTGTCAAATTTGATTAAAAGTTATGAGCAGCTTGGTTGCCGCATGTCCTTAAAGTTGCAATTTTTGCATTCTCACTTGGATTTCTTTCGAGACAACTTGGGAAACGTAAGTGAAGAGCATGGTGAAAGATTTCACCAAGGTATCCAAGTGATGGAAAAGCGCTATCAGGGGAGGTGGGACGAAGCCATGATGGGAGACTATGTATGGAATTTGGTGCGGAAATGCAACACCACATACAAGCGAAAAAGTTATTCAAATGTCCATTTTTAATAAATGACATTGCAGTGCTTTTGAATTGCTTACTTGTGAGTTTTTTAAATTTTGTGTGTAATATTTCGAGTTATGTAGCCATGAGTTTTGTATTACACAAATTGGAAATCGTAAATCCATATAACTTCAAATAGTGGCGAAATCAAAAACCATTGACACTACGAAATTTTCAATATCATTTTCGAAATCAGCGCCCCAAAAAATATAAAACAACATTATGTCCAGTGTAATGGGTTGGCTCTGTTGTTAAGCACAGCGCTATCGGTGAGGGAAGTCTGGGGTGCGATTCCCAAGCCGGTTAAATCGGACATAATGTCGCCAACGCCTCAATCAGTTGCAACGTTTCTTCGGAGCTGTGTAGCCCGGGCGCTAAGTCGCGGGATGGACCCCGCCACTCGTTACACGCTTCAGCGTAATACGCTATGACGCAGATTTGATTTTGAATAATGAGTTCTATTTGATAAATTTAAAGAATGCTGAAGTGAGACAAATTATTAGGACGAAGAGAATTTCCAGCCCGCTGAGGGTTGCGTGAGTTTTAAGCACTTCAAAGCTACGTGATCAATCCATCAACGTGCGTAACCTGCTAATCGATTTTGTCTGCCCAGTGCTCATCCACCGACTGTTATCACATTGCATATTACGTGCTTAGTTAAGTTGATCTTATTGCACATAATTCAATTTTGAGACGACCTAGAAAAGCACAACGACTCTTGTCAAAATAAGGATCAACTGGCAAAATCAACTAGTACTTGAAGCAATTATGCTGTACGTTCCGTAAACTTTTCGTGCGTGGTGTTGGGCTTTTGTCGTTTACTGCTTTTATTCTCAAAAAATATCAAGTAGGCCTATCTAATCTAGCTTACTTTGCTTTTCTCTGTTGAAACATAAAATTCAAAAAAAGATTGTCATTATTCCGAGTATTTAGTCGGGCAAACTACCTTCACTCTACAGAGATATCCAGGGGGGGGGGTCGCTGGGTCTGCCCTCCTCCCGCTGAAATATAAGCTGAAACAGAGGAAACAGGACATCTGAGGACGCGATGAGCTTTTTTTTGGTCTTCATTTGATTTTGGGGGGTAAATTGGGCGTCAAAAGACGAGAAGACCTTTTTTTGGTCTTCACTTGATTTTGGGGGGTAAATTGGACGTCGAAAGACGTGAAGACCTTTTTTTTTGGTTTTCACCGATATTTTCAGTGAAAACCGAAACAGGAAATTGCGGCCCCCCCTTTTCAAATTTCTGGGCACGCTCCTGTGTAGTCTAGGTCTAGGACTCCAGCGTATGGTTGTTAACTGATATTACTTGCACAAAATCTAATTCGTAATTGTGAATAAACAAACACATTACATAAATTCAAACTTCTGAAATTTTTTCATTGGTTAATCATATCATTACGCGTAACTGAAATATTTTGAAAGACTAATTAATTCTAAATCTGTTTTTGGCATTCACAGGCCAGTTTTCATTGTTTCATGATTATATTTACGCTTTAAGCCTCCATCGATAACGGTTCTAAAACCAACAGTGAGCTTCTTCCAGCAGTGAAAAATGAATTGAAATACCGGTAGCCCACTGTGCGTTTTTTGCGCTTTGAAACTGTTCGGGGTCTTGTTGGACTCTCTGTTATAAGTCTAAATAAAGACACTATTTAATATCAATATTGTTTTCTTGATTTCATTCAAGCTACAGTTATGAAACTGGGCACTCAGCTTGACTATTGGGTCATTAAGGTAGATGGCACCGAAATGGCGAAATCTATGGCAAAATGATATTGCTTAATTCCTAGGCTAGCTGAAACTATTTTTGTTCGCAGAAAATATGCAACTAAACTACGCTTCACCCTGGGCGTGCCCTACCCTCTTTAATGGTGTTATTGCTGCATTCAAGGTTTTAGCGTGACTTGGTTGCGTTTTGACCTCGTTCCTAAATGTATTTGTGCAAAGCACGCGCTCTCTGCTATACAAACCTTGCCACAAATTTGCTTGCAATTAAATCAGAAGAGAAAACAAATTGTTTTTGCGTCGTAATAATAAATACATTGTCGAAAAAGTTAGTTTAAATAATTTTAAAATGAATCCATTCCTTTGCTACTTTTACTGTAGTTACTTGATGACTTTGCAAGTGAGATCGGTTCTACCCTCGATGACTTAGCTGGGGACTGGGAAGAAAATCACGTAACTTCAGAGGAGCGAAAAAGGTATGTCTTTTCATTTGCGGGCCCAGTGGGGATCTCCCCTAAATTTTTGGTTGTGCAATAAAGCATTAGCACTTCGATGCTTGTAGAAATTTAGGCCCACAATACTGCAAAATCAGCATTTTTTCAATTTTTTGCCGCTCCCTTGAAATTTTTAGATCGGCCCTGATTTTCTAACCGTCAAATAGAAATTGTTTTTTGTTCATCTGTGCATTTTCATTCGTGTCTGCTGCTGCGTTTGAGCTTTCGTGTAGCGGAAGTTCGGCAGCTTTGGAATTGTTCTAATGACGCGTTTCATTTTAACTTACACTATTCAATTCTATTCTGTGGGAGTTCCTGCTAGAGCTATATAGGAGCGTTTAGTTTGAATTGCGTGATTCATATATTGGCTTGAAGTAGAAGTGGCTGATTTATTGCAGTAAGCTTAGTTCCAAAACCGAAACTACTTGCTGGGAAAGTCAGAATGTGAGTTCAAAGTTAGATTAGAGATTGGCCGTTCAATGAACTAATTAATTATGTAACGTTTTCAGGTCAGATGTTTCCTCTACAAGTGATACTGCAGATAGAGATGAATTTGCAAAGAGGCTGGCAAAGCCATTATCATTTCACAATCCTGTTTATAACATGGTACATAAAGACGGCACTTCACCCAAGGTAACATTGTATTTTCTCAAGTGCATTTACAGTTGCATAAAATAATAGCATTAGCATTGAATGTAAAGGTAGAGATTGTGCGAAGAGATTGAAAACGTCATGGTCCTTTTTTAAGTTTAAAGTTTGCCATCTTAGGCCAGCGCCGTCAGCCGTGGTCAAGGACGTACGTTACAATTTTGAGGGGTAGGCAATTAGGCATCTAAGGGAGCTTTCTCCCATTTGGACACGATTTTTTAAGAATCTGAGCCATAACAGCTTTTAGGTGTACCGGAAGAGGCCTGAGGGGCGTGCGTATTCCTTTCTGCGTACCGGTACTTTACTGGCCTTGATACATCAGTAACGTATAGTTAATACCCTACTTCAGATCAGTGGCGTAGCGAGGGTATCCTGCGCCCCGGGGCAAACAAAAATTTTGCGCCCATTGTGTTTTACAATTCTATGATTATCTGTACCAGCAGATTGGTCTTGTCTTCGTGTATCGACCAATTGTCTTTTTGCATAGTCACTACTTCTAAAATATTTTTTCATAAATTTTCTAGGTTCATTCAAAAACGCTTCAAATTGGTCTCGCCGTTTTCGACCCTGCGAGCTCCACTCTCTTTTTTTGGCATAATCTTTCTACCAGTTAAATCGCTAACAATGTAAACTATAAAAACGCTTATCTGTTTTTAGAACTTAGAGATATTTTATTGAACGGTGCGGCAATTTTTCTGAGCCAGAGGCGGGCCGGTGAAAACTTATCACATGCAATCCCTTGAGTACAATCAGAAGACATTGTGGAGCGAGATGCAGAACGAAATTGGCAGCTTTATGCCAAAATTACATTTTTTGCTCTAATACTGTAAAATAGATCGTCCCAACTGAATGTCAAGGATACAAAAGACACACTACAGGACCCCCTCATCCAGGGCTCAAAAGAGGAGGGCTGGGGATTACAGGGGCAATCTGCCCCGGGCCCATGGGTGTGTAGGAGTCCATGAAAGAGCATTTTAGGGGCCCATCATAGAGGTCCCAAATTAGTGTGGTGAGAGATCCCCTTAGCTGTCGAAGAGCCCCGAATTATGGTTGAAGACCTTTTTGTTATTTTTGGAGAGGCCACATAGCCGTCAAGGGTCCCCGGTTTCCATTTGAGGTCACCGAATTTCGGGTGAAGACGTTTTTTTTCGGAGACCACTTAGCCGTCAAGGGGACCAAGATTCCATTTAAGGGCCGAGAATTGTAAGTGAAGACCTTTCTTTTCTTTTTTGGAGACGACAACATCCCAACGGTCGGCTAGGGGCCCACACTGGGGAAAGCTGCCCACATCAAACTGCAAAGCTTTTTCTCTCAAAATCTCAACAAGAAATTTGACCGTCGATCTGAAAAAAAGGCTATCCAGAAAACGGAATTGCATTTCACATAGGGCAATCAAGCGCTCAGCTACAATTTTATCCTACGATACCACAATTCTTTCACATTTTTAACTAAATTATCTCAGCAGCAGCAACGGGGATGCGCTTCACAACCCCTAAATTGCCAGATTTTTCCCTAATTTCTCATTTTGTGATTGCTGTCAAATATTCAAAATATCCGCATTGGAAATCACAGTCTACACACCAATCACGGTAGCAAAACAATACAAACTACAAAAGAAAACACCCAGAAAAGGCCATTGAGGCCAAGGTTCAGTTTAGTTAATGCTTCGATCGGCACTCGTCCGCTGTATTATCAGAAACGGCCCATTGGTTAAAAAAGTTTAGGATCACTGTGGTGTAGGTTTAGCACAGTATTACAGCGAACGACTATACGCGTATCTTAATCGACTTTCAACAATCTTTAGCATCCGACAAACGCTAAAATAATGAAAATCTAATACTGTAGATACCTCTCGCTTCTTTACTTTTCTTCTAGTGGAGTTGTATTTCCTTCTGTTTAATTGCTGAGAAGTCGAATAAACTATTTATGCGCAGTTTCAAACCTTTTTGTGATGTCATAATAGAGTAAACGGGCGATTTGTGATCGGGTGCAAAGAGTGATTTCACTCCTCTGCCAAAAGTATATACAGGTGTCAGATGCATTGCAAGAAATTGATTGTTTTAAAGTTTAAAAGATTTCGTCGAAACTGGAGTGTATAAAATCACTGTTTTGTGCGCCCCTTAGGTGCGTGATTTGTGGTCGAAGGTAAGGCGTGATTTGAATCCTTTGCGAACAGCATACATTACAATACAGTAATCCACGAAGTAGTTTTTAAAATCTGTGTAAATACGTAGAAAAAACAGTATAAAAAAAAACTTCTTGGTACGCCCCTAGGTGGTGCGCCCCCGGGCGCGCGCCCCCACTTGCCCCCTCGCTAAGCCACTATCGTTTTGCGCCACCTTCCCATACGCTGCGTACCACTCCACTACTATCAGACGATGTCTGCCGCCGATGCAATCTTGCTTGTGACCGGCTTTTTACCCTTGTTGTGAAATTTTTGCACGCCCCATTTTGGCGCCCCTGTACCTTGGTGCCCGGGGGCATATGTACCCCACTGCCCCCCCTACGCTTTGCCTCTGCTTCAGATCTAAGTAAAGCTTATTATTTGCAAAAACTAGGTCTGGTGCTTAGAAGTTATTGAAACGGATAAACAGTTGCGTGTTGCATTGGTCCTCAGCATCACGCCTGAGGTTGCAAGCTTTTATTGCGACAAGTTGTTGATAGAGATGTTCACTACCAGATTGTAAAAAATTATTACGGTGCTTTTCCAAACTGCCAAACCATACTTCTAATTACAAATAGGAACTTTATTTCTGCTTGCGCTGATGAAACTGATGATTGAGATTTATGGCTGTTTAAAAACGCCATGTGGTTGGAATCAAGGGTTCGATAATTGGTCGTGCGAAATAGTGTTGCCACTGGCACCATCGCTGCAACTTTTTATGCGTTCATAGCAGTGTCGCCTAGGTGCTAATTTCAATTCAGTGAGATACGCTTGTTTGAAGGGTTAATATTACTTTCATTTAAGTCTTGTGGAAGTTATGTTTGTTTTCGATGATCCCTTTGGCGAGTAAATTTCAGTCGATAAGAAGTACAGCAGTTGTGGTTGCAGTTGAAACGTACGTTCAATGATATTCACTCTAATAATGTTTTAATGCGTCAAATATCGAGGTATCTCACCAGTTATCGCTGCATGACGTTAAAATGATCGCATCATTCAAAGCAGTTCTTTCTGCAGCATTAGGCGGACATATGTTGTGAAACTTATGAGGAAATATGATCTCATGCGGTGTAAGCTGTTTCCTTTCACCCGCTCAGTCACTGTGTATTATGTATCGATGCTATTCAACTCTTGCAGATGTTTGCCCATTGCGCATACACAGATTTCATTGTAAAAACGATGTCAACTGACCTCGCATTTTTGTGAAAAAATGTTTACCGATAATTTTGGGCATGTTTTGAAAGTCGGTATTTCAGTAGTCTTGAAAATGCATTTCATTTTTCGTCTATTTAATGTAATGAGCCATAACTTCATGTAAAAAATTATTGCGTATTACTGTAAATGCTGTATTTCTGAAAACTTTTACGCTGCATGGTCATAAGGCATAACATTTTACCAATGAAAGAGACTGCCGGTACAAAAGGTACAATGTTTATTCATCAGCTTTTTTAACGATGCTTATAACTTTTATATAAACTTAAGAACCATTTTTTGTTCATCAAATGCCACTTTTTTCACCTCACAGGCTCTATCTGTTTGTACCAACATTTATTGAGTGAGCAGTATGTAACTGCTTGAGATGACAGTAGTCAAATGTCGGCTACTGGGAAAAATTGTCACGCAAAACCAGCAGGCCCAAGTAGCAGAAAGTTTCAAAGGACCTTTAGTTGTTTCCAATTACCACCTCAAAAATGTGCTGGAAAGATACTTTGTTTATTTGTTTCAATGCATAAAGCTAGCTTTGTATCAATGCATAAAGCAAAGGTTTTGATTGATTAGTCATAAAATGATTGCTTAAACCCATGTGACTAGACTTATCTCTCATAAACCAGCTGTCCTTTGAGTGAACTATAGACAAAGCCAATAATATTTCATGGATATACGAGTTTCATGAATTTTTGACTGCTTCTTATCACTTTTGCTACGTAGCCGTGAAGCCTCTGAGCTTACGAATTTTAAAACTGCGTTATGCCATCAGATTATTGGGCAACGACAAATGCAAAAAAAAGTAAATTCTGCTCACTATAAATTTGCTTTTTTGTTTCAATGTGTAGGTGTCGACTAACATGCCCCCAAACGTTGTTTCCAGTTAAGTGAGTTTTTGCTTGTTGTCCTCCGAGAAGATTTGCTGCCTATGCAAAAAAGCACTGCAGCAGCGTATTAAGAAAAAAAAAAGGAAATGAAGCGAACAATTTGATTGCTTTTGGAATAAAAAAATCAATCAAAGTTTCACCCAATATGCATAAACAAAATCACACTGCTTGTTGGAGGCGAAATTACGTAGAATAGTAAAATGTGTCTTGGTCATTAGCAGTAAAAAGACCAACCGAAGTCTTTAGTGTCTGATCAATTCTTAGCTATATGAGGCCCATTTACTTAATCGAGCATAACAAGTTTTTCGGAAGTAGAAAGTTTTTTGAAAAATAAAAAGCACTGGCCTAAAAATTGATTTTTTTCGTGTCACATTTACCGCAGAAATAACGGTACCAACATGACTTTGTCTACGTGCCGCGTCTGTCCTGAGATCTATATATACGATGCAACTATTGACTATATTTCCCTCCTTGCAAGTTACAATAAGTGACGTGAAATGGTAATTAGTTGTTTGTAAACAGTCCGATATAAATAGTAAACAAAAGTCTTATTACTGAATTGCAATTTCCGCAAATTCAGGGATATACCCTAACATACGAGAATTGGTGGTACCTAAATAATTGTTATCGTACCTAAATAGTTGGTGGTACCGGTAAATGGTCATTAAAGGCGTAGTGAAAGCATTGCATGTGTTCTTTCATGATCATCAGAAAAATTCAAGCTTCTCATTCAAATTAATCAGATCTGCATTTAATTTCATTACGATTTGATTACCCCACTTAGACTTTCAAAAAATACACGATGTAGTAGCACGCTCGGCAACTTTTCTTGTGTTTATGATCAGATTACATATTCTCATTTAAACTTCAATTACTTCTTGTAAGTTTTCTTTTCATAACACTCAGCCTTTGTTGATGAGACCTAACGAGTTGAGATAACAACCAGAATAAAAGCCTGTTTGCAGAAACCAGCAAGCATTCCAAGCTCATGTCTGTCTCCATATGTGGTTGCTTTGTGAGTTTTGTTTGGTTGCCTTTACTTCGTTTGATTGCGCCTCTATAGTTGGCAAGAGCCCAGCCTCGTTTACAAAAATGTAAAACTAATATAATTTCTGAAATTATCAGACTGGTTTGACTTCCCATCTCAGTATTCGTTTTGAGTCTTTGAATAAGATGGTTTGTTCAATAATTTTATCTTAATCAGGTAACGCGCCCTACTCTCATACCATTGTCGCAGCTGAATGGCGGAACAAATCAAACAAATCAAGAAGAAACGCCAAAAAACAAGGCGACGAAATCTCACAAGCACAAGAAAAAATCCGGAATAATGTCGAAAATTAGTGGTATGTAGTGCTGCTGTAAATGTCTCTCAAGAGCTGTATTACGTTTCTTAATTATCAGCATGTTAAAAAGAACGAATAAACAATAGATAGCTTTCTGTTTACGTGATGTAATTTTGTATAACCTGCACTCCTACAGTACTTAATTTCGGGTCGCTGGGCAGTAGCTGAAACTCAAAACTTAGTTTAAAATTCATAACATTTACCAACGAAAATGTGGCCGTGCTAATCAATGTTGAAAATTTAATGCTTGAACAGCTCATTTTCAATTGAATCTTTAGCTGTGGCTCGTCGTCATTCAAATAATCGTTCAGGGGCAGATCCCCCGCTTGCTCGTATGGACAAAAAGCGACAAAGTGATGGAAGTCTGGGCATGAGCAGTGACGTGTCGTCATCATCTAATCTATCAACGATTGTAGATGAGCCAGTAAGTGTACCTGTATCTAATAAACCTGTTGCGGAGTTGAAAAAATCAACTAAAATTCCGCCCCAAAAATCACCTCGACTGTCAAAAATTGGAAATTCAAATAGCCCTCCGAAAAATGACACGGTTTCTGACAACAACATCACTCCTGCGGAAGATCAAAAACCAGTGCAATCACCGAAAAAAGCTGCCAATCCGATTGTTACAGTAGAAGAAGAAGGGATGTCTACTGAAACCAACTCCGCTTCTGTGCCATCTACTCCGAGCAAAGTAATCCAAACTTCTGACCTCGGTGGTTCTATTCAATCCCTTTCTTCTTTGTCTGAGGACAGTCCTCCATCGGATGTTGAAGTAAAGACAATGGAAGAAGTAATAAGTGAAGTAGCCCAAGAAAAAAACGAACCATCTTCCGAAAAATCTTCATTAGATGGAAACGGAAAAAAGATCCGTGTATTTGAAGAAAAACCGGGAAGACTGAAACGAGATAAAACGTTGCGTTGGACTGGTACAAGAAAAGCTCCCGCGTTAATGAGACAATTCACCCGCAGACACAAAACAATGGCGCCAGAGGTGTACAGTTCCACCGAAGAACTTGCAGCTTTGGAACGGAAACAAAACAAAGTAAGCACAAATTACTGTTGCAAATCTAGCTTGTTCAGATTTAAAAAATTGTCGCTCAAGTTATTGGTTTTGACACTATCTCATTTGAAGCTCGAAGCACTATAAGCTTAAGAAAAAAAGGTGCATTCGTTAATAATCTTGATGCTGCATCGATCTGGACTTTCGAACCCGTAAATTTTTTATTGCCGACTTAATTGTAGCACAACTTCACGTAACCATAACTTAGTTCCGATAATACTGGCACTTTGACAAAGCCTTTTTTTATCAATTACGTAATGTATCACGTGATGTATCATGTGTTATCTTCTGCGTCACATCTTGCATTTTGAATTTCAAATCGGATTAAAGTTTTTGTCATGCCGTTAAAAAGAATGTTTTTACGCTGTGATTCGAAAGTAAAATGTATTTTGCTGCACAAGGATTTGATTTTGGCCCGATAATTTCATATTAATTTTGCCTTCTTTCTTCTTCCTTGGCCTTGTCGTGCGAAGACTTCAATATTTACTCTTTTGTCTTTGCTTTACGGTGGTAGCAAATTCAGGAGTGTTAGAGGCACGTAAGAAGAAGGTGAAAGCCCGTACGCTTCTCTTGGCTCCGTGTTATTAGTTAGGCCAGTCTGTAATAAACCTAATAAAGGCAGAATGCAGCAATAAAACATTTTCGCACTAGGAGTTGGTCGAGTAATTGGCGCCTTGGGCTCTGCATCTGTCTTCGCCGGTTTGATGCTCAGCTTGGTCATCTTCAATCATACATAAAACGCAAGCTGCAATTGCATGTAGCTTAAAAAAATAAGCATTCTCTTTTGTGCCATCAGGTATCAGCTACCACTGATTCACGTTCTTGTACGCCGTCTCAGCAGACAACTAGCTTTGGTATGGGAGACGACTCCGATACATATGATGAAGCTAATGATGAAATGTCAGAATCAGAACATTCAGGTAGTTTTGACTTGCTCGAGATCATGAAATTTTTGTTAACTATTTCACCACTTCCACTTTCACGTTTGTTTCAGATAGCACGGCAAAAGCTACAAAGAAAAAAACGGAAGATAATAACAAGCTTGCTAAACCTGAAAATACTAAAAGTAAGTGATGGATTTCTTGCATGCTATGTAACCATTTTCGTTCAAAATAAGGCTCGTTCGCATACAGATAGATTGTCAATGCCTCACAATCACCACCGCTTAAAACACCCAGATCCACAATTCACAAAGAGCACTCATGATGGAATGTACTAGCTAATAACCGGGCTCGTGCAATTCGAACAGCGTTGGTTTGGACAAAGTTCGTATGACTTGGACTAGGTTCAAATTACAGATCAATCCAAGAACGACTCAGCGCAGTGCAAATCGCATTGCGTATGTTCGCGTGCTATACTTAATAAAAGCAACTTTTGTTCGTGTCCGAGACTAGAATATTAAATCGCACAAATAACTGCGTGATGTTAATTTGCACCATTGCATTGCAGCAAATTATCTCAAATTAGAGTTTTTTTAGGTCTATGATAGTATGATATTGCCATCGACTCGCTGACTATGATAATATGATACTGCCGTTTTGTCAAAATATAGAGAATAGCAGCTTTTGGGTATATCCTAACCAAGTTTGCGACTTCATAACGAACGAGGTCATAGTAAGGCCTTTAATGCAAGCCGTTGCTTTTAACTTTTCCTCGAGGGTAATGTTTATTCAAACCAATCGCATCTATATTATTTGACGTAGATTGACGTAATCATGTTCTGTTTTTAGGCCCTTCAAACAGAGATAGTGCCTTCATCGTGCTTTCCTCTTTACTGCCACCAGCACCGAGGCTAAGGCGAACTCAAAGTTCAAAAGTTCGTGCCTATTTACAAAAACTTGGTTCGAATACCAACAATGCACTTGGATACGCAGTTACACAGTTTGTGGAAGAAACTCAGTAAGTTTTTGACTTTGTGTGATATTGGTAGGGACAAAATACATTAAATGATTTTTTGAGGTGAAATCAGGCCGTTCTAGAGTCTGTTGTTTTGAAACCACCTGATTTTTGTGCTAAGGTTGCTATTTTGGATACTTCCTTGGATCCACCTGCTGTGTCGTTCCGCTGCAATTTCTTATGGCAAATTTTTGCCGGGTTGCCTTGTTCAACGCAAACGTGTAAGAACTTCTTACAAAACATTGCCTACTCGTTTAAGCCGTAAAATAACTTAGTATTTTATGCTAAGTGTCTCTTTATTAACAGAAAAAACAAGGAAAGAAGACCATTGGTTTTGCTGCATGACGTGAGAAGTTTTTTGAGTGACATTAAAAATTATTTCATATCAAATCCCCACATTGGACTTGCAAAAAAAATCGAAAAAATTGTCAGTAAATCTGCATCAGTAGATGTTGGTAAGTAAAAAGTTAAATTTAAATAATGATTAGACGGATGTCCCAACACTACCAAACACACGTGCTGGCCCAGCCGCATAACATTTAGCTAGTTGTCTCTAAAATATTATTTGAGGTGGTTGGTGCATCACTGAATTTTTCCTGTGTGCAAATGTGAAGCTTCTTTAGTTGTTTAGCCGAATTTGCGATAAATTTTTAATTAGCCCGGAATCAAAGTGAACTAATGTAACTTTTTGTTCGAATTATGAAGGCGAACTTAGAACTAATGAAAAATAAAAAGTTTTGCAAGTGACTCAATGCGTGAAGTTTTTTATTACCTTAATTGGCAGCAAAATGAAGTTAATATTGACTTCAAATACAAGTCTAACTATACAGAGTTGATATTTTGTCAATGTCGCTCTTCTACGTAACTGTCTTGCAAATAAAAGATAGGCTATTTTTGAAACCATAAATATTAAAATGAAGTTAATATTGACTTCAAATACAAGTCTAACTATACAGAGTTGATATTTTGTCAATGTCGCTCTTCTACGTAACTGTCTTGCAAATAAAAGATAGGCTATTTTTGAAACCATAAATATTAGTACTTTTTTATCGTTTTATAGTAAGGTGCTTAATATCAGATGGCTGAAACTATCATAAACAGCTTTTGTTGATCAGACGGTGCTGTGGATGATGCTTTGGACCGGCTAGTTCTTTATCCGTTGCATGATACCATATACAGATGTTTGGTATTGGATTATAAAGAAACTGGACAACTAGCAGTTATGCAGGAAGCCATGAACGTAAGTTGAGTTGTCGACTTCCGTTTCTTGAAATGCGCATAAATGTCATGTTGCTAATTTCTCATTTTTAATCACTTTCTTGTATGGAAAGAAAGTTTCACTAGAATCGTATGAAAACTTGCATGACGTCAAGGCTATGGACTGTGCTATTTCGCTTAGATGGGTCTATTTATGTTCCATTGTTCATGCGCTGAATATTAGCATACTGTATTAATATTAGATACATGAATATATTATAGAGACTAGCGCTGAAAGATATTGTCCTGATTTTCTATCTTATTTAAACATAATTATCTAATTTGTTTTTTTTTAGTTAGCCAAGCGGAAAACGGCTAAAGAACTTGGAATACGAAAAACTTTAATTCCACCTGATGCAGAAGCCATGATCTTGATAAAAAATCATTTTATACAACTACAGCGTACTTACTCACCTTATTTCAAACTGAAAGAACTATTAGCTGCTGTCACCAAGATTTATCAATGCAGTAAGTTGACTAATATGAGCAATTATCCCAAAACTGTTAGAGCATTTACGAAACGCAAATAAAAAAATGTGATACAACTATGCGTAAAGTCATGCAGTTTAGATTGTATTAGATTATACTGTACTTTAGGAAAAGTTAAGTTAATTTTGAGGATTTTGTGTAAAGTGCATGACAATATTAGCATTTCATCAAAGTTTGATGATGGTTTTCAGCGAAAGATCTTACAGTTGAAGACCAAAGCGCGCGAAATTTAGGAGCTGACGATTTCTTACCTCTCTTAGTACACGCAATTGTTCACTGTGATTTCATTGCTGCTGACATAGAGACGCAATACATGGACGGTAAGTTCTAATTGTTCTGCCACTACTGTGGTTTTGTGAATGACATTCTAACTAAATAGCTGAACGGTGTGACTCTGCGCGACATTATTCTGCGTTTGTACAGTTTAATAAAATTTGGGTAAAATAATTTCATTGTTTTCATAACTGCAGACAGTGAACACTGTTTCGACCTTTCAGGTCTCATCAGTGCAGTTGGTGAGACCGACATTTACTCAAGGCAATATATATGCCGAGAAGGATTTTTTGCTCACTGTCTGCAGTCATTTTTACATAATACATTACTCGCGCTTTTGCATTTGATTTTCGTTGTTATTTAACTATCAAAGCACTTGGTAGTTGGGAATCTGGAAAAGATTTTTATTGAAAGAAAAGAATTTGTATTGCTCGGAAAACAAGCGTAATTTTGCTTTTACCTTAAAGATGTAAAAAACCTAGCTACTGTTATGAGTTAGAACCTACTGGTCCACCACGTTTGTGATCAACAAATTCACTCCAACGTTTGATTTGTTACTGTGGCATAAGCCCCGTAAACTTGTTTCAGAGTTCAATTATGTTTCTATGAACCGAGTAGGTTTCTTGCTTTAAGCTGTTCACGAATTTGTGCCTAATCATTCAGTCATTGGCTTTAATATCGAATATAAAATGCGGAAGTTTACGCAAAGTTAGACAACGGATAATTTGTTTCCTTGCTCAGTTTTACCAATTTTCGGCTTTTTTTTGTAATTCTTCTTTTTTATCATAATCTCATGAGACATCTAGAAAGTATTAGATTCATGCCATAGCTTCTGTTAATTATCACTTTTTGACTCGTTGCTCGTCAAAATATACAGTACATCAGAAATCATCCAAGGACCAAACAACACTATATTAGAGTGGGAGACTGAGTGTTTAACCTTTAACTTTTATAGGCCTATGATTGTGGCCTTGGTAAAAACAAACCTCGATTACACCTAGTTGTGGACAAGTTAACCTCACTGCTTTCATGCATTTGCGGTAGATGAAGCACTGCGGCTCACACCATGTGCTGTAGGCACCAACAGCAACCATAACCGTTAACTTTGATTGATGAAAACTCAGTGCAGGCTACTCCATCAAATTGCATCTAAAAACTAATCTTTCGCTGTTACATATTGCTTTGTTTTGGAACTCGTTTGTGTTTTTTAGCATCGGACATTTAAAGTTCGTTTTCTACGGATTTAAATTTGCTAAAATTTTCCAAAGTTTGCAATGTTTTTAACCTGTCACAGGTCATGTTGGACTTATGCGATTTTAGATCTTGATCACGCTTTATCAGTATCGTGAGATTGAATTATTAACTAACTTAGGGAGATGAATCCAAAGGTTATGGTAGATAGCAGATGTATTACAAATGGTAGATGTATCAAAGGTTATAGAATTCTTTGATTTTGTGCTAGTGTTACGTAGTTTTAGCTATGAAAATATGACTAACTAATGAGTAATGACTCAGAGCTTAGTTGTCCATATTTGTTGAGTAGTTTTGACTTGCGTTGGTGAAGAAAATTGAATAGAAACTTATTTTGCATAGCGGTTGCAGTTAAACTTGGTTCACATATTTTTACTTTTAATAAAGTCATTTCGGTTTGCACTAAGCAAAATATTTGTAAATGTAGGCTAAATGTACTAGCTTGTTGCTTAACGTTCTTAACGTTTGTTCAAAGTTGCTGGAAAGAAAGTTTGTAAAAACTGCGGTGTGGTGCATTTGCGTGCAGTTGCCACGTGATCACCAAAATTTGCGTGCAGTTACAACGTAGCGTGTAACGCGTGACGGGGCCCATCACCGCGGCTTAGCGCCTGGGTTACACAGCTCCGAAATAACGTCGCAGCGGTAACGGACCGTTAACGACACTGTGTCGATTTTACCGGTCCGGGATTGGAACTTCAAACCTCCCGCACCGATAACGTGTGCTCTTCACAATTGAGCTATAGCGGCGGGTCCTGTTGTTAAACACCAGCTAGATCATAATCAAGAGGTAAAAGGTTAATTCGTTTGCTTGCTGCAGGTCTGCTGGAGCCAGCTCTTTTGCTTGGAGAAGGTGGTTATTATTTGACTACGTTAATAAGCGCAATTCAAGTTGTTATCAGCATACAGAGAAAAGAAGCTGCCCTTCCTAACATCTCAGACTTACAGGTAATACATTTGTTTGCGGCATGGCCTAGCGCAGCGGTTCCTAATTGAGGACGCTCGCACCCCCTGGGGGTGCGAAAAGAGTCTTCTTGGGGTCTAAGAAAAACTTGCCTAGCCAATTTTTTCCGCTGGTGAAAGGTATCGTTCATTCTCCCTAGCTGTGAGTTTGTGACGTCTGAAATGTGCATGTGTGCGATTGAATATGTTTATTGTCTAAAGTTTGTGACGCTGCTTAACGTCTGTCATGTCATTGTCTTTTCCTTGTGTTTTGTTATTCATGTCTGCGTCTTGTTCAGTTTAAAACTGGAAGAGAGCGCGTGATGTGTGAGTTGCTAGTTGGGCTAAATTTAGGGAGCAGTTTGGGATGGGAGAGATAAAGTTAAGTGCCAGGTATGTGAGAGTAGTTAATTTAACAGCTATTTTTTGTTTTCTATTTGAATAAGGGAAATACGGCAAGCTTAGTTGAATAAGTAAAATATTGTGGTAACCGGGTTTGTTGGCCTAATAATCTGGATTTATTTCGCCTTGTAGTTGTAGGCAAGGTTGGGTGTAGATTTCTTTTTGGTGAGCCAATTTATACAGCGGTAGTTATGGCATAGCCAATCTCTTTATTTCTCTTTCTCTGCTAGTTTTGTTTTATGAAGGCTATTGGTGATTATTTTTTTCATTAATAGTTGCGTGGTTTTTGCACCTGTTCGACCTGTTGTTATTACCAATAGATAATCATGGATTATTATAATTCAATTTGTGTAAGGGGTGCGAGAATGATTTTTCTTTGCCGAAGGGGTGCGGGCTTTAAAACGAATTGGGAATCACTGGCCTAGCGGTACTGCGCGTAGGTGACAGATCCTATGTGAGAGGTTCGATTCGCGGCTGGAACCATTCGCATTTGACATGTTTACCGGGTGGCTGCTTATTCGAAGAAAACTAGCTCACTTCGCTGTCTTCCTCAGTTCAATATAAGTTACCACGCTGTTTTATTAACACAATCGACCTTTTGAAGTCACTTCAATCACAACATCTTAGGCGATATTTCAAAACGTTTTTACGGCACTCTAACTATTTGTGACCATTGACATTATTGCTAGTATGCCGCTAGCTGTTTTTAAAAAGTTCGAAAGGCTGCAATCGTCCTGTTATTTGTTTTGAATCGCAGAAATTGCTTAAAGTCAATGGTCTAGTGCGTTCGGTCTTAGCCTTATTTTGTTAGTTTTATTTGAATGCGTCACAATATTCTTTGATTTTGAAAAATAGGTCCTATAGTAACTGAATGTAAGGATTTGTAATGAATTCTTAGCATGCTTTCAAGTCCATAGTGTGTGTTTAATTTTACAATCTAGAAAGTGAAAGATTTACTACGAACCAAACCGACCTAAAAGTAGTGAACGATGCAGAAAAGCTGTTTTAATCAGAGGCTTGCGTAGAAAAGCAAACGTGCGCTATGTCATCAATCCTTGTTGCCTTAAATATCAAATTCACTTTATCTGAATGAACTAAAAAGCGTTATAAATTGATATTACGCTACTAACGTTCAATATGCTTCGTCAGCTTTGTTTTAGTTAATATTAGACGCTGTTTTAAGCAGCCTCACTTTGCGACGAAATACGGGTCTTACGGCCCAGATTCGCATAAAAGTTGCCGCAGTTTCCTCCCTTTTAGTTCAATTTTGATTTTAATCAATTTACTGCATCAAAATCCGCCCAAATAAACTGGATATTCTGAAGCGCTTGCTCAGAGATTCAACTACTAATCTTAACGATTAATAATCTTGCGATTAATAATAGTAAAACCATATTGATTATATTTGACATAGATTCAGTGTTGCCAATTTTTTTTATATGTTTAACGTTTGTTTTAATGTTGGTTTAGGGATTTTTGAAAGTTGGAATTTCCCCCTCAGAGTCGCATCCGTTCAAGAAAGCAGATACAAAAGATTCAGATGAGGAAGTAGTACTACACAAGACACTTCATGTTCCTCCAGCTATGACAGCTCAGAATTTATGTGACATGATATCCAAGAAGTTTAATGTTGCTGTACCACAAGTAAATATGTGTGCCGTATTGTGCTAGCGAAGGCATGTGTAAGGCATCCTCGTCCCCAAACTTCAATTTTTGCTCAAAACATTGTAGTGATTCATCATCACAAGCGATAAAGTTTCGTAGTTCGTATCGTGTCATGTTTTCATAGTGTCTTCTCAGTCATAATCGCATAAATACGACAGACCTAACAACTTAACATTATGCAACTGGAATTGTCCCGGTGTCGAACGATTACTTCAATTGACTGTCTTCAACTATACCAGTTAGAAATTTAGCAAAAGTTTTAAATGCGCTTACGGTTGAATCAGCGATTGATTCTTGTAAATTTATCAATTTCTCTGTCACGCATGCCCTCGCATTTAAACCTACTGATAACGATTAGTGTTATCTAAGAATAATAAATGCGTTCTTTTGTGAGGAAAGAGTTAGGTTAATGTAATACATGCATTATATGTAGACCCGCGGGTAAGAATTGAGCTCACGGCATCAATTCCGTAAATTAATGCGCTAACCATGAGGAACAATCCATGTCTTTGACGTTAAAATAAACTTTGTTTAGAATTACTGTCTTCATGTGGTTGTGAAAGATACAGCTTACGCATTGAGGCCCAACGATTGTCCCCAACTGGTAAAGATGGATCTTCTCACTCAATTTGCATCCGACTCTTTTTATTTTTCTTTTCAAAAACGCGGTGATTCCCCGACAAGACAAATTAGCACTGATGATACCGAACCAGTTTTAGTGGAGGTTGACCCCGCTGATTTTGCTGGAAGCAGAACAGAATCAGCTCTAGAAAGTAAGCTAATAGGTTGAACGATGTAATAGGCTGTGTTCGGGTCATAGGTTTTATTTGTCTCATTTTCCACGAAGTGCTGCTACTGGGAGCGGTCAGCCTTATCACTCACAGTGTCACATTAAATAAGTTCGTTCGTGCTAGCCGAGTTTATGAAAGAGCTGAAACCTGGTTTTTAATGCATTTTTAAACTGTTTCAATTAGAGGAAAATATGACGTGAATTGAGCCAACTTTACTGTTTGTTTGAATCAATAAGCTATGTTGTACTGACGGTGCTGCGGAACCTCGCAAAATGTGTTTATGACTGCTGAACAGTTATTTAAAAATACTGTATTTGCAGGGTTCATACGCAAAATTGAACATAAATTTCCAGACTTTTTCCAGACTTAATTTTTCAATAATAATGCAGTAAAAAAGTATAGTTGCATCTTTGAGATTAGAGACGTTTCAAGGGCTAAGCAAAAGACAATAGATAAACAATAAACATCCCAACGCTATAACTCTACGCAAAGCTACAACATGTGGGTATGCACATAATACGATTTGCAAAATGAAGTTACTAGAAAATTTCTTGCATCATGAAAAGCATGACTAAAAAATCACAGTTGGGCACCTATCTCACAGATGAAGTTACTACAAAACTTCTTGCATCATGAAAAGCATAACTAAAAAGCACAGTTGGGCACCTATCTCACAGACGAAGTTACTACAAAACTTCTTGCATCATGAAAAGCATAGCTAAAAAACACAGTTGGGCAGCTATCTCACAGCTACATATCTACATCTTCCACAATCTAAATCAAACACTGTTTTGCTTAAACATGGCAAAGGCATCAACGCACCAGCATACAAAGAGTCCAAGACTGGTCTACAATAACGAGCTTGCTACAGCAAATTATCTCCTATTGCATAAGCTATAACCAAAATCTAAAAAATGGTATGAACATTGGCTCAGCTATCTCAAAACGTAATACATAATGGCAAGATAAAATCACAGTATCAATCAATCATCGTAGTACTGTTGGTAAAATAGATGTCAAACTCAAGAATCTCAAAACAGTTATCATGAATACTACACTAATGCCTCCATAAGCTCTTCCTCCTCTGCAACTAGTTCATCTGCTCTAGCTTTAACATTCCCACACACCTGGGGCTAATTCTGAGTTTTTAAATTCTGACCTGGACATGACAGTATGATTAAAACAAACATTAAAAAACAGCTGAACCAAAAAGACGCTTAAATTAGTTTGAGTTCTTCAGTTTTTTGCTTGATTTGTTCGTCACGCTGAAGCACTTCGGTCGGCTTCCTTGTCTTTGGCAGATTTTCTGAAAGCATTGAAGTTGGTAAGTAGCTCCATTTTGTTTTCTTTTTCGGCTTGCAATGCTAAACTGTCAGCAGATGCATGCAAACGTCGTACACTATTTTCGATGCGATTTCTTTTGGTTTTCAAAGAATTATTTTTCCTCTTGAGCCAATTTCCGTTTTCGTGTGTGCAATGATTCTTCCTTCGTTTTCCTAACCCCCTCAAGGTAATCGTGATAACGATTTCGGGCACCACGGGCATATTTCAAAAACTCTTTGTCCACTTCAACATTTGCCACTCCACCCACAGATCGCACATGGTCTACAATTGATCGCTGAGCAACAATTGATTTAGCTTTTCTGTTTTCAGTGAGTAGGTTTTTATTCACTCAAAATCCGCGTTCGACTGATGCTTGCCCATGGGATAACAAAAGCACTATTTTTATTACTCTCCACAAATTCTTGTAGGTTTGGGATGTAGCCAGATGAAAATGATAAAAGTGATCCAACCGTGTTTCGTATTCAAACTCTGCAATAACCTCTTTTTTTTTCATCCATAAAGCTTTTAAATTCTGATATTACTTCATCACATTTATCTGCTTTAATTCTTCCTGTATTGCATAAAACTTCCAAACATTTCGTTAGTTGATCCGCAGAGACATTGCGATCTTCTTTTATTTTCAGTGGATTTAAACACTCAGCATTGCGCACCAGTTTGTAATTTAATGGAGACTTCTCCAGCAACTTCTTTACAATAGCGATGTAAAATACTTTTGTTTCTCTCTTTATGTTGAGCAATGCCAAATCGAATATTTTTTTGTGCACATTCGAATTCCTCAACTGTTGCTCTCCAATAAATCCCACATTGACTTCTGAAGCATCTTTGGGATACTTGGTTTCAGGAAATTCCTTACGAAAGTTATTTTTGAATAATTTAATTGGGGTTGTTATCTGCTTCATCACATCGGTTTTAATGAACCGTTTTAGCAGTTGCTTCGTCAGCTTAAACAAGTCGTTTGATAAATATTATAGATTAAGTCTGGAAAAATAATTTCTTTTTCCATACTAACAAACCAAAAAAAAATTTTTTTCCAGCCTTTTCCAGTCTGGAAATTGACCAAATTTTATTCCATACCTTTCCATACTTTTCAAGACCGCGTATGAACCCTGATTTGATGTCAATGTCTGCTTGAATGATTTGCTCATTAAGATTGTCTAGTACTTTCAAAACAAACTTAGAGTAGCAAAGCGTTAGCATACATCATTGACTACAACTATAAAGACTAAAGAGTAACGTGGAATCAGTGACTCATTTTTGGTAACTAATTCCTCGTTTTTTTTTCGAAATTTCGGAAAATTTCTGCTCTTAATCAAAATATCCGTGGCACCGTGGTTTCAAAACTGTGGAAACTCACATTGGGTACAGAAATCGAAATTTAGAGCGCCCAAAACTGCTTTGCTGTTTATTAAATTGTTTTTCTTTGTGCTTTAGAAAGTCTTAGATCTCAGCTACGCCGGCGTAGGTAATAACTATTGGTGTCTAAGTGGGTTCGTAGTTACAACGTATCTTTTTCTTTGCCAATGTTTTGGTTGAATGTGCCTGGATGTTTAATCTCTCAGTTTTTAAGTTTTTGATTCAATGTACATGTAGTTTGTTGCATTGCTGGTAATGACAGCAGTTGTTGCCAACATTGCTTAACTGTGGAAGAAAAACTAACTTTTAGCTCGGTTTATACGTCTTAAGGTGCGTTTACCGATGCGCGACAGGCGACGTGCGACAAAAATTATAATGTAAGGTTTTTCCCGAGTGATCGCTAGCTAACAGTAAAATAAAACAAACAAGGTGCGATGAAATTTTTCACGTGTCGAGTTGTGACCTGTTGCGTATCGGTAAACGCATTTTTATTTCATTTGTTTTGCAATAACTCAAGGATTGAAAAATGTATGTTCGTAAGTTTTGCTTGCCAGTAATTTTACTTTATCGTCTGTCGTTAAATATCTGTTATTTGTGGTGGTTTTGTTTCATTTCAAAAATTCTAAACTTACCTAAAGTTCGTAAACTAAAATTTGGCTTGAAACTTGTGATCTTTAAACTACAATAAATATGAGACGAAAACAGCTTAATGAGCAAAAGTAAAGCCACAGTAATTCTTGAAATTCGACGTTTCGACAACATAGATTCAGCTGTCATCATCAGCAGTATAACTGCAGTACAAGTCAGTTTTGCACTGCCTTGCTTACGCTGCTGATGATGACTGCTGAATCTATGTTGTCGAAATGTCCAGTTTAAAAATTACTGCTGCTTTATTTTTGCTCATTACGCTGTTTGTGATTTTTGTTTATATAAACCACAAAGACTATCTCACTTCTTTATTTTCAACAGTTTCAACTACACTATCGACACCTGAAACTGGAAGGTCGCCTGGTCCATTTATGGAGACAGAAAATTTTGAGACATCCCAAACTAACGAGGATAAATACAATGGCAACAATCAAGATCTATTAAAAGCTACTGACGTAGATAGCGACAAAAATAAGCTAATGGCACCAGAAAAAGCTACTGACGCGAAAGACATTAATGATAATGAGCTTTGCATAAAGACACCTGACCAAAAAATAAAGGAAAACGACGCAATGACGTTTGAAAGTGACGCTGTTGCGTCAAATGAAGAAAGTAATGAAGCACGGCTTGTTTATGCTGAACTGACTGAAACGTCGGCCGAAGAAGCTGGTGTGATGGATAATCATGATAACTTACAAAATGGCAACACTGCTACTGAATCAGTGATTCCGTCCAAAAATGAAAATATTGTTACAAGCGATGATGACCAGACAGAAGAAGAAAGTGACTCTACAGCCGAGAAAGTGGATCCAACTGAAATGGACCATGACAATATCATTGAAAATATTGATCTTATTGAAAAAGAAAGCCGGCCTACCACTAAAAAATTGGCAAGCCCTGATATAGACGTTGACGATAGTTTTGAAGAGGGTGACCTTAATTACGAAAAAGAAAGTATACCTTCAGCTGAAAATATGGTAGCATTGAAAATGATTGATGATAAGACGTCTGAAGATGCTGATCTTATTGAAAAATCGTCTATTCCCGTTATTAACATTGAAGCAGCCTGCGTAGATGATGACAGTGAGAAGTTAACGGTTGACAAAAAATTGGATGAAGAGGATCAGATAGCTTCACCCAACGAAGACGACGTTGCGCTTACGAAAACAGAACTGTCAAATAATGCAACAGATACACATTTAGCAATCATTGATGAAGTGAGCGAAAATTCTTCAAACGACGAAGAAGTTTTTTCGCTGTCACCAAATATCTCGCGACCAATAACTCCCGACGAAGATGATTTGCGTCCAAATTCTCCGATGTCCGATTCCCTGCGTCTAGAATCTCCCAGCCCAACTTCAGTTGATCAAGATATCGCTACCTGTGTTTCCTCTCAATCACAATCACCAAGCCATTCCATAAGCTCATTCAAAGCTACTGACGATGTAACGAATAACATCACAGTTGGTGATGAGCATAAAAAGGATGTTAAGAAAAGAGAAACAGCTAAAAATCAGGCAAGGTCCGATAGTCCGCTCGCCAACAGCGGTGCCCAAAGGCGTTCCCCTTCCAGTCCCAGGATTGAAAAAATAAAGAAATCTTTAGTCACAAGTTCGCAAGACGGTAGTGACGCTTCTTCTACAGAACTGACCCCTAGAACTTCACGACGTTCAAATGCTATTAAAAGACGATCAAGAAACAGCAGTTCAGCATCTAGTGGCGCAAGCAGTACAATTAACTCACCTGATTTAGACGCGCGTTTAAAAAGAAGATCGTGCATGCCCAAGGAAAGTGTGGCAAGCCTCACTGAGTTTTTCGAATCCAAAAAAACACCTAAGTCGAGTAAATTTCGAGGCATGACAACGTAATCTTCTACCACAATTTCCCAAAATTTTCCTTTCGTGTGCGTTTTATTACT
Organism: Trididemnum miniatum; assembly: GCA_964006365.1. Taxonomy (NCBI): domain Eukaryota; kingdom Metazoa; phylum Chordata; class Ascidiacea; order Aplousobranchia; family Didemnidae; genus Trididemnum; species Trididemnum miniatum. Next base: position 14,962,198 of record OZ023239.1, read on the forward strand.
TTGCTTGAAATTGTAGTTTGTGAGCCCCTTCAATTTACTGCGTTTCTCTGAAGATTATCTGCGTTTCTCTGAAGCAGTTTCGAGTACGCAATTTATTTATTTGTGTTATCCAAAAGCTCTGTAACTCTATCACGCTTACTGCAGAAAAAACTGAAATCAAATCACGTTAAGTTAATAAATAAATGCCATTGGGTTAACCATGCAAGGAATAGCCATACTGCATTAGCTAGGAGCTTTTTGTGACGATTGTGATACGTTAGTTTACTCATTTGATGGTAATTTTCAGTGTCAAAATTCATTACTATACTTTTGAGTGACTGTGTTTGCTCGTGATTATTAACATCTTGATTGGATTCACCTAAACTTTAAAACATTCCATTTTTATTCGAAAGCCTTTTGCTCGTGGATATTTCCTGGGTGTTTTCTGTCGATCTCCGGAATGGTAGTCTATTTTGTTTTTGTTTTTTCAGCTGATGCTACAAAAATTTTAGAAATTGTTATCGTGTTTGTTCGCAGTGGTGCTAGAACTGCTGCTATTTATCAGCTTTCTTGACACATTTTACGACTGCTTGCATGACAAGAATCAATGTCAATACTGCAGTCGAACTAACTGTACGCAGTAGTGGGATTCAGCCGATTCGCACCGGCTCTATTGAACCGTCTCAAGGAATTTTAGTAGATCAGCGAACCGGCCAGCGTTGCTGTTTATACTTGTAGGCCTATTATTAGTTGAAACAGAACCCGCTGAAAGTATAACTTTAGGCAATAGAACCGGCTGAGAAAAAATTTGAATCCCACCGTTGACTATTCGTGCTACTTTGATATTGACATCTTAATTGGTATTACTGTAAGTATCTTATGTGAAGAGTGGCGAATACCGAGACTAAACTCTCTTGCCTGGACTACAATGCGGAAGCTGTTACTTTGTGCCCACAGATTCGTCGAATTTTCACAAATATGGCAGGCTAATGCTCCCTGCCGATGTTGCAGTAGGTTTAAAAATGGTGTGCTATGATTGTGATACAAAAGTTTACCATGGTCTTTGCTTTTCCATTTTAAGCTTGGATGATTCTTCCCTGCCCACATGTCCAGTTTCAGTTAATGTGTTCGTATTATAATCATAGCCTACTAAACCGTACTTGTGGGCAGGGTAACGGTTTATACCTGTAACGCACAGTAAGCAAAAAGTGGTGGTAGCATGTCAGATTAACACTATACCTCTTGCAGGCAAGGGTTTATTCGGAAGACCAATTTTATTCGGGCTGTGTTAGTTTTAACTGTTAAGCATTGGCTGTGTAGGCCTACTGTATTGTATGAGTTTTATGCGCTCGACGTGTTATGACCGATATTGCTATTTGAGTGTTTCACGAGTACACAGTTTTGTTTGTGTAAACCTAATTGAAACTTTTTTTGCGCTCTACTAATATTTTCGTTCAGTAGGTAAAACGGTACCGGTATGATTTCGATGTTTGGTGTAGTTTTGCAATATTGTTCGTCATTGTTTGATATAAATGCATTTTCATTGTGCGCCAATCAACATTGGCAAAGATTTAAAACTGTGTTGATTCGTCAGCGCTAAAACTAGGGCTACTTATAATCGATTTGCCTTTTGCAATACGCAATGTCTTGGTATTGGCTTACAGAATTAAGTAAAATGCTCTTACCAAGTCAGCAAAGATTAGAAAAAACTCTTAACGGTTCAAACGGGTCTAAACCAGTCACATTCCGATTTGATAGTTGGTGCTAAGACTGGAGCTGTTCCATTGCCTAGACCAGAGAGCTAACTTGCATAAATAACCAGCTATTTAGCATTTCAGCTAATGAAACTACCCATAAGTGCTGCAGTTAATTATAAAAATCGAAATATAAAATAGTCATTAGGTTGACAAGTTTTATTTAAAATTGAGCGATAGAAAATTGTAGATAAAGTGATCAGTGCGTAACACATCTTGTGGCGAATAGGCAAAACTGTAAAGCACAACACCTCGCAATGAATTAGATAGGCAGATTGTGACGAACAGGAATGTCTAACACTATGTCTTCATCAGGGCTGCATCTGCAAAAATTGAAATTATTATATAAGAATAATTATTTCTAATTTTGACTGAAATTGCTCGTATAGGAAGACAGCACGGTAAACATTTTAGCTGAAGAACTAGCTCGTAGAATAGGTTTGAACTCAATTCCTGGGCTAGTAAAGCCTCGCTCAGCTGATCCAGCAAGCAGCGATGAGCGTCACTCAACAAAAACGGCCTTTTGTGAAAAGAGGAGAAGTCAACATAGACTTTATCAGTCCAGTAACCGACGCATACAGGCTGCAGCGCTAGGCATATTTATGAAAGAACTGTTCCAATTAGATACCACATTGAAGAACGCATATCATACTCGTCAAAAAGAGCCACTTTAAAGTGAAATTGTCAGTGATACGCAAAAACGTGGCAGACGAGAGGCCAGAAAAATAATTGGGGGAGAAGCGAGTGCGAGATACATTCGTAGCGATGCTATTACTAATTTTTTGCGTCATTTTCTTGCTTTTTCTGGTTAGAAGTTACGTTATTAAACTGAAATCCTTTTTAACGGCAGAAGCGATGCAAATTTACAAAATTCAATTAATTAAGCGATGGGGTATTGACGCCTGTTCCTTTTTCCCTACAGACATGATCAAGTGGTAGATTGCACACTTGAAATGAGAAAAAGTTGTTCAGCTATAGGATTTATACTAAACTACATTTAGCCTACTTTCAATGACTTAGTACATCCAGCAAACCATTCCACGAAACGAGACTAACAATCTGTTTCTTTTAAAAATATGCGTTGTAACCATTGAAAAACAGTTCAACAAAAAATCAGCGTGGCCATTCCTAGTTTTTCTTATTAAAAGACATATAGTCTCCTGGTAATTCTGTGGAGCAACAAGCTTTACATTTCAGTACTTGATCAGTTAAACTGTTTTCATATTTAAAGCTGAGAGACTTCACTTTTGTGAGATGTTTTTATGATATGAAACGTGTTTATATAACAATACACTTGATATTATTCTTTATTGAATACGGATCGTAAGGAATTTCTTTGTTTAGGCGAACTTTCTTTCACAATACCAACTTGAATTTCTAAACTACATAGCCTGAATAGCATTCAAACAAAGCGTCAGCGACATGGCATAGCGGTACTGCGTGCAGGTAACAGATCCTACGAGGCGTTTTCGATTCATGGCTGAAGCCGACCCCATATGACGTATAGGCCAACACCGGGTGCCTACCACCTACCGACTCGAAGAGCACCAGCTCAATTTCGCAGCCTCCCTCAATATTACCGTTGAATTATCAGTTCGATACAATTTGAAAATAGCTTGTTTTCTTTATGGCGCGTTGAAATAAATGAAGTCGCAACTATGTCGCCTAAGCGCAGCAATATCCAAAAGCAGACTATGAAGTTAACTGCATTAGTGAACACTGCATCGGCACTTCAAGTCTCATAAGTGCGTGTGACCGACGTTTGCTCAGGGTAATACATCAATCTCGAACTTTCTACTAGTAGTTCGTAACTTTACCAGTTAACCTAACCAATTAAGGATTTATGCTTGCTTTTTTAAGCTGCAGATGATAGATGCTTTTCAAAACAGCTAAACATACGACTACACCAAAAAAAAAAATGCAAGATAGCTCACCAGAAGTTAAAAACCGAAACAGCTTCCTTCGCTTTGGTCATACAGTTACTCAAATGGAAAAAAGAATCCTATAGTCAAAGCATGATCAGAATACCAGTGAGTAATATTAAGGTGCCATCAAACCCCAGCACCATTTCTACAACGTTTATAACAAGAAATATAATGTCATTATTGCTAAATGAAAATAATCTTTAGAAGTAGTCAAACATGACACGAATTAGGTTTCGCTTCGCAGTCATACTTACTTTTTTCGCGAAGGAAACACTTCAGGAAAGACAAATTTTTGCGTATTTGATTTATCCATAGAACTCAGTGTGTTAACGTCTTCGTTTAATTCGTATATTTCTCTTTCTAATCTCTCGATTTCCTAAAAGAACCAGGCTGCACTAAAATCAACAAACCCAGAAAACGATAAGTTCAATACATCGTCTACTTTTCTCCAGCTAATTACTCTAATAGCTACGTCTGACACCACAACGCCAAAAGCCTACAACCGGATTCTGGTGCATATCCTGGGAATTAGCTCTAAATGGATTGCCGTGAAGTTTACGTCATCATAGCTCAGTTGTTAATCACATCGCTATCATTGCGGGGGTCTGGGGTTCCATTCCCGGGCCGGTCAAATCGGGCAGTGTCACCAACGGCTCGCTACCGCTGCGACGTTTCTTCGAAGCTGAGTTAATTAGGCGCTAATCCGCAGAGATGGACCCCGCCACTGGTTACACTCTCCGGCGCAATACGGCGAGTGTAATGAAGATCTGATTTTAGATTCTTTTAGACCATCACAGCAAATTATTTCACATAGTTGGGTGTATGGCGATAAATTTAACATGATCATCCATTTCTAACAGCTTAGCGCTGCAGCAAAAGTTGACTGAACATCACTGGTACAGTAACGATATAGGAAGCAGCATAAACAATAACTTGCGTTCAAACAAAATTAACTTCAATTTAAAGCTGCTATTCGGCAGGAATTCGGGTCAAACAGTGATTCGGTGTAAGCATTTTAACTTAAAAATAGTTTTAAACGACATAAGGAGGAAAATAAAGCCACTGCGATTCTTATAACTGGAAGTTTCGACGACATAAAACGTCCAGTTACAAGAATGGCAGTGGCGCAATTCTCCTCCTAACACTATTTTCGACCCATATTCACGATGATATTGTAGCAACCATGATGGTGGTTTCGCATTAAACACACTACAACAGGGTGTAAATAAAGCAATGAGAAATATAATGACACAAGTTAATGTTGACTCACTGCTCTTTGTTGACGAATTTCTCGTAAAAGATCCACATTAGATGAAGAAACTCGATCTAAGGATGCCAAGGTGGAATATTCCAGAGCTTTATCAGCGGCATGAGCGACAACATTCTGTGCAAGACGATTATGAGATTGCTGGAGCATCGATCTTTCTCCATCTATGACTCGGTCAAGATCATGCTCTTCCTCCTGTTAAATCACTGCTTTGGTAATGGAAAGATTCATTTTGAAGATCGTTTTCACTCACCTTTTGATTTTGTGACAAGTTTTGGATGTCGTTTTGGAGTTGGGCTATTGTCAAAGCCTTTTCAGGATACACTTTGTCTTTGTATGTTCTTAATATCTGTGTGAAAATAATTAAAACTTTAGCAGCACTACACGTAAAAATGTTACGCTGCACAGTGTCCTTATGTCCAGTTTTAGTGACCGCTGGTCATAATCACTTTTTTATCTATGACATCAAAAAATTGATTATGATGCAGAAATTGAACCAAGAACCGCCGGTCTAAAGCCCACTAAAATTGGACATGTGGACACTGGACAGGGTAAGGATCTAGTCAAGTCTAAGGACAAACGATCAATGCGCTAAAATGTCAAGCTCCAACAGACAATTTGAAATTTTAAGCTACTTGAAAATTAACGGATGAAAAAATAAGAAGCCCATTCAACCGAAATAGAACTGCATCATACCGCTTATTAACGTATTATCTTTGCGCAGATGAGCAGACGAACTGCTCATCCACAAATAATCAAAACTTAAATACATTTTCACGGCACTGATCGGCCGATTGGACATCGCTGTCTGCGCGGTAAGTCTTGGGTTCGATTCCCGGGCCGGTCAAACGAACAACGCTGCGATGTTTTTTAGAGGTTGTGTTGCCCAGGCGCTAAACCGCAAAGATGGGGCCAGTCCCGCCACTTCGCCGAACTATCGCGAGTATAATGAAGATTTGATTTCTTTTTAGATGTAGAATCGCACTCGTCAAATTTAAAAACAAACTACGAGCACGTGATGAAAACTAGGAATTGTAGATCCGAATACATGCCACAATTTTTCTCGGTTTTGAAACCATCTACTAAGCAGTGAGCACTATTAAAAGCCAACAATTTAAATCTTCATTATACTCGCGGTATTATGCCGAAGAGTGTAACGAGTGGCGGGGCCCATCTCCGCGGCTTAGCGCCTGGGCAACACAGCTCCAAAGAAACGTCGCAGCGTTGACAAGTCGTTGGCGACACTGCCCAATTTGACCGGTCCGGGAATGGAACCCCAGACCTCCCGAACCGACAGCGTGTGCTTAACAACTGAGCCAACCACATAGTTGGCAAAATTAGTTTTTGTAGGTCTTGTAGCGATTTAACGGTGCACCAAGTTGGAGTTAAATAGAATTAACACCATTCAAACACATGCACCGCCAGCCTTCACCTGTAATTCTGTTTCACTTTCATGTAAACGTTTATTTACGGCATTCTCATCTTCATCCATTTCTAAAAAATCAGAATATCACTTTTTATGATAGTTAACCAAATTTTCAAAGTAGCCCAAGATAATTAACTGCAAAAGAATTATTTACTAGTTTAGAACAATCATGTTTGAACAAGCTTTCACCGCCTGCGCGTTTTTTTGTTTTTTTTTTGGCAAGAAGCGTGATATAGAAGAGACAGAAGATTTTAAATCAAAAAACTTCCCTGGTTGGTCAACCAGCTTTCTTAGAGAAACTCAATAGTCATGCAATTTTAGCCTACAAAGCATGTCAGCGATTGAAACGCAAGACAGCATAGTTTGGAACCACGACTCACACACTTTCTATCAAAAACAATATGTCCAACTTCCGATGATAAAATATAACGATGATAAAAATATATATAACGAACTAACTAGATTGCTAATTAGCTTCAGTTTATCAAGACTCATAACAGCGATCAAGACCGAAAAAACAGCTGCTGAAGCACAATAATTAATGAGTAGAAAGGTGAATGCATTTTATTTGCCAAGACAACCACCCACGAATACGGAACGTCCAAGCTATACCCGTAGTATAAATAGTATGTCATTGCAAATTACTCAAAACACATCGAAGCATCAGCAGAAGTCATAAGACCAAAAACTGTGCCCCTTACTTTCCATTTCTTCTTTCACATATTGCTTCGTCCTTTTATATTCATTGCGAGCTGCCTTTAATTCGGCTTTGTGTTTACCAGTCAAAACTTTTGACGCCGCACTGTACTTTTCAAATTTTTCCAATAGTTGTGTAACTGCTTTATGAGTGTCTTTTTCGCTTCCTATTATTTCATTTTTCAATTCTTCGTTCGTAACTCGCAACATTTTCCGTAATTTCCTGCAAAATATCAAAAAATCAAATCTTCATTGTACCCGCGGTATTACGCCGAAGCGTGTAACGAGTGGCGGGGCCCATCTCCGCGGCTTAGCGCCTGGGCAACACAGCTCCAAAGAAACATCGCAACGGTGGCGAGCCGTTGGCGACACTGTGCCGATTTGACCGGCCTTGGAATCAAACCCTAGACCTTCCGCACCGATAGCATCTGCTTAACAACTGAGCTAACCGGCCGGTCCTTCGTGCAAAATATCCTCTGTTAAAAAAAAAAACTTTTAATTCTTATTTGAAAAAAATCGGAATATTCAAATCATGAAGTGTCTGAATTGCATTGTAGTATAAAACCCAAATGGGTCAAGAAACTCTATTGCTATCGCCTCCTAACACTCGAACGCTATCTGCATGCTTACAATGCCTTTCCACGCATGTTTTTGCGGTGATAGAACCGTAAGTAAGATGGCCACGCAGTACGGCGCGCAGGTGACAGATCTTACGTGACGGGTTCAATTCGCGGCTGGAGCCGATCGCGTTTGATTTGTATATCGAGTGACTGCTGACTCAAAGAGCGCAAGCTCACTTCGCAGTCTCCTTCAATTACTGTTTTGTGTGTCTTAAATTTTATCGAGGAGATGCAGACTCGGCGACCGCGCAATTCTTGGGTTGTTAACAGCTAAGATGGCCAAGTGGTGTTGAGCGTCCGTCTCTTGAGCTGTAGACTTGGGTTTGATTCCAAGTCGGGTCAAACCAATGACTTTACAATTGGTATTCACAGCTTCCCTGCTTGACGCTAAGCATTTAAGGGACAGTGTGGAGAACAAGCCGGCAAGTTTACTTGTTGTGCCGTTGGGAAAGGCATTTAGCGGGATTTCCCCATCTTGGTGTGGTAGACAGATGGCTGGCAACTCCTAAGCGAGCTCGTATAGCGCATTGATCGCTTTCTCGTGATAGGAGGATAAATATGCAACTAAATATAAAAAAGATAAAACTAAGGTCTTCCGCATCTCCTCATCACTGCATACCTCTTTGTGTTTCTGTATATTTTAAGTTGTGAGAAAATACTGTAGAAATTTCATTTCAATGTAATTTGAAAAACACCTCATCGAAATATATTTTGAAAAATAATTGACAAGGTCTACTGTAACCACCAGCACTTTGGCAAATCCCTGAACTGATACAATTACAAATACTCCGACTAAGGCTTTGTAAGTAAAGTGCTTTTATCAGCTCGCTACTGACGGCAAAGCGGAGCACGCCAAGCGGCAAATGATATGCGACTAAAATAAAAGTAGCTGTAGTAGGGTTTCATGTGGCCATCAAACAGTATCATAAAACAAAATTGGCGCGAAAAAAATTGTCGATTGTCAGGCGCCGCGGTGTCGCGTGCAGGTAAAACTACCTAATAAAAGCATACTTATTGTATTAGTAGCTCAAAGCCAAGGTTTAAGTTGGAAAAATCAAAACAAAAATTACTGTAAGCCATATCACACCAAAATTTGCCGAAAATACTGTATTATACTAAAAAATAATTCAACGTTCGCCTAACAACATTTTCTAATTCCTTACCAAAATACGATATGGTGATTTTAACGACTTGTTCAATAACTTCCAGCAAAAATACTTACAAATATTCAAGCATGGATCGTTTTTTCGAGGCGATTTGAATTTTAAGAACCGAAATTCTGTTACTTTTCTCAATTTCAGCAGAATGATCAACAGGAAGATCTTTTTTATTCCACGGATGCAAGCATAACGAGGAACAACCGGTCGAAACTAAAGTGAAGCGACAAATATGACTAAATCCATAAAGCATAAAAAAGAATAATAAAAAAACACTGACAACATTCGATTCATAGTGTAGTTTGTTTTAAAAGAAGCAGATTGATGTTTAACTTCTAAAAATAAATAACACAACTTCCACAAATAACTCATTCCCTAACCATATTGTTGTTAGGTTTTAAAAACAATCATCTCAGCTTGAGAAAATCTCAAAACGTGAAAGCGACCGCGAAAAGCCGGAGCAAGACTTTCTTATTAACCACTTGGCTCCATCATTAATCAAATCCTGCGGCATCATTAGGCTTAAAAGAGATGTTGGGGATTTACAGGGAGTACCAATAGTCTTTGGCACATTTTAACATTGAATATCTCGAAAACTATTTAGGACACAAAAACTTACAAAAAACTTAATCAAGAGCCTTACAAAAAACTTAATGTAATTAACTTTAAAATGGCACAACTCTTATCTTACTTCCATTCATAGTTAAAGAAATATGGGAACTTCAAATGTGCTCAAGACTTTTGAAATACCCTGTATTATCAGTCGCTGCTGATGCAGGCTGCCGCTACAGCAGAAAAGTAAAAAAATAAAATAAATCATCATCAGCCAAATGATGCAGAGGAACTGAAAAGGTTGTTTGGAACAAGACTTTAAACAAGGTTAAGTTCTGAAAAGAGAAATAAGTCTCTTGTTCGTTACCAAACCTATTGTAATTCCAACCCTATACACTGCCACTCGCCAACTTTGAAAAATATTCTTGGTAAAGCTTGCCATTTCTATAAAAGTAAATGAATAACCAAGCTTATTTTAACATTATCGAGCTGAAATTAATGACAAGGGTCTAGCAAGGTTTTGTAACTTGGTGAATGGTGATGCTGTCATTTGATATAAGCGTCTTTTCTTCATAGAACAGTTATAGTGGCCAAGTTAGCATTTAAGAAAAGAAAAACATTCACTGAGTACAAGGGCCTTCGATAGAGTTTTACTAAAAATACTTACTTAAGTGAAAAAGAAACTTACGTTTTCTTACTGCGGCTAAGTCAGTCTCTGAAAGCTCAACTTCTTTCAACATTGCAATATTCTTCACAACTTCTGGCTATCCTTAAAAGCTCACAGGTTCCATGCTTGGCTGGATAAGCTCAAGCTGTACTAACCTCTACTGCGTTTGAACATATCCATTTTTCACTTTTAAGACACCATTACCGGCTTTAAACAATCTAACTTTGACTGAAAAATAAGCAACTAAATATTACAACACCTGCTTGAACTCAAACCATATTTTCTTTATATTTTAACCAGCTAATATTAACAGTAAAATGTCAGTTTGAAAATCAAGATACTCTTCAATTGCATCACATTAAAAAACACATTTGAACTAGCTTATCCTCAAAATCCTCTGCTCGAAAACAATCAATAGTTGATTGTAACTTAAATATACTACATCAACAAACCAATGTATTACAGAGAGGAACGTTTTAAACAAAGCATACAGATATGTCGCTAGAGCGAGTGATTAATTACATCAAAACCAAAAATCAATAACTGTAGTTTTTAAAGAACACAAATCATCTGCTCTTTAAATTGCAAAAAGTATACATGTCGTAGTAAATGTTGATAGGATGAAAGAAGTCAAAATGAGCAGAACACCCAAAATCAACATTGAAATTTTTAAGTGCTAAAATTCTGCAATGAACAACAAGAGTTAATGCTGTAAATATCATTAAATCTACAACTAAACTGTAACAATTACAAACTGTTCCATGTTTGACAAATTTGTGTTTGAAATTTAAGTATATATCATCAAAAAGCTAACATTGGAAAAAATATTTTTATATCAGTATCAGCATAAACCAGCGGTTTTCAACCTTTTTGGTGGAGCGGAACCCCAATGACAGGCTGTCCAGCCAGCTATCGACAAAAAATGAACAGTGAAAAAAAAAGACATATTTAGAGCAATTTTATTAAAAAAATCAAGTGAAGAGCAAAAAAAGGTCATCAGGTCCGCAGATGTCCAATTTTCCGCCAAATCAAATGAAGAGCAAAAAAAAGGTAATCACGACCGCAGATGTCCAACTTTTCGCAAAATCAAGTGAAAACCAAAAAAAAAAATGGTCATCACGTCTGCATAGCAGATGTCCAATTTTCCACACAATATCAGGTGAAGAGAAAAAAAAGGTCATCACGTCTGCAGATGTCCAATTTTCCACGTAAAGAAAATGAAAACTGACTAAAAAAATGAAGAAGCACAAAAAAATGAAAAAAAAAACGAGAGTGGACAGTCTGCAATGAAACATTCCAGAGCCTCGAGGAATCCCTGCGTATTCATTTAACTAACTAATTTACTTGAACTCATCTCTAGATTGTAAACTTCCAGAAGCCCTGGACTGTACTGGCAAGGTTAGGGACTAGGGTTCTGCGGAACCTCGGTTGAAAACCACTGGCATAAACTAATTGACGTTAAATTTTTTAATCAAACTGCAACTACAAATACTCAACTCTTTTTTGCAACTAAAAACACATAAAAGTTGAACCATTAGGAGGCTTTTAACACAATAAACTGGACCCACTTAGCTTCTTAATCTAAACTTCTTTGAAAGTATGACTAGAGTTCAATCAAACGACTTTTAAGCAAATTTTGAAGCACATAATGCCAGTGGGCAAAGCAAAAAAGAAGAGAAGTTGCATTGATGAAGAAAAAGATTTTTACCTGCAGTTTGTTTGCTGCTGCTTGTCGCACTTGATAAAGACTTGGGTTTGAAGGTAGTTTTTGTGCTTGGTCTAGATGTCATAGATCCTTCCGTAGACACTCTTTGCCATTGTGAGTAATCCTGAACAGATTTTTAATCACAATGCAAATACAACCATCTGACAACAGTTTAGCAGACTATTAGTAGACAACTTTCAAGATATAAGGGCAGCTCTCAAGACTTACATTAGCTGCTAATTATTAGAAAATATTGCCTGGAATTGATGAGACATGTAGCACAAATAATTGACCAAAAATATGGTAAAGCAAAATTACTTAAAGCCCAACTCTCATTTGTTTCTAATTTATATCCTTTCAATTTAGCATTTTAAATTTAAAAAAAGTTGTTTTTCAAAAAATTTCCATTGTTAATGTAAGCATCACATTCATTTGTCAATATCCAGCAAAAAATAATACTTTTCTTACTTGAAATTCAACAGAAAGTTTCCCTTCTAAAGCTTTAATTATGTCAGCTTTAATTTCTTCTTCTGACTTTGCAAACCTCATAGCTGCAGCTCTTCCCCAACCAGGTGATGAATTTTCAGGTTTTAGCATGATTATTGGGAAAACCAAGCAGAGTGGAAATGTAAAAATTATAATAAGCTATCCTGATGTGTATTATAGTTTAATGTGGTGCTACCGCTATACTAGCCAGCAAATAAAAAATAGCCTGAAATGAGTAAACAAGCCCACTGGAAAAAGTTTAAAAGCTTTGAAAGTAAGTAATCACAGTATCATCATTTACCAGTTGTCAAACTTACATCTGTACATTGCTAAAACTGTAACAGGCACCGGGAAAAGACTATATGCCAATAATTTATACAGCTATAATTATTATTAAAACGCCAGTTGCAGAGAAAAATCAGCCATCAGTGTATAATCAGTTGTCTGTGACTTTTCTCATTTGACGTTTGACGTGACTTTTCTCATGTTAGGCAACGTCGAGCAACTAAGAGTTAGGGTTCCTAACTCTCAAAAGAACACGAAACAAGAAAAGTTGCAGACATTAGATTGTACACTGACAGCTTATTGTTCACTTCACCCTGCTACGCCGGGGTTAATTGTTTTTAAGCTGCCTTATCAGCATATATTACAATAATTGGTTCACATTAAAGCGGCAAGCTGGAATTCCCCAATATACCATACCAGTACCGGTATGTCATCTTGTAATTTAGACACACATTGGGTTAGGGTAAGAGCATGTCTGCATTGTGCATGACGTTTTAGGGAACTCTCGTCAGCTTTAAAGTAAACCTTCCATTGTAATATGAGGCAACTTAAAAACGAAGAGCCCCTCTATGCCCATGGTAGCCTACAAGCCAGACGACCAATTGAAAGCCTTGAAATGCAGGAACAGAATACCGGTATTTTCTTTCCAGAGAATCCATTAACTGACTAGCCCACTCCAACAGGCTTATTATGCCTACATCACAACCCATCAATGCTGGGCTAACTCTAGGCCATTGACCACACTACACTAGCATCGCAACTGATAGACTTGCCTAGACTACCACACTCGAAAGCATTGTAGCCTACAAGACGAATAAAACTAACTGTATGCTTAACTTAGACTTGCGCTTGTCCATCCTTAAAAATCGGAATTTTAGATGTTAGAGACAAGTTTGACTTAGTAGGTTTACTTATAACTAACTGGTGCTCTAACTTGTCACTGCACATGCTACGCCGCATAACCTGTAAAGTGTAAACTAGCTGAAAGGTGTCAGTGTAGCTGTGGTTGTAAACTGTTGCCAGGCGAAAAGAGTTTCCAAATCATTATCTTAGTTTGTGTAGCAAGGATCTTTCCCGTTGAAACTAAAGCGGCATACCGGTACTGATGATATCAATGTGCGATCACATAAATTCATGATTAAAGCGACTAAAATAAATACTTGAAGATAATGTAATGATTTTTCACAACATTGCTTAACAACTCAGATGGCCGAGTGGTAGCGCGTCTGCCTATGGAGCTGTGGACTCGGGTTTGATTCCGAGTCGGGTCAAACCAGTAATTGTAAAATTGGTATTCACAGCTTCCCTGTTCGATGCTCAGCATTACAGGGACAGTGTGGAGAACAAGCCGGCAAGTTTACTTGTGGTGCCGTTGCAATAAGTGCTTAGCGGGACGCATATTTATGTAACGTACCTAACACCAGCAGAACCAACATTCCTACTTCATTCTATTATCTTGATGAACCCGATTGCTGAATACATGTCACAAGCGAAGTCACGACGAGAATCGAACCCAAAACTAGTACAGCGCTTCCATCTACATACTGCGCCACAGAACAGTCGTTGCAATCTGGCACAAAATGGCGTCTATAATCCCACGCTTTGTCAAAAAAAGCAAGGTTCTGCTGGCGCTGGGTACATTACATAAAAATGCCAGCAGGATTCCCCCATCTTGGTGTGGTAGACAGACTAGTCGACCACTCCTAAGCGAACTGGTTATAGCGCTTTGATCGCTTTCTCGTAATAGAAGGATAAATATGCAACCAACAAAAAAAACTTAGTCTATGTTGTCAAATCTCTGCTTCGCAGGCTTTTGCAATCGCGGGTTACCGCGTAAGCTTAACAGTGTTTCTGCTTGGCCTACAGTTCTAACGCCATAAATATGCCTACTTAAAAATTGTGGCTTACTAATCTAGGAATTAGGGTAACCGAAAGATGCCAAAAAGGTCACTTAACAGAATATCCTTGTTGCAATTTTGTGTAGCATCTCCGTGTGATTGCATTTTTCATGTTTGCTATTTAGCGACAACGCTACGCTTCATTTTCCACCAAACCATCGTTTCGAAATTAGTTGATGCATTCAGCAATTACTTTTTCCAAAAACGTGTTTCTTCTTTCTCGACATAATGCATCTTACAGCAATCACAAATTTATCTAATGCAGGAGTGGGCAAACTTTTCATGCAAAGGGTCACATGTGAAACAGTTTTGAAGCCGAGGGCCGCACTGCTTGGAAGAGCAAAAAAAAAGGTCAACACGTCCTCAGATGCCCTATTTTCCATTAGACATCAGCGAAGAGCAAAAAAATGGTATCGCGGGCCGTAGTTTGCCCAGCCCTGATTCAATGGATATCCTGACTTCTTCCTCTAGTCTCAGAGCACTAAAACTTCATTTGCAACATTCGCACTAAATCTTCACGAGGAAAAATTCTCACTTTCCCAAATTTCTAACGCACACGGCAGTTTAATTACTCAAGCAAAATATGAGTTATGCTCAAGCTAAGTGTTTTTAATATTTTTCACACCAGCCTTTAGATTAGGCAACAATTTACACAACGGCGCAACAACATAAAAATAAACATTTCTTAATATAAATTCAGAACATAGCATTAAATACCAATGCACCTACAAGACGAAACTTTTTGTGATTCATTCTAGCTTTCGGTGACACATTTAGCTCAACTACAGACAAAGCAATGCAGTTGTAGGGATGTGCCTCAAGGAAAATTACTCGGACTCGCCGAGTAACGAGTATTCACGACATTACTCGGCCAGTCCGAGTATCTACGTCGTCAAGATATGAAACTCAAAATCAGGTGACGAGCAAAAAAAAAGGTCATCACGTCCGCAGAAGTCCTAATTTCGCCTCAAAATCGGGTGCAGAGCAAAAAAAAAGGTCAAAATAATAATGCTTTAATACTCAGCCGAGTACTCGGACTCGACTCGGCACATCCCTATACAGTTGTACTTAAACTTAACTAAGTATGAATATATTTCATTGCAAGGAAATCATGTTCTATATTCATAATTTTTGGAACCAAATCATCAAATTAACATTGTTTTTGTATACAGCAACATTTGTATATTGCAAAAAAACACTAATTGCATTCAAAACCATACTAGTATAACAAAGGTGACGAACATTCATCTCGCGAATCGCCCACAAGAATTTTTTTCATTGAGATTTCAAGCAAATCTGCGCTTTCTGCTTCTAAATTATTAAAACGGTTTAGCAATATGACCGAAGTTTTGCGCTTGCACAGCGAGTTTTATCGAAGCGGCTCTCGGCAGCGAATACAGCAGGTTCGTCACTTCTGCTCTATACTACAGCCATAAAGTTTATTGCAGTACAGGTCATCCTATTCAATATTCATATAGAGCAGCTTAATATGCAAAGGTGATATGCGCTGTCACGAGACCGAACAAGCTATCTCTGTCTGCGGCACACTAAAACGAGTGCGCGATTACTTGGCGTTGAGACACCTAACCCTTGACCCAACACCTAACTGGTAATACCTAAACGAAATAACAACCCTAAAACCCTTCTTACACTAAGGTGTCCCACAGTAAGCGCAAAAATCTTGTCTCGCACTAAAATGATGCATCCCGATATACCCAATTAACCATCTCCCTCTTTCACAGAAACCAAGGGCTGAATGTGTGATATAATAATGATGACGAATAAAAGTGGCAAGCATGCACTGCTCCGGCGTGCTACTTAATAAGTATGAGCACTAAGCAGCCCAGCTACAGCGAAAAATGAAACCTTTTAGGTGAAACTTTCAGCAATATTTCCCACCTATTTCAATCCTGTCGACATAAAAACAAAGTTAAAACTAAAACTGAGTAACTAAATAGAAATGACAAAAAATGAAAAAAGCTACATGAAAATGTGTGAATTCCTGCAAGTGCATTCAGCAAATTACGCTACCCTAACACGAAAACTTCAAAGTAACAACTAAGCACTACTATAAACTGCTTACAGATCTGCGCGACATACGCAGCTACCACAGTAACGCATTGGTACAGGTAATCAAATCAAATGCACTTCAAGCGTACAAAAGTTACTTAATCATCGCACTACTGTTCTTCTTCCTTGTTAGGAACATCTTCCATTTTAACATGAGCAGGAACTACAGGATTTATTGCTTTGTCCTCCAAAGCTCCCACAATATCTAAAAAATCAATCATATTAATGAGAACGAAACGTAACAAAAATACAAAAAACACAAAACAAGCTTTCACATTCCAACCCACAGCCAAGCGAAACTGTGTCAAAATAAGCAGCTCCTACAATGCATGGAGCCCATCACGTGATCTCCTGCCCTTGCAAAAATAATGCTCCAAAGTTATGGTTGGACAGAGAATGATTGCTTCAGACACGCATACCAAGTGGCTGCTGACTAGAAGAGTGTAATATCACTTCGTAATCACTCCCAATTACAGTTGCATTTTCAGTTTAATCATAATTCAAAAACTTCACTTGTTTGTTTATTTGATTCCTAATATTAAAAACAGCAACGTTACATTATGAAAAGCATCAATCCTCAGATCAAACAGTCACCAAAAAAACAAAACAAAAAACAATGGGTTTCTGTATCAACAGTTTAAATAGTAACATCAGTAATCACATTCACCGGTAACTTAAAACTTAACATGTCTTTTTTCCCTACATATCGTAGCGGTTTGTGGTAGCCAACTAGTTATCGCTTTTACCTGTTACAATAGCTTTCTCAACACTTAATAAAACAAGTTCTCTCTTACCTTCTACTACTTGATGATAGGCAAAATGCAAATACAATAAAAATAGCATGTGAAAACTAGCAATGGAAACGCAAAGCATTAAACGTTGTGATTTTCCAACCGTACGAGAAAGTAATACAGTTATCTGTAAAACAAACTCGAATGAAAACAGAATAATGACCAGGAACAGTTTGAACACTGGCGTAATCGAAAAGCTATGACAATGAAAATATTAACAAATGTTAATAGATGCATTGACAGCTGCTTCAAAAACGTTCTAATACATAAGCTGGTCTTAGGGCTCTAAAATGTAAATTAAACTCGCAATCAAATTCGTTACGACATTAAGCAGTTGACACGCTTTGTATTATTAACGCAAAAGTTTTATTTTACCAAATTCAATACTTTTATGCTTCATAGTCTCATCAATTTTATAAATCACACCAATTAAAATTAAGCACTAGCAGCGTTAGCGTTGTAATTTTCTGAAAGAGGTATGCAACTAAAAAATGGGAAACACGGGTATAGCAGATATCACAAAAACAAAATGTAAACGTAATTTTGCTGATGCAAATTAAGCTTACCATTCTTGCTGCCGATGCTCCTGCAACAAATGCCCATAATACGTAAAAGAATCCATGCGAATAATGTGTAAAATGTCCTAATAAAAGTATGACACAGTGGCTGACCATTCCATAACCCTGGGGAAAATAATTGATTAAGAGTACAAATGGAAGCAATTAAGATCTCTATACGCACTATATAGCAATAACTTGTCCGCAAAAAAGGCCTTAAAAGCAACAACAATATTATTATCAACTACCACACATCGAAAGCAAATGTCTCGCCATAGGGCTGTCAGGTATTAGCCACAAAACCCAAGTTTACACCTTATAATTCTAGTTCCCCCAAGTAAACCAAATCAACATTCATGTGCCTTAACAATTACTTGAAAGTAATGATATACAATCGGTGCTTTAACGAAAAAAGACTGTGAACATTAATGTAACTTCTTACTCTTGTACTAAGCTTACCATCGCAACTATTTGAAGCAGTATAACTGCAAACTTGGCATCACTTGGCAATGTTTCAGTGATTAATTCATAAAAACTCTTTTTGGATCGTAAAATATACTTCGAACACATCGTGTGGGCAAAAAAAAGCTACAACCCTGTTTAAACGTAAATAACTCCAGAGTCATAGCTACTTTGGAATGAAATGACGATGCTAAGAGAAAGTAGTTTTGGTCAAGCGATAAGATATTCAGCCACAGACACTAACAAGCAGAGAAACAATATAAAAATGAAAAATTCAGACCTAAATATTCAGTGTCAGGAGGTTGTGTTATAAAGACGAGCTCTAATTTGCCTTTTCATCACTCAGCGCATCCTTGCATGGTCGCTGCAAGTTCGACTATAACTTAACAAATAAGACTGTTGCTTGATGACTGATGGCCTGATCTACAATCAACAGCAGCTGAACCAAGACACGTTCAATTGCATTACCGTTGCAAAACCACACGGCAATACTCCACATCTAAAATCTTTTTTCATGTTCGCAATTTTTACATTTATCTTCGCCTATGGGAAAACTTTTCTGAAGCGCAGATGGCCAATGTGATTTGTGAGACATAGGTTGGACCAAGTAAAAAATGTATTTGCTTATTAGCAATGAATTAATTACCACCATGCAAAATTACCCAGAGCGATGACAAAGTAAATCTAAGTTCTCTAAAAAATTACCATCTGATATCGCATTTTTGAACGTGAACGTTGCATTTTTTCATTATTTCTGTGCTTATTTATATTTCTGGCCAAAAATTTTATCACTTGATCAAAACTAACTGCTCAATCCTTGTACCAAACCTCCATCAAAAAGCTACATAGAGTTTTTTGGAGTACCGTATTTGCACTTAAACTGGCTTATCAATTTTTTCTGTCCACCCGATTAGTAAAACAAAAGACTTACGAGCAAAGAAAGACACTGAACGATGCTAATGTATGTGTTGCATATGTAGGCCAGAAAATACATGAAACCAGAAATGCCAAACCAATATCCGAAACATATTCCGAACGCAGTCCCCATTAAAGTGCCTTGTTGCTGCAAAAAAATAAAACTACAATGCAAATAGGTACGATCTGTAAAACTTTAGACTTAAGAGTCTTACAAAAATTACCAATATAAAATATAACTCGTAAATTTCATTAAAATTTCGAAACAAACCATTTTTTTTGTAAAACTTCTGCCCCACTACTTGTCTTTACGTAGATAGATCTTCTGTTTACATATCCATTTATCGTGGGCCAAAATCCTTCAAGCTTTTTTCATCAAAATCCGACTTTCAAACACCATAATCGAAAAGATTTCCATGTGACAAAGAAAGCTTTTGCCCTCTCAAAATGGCAAAGTGCACAGGATATAAAATGTGCTACATATCGTCAGAACTGCAAACGCACAACAACTACCTTACGTACTATCCAGCAACAACTTAAGAAGTACTATCCAACAACAGCTTAAGAAGGACATATAAAACTCCAATAAGCAACTTTTTGACTCTTCACTTACCGTTACTGTTCCTGAATTTTTCATGTTCAATAGTAAAATAGCTATCAACGTAAACACCGTCATCAATGGCCCATAAAGCTCACTTGGAATTTTCTGTAAAAACAAGATTTGCGTAAATTTTGGGTATTGAAAGTGTGGCAAAACTGACTAGCAATAGTTTTCCAAAAGTACCTGAGGTTTGGATAAAGAACGCACTGGAACAAATGAGGAAGCCAAACGAATTAACAACGTTCTACCTTCGATATCAAAGTAAGGACGTAAAATGTCTATGTTGGCATACACGCTGATCATTCTGCGAGCTTGCTGTTGCCCACTTTCCCACATCTGTAACGACAAAATTACATGACAATCAATTGCTACACAACATCACAATCTAATGTTTTTAAGTTTGATTCCAAGTAGAATCGCACTACAGCAATGACTTAAAAATAGGCATACACAGCTTCCTTACTTGACGTTCAGCTTAACAGTATAGTGCAAAGAATAAGCCAACTAGTTAATTTGAGTTAATCGGTAAAAACACTTAATGGGAACATCTGACATGTTCACATATTAAAAATAACTGTGTCAGACAGCAAACTGCGCAGATAGCACTCAATGGGGCTTTACCACTATTGCGAGGTACACAAGTAAATAGCAGCTCATAACCTTGAAAGCTTCTTACAGCATCTCTACCACTATTCTGCAATAGAATAAAAGAGCAATCAAAACATTTACGCTTTTCACACTCTGAAATTATGTGAAATCAAACTTTTATTGCTGACAGCAACAATTAATTATTAAGCTATCGTATGTATTTACCAAAACTTGTTCATGTAAAAGGTACCGGTATATAACTTCCAAGGATAATTGAAATAATTCAAACAATTGCTTTTACAATTCTACCGCAATTATATATCATTATTCCACATGTTAAGCAAAAAACAAAGTTTTCATATTTATTAAAGTTATATGATACCTTACATTTTCTCAGCACCAACTGGTAGGCAAGTCAATGGACCATATCAAAAATGGGCTAGTGAGTCAACATAAAGTTGGGAGCTAATCATTACCTGGCCTGCGACAGCTTTTCCTAAATTTCCACTCAACCCAGTCATTACATCAACTCCCTCTGATGGATCAGCAGCAGAGTATTTCTTGTGAGAGAATTGTGGAGCTTGTTCACCAACATCTTCAAAGCTAGATGTAGTTGAGGAATCATCAATACTTCTCATGTCAATAATTGCAGCTGAATTTGTTTGTTTCGGCAAAAAGGATTTCTATTGATAACAAAAAAATGTATTAAAGAGCATTATTTCAAGTCCCCCTACCCCGCAGACAAATACACAAAACTACAAAACTTTTATGGTGTAAAGCTGATACACATAATGGTCATATGTCCAGCCAGCATTACTCCGACATTAAAAGTATATCAAAGCTAGTCCTGGGGGTGGGGGTTCAATTTTGTATGTCTTGAAATTTCAACATGATATCCGACGAAAACTTTATTCATGAGCGTAATCCAGGTCCGTTAGCTCTGCGTTAGTAATGGTAGCTGAAGATTTAAATTAGGATTATGGCTTTCTAGTTTGATGTGTCACTATGACGTAACAAACGAAATTGCATCCCTCCCCTTCTTAAATTCCTGGGCACACCCCTGTATTCCTTTTATAATCTGTAGTCTACTATTACAAAACAATGACAAAAAAAAACATTAATTCAACACAAAACAAAGGCAAAAATTGATTAAGAACAATCTGTGATGAATATCTCTTTTACACTTATAGGAACATGATAAAAAACAATCAAAAATGTCATATTTCATCAATTTTTTCCATATTTTACATCATGGCTTTAGCTTAAAAAACTACTTGTAAATAAATGGAACTTCCTGGTAATACAAAAAACAGGTGTAAAATTTACCAAACAGATGTACTGGTATTTCAGAATCTGTAGTCCTAGTATTACCACAATAAGTAATCCAATATCATTCTGAGTGGAAATGACATTTTTACAGGCAAAAATGCAATTACATCATCAAATTTTTCAATTCAAGAACTTTTCACTCGTTTGAAACTTCATTTTTTCCCTAATTTGGAAAAATATTCATAACAGGGTGAAAACTCTGACCTGATATATTATACTAGCTGAATATAAATTGTTAGTAAGCCAATGCACTAACCAGCTAACCAGAATTAAAAAACTACCGGTACCAAGTCATACCGGTACGTAGCCATTTAAACCTTGAACAGTTAAACCAGCAGGATACTGATATGGCCACGAGTTGAACAACTTAAGCCTACAATAAACAGATAGCAATAAGTACAATACATATTTTTTAAAAGCAACCAGTAGGAAATTGTCTAGCCACAGTAACAGGTAATGTATCGTTACCAAAAAGCATAGACTATTTCTTTCAAAAGTGCATTAAACAATGCCTTGAACACAAGGACTATCAAACAGTCACGATAGTCATTTAGTTTGTTTGTTGCAGTTTATTGATATAAACATTTATCATTGAACACTGAATAAAAATCAGAAATAACCATGTAGGCAAACCTACAGTGCACTTACATTGGGAGAAGCATGCTGTTCATCACTGCTGCTAAATCCTCCCCAGTCTTCTGCCATTGTATATATATATACAAAACACAAGTAAGTTTAGCCACCAAGCTACGGTATCACCTACAGTACAGACCTACAAACCTTTAAAAACTGTGCAAAAATGAGGAATAAACTTTTTAAAAAGTAAACAAAGTATTGCACATTATTAGTAGCCTATAAACTCTAGGCCTAACCTGCACTGGTATGGTACATTTTTATTGTAAGAGTCACCTCTCTATCTGTCTTTCCAGTCTACGGGAAATGGAAACGATCTTTTAATATATATACCATGCCACTTAACCGGTACTGGTACCTGTTGACAATCACAACTTCGAAACTTCTAACCTACACTAATTCAGATCAATTTCTCAGTTATTCTTCACTGCTGTAAATTCAATTTACTGCAATTTTAATTGGGCTATTGGTTTCTCTGTTTCTTAACAGTTTTTCACCGCAACAAAACAAACTCATTGTAGTTATTGACTACCGGTACCAGCTGACCAGTATTACGACTATCCTAGGCTATCCTAGGCTATTAACCGACCGTTTAAAAGCTTTAGATTTGCCTACGCTTTCATATCGCAGACGCCGTGGTGATTTGATCCAAGTGTACAAATATTTGAATGATCACTATAATGTTGATTGGTCCAATCTCTTTGAACTTGTGATTGATCCTCATTACTTAACTAGAGGACATAAATTTAAACTATACAAGTGTGCGCCTAAGTCAAAAATGAGAGAAAACTATTTTACAGTTAGGGTTGTGAATGACTGGAATTCCTTACCAGAAAATGTTGTATGTTCACCGTCATTAAATGCATTTAAGAATGCTTTGGATGATCACTGGAAATCTCTCCCTATAAAATTTGACCCAGATGCGTAATCCTGTTATTAGGCCACAGTCAATGTTCTAAGTCTAGTTTAAACAAAACATCTACCGGTACTCGTGATAATTTTACGTGATATAACAGTGTTGTGAATACATTACCGGTACTTAATGCTTTTCAAATATGCTGTAGATTGAGTGCATCACTAATTCATTTCATATTGCAAATATTTCTTATTCTTCCAGTGTTGATTGCTGTGACTTGTGTTGTGTTGATTTAGTGTTATTTATTCATTTATTTTTTGCTATTTGGAGATTCAAATTATGTATTCCTTCTTGGCACTCAGTTATTCTGCAACAAGTTTGGTGGGAATTAAAAGACAATGGGTTGAGTACGAACTGAGTGAGTTGCAGACTCATAATTTGAATGTCTGATGTTGTATGAGTTGTCTGTTCACCACAGCAAATAATTCTTCAATTGTCAATGCCCATTGATTGATACGATGTAAAAGCGCTTGCGCTTAAATCATCTTTTCATTTATTATTATTATTTATTATTATTACCGGTAGCCAAGTCATTTAACAAAAAAAATATCTTACCGGTAATGTATATTATTGCAGTATCACAATATCCTGTATCATAAGATGTGCCAGTTCAGAGTTGGCAGACTACAGAACTAGACTAGCTCACTGGTATTTACTGGCAGACTGCTCCAGTGCTCTGTGCAGTGTGCTGGTGTCTAAACTATAATGCTCACATTTGTTACTATCAATACTGGGGTCAAATCGTTCACATTCTCCCATTTCACACTCAAAATTACGGTATGATCTTATACGCTCAAACCTAAACCTAGCCTTAGAATCTACTGGTACCGTAAATTATTTCACTTTATTTGTACCGCCACCAAACTGAACGCTGCTGTACGTTTGTGGTCCAGCTCAGACAAGTCCGTGAATTTGAATTAGGATTTAATTTTACCGATTTTTTATTATTTTACCGGATTCGAACAAGTTTATTTTATCCATAACGCAAAAATCGCAAATGGTGAAAGAACTCACCGTCATTACCACCATAGACATCATAACGAGAAACATTATGGGTAGCGCATTGTTTATCGAAAAATGAAGCCACTTATGGCTCATCGCAGCCATTGTTAGGTTACCCAGACAGCGTTTAAGCGTGTCTCGCAATACCTAGAAAAATAGCACCATGGTCCGTACATAACTACTAACTAATCTGGAAACTAAATTCAAAAACGCCATTAAGGTCGTGTTTTTACCGCCACCTAGTGACGGTGGCTCACACTGAGTTGGTGCAGTCAAAATCTATGTGGTTGCATTGCATTAGTAACGGCAAGGTACAAACTGGAAACTGCGCATAGGTGGCGAAACCGGGGGGCCTTTTTTCAAGAAGGCCTGGGGGAGCCCTAATGTACGCATTTATTTCTATAATATTGAGTCTGCATGAATGCATTTAAAACTTAATAGACCTACCATCGAAATTAAAACCCAGGAAAGAGCTTAAATCCAGAGACGTTTTTTTTTAAATTTTGTTTGTGGGGTGGGGGGAACAGAAACTAGAAGCAAGAACCGTGGGTCTGAAGCCCACACAAATTGGATATGTCACATGTGGACAGGCTAAATATGGATCGTAGGTATAGAGCCGGATTTATGCGTAGACCTATAGGCCTGTAGGCTTAGCAGGCTGAAACCTATAGGGCCTTGGAGAAAATGGGGGGCCTCATCACAAACAATGAAGACTTTTTTTTCTTTTCACCGATACTTTCAGTGAAAAACAGAACATCTGAGGACGTGTAAGCTATACCTTTTTTTTGCTCTTCACTACACGGATATTTTTAGTGAAAATAGGGCATCTGAAGACGTGAAGACTTTTGTTTCTCTTCCAATCAATGTGATCAAATAGCCTAGGGCTTCTCATTGTCTAAATCCGGCCCTCAGGAGCGTATTTAGGGGGGCTATTGTGCCATGCCCTCCCTTTTTGACTCTGCTTTTTAGTAAACAAGAACAATACTAATGGTGTCAAGTGACTAAAATTTGCCAGATTCTTTTGATGGTTTCTGTAGGCTGTAGCCAGAGATGGGCATTTATCGCGATAATTTATCGGCGATAGTTATCGGCGATAACTTTTTATCGATTATCGTTATCGCTCAAAATAGTTTGGATTTATCGATTACCGTTATCGTTTTTGTTATATAGGCCTATTTTGTTATCGCCGATAAATTATCGCGATAAACGATTTTTTACGCACGCAGTGCTTAAACTTCAAAGTTAGTGAGTTGGTGCTATGGAAAAAACACGGTGTACATTTAGGTTTGCTGTAATTTTTATAAATTATTTCTTTGTTTGGCTTAATTTCACGGCAGAGTCCGTGAACAGCTCTCTTTTCTTGAAAAATCTAGAAAAAACATTTTTGCAATTCGATTTACAAAATAAAAACTTCGTCAAACACATCGAAAATTTACCGCAACATTTATCGGAAAAATTTATCGGCGATAATTTATCGATTATCGATATTGCTTTAAGAAATTGAGATTTATCGATTATCGGTATCGCCCAGCGCTTTTTTGAAGTTATCGATTATCGTTATCGCTTTAGTACAGAAAGGTTTATCGTGCCCATCACTGGCTGTAGCTAATGGCCAGGGGCGGATCCAGAGGGGTAGGATTACGGGTATGCATCCTCCACCAGCCATTTTCAAAAATGTTTTTGATGCATACAATTTTTCTATAATTTCGAACCTCTTCGATAGCTATAAGCCTAAAGCCTTCTGCCTTAAGAACGCATAATTAAAAATGTGCGAACATAATGTATTATATTTGGCGAAGCAGTCAGAATTACGGTCAAAGAATTTAAACACAATTTGTCAGAAAATTATTTAAAAAGCACTAAAACAGCCGTTCCAGCATGTAAATTTTCAAAGATTTTCCGGGGGAGCTTGCCCCCGGAGCTCCTAGAGCTTTTCTTGTTTCTTAATTAGCTTCAAATTAGTTTTGCCAAAAAATATACGCTTGACAAAAAATGTGGAAATTATGCCTCCCCCCTTTTAAAATTTCTCGCTACGCCACAGCCGGCCCTGGTTGTAGGTGAAGAAAATCTGGTTATTGGTTTTGGGCCCCCACACTGTAGAAATGCTTCAGCCATTGCTGAAACTGCGGTAAAATTAAAAACCGCATGGGACCGAATGAAGCTATTTATAAGACCGCATGAGATCTGTGGGACCGAAGGATACCACATGGAACCAATTATAAGACCATGTGGTACCGCCAGGAACCGTTTATATAAGACCGCATTAGACTGAATCGAATCGCAAGAAACCGTTTATAAGACCGCATGGGACCGAATTAGACAGTATGGGTCCCGGACAAATGGGTCCCAAACAAAAGGGTCCCATGCGGTCCCATAAGGTTTTTAGCTCTGCTGTCGACCTACTGTATGTCAGCCTCTGATTCTACTGTAGCTCTCTGTCAATAGCGCGTGCAGTAAAAATTCAGAACTCCAGTAAGTGGCTAGGTCACTGCCACTAGATGGCGGTAAAAACGAGACATTTTCTACACAAATTTTCAGACTAGTTATTTACGGACTACGATAGCACCGATTTAAACAACATCGGAAACATCTTTGTAATTTGGGTAGTCTTGAAAAAACTGTTATCGTCTCTCTCTCTTCAGGGCTTAACGTGAGAGTAATATGTGGAATCTACCAGGGCTGCGAACTCAAACTTGAAAGAACTCGATCATTTTGCCGAACTCGAACTTGAACTCGAAAAAATACTTTTTCTAAACTCGAACTTGAACTCGCATAAAACTGTTCGAGTTCATTAGAAAGCAGGACTGCGAACTCGATCGATTTTTAACCGAGTTCAAGTTCGAGCTCAAGAGATATTTGCAAGTCCGAGTTCACGTTCGAGTTCTAAACGTTTTATTTTTCGAGTTCAAGTTCGGGTTCCAGTTCGGCAAAAATGACCGAGTTCGAGTATAGGTCGCAATGACATGAACAAATAAACGACATGCAGATTTCTTTTGGTAAATTCATCACTTCAATTCACACGGATTGTGACTACTTAAACAACAAACTATATTCCGTAGTGATCTTTTAATTCTTTTCAATAACTTTAATATCTTTCTAATAAACTCGAACTCGAACAGTTTAATGCAAGTTCAAGTTCGAGTTCGGAAAAAATATTTTTTCGAGTTCAAGTCCAAGTTCGAATTCGGCAAAATGATCGAGTTCTTTCGAGTTCGAGTTGGCAGCCCTGTTGTTGAAAAGAATTAAAAGATCGCTACGAAATATGGTTTGTTGTTCAAGAAGTCACAATCCATGTAAATTGAAGTTATGATTTTACCAAAAGAAATCTGCATGTTGTTTATTTGTTCATGCCATTGCTTGCGACCTATGAAGTCCAGAGCTGCGAACTCGAACTCGGTCATTTTTGCCGAACTCGAACTGGAAAAATAAAATTCTTAGAACTCGAACGTGAATTCGGACTTGCAAATATCTCTTGAACTCGGTTGAAAATCGATCGAGTTCACAGCCCTGGGATCTTCATAGAAAAAACTGCAACAAAAAATGAAAATAGACTGTGATTGTTTAAAAAAAATCTTCTGTATTCTGCTTAAACGCTGACTGTCTTTTTAAGTATGATTCTTTGTAAATACGCTTGTTTTGTTTTTTTCCTTTTGCATTTTTGTTGTTTATTTTATTTATTTTTTGGATCATGCGGTCTTAGCAATGTTTGAAACCTTTTTCTTATATGTCTGATGCAAATAAATACAATAAATTGAAAAAAAAATGAAAAAGGGCTAGGATTGGTAGAAAAAGGAAAATTGCGGTTGGTTGCTGGATGTTATGGACTCACGGGCACCAACTAGTGAAGAATTTAAAGCGAGTAGACGATTTCTTCGACAACTCAGAACAGGCTTTTATCACTTCAATAAAAGTTGCTTCCAGCGCCGCCAAATGGAATTGCGTTCTCGCTTTAGCTAAAATGGAAAATTGATTAACATTACACTGGTCAACAAAGATTATTAGGCATGCAAGGCAAAAGTAGATTAGGGGTAATTTTGGGGCGCTGAACCCAAAAATGGCATCAGTTTTGCCAAATTGGCTCTAGTATCTGAGATATTTTAAAATTTTAGGCGCTTTTTTTCTAATAAAGTGTGTCTTCGCCACTAGAGGACACTGTATAGCCGTCATGCTTCAATGAACGATTTTAAAGATGCTACTCTTCATTCTAAGTCAGTTAAAAAAAATTGACAAATTAGAGTGATTGGGGCCTGAGTAATTAGTATTTTTATATTTTATGAGCAAACTACTGCCAACAAGCGGTAGAAATATAATCTGCAATATCTCAAAAAATACTTGACGAATTTGTACAAAATTTTTGTCCATTTTCATGTATTCAAGGGTGGGAAATTCGTTTCTGCTATCAATTTGTTGAATATATATGAGACCAGTTGACATTGAAACAGTTATTGGGTAAATTGGAGCACCTGTTCGTTGACAAATGACACGAAAAAGCACAGCGTATTAAATCCCAGGTTTATTGTAATTGAAGAAAAGTTCGCTTGTATGATTTTGTATGATTAAAACAGGAGGTGGAACTTCAGTGCAATGTGGTATTGGTCGTCGCGCAGACTCTATATCAGGATAGTACCAATCTTTCTTCTTTCGCTGATTCCATCCGGTCATATCCACCATGCAAAAACAACAGCCTTCATCATGATTTTTGAGTTCCCGCCATACCATCGGAACCCCGAACCGCATGGATCTAGCTTTACTTTAGGTCCAAAAGCGTAACGTTTCTGTGCATTGCTTGCAGACGTTGTGAGGTGCACAAGAGTTGTCTTGGTCCCCTAACTTTATACCAAAGTTTGCTTCATAAGCTCTTTTGGTAAAATCTCTCACGTTGAAGCGGCACTTTGTCATATATTCTCCACAGATGTAGTGAAATACATCTCGATTGTTTCGGCATTGCCTTCTTCCTCTAGAACTCATTTTTTTTTTGTTTGTTATTGGCATATTTATCCTCCTATCACGAGAAAGCGACGAAGCGCTGTACGAGCTCGCTTAGGAGTTGCCAGCCATCTGTCTACCACACTAAGATGGGGGAATCCCATTAAGTGCCTCTTCCAACGGCACAACAAGTAAACTTGCCGGCTTGTTCTCCACACTGTCCCTTCAATCCTGAACGTCAAGCAGGGAAGCTGTGAATACCAATTGTAAAGTCATTGGTTTGACCCGACTCGGAATCGAACCCCAAGTCTACCGATCCAGAAGCAGACGCTCTATACCACTCGGCCATCTGATCGGTCTACTACTTTATTTACTTTTTCTTTCACAAAATCTCTTCTCCAATCAAAAATACTATAGCTACATTTCACTGCAAATAATAAGTGCTCGTTAACTTGCTAGTCCAATTGACCACAAAACTCCTTACTTATTCTATTTGTTTCGAATTTCGTGATCTACACCTGTCGTTACTGTTAAAATTGCTGTTCAAAACTAAGAAAGCGCAAACGCGATTTTACTGATCTTAGAATCAATTGTGGCGAGAAGTTCGAGAACAGTTTTAAAAGCTTAATAGTGAAGCATGCCGCCTGGAATTCAAGGAAACCACTCTCACTGCTCGGTTGAGCATTTCGATCAAAAACGTTACGTTTCTGTAGCAACTCGCATTGCACTACACATCCATGCGCTTTATGGGGCGTTCATTTCTTGCAATTATCACAGCTTGGAATATCAATTCATCACTCACTCGACTGCCGGGCCAAGGCCTCTTTGACTCCCTTGGCTGTGCCTATGTTCTCATAGCGCTGATGGTAGGTGTCATTAATAAAAGTGAAATTAACGCCCACTGTTCTAAAAAATGTAGCCTATCAAACTGGCAGCAGAAATGAATTACTTATCCCCGAAAACATGAAAATGGACAAACGTTTTAATTAAATTGGACCAGCATTTCTTGCGATACTGCAAATTATGTTTCATCACTTGGTGGCAGAAGAGTGGTCCTAAAACATAAAAGTGCTAATTACTCAGGCCCAAATCACTCTACTCCGTCAATTTTTTTAAGTGGTGCAGAATAAAAAGTGGCATCATTTAAAAGCACTAACTAAAGCATGGCAATCATACGAGGTTCTCCAGCGGCAAAACTGCAATTTTCGGTGAAAAAAGGTCTTAAATAATGAAATATCTCAAAAACTAGAGCCAATTTGGTAAAACTGATGTCATTTTTGGGTACAGCGCCCCCCTAATTATCCCAAAATGGCTCTAACATGTTATGCCTTTTGAAAAAAAAAATTTTGTTGCCCTGTGTTATAATTAGGCTTACCATACGTCCTCTTTTTGGAGAACATGCCCTCCTTTTTAATGAAAAATAATTTGTCCTCCGAGGACATTAAAAAATGTCCAAATGTCCTCCTTTACGGCATTTTGAACAGTGAAAACATGTCCAATCATGCTTCTCCATATTTTTATTTGTTGGAAAAACACGAAAATTTTGGGAAGGTTTAGGTCAGGGCTGGGCAAACTACGGCCTGCGGTCATGATGACCTTTTTTTTGCTTTTCACTGGATTTTGAGCGGAAAATTGGACATCTGCAGCAGAAATGGCATGGGCCGCTAAGAGACCTGCTAACAAGCCGTTAACCGGCCTTTTTATTGGTCCGCTGACGACCCAGTTCTTTGGTTTGTTTTGAACTGGGCCGTTTGCAAGCCGCTAACAATTTTTGAAATCTGTGTCAATTTTCATTTTTCCTTTAAATATAATTTAAGGTTCACAAAAGAATGGGTTTTGGGCGGGCCGTGCTTTACATTTGGGATGAGTTGTCGGGTCGGTTACCGTTACTGTGCAAGAGGTTGCGAGCCATGGGCGGTCCTGGTTTCAAAAAAGTCAGCCCGTGCTATCTCTGATCTGCAGACGTGGTAACCTTTTTTTTTGCTCTTCCAATCCGTGCGGCCCTCGGCTTCAAAGAACCTGTCCTTCTTTTGCGCAGTGAAAATATGGTTGCCCTACAAATGCATCGAAAGTAAGATCAACCGTCTCTTAAAGCGTTATCGCTTACCGCATCTAATCTCTTTTTAATGGGCTAATAATTAATATATTTTCTAATCAGCTCGGGAGCCAGCGCCATAGTAGTCACTTTTGTTGGGGCTAATATTAGGGGGGAGCCCAGTGACGTAGCTAGAGGTTCTGGCGCCCGGGGCGGTTTAAGAAATTGGCGCCCCCAAATGCAGTGATGTACCCAGGTTTTGGCCAAAAGGGAAGGGAACAAGACCGGGGGTCTGGGGGCGAAGTCCCCAGCCGCCGGAGGCTAAGAGGGTGTGGGGGCGTAGCCCCCAGCCGCCAACGAATTTTCGCGGTTTTCACATAAAAAAACACTCTTTTTAACACACTTTTATATCGAAAAAGGGCATGCAGTGAGTGAAGTCACCACTAGCATAGCCAGGATTTTGCAATGGGGGGAAGGGGGGTTAAGAATGACATCACAATTGATTATACGTTGTATACAGGAGCGGATCCAGAAAGTTTTGGTGGGGTACATGTAATTTTGAATTAGGTTGAATGTTAACTAAATGTAAAAACGTTTAAACTCGGAAACGGGCGTAAATAAGCCTTTTGAAAATGTTCCATATCAGGGGCGTATTCACAAATTTTTTGAGGGAGAGCGCATCAATTTTCGTCACTTTTTTCAAGAGCATTTTTTCCGGCAGACTTATGTTTAAGCAACTTAAGTGCCAAAAACGACTCTAAAGGGGTCCGGGGGCATGCTCCCCTGGAAAATTTTTGAAAATTTGCATACTGTAATTGCCATTTTAGTGCTTTTTGAACAATTTTTAAGGAAAATTTGTCGTATGTTTGGCCCCTAACTTTGAGTGCTTCATTAATGATACATTTTGTTCGCACAGCTTCGATTATGTATGACGTCATTTGAGGCTCAATGGGGAGGGGGTTGTAACTCCCCCTCCCCCCCTGCGTGGCTACGCCACTGGCAGTCACTATAGACAATGAAAAAACATTTTCGGAGTTTATGTCTAAAAGTAGAAGCTGGGCTAAAATAAGTGAAAGGAGGCTGCAACCGTTATTAGTTTGAGAGATTATAGACAGAGAGTTAGGTTTTAGCACCTTATTACAGAGCCAAAGGGGTGGGCCATGGCACCGTGATCCCCCTGTGTGCACCCAAGCCCCTTGCGTAGTACTGCCTAGTGCTTATACTGCATTCGCACGCTGAGTGTGAGTGATTCAAACAATGCAAATACGAAAAAGAAAACAGTGCGCAATTGTGACATAATACACATTAAAATCAAATCTTTTTTATACTCGCGGGAATACACCAAAGCGTTAACGAGACAGCGGGGCCCATTTCCGCAACTTTGCGCCTGGGCACTGGGCAACACAGTAAGATGATTTACAATTAGCAAATAAGCGATATAGCCGAGTAATAATTGTTCAAAATAATTAAGAAAAATAATTACATAAAGCTTACCTAAAATGCCGTCCCCCGGGCGTGCCGCCCTGGGCGAACCGCCCCCCCTTGCTACGCCACTGGGGGAGCCAAACTTTGGATCAATTTTAGTAAGTTACAAAAATGCTTTGTAGCCTAGCTATTTCATGCCACAATCTTCTAAATCATCGAGAACTTTGCCACAAGCTGACAATGATCTGAACTTTAAGATTTCGTTTTTGTGCAAGTGTCACCACAAAAAATTATGAATACCGGAGCATGCTTTTACATACATGTGGTGATGTCGGATTGCATATTGATGTCACAGTGTAAATGCCAGAAAGAAAGTATCCCAATAATAATTGAAATAGCAAAGCACTTTATAATTATGCGCAAAAGCTGCTCCCTTTAAAAAGTAATACTTTTGATTGAGAGGTCAGGGCCAAGCTTACTGATTGGGGGCTGCCCCCCCCCTTGAATCGGCCCTGTCAACCGGCTTCACTTTTAAGAAAAGTTAAAGGAGCAATTGGTTCCTTTAATGAGTGCATAAAAAAAGTACGGACACTTGATGTCTAGTGCTGGTTTTAAAAAATTTCTGGAAAAGGGGCAATTTTCCGCTTTGCTTCTCCCTCCCTGGCTACCACCTGTAGTGCAGTAAGTAGGATTAAGCTATAGCGTTAGAAAATTACGTTAAATAGATAACAACAGAAGACGTTGAAAAATTTCCCGAAATTTTTAACTAATGGCTGAACACAAGTTCCAATATTCTCGTAAATTTGACTAGAAAGCTTTGATACTTTGGCTAAGGGCGTTTTAGGTAAATTTTGAAAAAAAGTTATTGTTATGTATAACGCCACGAAACTTTTTAATCTAAGCAGAATAGGTTTCTTTCTCAAATATTTTTCTCAATTAAAAAGTCTTACGCTACGTATGCGGTTTAATTTTTTCTGTCAATAACACAGTTGAACATACCGGTAATTCCTGATCTGGTTATGCGGAAAATATGGTTTCGATTTACGTGGAGTTTGACCCAAGCTAACGCAGCGCGTCTACGTCTTGCCACACCTACGATACCTGATATCTCTATGAAAGCTCACTCTGTTCCCTTCAGTTAAATTCAAAGATGGATTCTGCTTTGTTCTGCAGACTACTTACGATACTCATGCACTGAGCAAGCAAGAGTAACAAAAGATTTAGGAAATTAATAACGTTGAGATGTTTCTCACTATCTTTCTTGATTGATCTTGTGGAGAAAAGCAAAATGTACAAGCCGAAAAGGGAGGAAATGTGAAAAAACGGTTGAGACGCAGGGGCATACAAACGTTGAGAAATAAGGGCGAGCAAAAAAGTTAATGGGGGAGACAGGGCCGGACTTAGACAATAAGAGGGTCCGTTTTCATTCGCCTTTAATCGTCGATCGTTAAACCGGCGCTTGGTGCATCGGTAAGAGCGTCCGCTTGGTAGCAGGTAGACTGGGATTTTATCCCCGGTCGGGTCATTCTAAAGACTTTAAAAGTAGCATTCGCTGTTTTCCGCCAAGCGCTCGGCACAACCGGAAGTGCAAAGGGTTAAGTGTATGTGCGTTGTTCATCTTGTATGTCCTCTAACAGCGTTCAATCATTCATGATTGATATTTGTAATGGGCCGCCAATTGAGAATGGCCTACACACTGTCATGTGCGCTTAGCACCCGCTGTCCCGTAAATCTACCTTTACTTTTACTGCAAAAAGTATTTTCATAAACCAAAAGAAGCGCGGGTGCCCAGGTGGCCCTGGCTACGTCACTCAAGTCACGAGATTGGACAATTTCATAAAGTTTGGATGCAGGCCTACAATGCACACTCCTACTTCACACCCTCGCTTTTTAGGCAACTTCACGAATATTGAAACTCGCCATTGGGAAATTCCCTGACTAGCAAGCAATTTCTTGATGATTACATAACGTGAGGTTTGCGCTTAAAATACCAGTGGGCAGTCAGTGGCAGCATTGCGTTTCTACAGAAAAATATGCTTCTGAAATTGTTGATAACGAAGCAAAATAACGATGATGAAGGAGAGACATGACTTTGCTATTTTATCAGTTAATTATAGATGCTAAATCAGAGCTGTAGTTGTTAATGGCAAATTTTTGACAAGTCGTAAATTGTAAGTATTAAAACCCACGCATACCTACATATTTTGAAGCAGCTGTATTCACAACCGAGCCTAGATTTCAAGTTTTTTTTAATACTACCGGTTAAGTAATTCAAAATGAAGGAAAAAGTACCGGTACCGCCTACCGTAGTCAGTTTTATACGTAATATTGCCTCGCCTAGAGAACAAACCTGTTATTCTTATAACAAATTTTGTGTACCGTGTTTTCTGGAATAGAGGCCGCCCTGGAATTGACACCTCAACGAACAAAACCGTTTTTTACTGACACAAGAAAACAAAGTAAACAAATCTAACGACGCGCAACAAAAACAACTTAAACATTGTACGTTTTATTTCAACTACGAAACTGCATCAATGATCATTGCCATCATCATCAATAATACTGATATCATTCATTTACTGCTACCTTGTAATATAGCACTTCCTCTGTTTGGTTTTGTTGAATGGTTTATTCAGACGCGACAAGAATAGCAGCAGTTGGACTAACGGTAAAGGTAGCACATGATGACCTACTTCCAGTGGCGTAGCTAGGGGGGGGGGGGAAGCAATTGCCCCCCTTGATTAGACCTCTGCCCTCCTTCTTACCCCCCCCTTCGTAATAATTTCCCGATTGTTTTTGAAACAACACTGCAATTACTCTTTTCAAACGATAAACGATAAAACGACAACTGAGGTTATTTTTAAATTATATTGAACTGAAAATCCAACATTAATCGACGGAGAATGCGAAATGAGCTTGCGCTCTTCGAATCAGCAGCCACATGTTATTTACGTCAAATGTGACGGGCTCCAGCCGCGAATCGAACCTGTCACGTAGGATCTGTCACCTGTGCGCGGTACCGCTACGTCAAACCTAGAAGTAAAGCTGCAGTAATATAAAGCCCCCACGCGTAGGTTAGTTTTTGCTGCGCTCATGGCCTCGGGCCCAAGTATTTTAGCTTTAAAACCATAAAGAGTAACGCATTGGCCATTGTAACGTCAGAGTCACGTAATATCATTAGACATTGGTTACCTATAATCGTTGTGTTGTCAATCAATCGAATCGCAATTCGCATGCATTACTTCTTAAAAAGTTTAGGGAAAGACGAAAAGAAAACTTTTTTTTTCTAAAGTGATTTAGAAACATTAAACGCTTTAATGTGAAAAAAGCGTCGATCTTAAAATGTTACTAGTGAGAATTATTTGATTTTAAGGATTTAGAAAACTATAGCTCAGTGGTTCCCAAAATTTTTTTAAATTTTGACTTTGCGGTCCCCCAAGATTTTGTTCTATCACTCACGGTCCTTTATTTTTAAGCATAATTTCCACGCAAACTCCAAAAACAAAAAGAGGTCATCACGTCCGCAGATGTCCAATTTTCCACGCAAAATCAAGGGACGAGCAAAAAAAAGGTCATCTAGTCCGCACATGTCCAATCGAGCACAATTCGATGGAATAATTTATCAGAAATCCCGACCTCTTTGCGGTTCCCCTAAAACTGCTTCGCGGACCCCAAGGGGACCGTGGTCCCCAGTTGGAGAATCACTGCTATAGCAGCTGTAACAGAAATTTCTTGGTAACAAGAGGAGTTGGCCGTGTAAGGTTATCAAGTTATAAACATAAAAAATGTTATTGGTAGTGGTAGGCCACTGAACTTACAAGCGAAATGCTGACAATTCTAATCAATCCTATTATAGCTATTTCACGGTCATTAATTATAGGCCTGGCAATCGTCAGACAGGCTGAGACTAGATTAGAACCCGAGACCTATTGAATCTTACTCATATAACTAGACAGAGTAATTACAGTACATAACTTGGACACAATAATTAAGTTGTGGGGTAAATATTTCAATATGGTGTAGAAAAAAGAGAAGTATTTAACCGCAATCAGACAATACAAGCTAACTGTTACCGAGAATAGAATAGTGAAAAGGAGGAAACGGCTGTTGGTTTCGTGAGCAGCTTTCCTCATAGGATTTTTTGGGACCGCTATAATTCTCCCCTTAGGGGTTCATAAAGATACTCTAAGATTTTCGCTTTATTGGTCAATGGCGAAGTTACATTTTATGTACAAGATATTGCAGTCTAGCTGTTTGTTCTACCAACCCAGAGGAGTCCATAGCTTTCGAACAATGTTAGGGTTCCTTGAACTACAAAAGGTTAAGAACCGCTGGATTAGACCAATATTTACCATGAAAAATTAATTAAAGCGGATCATTAAAACGGTAAAGCTGTGTGAGAGTATGAATGACAATGAGAACATTGACTAACAGTGGTTACAATACAGCCAAACTATGTCAAAATCAGAGAGTCATTTTTCCAGGGTAAGCATTTCTAGTTTTTGTGAAATAAAAACTGCCCCCCCCTCACCGAAGCCTTGCCCCCAGCTTGCTTCCTCTTTCAACAAAGTGTGGCTACGCCACTGCCTACTTCTGCGTGTTTCACAAAAGAGACAAGCTGATTCAGTATTTTCGTTTTCCTGTCACTTGAAAACGAAAACGTTCATACAAAAAAGTTGAAGCCGCCGTTGAATAGAAACCGCACAAAGTTAAAGCCACCCTCGAATAGAAACCGCACAAAATTAATTTTAAAAATATAAAATAGTAGCCGCGGCTTCTATTCAAGAAAATACGGAAACTGACACAACCCTTCAGTTAAAAGTGGCAAATTTCAAATGAGGTCTTACGAAATTTCGCAGAGTATTGATTTGATGTAGAATATGTCGGGCCACCTGAAGTTCCGTAAAATGATAAAAATTCTCGAAGAGTATAGGCTACCGTCAAATCGACGATATACTGCACTTATATAATTTTTTCTTGGGGACTGGGAGAAGGGTCTGAACATTTGAACTTTCTCCTCTCCCGAGAAAGAACATTGCTGCGAGAAAATTGTCAACAACTCTTCTCAAAACAAGTGGACGAGATATGTTTGCTGTTGACTGCTGAAAAATTCCTAATAAAATTCACTTAAGCTTTCGTACGGGTCTCTTGATTTGAATGTCCTTGACTACTGAGCAATCATATTACAAGCAAATATTTGTGTGTGACTGGAATTTCACCTACGACGTCACATTTGATCTTGTTGTGCGCAATGTGTGTTGCATTGTGCGCAATGTGTGTTGTATAACTTCATTGTGTCAATACAAACAGTAGGTGATTTTTCACTCAAGTACATTGAGATGCCGTGGCTATTTTATGCCAACGCGTACGCTCACTGCAGACGCCCGACAAACATATTTTGAATCAAGTTATGTTCTGGACCATTGCGTTATGACTGTAAGGTAGCTTACATGATTTTACATTGTCATTGCTATCAGACCACAACGTCGAGTCTTCTGGTAGCATTGAAAAAGTAATGTGGAGTATCGGTAGGCTATCCATCACAGAAAAGGAAGTCATTACAAAAACAAAAACAAAAAAAAAACGAATACGCAAAAGCGTCAAGCCCTTTCATTATTTGCTATAACAGTTTCATAAAGGTTGATTTTAACTTGCGTTCATGTTGTTGCACACAGGCTCAGCAATGTCAATTCGATTCAAAGGGGGCATATTTTCCAGATTGCCGACTCACGACTTCAATCGCTGCGTTTTCTCCAACGTAACGCAGTCTTTTTATTTTTGGCGGGAGTGCAGCGCAAAATTTTTTACAATCAGGCTATTAAACTGTCATAACAGTACGTTTTTTGTCATTATATCAACTTATTTACAGATGCAGCCAACTGAAGGCAACAAAGACGACTCTGCTTGTAATATATCTTTATTTGCAGACGTGCTGCAATGCATCGTCATATTTTAATTAACGTCTAATTGATGAGGATGGAAAAATATGATGTGTAAAGTCATAGGCCTACTCATGTTACGCTAGATACCAATGATATTAAGAAAAGTTTTGTTTCCATGACTCGAGTTACAATAAAACTGACGTAACTCAAGTTGTTCGTAGGCCTATATTGTACGACCCGAATAGGGACTTCGCGATTTCGCATGTTCGACTCGAGTAGTCTGGATCTACCAAACTATGATTAGAACAGAAATGTTACTCCTCAATAAGTAATTACAGTTTTCCCGATGAAGGCCTACCTTAAAAATTATTGTGAAGAAAATCGCTGAAATGCTGTTGATCTCAAAAACTTGGATCGTTGGATCTTAATAATCTGCAGAACACCGTTGATAAAAACCCCGATCTAAAGTTTAAATAAAGAATTTTTAACTTCAACGTTGTTTTGAGATTAAATTACAAATTAACTGGTCAGGGGCGGATCCAGAAAGCTTTGGTGAAAGGGATGTGATTTTGAATGAGGTTGAATGTTAATTAAACACAAAGACTTTTAGACCCGCAAACGGGCGTACATAAGCCCTTTAAAATTGTGTTGAATAAAGGCTCGTGTCACAAGAACGATATCGTTCGTATGTGAAGCGCTTCTGGCGTCCCATGCAAGTCATTGATTGTTGCAAAATTTTAAGTTTGTGGTACGTAAGATGCTGGTTGCCGCAGTATTTCCTTGCTGTGAGTCACGAGAGGCATTGCAAGTGAAGGATTCCAGTGCTAGGCAGGGAAATGGTCTGTAGCAGGAATGAAGAACATTGCTAGCCATCGGAGAACTCAGCTCGAGATACCGGGTGCGTGATTGCAGATCCATGGGTCAGAAGAAGGTTGTGTGTCCGTGCGTCCAGTTGTCACCAACGTTGAATAAGTCAAAAAAACGATCGTTCGTATGTGAAGCGCTTCTGGCGCCCGGGCGTTGTTTGTTAAACTTTCCGATTAATATATTAGTCATTGATTGTTGCAAGATTTTAAGTTTGTGGTACTGGTACGTAAGATGCTGGTTGCCACAATTGTTTCATGTCAGGGGCGTATTTAGGAATCTTTTTTGTCAGGGAAAGAGCATCAAATTTCGTTACTTCTTCAAGTGTAATTTTTTCCCGCAGAGTTAATTTTTAGCAACTACAGTAACAAAAAGGACTCTAGAGGGGTCCGGGGGCATGCTGTCCCGGAAATTTTTTGAAAATTGACACACTATAATGGCACCGTTTTAGTGCTTTTTGTACAATTTTCAGGTAAATTTTGTTTATGTTTTTGGCCCCTAATTTTGAGTGCTTCACCAAGTAAAACTTAGATGATGCATTTTGTTCGCACAGTTTCGATTATGCGTGCTTAAGGTGACTCAAAGCGTATTGTAATGAAGAGGTTCGAAATTACGGAAAGTTTTTATTCATCCAAAACATTGTTGAAAATGGCTGGTGGTGGGGGGGTATGCATCCCCTACATCCCTCCCTGGATCCCCTCCTGTAACTGGTTGGCTTAAGTGACTCGCTGTGTGGACTCATCTCGAAACTAAATATGAGCGTCTATGATCTGGTCAATGAACTAAATTTGAAGCGATTTAAAAAATCAGTACAGGCTTTCAGTAGTCCGCACTAAACGATGTTAAATCATAAATTAGTCATTTTCTCACTGTAGCGAGCATTATTGTGTAAGCTAAAATGCAACCACAAACAATTTTTGCGAATTTGTAAAAATATTTTGAAGAAAGTGAAGGAATACTTCGGACAGGGAGGCGAAAAAAATTTAGCTACAAGAAATCCTTAACGTGTAGGCTATAATCTAATTTGCAGCATTTCAAAAGCATCAGAGGGCAAAATTGTAGCTCAGAGGTCGAGGTGCCACCTTCTGTGAAATGAAATGTTGTGTGGTTTTATGGCGCTTTATAACTACTAAGGTCCTTTAGCGCCAGGACTAAATTTTGTCAAGAATTCACTGACGTATTTTTATTCTCTGTTTATTTCATCCTCCGCGCTACACTTAAATGCTGAGCGTTTAGCAAGTGTAACAGCAGATGCCAGTTTTATAATCTTTGGTTTGACCTGACTGAGAATAGAACCCAGTCTACCAGCTTCCAAGGCGAACGCTCTTAACCACTAGGCCATGGCGCTCTTCTGTGTTGCTTTCGTCTTGCCTGATCCTCTCTTGTGTTTCAGGTTGTGACCTCTAGCATTCTCGCAAAAGCCCTCAAAGATTTTGTTGTTGAACCGAGAAGTTAACCCCTGTTACCCCTCTTTAACTTAATTGCTCCATTCGTCTCTATTCAACTTGATGCTTACGTCATAATCGTCATTCGTCACGAGATCCATTGTTTGCGCGAAAACAAAAAAATGTCATGAGTCACGTACCACGGTCACGCTATATAACCAACCACAGGAATGCTGCTAAATTCAGTACAACTGCAAAAGCTGCCTAGTTGTTCGTGAAGCGAAGAGAAGTTGTAGAGCATTGCAAATCATTTCGCAGAAGTATTGATAAAGTTTGAAGCAAAATTTCTGTATTTCCAAGTCTTAGTTTACTAATGCTTAAAATAATGGCAGTTGCTTTTCTTGAATTTTCGCATTAGTAATCTTTTACATTAAACTTTAGCCCTACAGACTATATTCAAACGATAGTAAAGAACTTCTGCGTATGCAGTGAACGTTGTACACGAATTCTTTTTTATGTTGAAGGCATACTTGACTTCTTAGTGTTGGTGAGAGAGGTTATTGAATTATTTCAGTGCGCTTACGGCTTATTAAAAAAAGTTAGTAACCAAACAGCTATAATACTATGTCAATAAAAGGGGCTGTCGTCACTATATTGAGATAGCAGATGTTGGTCATGAAATTTAAAAAAAATTAGCTTGCTCTC
The DNA here is from genome assembly GCA_964006365.1 of Trididemnum miniatum. Lineage (NCBI taxonomy): Eukaryota > Metazoa > Chordata > Ascidiacea > Aplousobranchia > Didemnidae > Trididemnum > Trididemnum miniatum. The sequence continues at coordinate 15,003,701 of OZ023239.1, forward strand.
AGTACACTTTCATTTCACATGCGATAAAAGTAGGACTTAAGACGTATGATATATTACGCAAAACAACATTGTTGAGTTTTTACGTACGGTTCCGTAATTGACAAAGTGTTTTATACGCAGTGGCACCGCCTTGGTTCGTTTTTAGCTGTTTTTTCAGTTCGTGCTAATCCGTTGAGAAAAATTTTTCGAGGGTATACCCCCGACCACCCAAAATTTTGTCGGTTCGTTGTTCCATTAATGAAACAAGCCGTGAAAATGCGCTATTGAATATTTTTTTTGTGTCAAACATATAAGCTGACCAAGCTTATCGACCGGGTTATACTGAATGCGTCAATGGCCTTGTCACAGAGGCAAGGCAACCCAGCAGAACTCAAAATTCTGCAGTTTTCCTCACATAACCGCAAAAACGTTGGGTCAGTATACTGCGGAAGAAAAACTAAAAAGCTAGAGTTCAGTTACTTTGCGAAATAACTTATTACTTTGACTTTTTTTCCCGCTTTTATAGGGGTAGTATTCGTACGTCATCATAAAATAATGAAAGTCTTTTATGCGTTAAACCTCAAAGTTTTTCCGAAATATTTCAAGCTGTTAAAATAGAGGAGTAATGTTTTTCAGTACTTCAATTTATTACAAAGTTTAGGCCTATTACTTGATTACAAAGCGATAAGTGGTAGCCTAGTTATCTAGAATTTAAGTTCTATGCAACAAAAAATAAGTTTTATGACATCCTTATTTCATAAGCTCACGCTGGGGAGGGGGCACGGTGCCATGCCCCCCTCCCTTTGGCCTTGTAATAAGGTGCTAAAACCTCAATTTCAGTCTATATTTTCTCAAACTGATGATGGTTGCAGCCTCTTTTCACTTATTTTACCCGAACTTCTGCTTTTACTTAGAAGCTGCAAAAATATTTTTGCATTGTCTATATTATAGTGACTGCACTCACTGCATGCCCATTTTCGATAAAACAGTGAGCTAAAATGAGTGTTTTTTTTACGTGAAAACCGCAAAATTCGTTGGCGGCTGGGGACGTAGCCCCCAGACCCCCCCAGCCTCCGGCGGCTGGGGGCTTTGCCCCTACACCCCCGGTTGTGCCCCCGCTTTTCCAAATCCTCGATGCGCCACTGCCTCATTTCCTCAATCAGTTTGAACAAAAGTACCCTATATGTCATTAGTGGAACATCGGGCAGTAAAAGATTAAGGTTAGATCGATTTAGATTGAATAGTTGCGTCGTTCGAACTTGTTCAGCGGTATCTAGAGGCAAGACAAAAAAACTTTTTTGGTTTTCGCTTCCTGTACGTGACATCATCAAGTTGTAACGTCATTTTGCCCCCTTCACTTTTTTGACCCTGGCGGCGCTACTGTTAATACGATGTGCTTGCTGTGCATTTGACCCGATTGGTATGATCATATCGAATGATAGTATATTGTTTGACATGCATCCATAATTTCTGCCATATAGACCTATATCTGTTCCTGTTTGGCTAAACGAATCATTAAATCATACAATTGTACGATGTTCCAAAACAAAAGTAAAATTTGCATTGCCGTAAAAAGCATTGTTGAAGCAAATATAAACAATGTATGTTCCGTGAGTTCTGTAACAGTAACACACAGTGGTACTGGTACGACGTCGAACCCGCGTCGGGTTCGGTCTTCGTTGAGTCACGCAAAGCCGCCCCAACACCTTTTGACTTACAGTCAGTTTCACCATCATTCAAAATGGTCCTTATTTTCCAATTCCCCCTTTTCCTTTACACGAGTAGCCACATTAAATAAAATTTCTAAATCCCTTAGGTAAAATATCAAAGTGATTATTTACTGTGAATATTTATTTGATTTTAGGAAAGTTTGGTTGTTAAATCGCTAGAAATATGGTCTCCAGCGGCACTGGAGCCACAGACCTACGGCCTGGGCTCCAGTGCTGCCTTTTTTTAATAGATTGGAATGAATCAAAGGAGTTGCAAAGGTACGGTAAGATAAAAGTTTTTGCCTGTTTAAGTTTGCCCTTCAGGACACTGCAATTAAATGATCAAAATCAAAAATATTAAATCTTCATTATAGCCTACCCGCCGTATTATACGCCGTAGCGTATAACGAGTGGCGGGGCTCACAACTCCGAAGAAACATCGTAGCGGCGGCGAGCCGTTGTCGAAATTTGTGTCCGATTTGACCGGCCCGGTAATCGAACCCCAGACCATGGCGTTAAATGTTATTAAAATTAATTTGAAGTCGACCTGTCCCTGTTTTTTTTTTCAGAAATCTTGCTAATTGTAAATAAGTATTTGGATTAAAAGAGCGTTCCTGTATCACCATAGGAAGTAGGCCTACCTAGAGTCTCTGTAAATAATTAATTTTATTCCCTATTGTTGTGTTTGTAGGATTATACTCTCCACCACTCCACTTCAACAACTCAGTTAAACCAGGAACGATGAATCGTGAATGAAATGTGAAAAAGATTTTACCATCTATTGAAAACCGAAGCGTTTTTCAAACCAGTAAAAGTTCTGATTGACTTTGAACTTTGAAAACGTCATTGTCATTACCAAGCGTTTCATGAAAAGAGCAATGAAGAATAACTCAAAATAGTACAACAGCACCATCTTGCAAACAATAGAAGTCCACTTGCTCATTATACCCGGAAGAAATCTGAATGAAATTGGTCACTTTAAACTTCCTTTTGCAGTAGCCTATTTGAAAAATCTTTTTCGATATCAAAGTGAAAAGTTCTAGTGATTTAGCAGCCAAACTTTCCGTAAAAGTCTTAATTTCGTGTGCTTTTTTGCAGGCCACCTGGTGTTATGCCTACGCAGCTTTTATGTTTAAAAATTGTGAAAAAAAAATACTAAAACAAAATCAAATACAAAAATACAAAAGTGAAAAGCAAAAAAAAAAAATTAAAAAATCTGAAAAAAAGCAAAATTCCAAATACAAAAAAATAAAAAATTAAAACCTCCCCAAAAAAAAAAAAAAAAAAGATAAAACCCTAAAAAAACGTTAAAATATAAAGCTAAATAAAAAAAAATAAAGTCGTTAAAATCACCCAAAAAAAATAATAAATAAATTAAAAAATACCAAAAAAATGTGTGTATTTGTGGTAATTGTTTGTTGCATTTTTGTGTGAGCAATTTTTTTTCCTGCCAATGCGTAATAAAAAAATAAAGTCGTTAAAATCACCAAAAAAATAAATAAATCAATAAAAAAATATCAAAAAAATGTGTCTTTTTGTGATAATTGTTTGTTGGATTTTTGTGTGGGCAATTTTTTTTTCTTGCCAATGCGAAAGGGAGGGTTTTGTGGGGTTGTTGTATAGAAACGAGGGATAGATTTTTCGCATTGGGGGGTTACCAGGTTTTTATAGGGCTACACAGGCGAGGGTTCCTGGTTCAACAAAAAAACCTAACGACCACATTGGATTGCCTCTTGGGCGTGGTTGGAAAATTCTACGTCAATTTTAATAGCAGAACGCCTAGTCAATGCAAAAATTTTTAGTAATTGTGGAATAACCAGCAGTCTTAATTTAAAGTTTAACTTGAAACACAAATTCACGACCAATGTCATATTAGAACCTAGGTAACCTTTTTGCATAAAACACCCACTGCATATCCTATAAAGTGAAATAAGTTAGTCTGTATAGGTTTTAGTCTTATTTTTAATGCGAATAAACCGTTTTTATATCCTACTTGCGATAAATAAGTCAATTAAGAACTGCTGCATTCTTGGGCTTTGATAAAAAGTTCGAGAATTCAGATGATGAGTTTAGAATTTGGTTAGAAATTTATTTTGATTTCAGGTGCATGGCTCAAAAATTAAACCAACTTTGAAAAAGATTAATTGATTTTTACTGAGAGACTGAAAAAGTCTAATAGGCCTACAGTAAAGCCAGTGAAATAGAGTTCCAGTAAAGGTTTTACATGTAGTAGTGCTTGTAATTAGGCTAAATTTTTAAAATGAAATTAACGAATCGTAATCTACCCGTCATAAAACCATAAAAAATAAAAGGATTTATAATCTTGTCGATGTCGGCAAAAGCGAAAAGGTATTGCATGAATAAAATTCGAAATTATTGTGAGTTCATCGCGAAAATAATCTGATCTTTATTATTTAGAGCCAAATGCTTTTCATTTTCGATGTTAATCTTTTCTATATGTGATGCTTCAAAGAAAACTCATAACAAAATCCTTTCACTGTAATGCACGGTAAAAACAAGCCTTCCTTGGAAAATTGTGTTTTACGTAAGTTTGTAAGCTAATATTGCCGATGGAAGCTAATATTGCCCATGGAAGTGAAAAAACGAAAAGTTTAACAACAAATGAAAACATCTTTTGATGGTTGCGCAAAAAAATTTCAAAATTATTGGATTTATTTTCGTGAGACATTAAATGAAACAATTTTGTAAGCTTGAATAAAAAGCATCCAGATGTAGTATCGACCGGTAACTTTGTTTTTTTTGTGCTGTATTCTGTCATCGTTTATATTTATTGATTGTGTGTTTTTTTTCTTCAATATATTTCTTTAATGGGTAATAAAAAGGAATCTCCACTTTTTATGTTTGAGCGGAAGAGAGAATGCTACCGCAGAGTATGTTTTCGTAACGATTCAACAATACTATTACTATCACAGCCACCAACGGTCAATACTCAACAGGCTGAGATATGCAAAATCGTAGAGCAAAAGACTGCAAAGTGAATTTGCGTTTTTCAAATCATGAATCACTTTACCCGAAATAGCGATCGGTATCAGCCGTGCATTGAACTACTCATACTGCAAGTTTTTGCAATGTCCTGCCCTAGGCCACGTCGGTGACCAAGCTAGTTTCTTTCCCAGTACTTTTTCTATGAGCCTAGCGGCATCAGCTTCTGCACCATGCATCTAAACCAGTGGTGTAAAAAGTATTTTGAAACTGTGCTTAAGTAAAAGTATTGTTACTGACGGCAAAACTACTCGAAGTAAAGTAGAAAGTATGGACTAAAAAAAGCACTTAAGTAAAAGTAAAAAAGTAGTCATTTAAAAACTACTGAAGTAGAAGTATAGCGTTCTCAAACGTGTCAACCGCGCAGTGCACACATGCCGATGATGACTTGCTCTGAAGGTGGCAAAGTGGTAATCCAAAAGAAATCGTTACCTCTCAGATGGCCGAGTGGATAGAGCGTCTGCTTCTGGAACGGTAGACTCGGGGTTCGATTCAGAGTAGGGTTAAACCAATGACTTAAAAGTTGGTATTTATAGCTTCCCTGCATGACGCTGAGCATCAAAGGCGACAGCGTGAAGAACAAGCCGGCAAGTTCATTTGTTGTGCCGTTCGGAACCACCTTTAGCGAGATTTCCCCATCTCGGAGTGGCAGACAGATCGCTCGAAACTCCTAAGCAAGCTCGTTATAGCGCCTCTATCGCAAAGAAGGATAAACATGAATAACTAGGCCTAAGCATTAACTCAGAAGCGGAAACCTGCTCATTTCTGTTAACACTTCAATTTTAGCTTTGCAATTTTCCAGTATTAAAGGTTGAAAGAGAAATACGATAGTTTTACTGCTAGGCCTACAGGTTTATGGAATGAATATATTATTGTGAACATCTTAAGCATTTTCTGTTAACTTGCGGTCATACGGTTACGGTCATGCAGTAGGCTGATTACAGACAACAGTGACATTGCTTGCGATGCAACTTTGCAACGCAAGATTTTAGTTGCAACGAGGGATTTCAAATGAGACAAGTAACTCAAAGACTACTTAGTACTTTTCTACTATAAAAACTACCCAAGTAGTATTAATTTGTACTAAAAGTACTAAAGTAAACGTAGAAGTAGCCCAAAAAAAACTACTCAAACAAATACTCGTTACCGGAAAAAACTACTCAAGTAAAAGTATTTCGATACTTTACACCACTGATCTAAACGTCATATAGCCTGGCAGACCACCATGCACTAAGTTGATCGTCGTGCAAGCGAAAGCCACAAAACATCGTAAGCGAAGGTGTAAAGCCGGAATTCGGAAGTATTATTTTACCGCAATTTTATCCTTACTTCAGCCCGCTGTATCGTACGAAAGTGACAGAGGCCGTTCTACCGTTCAACGATGAAGAAATCTCATTATCAGTTTCATCTCGATGTTAAAGGGGAAGAAAATAATTTTGTCCGCGTCCTTAAAGGCTCTGTATGAAACTGTATTGTCGATAAAAATTCCATCTTCGTCAAAAAAATTTGGCTGGGCTGTTGGTAAACATTCCTCAGCAAAGCAGGGATGTGCAAGCGGAAGCAGAAGCGCGAAAATTCTACAGCTTCCACGCAAGTTATTTGACTGGAAAATCATGTTGGCAAAAAGTTAGTACATTTACCCATATGATCAGAACCAGAGCTGGGCACCGCACACGAATTTGGTGTTCCACACAGCGCACCTCCGCTCCATCTGGAGGTGAGTTCCGCTCCATTTTTGGGATTTGGTGTTCCGCTCCTCCGCACCATAATTTAAATAAATGATTTCTTAAAAAAATGTTTGCGTCCTATTTAATTTTTGCGTCTCATAAAATTGCGTCCTATTTATCGTAAAAAGTTAAATTTAAAAACAGTAATATGCTACCTATCTTCCATTCGTAGTCCTGACTCCTTAGTGTTGCTTTCGGCGCACTAAACTGTGGTTAAAATTAAAACATTTTACTAGGAATTAACTGTCTAACTCGCTTTTTAGTAACAGTTCACCACTCTCTATACCTTAAAAATTAAAACTAAACTAACGAAGCTTTATCGCGAGCAAGCGATCTTGCAATCCATCTGCACTCTGCAGTTTTGCGCAGTGTCAGTGAATTGGCGAGTCGGTGACGTCGAAAAGCGTAGCGAAATCGCGATATTCCGTGCGACAGCAGATTTCGCACGTCTGGAAACAATAGAACACAACATCACACCATAGATTATTCTATGATCACACCTTCAACAGAGATAAACAATTAGCTTTTATTGATTGAAATGCAAGATTCGAAAACCGAGATGGCCATTTTCTCGAATTGCTTCGAACACAAAGTTGTATTTGTTGAATAGCTGTATACAAAATAACCTGCCGCAGTTTTGTGGTGCGGAGGAGCGGAAGTTATTTTTTGCTGTTCCGCACCTTTCATTCCGCTCCATTTTTTTTAGCATGTTCCGCTCTTTGCATTCCGCTCCGAAACTGATGTTCCGCTCGGAGCGGACTCAGGTGCGGAAGTGCCCACCTCTGATCAGAACTATTGTAGAAAAGATTACTGCCACCCGTCTTTAATATTAGTAGGAATCAAAAGAGTTTCGCGAAAATTTTGACCAATTGCTTGTATGTACATTAATTTTATGAGATGGATACCATTCGAAATTCATGCTCCCTGAAATTTAACTGATTTTTGAACAGTTGCGGTGAAGTATAGCCGCAGGATTAAATCATGGAGAGTGGATAACCTTATGGAGTGGCTGCGTGTTCTTAACCTCACGGTGGTAGTCCAGAAAGCATGGTGGAAGGCGTCCTAGAATGGCTCGTTTCACGAACTTAACAACTTGTAGCGTATATCACAAAGGTCTAGAATTTCATAACGGGCAAAGAGAGGGTTTTTGGAGGTGGGCCGGGCCAGTCACTAATGGCACGCACAGCCACTCCCACATCTCAGTTATAAACACACAAACGGGGGCGAAAATACTTTTACTTTGTGTAAAAAAATTTTAATAAATAAGATACCGACTGAAGATACTTCATAGCGAAACAGTCTTTAGACCGACGGTTTAGTCTCGTTTTAATGTAAACAAATAATAAAACCATACAATCATCATTTAAAAATACGAAACACTTGATTGCGAGCGTGAGTTAATGCATGGTGATAGACTTGATGAGAAAAAGCAGCTTCATGAAAATTTCCCATGTTCGGATGAGAGCAAAGAAACGGGCTGAAGCAGTGGCCTGTGGGCCCAAATTGAGTCAACATTGGGGGAGGTGGAATGCCACAATCATAATAATTGTATTCTTCATCCGTTGAATCTAAGTCGCTTTCTTCACTATAATCAGAGTCCGAACAGCTATCCTCAGAAGTCAACTCAAATTCGTCGCTCGATGATTCGTCGTCGGACGAGATATCGCCAGCTGCATCAACATCTTTTTGCACTGGCGAAGTATTCTCTGTGTCAAAAAGTCTAGTTCCAGAAGCAGCAGGGACTGAAATCTTTGGTGATAACCTAATATTCTCCTTTTCAACACTAGTCCAATGTTTAAGACTATCGAGGCCAGCGGCAGCGCACTGTGGATGTCTTTTTCGCACAACTGCCCCAAAATTATTCGTTTTGGAACTACTTTTGAATGGAAAATGTTTCACTAGTTTAGGATTCACATTTTGTCGCAAAGTGGAAGAAATGGAAGGTTTTAATTCTAGTGGTGTTCTCGTGGAGTTTGAAACAGGAGACGTTACATAACTTCCATTATTTGGTGAAGTTCGAACGTTATCATTACTAGTCTCAGAATCCTCAATGCCACGTGCTGAAAGGAAAGACATCTTTGATTCTAATTCTGTGATTTGAGAATTGGTTTCTTGAGTAGACGGTATCGCAAATTCACCAGTCCTGACAAAATATTCAAAATCCGCTTTCAAATCTTGATAGTTCATGTTTAAATAATGTCGGTTTTTTCTTAAATGTTCCGTTTTTGACATCAGTTCTTTTAAACTAGGAATAGGTGGTAAAGACGTGTTTTCACAAAAAATCTTGTCAAAAAACTCATCTTCAACGCTCACATTATCCGTAGTTTTGTGCTCCTCATCTGAAGGGCATTTTGAGGATTCACGAGATGCTAAACTGGCATCACTTGATTGGCTAGCCACGAAATCACGTGACTTTGCATTTTGATTGACGAACACACCAGGTTTTACTTTGGCTTGAGGTGTTTGATAACGATCGTCACCATTTTCAACTTTAGAATCATCTTGTGAAAACATATTAGTTTGAATTGGCTGCACTTCTTGCTTTACATCAACCACGTTTTGCTTTAAAACCTCACCAAGTTCTTTCGTCACCTAAAAAGTTAGTTATGAACAGGTTACAGTTTTATGGGACAAACAACTTTTTTCAAAGCTACGCAAAAGAGTTATCACAGAGCGTTTTTTTGAAGCCTAATGCGAAAACAGCTTTTTGCGAAGTTATTCGTAAGTTCTGTACTACCAATTAATTATTCAAATTCTATATCATCGGTAAATGACCCTACTTACGTCATGTAAAGGCATTATAGTGGCATTGCATTGAGCAGCAATGGATTGAAGTTTGATTTCTTCATCACCAGCACCAACAAGCGACACCGCAACACCTCTGGATCCAAATCTAACAAACAATAATGTTTTACGCTTTCACAAACATTCAAATCGCCAAATTAGAAGTGATAAGCATCAAATCTGACCCGGAACGAATCTCGTTAACCGGTCAAATGCCCAAAATATGCCAAAACTGTTATCATGGCAACCCAGCCTAACTACAAAGTCAGATCTCAAACAAATCTTAAGGTATGCTGAAGTGGTAACGCGAAATGCTTGCGAAACAAAATCAATAAAATGCTTACTAAACTCGAGGCATTACGCTGAAACGTGTAACGAAAGCCGGGGCCCATCTCCGCGGCTTCGCGCCTGAGCAACACAGCTCTGAAAAAACGTCGCAGCGGTGGCGAGCCGTTGGCGACATTGTGCCGATTTGACCGGCCTAGGAATGAAACCCAAAACCTCCTGCACCGATAGCAGGTACTTAACAACTGAGCAATGGTTTTATTTTTCTTAAAACACCGTCAATTTTGTTTCCTACTACTGCTTTTTATATATCTCAAGCTCATTCACGAAGCATCTCAACTAGAAAACCTTTGGGTTATTTCAATGCTTCCTGGCCTTGTATAGTTGTATTATATTATTCGTCGTGTTTCTTAAACGTGTGCTTCAAGGCAAATCAATAAACTTTCTGTTCTGTTCTATGATTACGGCTAACCATACTACCTGCCAGCCCGGCCAATGCGATGCATGTACGTTTCCCAGTCAAAAGGTACATCCATGTTTATGACCAAATCTACATTTTGTGCATCGATACCTCTCGACGTCAAATCAGTTGATATGAGAACTCTAAAAGACAAATTAATCATCCAAAATGCCACACTCACTTCGGCGACAAGCAACACTAACAGTACGTCTCACAAAGATATCCTACTATAAGGCAGGTTAAATTAAGCGTCTGCTTGTAAAGAGGTAAACTAGGGGTTCGATTTCGAATTGAATCTAAACAAATACTCAAATATCAGCATTCACAGCTTCTCCGCTTAACGGATATGGTGGAGAACAAGCCGGCAAGTTTACTTCCTATCGGTTGGAAAAAAACTTCACACTCTGATCTAACAGTGACTAACAGGTGGCCGACAAATCTTGGACAAGCAGTCATACCGCAACCTTGAAGAAGAATCGCATTGATGGCCCATTCAGAACAAAAACTAGCAAACATTAAGGCAGACAAAGTCTAAGATAAATCTTCGCTTTTGCACTACATACAAAATTATTACGAAGTAACGTAGTTTCTGCAACTTTTCATAAAAAATGTCATTTTTGTGATTTAGAAAGATCTACCACAACGGTACACGACAACTGACCGCCACAAACTAGCCGCGAGACAACTGACCGCCGTAAAGTGGCCGCCATGCAAACTGACCGCGAAGCAAACTCGCCACCACGACGAGTGACCGCCAAAACACGAGGCTCGAAAAACTACTTCGAACCTTATCGCTTCTCGAATAGTTATGTACGTAATGATCTTTAATTATCTAACTAATGCACAGCACTCCTGATGTGAGCCTTGAGCACCGCGACATCACAGTCATTTCCCAAAGGTTCGAAAAACGTTTTGCAATAATCGCAAATACGATGTTTAGACTTCCTTCTGCTGGAGTTGATATTTCGAAGATTTTTTAATTTTTTGAAATGATTACTACTTTGTTTTTGATCAATGTATCTTGAAATGCCTTCATGTGAGATCTGTTTTCAAGCACCCCCCACCGAGCAACCACAATGGGACATTGCTTTTATATTTATACTTCATAGTTTGAGCGGTTACAATCATTTTAATATGACTTGCAATTCAGAAATAGAAGCGTTATTATGCTGCAATCCACGTTTCAAGCGAACGCGCTTTTGGAGCTTTAGGTTCAAACTCTAGTTGATATCAAATTAACTCGGTCATTAAGTGAATAACTATTCGAGAAGCGGCAAGGTGCGAAGTTACTATCAAATTAACTCGGATATTAAGTAAACAACTGCCGCGAAGCGGTAAGGTGCGAAGTGGTTTTTCGAGCCTCGTGCTTTGGCAGTCAGTTGTCGTGGTGGCGAGTTTGCGGCGGTCAGTTGTCCGTGTTCGTACCACAATCCCACTGATGTTACGTGAAATCTAGTATGGCAAACAACATCATGATTCACAGTACAACAAACTCACCTGCATTTAAATTGCTTTAGTTTATTAATGGCTTCAGTTCTTCGGTTTTGATCCATATTTCCGGATATATAAGCTGATGGCCAACCGTTAGAACTTAATGCTTCGCATATGCTTTCAGCTCTGCAATTTATACGCAAGAATGAGAAAGTACTTCCACCTTATAACTAAATATATCTCAGACGCAGTAACTAAAACGTATTTTTGCTTCACCACAGTTTTAGAAAACATATCGCAACACAAAATAGTAACCAAAAATGCCAACAACGAAGAGACAAAGATCGAGAGTAGCATGTGCAATGAACTTGGTATCGAAGTTCAAAAACCGCTACAATTTGACAATAAGCATAACCATTTCGTCATTGAGCGTATACAGAATCCCATCTGTTGAGTAGTACGTACCCTGCGCGAAATTCGGAAAAAAGTCTTTGGCCTCAAATTCTATCAAAGCAGCTGGCTTGGGGTGACCTGATATTTATCACGGTTAATTACTCGTAATTATGGGAGGGACATGACCACTAACACTACCGGTATTGTTGAATGAGAGAAACTAAGCAAAAAAACTTTCCTTACCTTGAATGATAATTTGAAAATACGAGAGCTTGTTGAAATGTTACATTGCTTAGCAAGTGAATAACTTCTTTCGCTTTTTGTTCAAATAATAAATGAGGTAAATTACAATCATGAATCACTCGATAATACTGCCGAAGCCCTGCATAAATTGATGCAACATTAGTTGATAAAGTTATTAGGATCAAAAAAATCCTTGCAGACGGTTCAATCAAAGGAATCTTAAAGTCTTTTTAGTCAACTATTACAATATACAAATTCACAGTGTTTCTCCGACTTCAAGATGCGTTTAATACATTTTATAATTTTTGGCAAATTTAGATCTCGAGTTAAGTTCAAGCTCATAACAAGATCAGAGAGTAAACGAAAAAAGTTTCACATATCGCGCTTCACCGCATAGAAAAACTCCAATTTCATCTTCAATAATCGAAAAAATGTGCAACTCTAGCAAGGGTTGAGATTTTTGCTTCATGGTTAGTACCACAAGCAAAAAAATATTTGGATCTGAGCCCCTCTTGATGAGACCTAAAAGGGCGAAACAGTCGCTATCAGGAGATTGAGTATAAATATATGATATGCATAATTGCATATAATAATGCTTCTGACCTCAAATTACCAAGGAGACATAAAAAATGAGTCTGACAACTTTAATTCGTACAAAATCAACGAAATCCAGAAAGTTTCGCCTGGTAGGTACGTACCGCAAGTAAACTCTTATTGTCGGCCAGTAAACACGTTCACGGTACACAAAGATAATACGCAAAAAAGATGTACGACGAAGAGGAGCGAAAGACCATGAAAGTCGCGGATACATGACGCTAGAGCAGCAAAATATTTTGTAGATTACACTGGACTATTCTACATGCTAAATGTCACAGAAAAACAAAAAGGGCACAAAAAGTATTTAGTTCACCATTCCTTAAAAATTGCATCACTGTTAATTTCTCCTCGAACGAAATGAATTACGCATCAAAAAGTAAAATACTTTACCTAATAACGAAGGATGGGAAGCATCAAGCCTCACAAATGTTGGTTCTCTCATGTACTTGGTGAGAAAATTGGCAAGTTCTTCCGGATAAGTCGCTGATAACGCCAGCATTTGCTTGTTGACTGGTAACGTGGAATATATCCAACTGAAAAAAGCAAAACACCATTTTTGGATCAGAAACCCAGATCTGTACGCAAGAAAATGCATGAAAACAAAATTTTAAAGCAATTTAATATCCAATTTACACTACATACAATTATTTGAAATCGCAAGGTGGCAAAGAATCTTGAACAACTGAAGCAAAACTATAAGGGCGGCAATCAAAGGAAGCACTCGCAACATTTCCTAGCTATTAGTAGTGGAGCTGCTACCATAACATATAATGATTTTCCTTTTGCATAAAGCGGTGCAGATCACACAATCAGCAGTTATGTACATAATTTCTAGCGCATTTATTAGGCAGACGTAACGTCTCTCATTTTAACACTGTTAATGGAATTATTCGAACAAAGCTCAATTCTAATTTAGACAGTAAAAGAACAAGCAAAACGATCAATGATGCAACATGCAAAGAATGGTATTGAAGAAAACATTAGTATACACATGTATAACGATGTTCGCATCAGCTCCGCATTACGTTTAAAAACTAAACAGAACAAGCTGGTACAATGCTTTTTCCATTACATATCCGACGCTTTCCAGTCAAAGAATAAAGGTTACAAGCAAACATATTGAACAAAAACGTAGAAATTGAGCTCTTAATATGACAACTTGTTTCATGCATTATCTATTTAATTACCGGTACATTAAATTTACTTTATTTGTTTTTGAAAGCTTCCTTCTTCTACCAATTTATCAGCTTCATCCAAAACGAAAATGCGAACGTTTGCTGGGTCCAAAATTCTCAACTCAATCAATTGTTTCAAGCGACCTAACACAAATTATTCGGTCTTGATTCGCATTAGAGGCAGGGCTATTTGTACGGGCCCGTACAAATAAGCACTTGGTTTCATTTCTTATCCCTTCGTGCACTTCAAGGTTCTACGAGAGCGTGACAAAGTAATAAAACAAACCAAAGAGACAAATGTTACCGGCCCGTAAAAATAGCCACTTCCTATTTTTTAAAATAAAGTAAACAAACATACTTCTACCTGGAGAGCCGATAGCAATGTGACATTTTTTTGCTTTTATTCTATCATCTGCAACTAATGTTCCGCCGATGAAGACTTGGGCCGATAAACCTTGCAGGTCTTGCCCAATGCATGAAACCACTCCGTGAATTTGCAAAGCAATCTCTCTTGTTGGTGCTAATATTATCACCTGAAGCATAAATTTTACATAACAGCTTGATTACTTCAAAAAAAAAAAAATACATAAATAAATAAATTTTCTTTACTTGTTTAATAAGCTGGTACGAAGTCTATGCAATTCTTGCAATTCAAATTTAACAACCATATTTGTTCAATTAAACGCAAAATATGAAAAATAAGTTATTAGCAAGCATGCTATTCACTTTCATTTTAGCAATCACAAACATGAAGTTATTTACACACATACAACTTTACCTGCAAGGCAGATGTTTGAACATTGATAACATCCAAAGCAATAACAGTGAAGACACAGGTCTTCCCTGTTCCTGATTTTGCTTGAACAACCAGGTCTAAAAATACACCATGTTAAAAATTTAAAAAATAACTCCTAAGCGAGCTCGTTACAGCACTATGATCGCTTTCTCATGATAGGAGGATAAATTTGCAACTAATACAATAATAATATATTCTAACACAAAAAATGCTTTTTGGGGGGCCAACATTTAGACAGGTGTTTATCTGATAACTTAACCACTTAACGTTTTACATTTTTTTGAGGTTGTGGGTAAAATAACATCACTTTTTTATTTTAGCCTACATTTGGTTTCTGTTTCCTACAAGGGTTGTGTCAATATCTACCTTTCCACTCAAAACCAAACGTGAAAATGTTTAACTGCAGAACGAGAGATCTCCGGGCAAACGTGAAAGTGCTTGACTGCAAACAATATATCTCGGGCAAATGCATTTTACGCAAACATACATGAACGATATATTTCGTTTATGTGCGTTAAGCGGTTAATAATAATAAGAAAGGTCAAGATTTTGCTGTTGTGTGAAACAGTTAACTCACATTTCATCTAAATATTTGTGTATAGAGCCATTCGCTACCGAGGTCAACAAAAGTACAGACTGATTAGCAACAGCTGCTACAGTACGATAAATGCACTAAGTTTTATTCAATTCTGCTCATTCAGTTTCTTTACAAACATAAAAAATGCTGCGTAACCAGGCAAAATTTACATGTTAAAAGAAGCAGTGCATAAAGCAGGGGTGGGCAACTTCTCTAGTCGGCAAATGAAGTCCTTGGCGGGCTAGATTGTTACATGAATCATATTCAATATCTTAAACAAATGCCAAACTGCCAATATCAAGGCCGTATTCATTGGAAGAGCAAAAAAAGGTCTACAGTGTCTGCAGACGTCTCTTTTCCACTGTAAACATCAGTGATGAGCGTCCTCGGCTTAATTCACGGTAGGAGTTCATATTTCCGTAACTGCCGGTGGGCTGCATAATATGGTCTCGCGGGCCGGGTCCGGCCCGCGAGCCATATGTTGCTCACCTCTGAAATAAAGTACTGCTTCAATTAGCAAATGAAAAAAAAAAAAATCAATTAGCAAATGAAAAAAAAAAAAAAAAAACGCTAAAAATCATGTCGCATTTCACAAGATTTTCAGGATGCCAATATTTCAACATAGCCATTTTTTATACAGATAGTGCATAATGTCATATACTTTGCTATCAATAGTACTCAGTTAAAAAAATATTTCAATCAGTCAAGTTTATTGGTTTTAGTATATTTATAATATAAGCTCAAAAAATTTAACTGAAAATTCACCTAAAGCTGAAAATGGCTAAAAATCTTGATTCCAGGCTGGCTAAACCAATTGATGACTTTAAAACTTTGGCATCCACAGCATCAAAGGACAGTGTGGAGAACAAGCCTGCAAGTTTACTTGTGTCCTTAGGAAAGGCACTAGGCGAAATTCCCTCGTCTTACAGTGGTATACATATGGCTGGAATTTCCTAAGCGAGCTCATTACAGCACTTTGATTGCTCTTTCATGATAGGAAAATAAATATGAAACCAAATGCAACAATATAAATAATGATGCATACACAGTACATCAATAAGCACGCATACCATTTCCTTTTAAAACAAAATCAAGCACACATGATTGGCTGGTAGGCATGGTGCTTGAAAACATCGCTTTCAGCGAGGGAGGTCTGAAATTTTGATTTCTGGGCTGGTCAATTAGCTATGTTACTGTGAAGCTATGTTGCCTAGGCCTAAACCACAGAGATGGGCCCCACCACTTATTACATGCTTTGGCATACTACCGCAAGTATGTAGATTTGATTAATCACACACAAAATAAACAGAAATTAGCTCTGAAGTACCGACCGATACCTTTAAAATCAAGGAGTACCGGCATCCTAACTGCAGTACAAAGAGACACCTTAACTACAGACTACCGGTAGTGTAAGAATTCAAAGAAATATGCAATGGATAATTGTGGAGATAAGCACCGGCGCAGCCAGGGGGGGGGGATTAGGGAGACCATCCAGCCCCCCCAGGATGTACGCCCTTGCTATAGGGGCCACGGTCATTTAGGTACAGTCAAGGGGCCACGGCTCAGAAAAAATTGAGAATCACTGACCTAAGCTTTCAATACGGAAAAAAGCATTTTACAGTACGTTTTGAGACGAGGCGAGGTACAGTAGTTGTCGTGTCGTTTATAGTAAACAATAGCAACTAAACTTAAAACTAGGCCTCTCCACCAATGTATTGTATACCCTACTATCACTAGCGCCGGCTTGCGGGGAGATGGGGAGGTTTAACCTCCCCACAGCTTGCAGGGTGGTGAGAAACCTCCCCGTTAAAATCTATCCCATTTACATGTTAAAGAATGATGCCTTGTTCCTGAAGCATTGAAATGTAAAATCCGCTGTTTCTGTTAATTTAAATCAACCATATATTTGAAGGAGTATTTTACATTCTTACTAGTGTATCAACGCCAGAAAGCATACCGACTACCATTGAAACACGTCCTCACGCAGGAAAGCTAAAACTCAGAAACCTACGCAAACGCACTTTAGCGTGCGCTTGTTAATTTACGTGATAGTGCGTGCACTTGTGCATAAGCGCATTCGCACCACATCAAACACTTTGGTTTCGGCATCCCGTTCAAGCAGCGGTGCTAAAATGTAATTGCACTGCAGATAATATGAGAATCGACCATTGCGAAGATTTGCAGAAAAACTGTTTCATAATACTGTGCAGTATTAGCAATTCCAAACACGAAATAACAATAAGGAATTTTGTTAATTTCGGAATATCAAATCTGCTTAGTAGGGGCGTACACAGAAATTACAAAAAGAGGGGGGTGTGTAAAGGAATTTTCCCACGTTAAGGTACAATTTTTTCTTGTAAAATCTAAACGATAGAGGATTTTGGCGTGTATCGGAGGACGCCAAAGGGAAGAGCGTATTGGAGCCGAACCCCCCTGTGAATACGCCTAATGCTGCGCATAATTACTTACCATTTCAATGCGTCATGTTTAAAATTTTTTCATGATTTTGTTTGCGTTGATTCGCCATGAGCAAGCCCGAAACGCGCTGATATCGTATATTCGGAAAGGTGCTTATTGTTCGTTGCATTGAAATAAAAACAATTGTTGATCAAAACCTACAGCAATACAGTACCACTAAATAATACTCATTGCTAAATTACGTTAAAATGCCATAGAGCAGTGGTTTTCAACCTGAGGTCAGCGAATGAGTTTAAAGGGGCCGCAAGGGCTAAAAGGTCCGCCAAAGTATTGAAAGTTTCATCAAAAATTGAACAGTTTATTGAAGTACCGGTGTTTAGTAAATAATTATCAATATATTTTAAAAAATATTCTTTTTTTGAACGATATAAGAATATGAAATACGCACCAGGTTTAATTTGCAACCAACAGTTGGGGCTGAAACTTTCTTACTTAGGAATGGTTATTGGTAGCCAATGCCAAATTCTGGATAGAGAAACGACAGATAATTGCTCCCACACTTGTAACTATTGTATTTTGCATGTAGTTGCATATTTATCCTCCTATCACGAGAAAGCGATCAGTGCGCTACATGAGCTCGCTTAGGAGTTGCCAGCCATCTGTCTACCACACCAAGATGGAGGAATCCCGCTAAGTGCCTTTCCCAACGGCACAGGAAGAAAACTTGCCAGCTTGTTCTTCACACTGTCCCACTAATGCTTGAGCGTCAAGCAGGGAAGCTGTGAATAGCAAATAGTAAATCATTGGTTTGACCCGAATTGGAATCAAACTCAAGTCTGCAGCTCCCGAGGCGGACGCTCTTACCACTCGGCCATCTGAGCTGTTGTTGCCTGCAATAATACCATTTTGCCTCACCCAAAAACATACTAGCTGAAAATGTTTTCAGTCCTTCGACACACATTAAAACGAAAGCGAAAAATCGTTTGTTACTTCATAATAATTGACGCCTTGCATTCAAGTCATTGTGCCAAAATTTGCATAGCTAAGGTCAGGCGTCGGCAACCTGCGGCCCGGATCCAGGCAGTCAGTTAAAAATTTTCGGCTCGTGGCCTCCTCTAAATTTTTATGTCAAATCGCCCGTAGAAACATTTGAACTGTTAGTAAATTTCAATATTTATTTTTTTCGCACTGCAATACAACAACATTCGTATAACTACGAAGTTACACGGACTTTGCAAAACAGTAGGCTTACTCCACTTTTTCAAACTTGTTTATAAATTCCTGGTGCTGATGATAATATTTGCGAAATAGAACAGTAGTGACATGAAACGATCTAAGCGTGATTTGAGAAGGTCAAGCAGTGACTGGTATCTTTTGTAGAAAAACCCTGCCGGTAATGCAAAAATGTTTGATTTAAAAAAATACCCTCGTCACGCTTGAAGTACAGGTACTGCAGAGAGGTTGGGATGTTTTTTTGGCAAGGGATTTCTACAAAACATCCAATTAGTGGCGCAGTTATGTGGGTACCAAACTCGTGTCACACCTTTCCATCAAAAAGATTATTCGCGCATCCACAGCGTCTCAGCACCAAGCTCTATTCTAGAATAGCTAGACACTAACAGTCTGCAGATAAAAAGAAGCTCAGAGACGCATTTATTTGCTGGCTGTCAATATTAATGGAGTTTCCGAGATAAACAATTTGGTAAAAGAAACAGAGGAAGGCCACAGAGAAGATGGACGGATTTGGTGAGAGAAGATATAGAGATGGTTGGAGCAAGGGAGAGAGACGAAGTTGACCGAGTCTTATGGAAAAGACTTTTGCGCTGTGGCGACCCCGAATAGGGAAAAGCCGAAAGAAGAAGAATGAGTAAATATGCAATATTGGTCCTTTCCCAAAATACAACTTGTTATCAAAGCCAATTCAAAAAATTGAGCTGTTTTTGCGTAAGCAGCGAGTCGTGTTTAGAGCAGTTAAATATTTTCACTTGAAAAAAATAAGGGCGGCCCATCATACTCTCATATAGTAAGCTTTTGGCAAGCGGTAACAAAAAGGCATACCTGGTGAAGGTAGCCTTTGCTTTTTACTCAAATTACGTTCCATAACAATTCTAAAATCGTGTCTATTTGTGTGAGGTCCCCAACAACAAATTGCTTAACTTAGGGGTCCGCAACTTGAAAAAGGTTGAAAACCACTGCCATGGAGCTACGGTTGCGCTGCGACTCTATTGGCTTACAAATTTGCGGATTTTTTGTGTGAAGATAACTTTCCTGCATTCGCTAAGCAAAAAATCAGTTGGCGTTTTTCCTTTTTTCAATCGTGAGCAAAAACATTTTGTTGATTTAGGTTTGACTGGAAGTGTGCCAGCGGCGAATTACTCCTTTGTGTGGTTAGTTAACGAAACACACCTCTTTAAAAACTCACTGATTGAATGCTAAATGCTACGCAGGATAAAAGACTTATCGGTACTCGTACTCAAAGCATTTGCAAGCTAAAGTTTAATGCGTTTCGAAAACCTACGCATTCTTCGGGGTAAGCAGCACAGCAATGCGTACTTTGCTTGTGCTCGCACAAAACCACCCCATGTTTCAAAAGTCAGCGCCAATGCCTATTATCTGCACTGACTTTGCAGACAGTCACACCAAAGAAATGTAGCTTACTGTATATGCAGTGTAATTTTTCGTAATGCGAAAGGCGGGGCTGATGTTCGGGGAGGTGGGAGCTTTGCTTTTTTTCAGACTTAATTTTGACGTTAACAACTAACCTTCAAAATTGATAAAATAAGCAGCGGTCATAAAATAACAGCGGCGGACTGTGCAAAATATCTATAGCCTAGTTTTTAAAATTTTTTCAACGTATTTAAATTTATTTTATTTATTTTTATTTTTTTATTTAGTTGCATATTTATCCTCCTATCACGAAAGCGATCAATGCGCTATACGAGCTCGCTTAGGAGTTGCCGGCCATCTGTCTACCACACCAAGATGGGGGAGTCCCGCTAAGTGCCTTTCCCAACGGCACAACAAGTAAACTTGCCGGCTTGTTCTCCACACTGTCCCTTCAATGCTGAACGTCAAGCAGGGAAGCTGTGAATACCAATGTTAATGTCATTGGTTTGACCCGACTCGGAATCAAACCCGAGTCTACAGCTCAAGAGACAGACGCTCCATACCACTCGGTCATCTTGAGCTGTTAAATATTTTAATTCACTTTGTTTTGCTGTGCAGTGCTAACCCCAGCAACTCCTTTGCTAACAAAATCGCTTTTCCTAGTCGAAGAAACAAATTAAAACGTTTCGATTCTAGTTTTACGTGTGGCGATGCGTTTTTTGGCTAAACCGCGGCAAGCGCATTGCAATGATGATGCGCGCATTCGAAGGCGTGTTATGTGTTAATAAGCCCATTGACATGGTCTGTTATATAGCGCTTTGTGACGTAGGTCAATTCTATTTGCTATTTAATTCGCTGCGACTACTTGTTTACATGCAGTTTGCAGTCCGCAAATGACTGATAGGACTAATAGGCATAATAGCACTAATGGGGAAGAATGGGGGGGAACATGGGAAAGTATAGAGAATTTGGGGGAGTATGGATGGTGGGGGAATGGGGGAATTCTTGGTAGTTGGGTCAAGTATGGGGAAATATGAAAGGAGTGGGGAAATGCGTTGGGGTGTGGAGAGAGGTAAGGGAAGGTGTGGGAATATGTGTTGGGGGTGTGGAAAGTGTGTTGGGGTGTGGGGAGTGTGGGAAAGTATGGGGGATGGGGAGTAGGTGTGAAGAAGTGTGTTTGGAATGTGGGGAAATGTGTTTTGGGTGTGGGGAGAGGCGTGGAAAAGGTGTTGGGTTGCGGTTGGGAAAGGGGAGGTGGGGGGTGCGGGGAAGTGTTGGCAGAAATGGGGGACAATCCGGGGGAGCAGGGAAGTGTGGCGTCACGATCTGGGACCCCAACTCTCCTGACCCCAACTCCCCCGATTCCAAACCCCTCCCGACCCCAACTCCCCCGACCCCAAACCTTACCCCTGACCCCAATCCCCTCGACCCTGCGTTTTTTGGCCGCAATGCGCATTTTCACTTCTTTTAAATTGCGGCTTGAATGCATGCTTTGTAAAATATCTGGAAGAAACTAAATTGGAATTTTTCCAAAGTTGATCTCAAGCTAATGTGTCCTAAACAGGGCTCCCAGCCAAAAATGGTGAAAAAGCCGGAAAATAGGGGTGGTCAGAAACTGGCAACAGGAGGGCTATGTCGGGAGTCTGGGGGCGAAGCCCCAGCCGCCGGAGGCAAGGGGGTGTGAGGGCAGAGCCCCCAGCCACTGAAAATTTTTGCATTTTTTACCTAAAAAAATTTTTAGTGCGTTTAACTGTATAATATGCTGTAACAATGTCTTATGTATTATGCATTATGCAAACACGAAATGCTCTGACATATGACAATCACTTTCCAGTGGCGCACTCAGGATTTGGCAAGGGGGAGGGGCTGCAATCGGAGGTCTGGGGGCTAAGTCCCCAATTGCCGGAGGCTACGGGGGTGTGGGGACGAAGCCCCTAGCCGCCAACGAATTTTTACGGTTTTCACATAAAAAAACTCATTCTAGCACATTTTTTTATCGAAAAAAGGTGTGCAGTGAGCACAGTCACAATGGACAATGCAAAAATATTTTCGCAGCTTATGTCTAAAAGCAGAAGCTTGGCTAAAGTAAGTGAAAGGAGGCTGCAACTAATAACGTATGCAGGGGGGGGCTCCTAAGCGTGCGCCCCCCCCTCAGGCCTTCTTTGATACATGTTGCAAGCCTATCTTGCTCAGGTACTGCTAGAAAAATCGTACCTTCATGTGGAAAATTTTCTACTCGCCATAAGCGCATGCAGGGCAGGGGGGATGGTACCATGCCCCTCCTTTGGCCCTGTAATAAGGTGCTCAAACCTAACTTTCAGTCTCTAATTTCACAAACTAATAATGATTGCAGCCTCCTTTCACTTATTTTAGCCAAGCTTCTGCCTTTAGACATAAGCTGCGAAAATATTTTTGCATTGTCTATAGCGACTGCACTCACTGCATGCCCTTTTTCAACAAAAAAGTGTGCTAAAATGAGTGTTTTTCTTATGTGAAAATTCGTTGGAGGCTGGGGGCTTCGCCCCCACACCCCCAGTTGTGCCCCCTCTTTTGCCAAATCCTGGGTGCGCTCCCCCCTCCCCTTAGAAAATTTCTGCGTACGCCACTGGCTGCAACTATTATTAGTTTGAGAAACTGTTATTAGTTTGAGAAAATGCAACATTGCTGGGTAAACAATCAAGTGCAATATTAAACTGCTATATGAATGGAAACCCAAGGTAAACTCTTCCACGCTAAGAGTGACAAAAAAGGGGAATCCAGTGATGCCCATTCACAGAGTTGGCCTAAAGCCTTGTTCAGACTACCCCCAACACCTTTGTTTGTTTCTGCATCGCAGGCAGACGCTTGCGAATTGCGATGTCTGGAGCAGTCAAACAAGCAACCCCCCTTGTCGGAACAAATGTAATCCAAACAAAGCTTAATAATTCACCTCATGAGCTTCTTATTACTTTAAAAATCCGCCATTCGAGACGACTGGGAACATTTTGCATTTGCATAGGTGGGCATGAATCGCTAATTCCCTAATAGCAAAACTAACTTTTTTGATAGCGAGCTAATTTGATAAAATCCTTTTTTAATTTAGCGAACATCATTTAGTTTTGACAAAAAGTTAATCAGCGCTACGCTAAAATATCTAATTAGCTAGCGTCAGCTTTCGCTAGCTTCTTTACATGCACTAAGAGCAATTTGTGCTTGCTGCAATATGAGTAACAATGTGCGCACACCGTGTTAAGAACATTTTTTCTACGCATTTACAAGCTATTCGAACTTATTGCATTACACAAGTGCAATGCAGCCCACGTTTGATTCTTAAAATTGATGCATAACAAGTCGTACCTTTTACGTCGAAATCGTACCTATCATTCTCGGGAGGCTTTATTATTAGAAGTGACTACAAAATATCGCGTGCAGATAGACTTTAAATATATTTAAGTTAGCGAATTAGCGGACTACAGGCTTTTCGCAAAAATGGGTGCCCATTTATTGAATTGCCATTAGCGAAGCTAACTATTGAGTTAGCGTGCCCCAGTGTGCGCATTTGTAATTATCTATCTGCTAGAAACTCAATCGACTGATTTGTTGTTTAACACATGTCACGCTGCTTAGTCATACCTAAGACTTGCTGCAAGCGAAAAGATACAGCTTCTCTATCTGTTTCAACTCTTGCAAAAGTTATTCTTCGGTTGTACAAAACACATAAAATTTTTTTTTCAAAAGCAGTAGTATTTTAAACATTAGCCGATCTTCCTCCATGTTTGCAAAAGAATTATAACTATACTTACCCGTAAGTGCACCTACCTACTGACGTAAAAGGCTAGCAAGGTTAACCGCAATACCGAAGTACCACCGCTAAGACGGCAAATGCGGAACGGAAAAATTACCGTTTCCGCATTAGTGTTAATGACGAAACATATTCAGCAGAAGACAACGTGACTATTGATTTGAAATTTCTATTCTTACTACATCACTATTACTCTCTGCTCTGATAATGATCGACTTTGTTATGATCGACATTCATTGAAACAAAAGATTACAAACGCTAATTACAGAACTTGGTTTTTTGAAAACACGCTTCTTTCTTGTTGTCTTTCACTGCAGAACTCTGACGTCACCCCCCCCCCTGAAAAAAGTTCATTTTTGAAATAATATCAATAGGTGCTTAGATGATGATTACAATACCGAAATTCCGGAAGAATGGGAGCCCTGCTTAAATTACACCTACTGCACAAAAGAACGTTCGGTTTTAGTCTTCTGTGATGAAATAATAGCAAAGTTACGGAACTCACACGCAAACTTTATTTTCCCGCATTTTTGGGTGTTTCCCGCCAAACTAATGGCACTGCCAAACGTGTTTAAAAATTTTGTTCATATTCTTTTTAGTTGGTGAGGAATAAGAGTTCTAGAAGATGAAAAAAAAAGAGGATTGAAAGTATTGCCATTCAGAAGTTATGTAATGAAACGCGCAATACAATTATTTTAAGTTTTGCGCGCATTACCTCAATTGACTATATACCGTGAAACCTCTATTTGACTGTCACACGGCCACAGCACTCTATTTTTCAACCCTTCTCTTCTCCTATTGTGGCGTTCTATTGCAGGTGGTGTTCACTTAGAGGATGGTGCTATATTTTTTCACAAGCTGGTAAAAATTTTGGGAAGACAAATTTAATTAATGAAAAGAAAAAACTTATAACAGAGTTAACATTTAACCTTCAAAGAAAAAAAACAACAAAAAACATCTACCATAACAGAGTTACTGACAAGTAATCAAAAATTCAATGCAGAAAATCGGGTGACACGCCCTGTGTAGCCGTCCTTGTTATTTTCAACACCTTTTCCTGTAGGGGCATTACAGACTGGTGGTGTTCAATTAGAGAGTAGTGCTCTATTTTTCAATCCTTCCCCTATAGTGGCACTCAAATAAAGGTTTTACAAACGGTTATGGTATTTGCAGAAGCTGTTGGGGTTGCTAAAACAATAAACTTTAGCTGCACATTTACCTTGTTCACATGTCCAATTTATGTACGCTTCAGACCCACAGTTCTGCATCACAATTAAATTTTTGATGTCATAATGAAAAAAAGTGATTATGATACCAAAAATTTATGGTGATGCATATAGAAGCAAAAACCGTGGGTCTGAAGCCCATATAAATTCGACATGTCCCCAGGCACAAGCAGGGGGGCACAGTGCCATTACCCCCCCCCCCCTATTGGCCCTGTAATAAGGTGCAAAAACCTAACTGTCAGTCTATAGTTTCTCAAACTAATAATGGTTGTAGCCTCCTTTCACTTATTTTAGCCAAGCTTCTGGTTTTAGACATAAGCTGCAAAAACATTTTTGCATTGTCCATAATGACTGCACTCACTGCATGCCCATTTTTGATAAAAAAGTGAGTTAAAATGAGTGATTTTTAAAACCAAAAAATTTGTTGGCAAGTGGGGGCTATGCCCCTAGACCCCATTAGCCTCCGGCGGCCAGGGGTTTCACCCTCAGACCCCAGTTGCAGCCCCCCTCTTTGCCAAACCCTGGGTGTGCCACTCGACATGTCACATGTGGACAGGCTAAATATGGGGTGTAGG